>OZ038468.1:5062500-5662500 GCA_964036295.1 Plumapathes pennacea
ACTGTATTAATAACTAACCAACCTTGAAGAATTTCTTTCCGTTAGAGAGGAAAAATTCAGCGAAACACGCTGAAATCCCTACAGCAGCAAGAAAACCACCACCACAACAATGTTAGCAAGTCTAAGCTCTATTCTCGCAATATTTTTCGAGTTATCGATTGACTAAAATCTCCCATACATTTTCTTATAAAACCCAACCGTGACGTCACACATTCAATCAGCTTGGGCCGCCTGTGGAAGCAGCGGTAATTTTCGCGCTGTTATGGTTTCTTTCTATTTGCCGTTTTCTGTGTTCGTGTTAGGTAGCATCGCTCCGAAATGTAAATAAAAAAGGATGATCTGTGAATGACTCATTACCAGCAAAACCCCTTGTCACCCTTGACAACAAAAGAGACTTAGGCAAAGCACTAAACATTCAAGTGAACCATTCCTGGTGATAATTCAGTTGTACCTAAAAAACGAAATCAAGTTTCTGCAGCAAAACCCGTGCGATGTCCGCATCGAAAGAGATTTACGGCTACTGCTTTTTAGATGGTACCAGGTTAAATTGTTCATATAGTTTGGACGATTGTATTAGCTACGTGTAGCTAGCCGTTAAAGTCCATGTAAACCAAAAATCGACCCCTTTTTTGTTCATTCAACGTAAAGCTGGTACCAAGGATAGAGTAATTCTGTTAATAGAACTTTGATGTGCACGTTTCGCCGAGAAACAGCTCGTTGAAAATGCCATAAACGAGCACTTCAGAAAAACGTGCCATTTCAGGATGTGACGTCACAAAGGTCAGACGGGAGTACCGGTGTGTTTTCACACTGATTTCCTTCTCGTATTTTGTAAGGATGGTATAAAAACGTTGTGTCGTTCAGTTCTGTGGAAACTCTAGAAAATAAGTTCACAGCGTTTGTGCATTTCTAAAAGATTTCAATTTGCGCCGGCAATGGATCAGATTTGTACAAACTCAAAGGGCAAACTCCGTCATTTGTGGCAGTCATTTTTCGCCCGATAGTTTCCAGCAAACTTTCATGAACGAGATGGGATTGCGAAAACAACATTTGCTGATACCCGGAGCTGTTCCAATGATCCAACCAGAGCCGCCACAAAACTCAGACGCTTGCAAGAGAACAGTATCCAAGTGCGAGGAAGAGACGGCATCATCATTGAAGGAAAAGCTGTGAAAAAGCAAAGCTGTTCAACAACTGCAGGTCAATAGAGTAAGTGGACTGATATGAACCTGTTGTATTTATACTTCAATATAATAAGGCGTAAACATGAAGACTTTGAGGCATATATATTTTCTTTAGAACATACTTTTTTAGTGATTGGATTAACAGATACATGGCTCAATTAACTGAAAATAATAAATACCCCATCCCTCAATATAAGTTCATTGGAAAGTGAGGAAAAATTAAGGTGGGGGGTTGGATTATATGTAAATCAGGCATATTACTTTAAAGAAAGAGATGATTTGGCTATAAATTTTGAAGATGTAATAGAATCACAATTTATAGAAACAGAAGCTAAACCAAATAACATAATAGTAGGAATAATTTATAGACCCCCAAATGACAAATTTGCTGCTTTCAAGGAAAATCTTACAAGATTGTTACTAAAACTTGATTCCCAAAGTAAAAAATGTTTCTTAATGAGGGATTTTAATTTCAATCTCCTTAAGTCAGAAGAAAATCAACATGTCAATGACTTTCTAAATCAAATGTTCTCATCATCCTTTTACCCATTAATATCTCGACCAACGAGGATAACACATAAAAGTGCAACACTCATAGACAATATATTTGTAAACAATTTAGAAGAAAGTTACATCTTATTCACAGATCTGTCTGACCACTCACCTATTTTTCAAATAACAGATAGCATACAAAACAAAAGTAAGCCTAAAATAAGATATGAATACAGACAAATAAACAAAAACAAACGATAAACCAACTGTAATATATTAGAAAAAGAAAACTGGCAAGAAATATACAATATTGTTGACAATTATAAAAAATATCGTAATAGATTTAATAAATTAAAGAAAGCTGCAAAAAAGTTATACTATAATGACAAATTTAATGAGTGTAGTGGAAACCTGAAGATTACTTGGAAATTAATAAATTAACTAGAGTGGCGTTGCCAGTGAGCTCGCAGCGTGAGTTGCATCGAGACCAGAATATACTAAAATGGAAAGTAGGGACAAGAGTGGAATTCCCAAGAGAGACTTCCAGTTTCTCACCAGAAAAATATCACACAGTATAGAGAACTTGGCTGTTGACACCTTGCTCAAATGAAACCTGATTAAACTATAAATTATCATTACAACACTCATACACTTGCTACTTAAAGGTTGAGCGACCCTGCATTTTGAGAATGCGTGACATATCCTTTTATGCACAATCGATTTTTGACAGTTTGACTTCGACTTTTATTTCTAACCAGAGGCCACGATTAATCCAGCCTTCGCTTCAATACTTTTGTGTTTTCTTTTATTAACTGAATACGTTTCTCCTATCAGGCTTTCGAGTATTCGTGTTCTGTAACAAATATAAAATTGAAAGCGAGGAATGTAACACAACACTTGTTTACAATATTATTGCGGTTTTGTTCACAGTGTGTTCAGTCATTTGTGACTGCAAACTCAATGCTCAGGACTATTTCGGTGTATTTTTCATATCTGGTATACAATGACCATTGCGAAACAAAGGCTACATGATCGAATGAAAGAAACATTTCAACAGGCAATGTACGATAAGCAGAAGAATGTTATGAGGCAACAGATGTCATGTACAGAGTAAAGCATAAATCGCCATTGTTTTGCGGCTAAAGGTCATCGTAGCTTTGGTTTCCGTTTTCGGCCTGTTATCTTCCCAGAAGTATTTTGTTGCCGCCACAGAAAGTTTCGTCGGGCCTAAATATTTAGCGGTGACAGAGAAATTTGCAATCTCCCAGCGGTATCCATCAAACATTTGTTTACAGCTATTCTCAAAGTTTCCGTGGTGAACTTAAGAACACAAGCCAAAATCGTTTCCTAAAATCCAGTTTATCCATACATGTTCCACAGAGCCCAATGGTGTTGAGTTTGGATGGGATGCAGTTAACTTTTACACGCAAGTAACGAGCAATATTCACTGGCCACATCTCGAGTTGTTTAGCGAAGTCAATTACATACATACATACATATTTTTTATTGATGCTCCCCTCAAGGGGCTTTTCAGCAACAATTTGGCTTCGCCATATTACTGTGGAGTACAGGCACTGAGGGTGGTCACTGCCAGAGATTTGTTTTCAGTGGTTCTTTTACGTCCCCCCTGTAATCAATTGTAGAAGTATAGGGAGACGGGACCGCTATTTTACGTAGTCATCCAAGCCACATATAGATCTTACCATTTGCTGATAGAAACAAAGACAGCACCTTCTCATTAGTTATTTTAAGACCCCGAGTGCTGGTCCGGCCGGGTTTTGAACCCACGACCTCCCGCACGGAAGACTGGCACTCAACCAACTGAGCCAACCAGGCAGCGGTTTACGTCATCGCATATCACGTGATAATATGAACCAATCACCGTGTGCTGATTCTCAACCCAGAAAAAGGAGAACAAAATAACTCCATTTTTAGCTCACCGTAGCTGCTCAGCCACGAGCAATTAATTAACAAAAAGAAAATTTGACCAGAATTACCAGATAGTTTCAAGGAAAATGAAAAAAAGATCTCCCATCCAGAACAGATAGCTAAAAAATTCAATGAGTATTTTGTAAATGTTGGTCCAAATTTGGCTAAGAGAATTCCAAAAAGCAAGGTTAGTTATTCCACCTTCCTAACTAAAAAAATTAGAAATTGATTTTTCTTAGATGCAACCACAGAAAAAGAGGTTGAAAATGAAATATATCACTTAAAAGAAAAGAAATCCTGTGGGTATGATGAAATACCAGTAAAAGTTGTAAAACAAATTTCTACTTATATAGCTAAACCTTTAACTTACATATTTAATCAATCTTTTCTCACTGGAATAATACCAAGTCAACTTAGAATAGCTCTTGACTAATAACCCCAATTTTTAAGGCGAATGATAAGGAAACATTTTCTAACTACAGACCAATTTCTGTTTTATCGTGCTTCAATAAAATTCTGGAGAAGTTGATGTAAAGGAAAATTGAAAAGTACCTTGATAAACAAAACATATTTCACAGTCAACTCGGTTTCTGGAAAAAACACTCAACAAATCTAGCTACAATGGAACTTGTGACTAAGATTTTACAGTCAATTGATAAAAATGAATTTCTTATTGGTGTATTTCTGGATCTTGCCAAGCTTTTGACACAGTAAATTACCAAATTTTATTAGGGAAACTTGAACACTATGGAATAAGAGGTGTAGCATTGGAATGGTTTAAAAATTATTTATCAAATAGAAAACAAATTGTTAAATATATGTCAGTAAAATCAAATATGCTAACAATTAAATGTTGGGTGCCTGAAGGGTCAATACTGGGACCACTATTGTTTCTTATTTACATGAATGATATTTGTGAAAGCTCTAAGATTTTATCTTTCATTTTGTTTGCAGACGACATATATTTTTAGTAATAAAAACATACATATTCTGTATAATACAATGAATCAGGAGCTAAAAGAAATAACATGGCTATCAGCAAACAAACTTCCTTTGAACCTCAGCAAAACACATTTTATAGTATTTAAATCTAAAAATAGGAAATTGTTACATGACATGGTAATTACAATGAATGGAAAAGCAATTGAACAAGAAAGAACACTAAATTCCTGGGATTATATATTGATGATGAACTATCATGGAAATATCACATTAATCAGGTAGCAACAAAGATATCAAAAATAACAGGAATAATGGCTAGGGCGGCAAGGCAATACTTATCTTGCAAAAGTCTCACTACCTTATATTATTCTATGGTATACCCATACTTAATATATTGCAATATTACTTGGACCAGTACATACCCAACTAGACTTCAGCCTATATTCATGATACAGAAAAAATGACTTTATGACTTTTATGACTTTTTCTAGATATAGAGAAGAAACTAAGCAGATATTTAAATCACTCAATATAATGAATATATATGAGCTCAAACACTCAAAAAGCTCTTTTTATGTACTCATACCTTGATAATAAGTTACCTCAAATCTTCAGTGATTACTAAAAAAAAATGAAAAATTACATAATTACAATACCCGATCAGCTAGTAATGTACACATTGATTATCAGAGGACCAATTATGGAAAACTCTCTGTAAAGTACAGGGGGCACATATATGGAACAGCCTTCCAGAATCCTTAAAGCCCCATGAACATGAGCAAGTTTTCTATGACAAGTTTTCTGTGACAAATGATTTGCTCGTGTATACGGTCGAGCAATTTTCTTTTAACAAGTTTTTTGACAAGTTTCTTTTCCTTCTGACTTGGAGTTCCATAAACTTTTCGTGTGATCTCAAAGCTTCCAGTAAGAGGCTAGTTGCATTATATTGTAACGCGACCGGGGGACTCAACGAGTAGTCTTTTGTCAACAAGACTTGGCTTTATTGCGTTCCTCACAGTAGCTCGGATACTCACAAATCAACATTCTAAATTACAAGTACTGCCTTATATTTACTACTGTTGCACAATCTATATATGTCATTGAGTATTTGGAAATATGCCTAAACAAGGGGACATCAGGTGAGCATCTCAGCTAGTCAGTTAGTCACACGATAGTTGATTGAGCAATGTTTGTCACATTACTCCCCCCTTAGAAAGGACACGTCCCAGTGTCCTTCTAAGCACATATAAATCACGAAATCAATGTAAACTCAATAATCAATGGTACTAGGTGAACAAATCAATTAACCATCTGTAACAAAGTCAGTGATCCAGGCAGGTTGACGGGTAACACGCCGGGGTTGCACATGATCCAGGGCTGGCAACTTCTCCACCTTCTCAGCCTTACTTTGGGGATTGTCTGCCACAATCTCTAGCTCTGTTTAGGGAGGTTGCTGAGCATTAAACTCGTTGTGTTGGTACCAGGTAGGTGCATCTTGGCCTTCATAATGGCAAAGACGGTCATGATGGACAACCTTTGGCTTAGATGTTTTTGTCTTCTGGATGCGGTAGACTACATTGCTGATCCGCTTGATGACCAGGTAGGGGCCTTCCCATGAGCGCTGCAGACATGGAGAGAAACCAACTCGGTGCGTAGGGTTGTAAAACCAGACAGCATCTCCTGGGCTGAAGACTCTAGCACAGAGCCTGTGGTCATACCCAGTCTTCTGTCGGTCGCTTTCCAGCTTCATATGGTTATGGGCATAGTGATGTACAGTTGCTAGTTGGTCACGCAGATGGTCGGCATAACCAACTGGGTCAACAGGGCTTCCGTCTGTTTCCGGGTGGCCGTACATCAGGTCGACAGGTAGACGTAACTCGCGAGCAAACATCATCTCACTGGGCGTGCAACCAGTTGTTTCATGGACTGCTGAGCGGTACGCCATGAGCCGGAGGGGCAAGTGACAGTCCCAGTCTCGCTGGTTCTCGCTCACAAACAGGGACAGCATGGACTTTAGGGTGCGGTTGAACCACTCCACCATTCCATCTGCTTGTGGTCTGAGAGGCGTTGTCCTTGTCTTGTCCAAGCCAAGCAAGTGGCAGACTTCCTGGAAGAGAGCCGACTCAAAATTGGTCTGAGTGGATCTCCCTTGGGACGCCATATCGAGTGATAAACTCTTCTACCAATTTCCGGGCCACCATTTCAGCCTCTTGGTTTGGAATAGCGTACGCCTCTGTCCACTTGGTAAAGTAATCAGCCACTACCAGAATGTATTTGTTTCCACTGCCTGTTGTTGGGAGAGGGCCAGTGATGTCGATGGCGATCCTTTCCAGCGGAGCCCCAACGTTATGTGCCTTCATTGGGGCATGAGGTTGCAGCCGCTCCAGAAGAATCTCTCTCTAAGCCGACCAAGAGTCTTATTCTTTCCCAAATGTCCGGCTGTGGGGGCGTCGTGTACCCGACTCAGGATGGAATCCCTGAGGCTCTTGGGAACAATCAGTTGCCAGTGCTCCTTGTCACCTGAGACGGACTCTCAGCGCCTGTAGAGAACTCCCACTCTCAGGCTCAGACGATCCCACTGGGCCCAGTAGCACTTAACGATAGGACCTTGGGAGGAAACCGAGGGCCATTCTGGACGTTGCACACTTGCTTCCTTCCACTGCACCAGGGGGGAAATGCTGTCATCAGTCAGTTGTGCCTTGCGTAGTTCGGCTGTGCTGAGGCCTTTCAGCCACTGCTCTGACGGCTCATTCTTGGGTGCTGTGCATTCTGCCTTTGCCTGAGTCTTGACTGCGGTACACTGAGGTTCTGCTGGTCTTGTCCCTTCTTCCTTCTCTGCTCTTTCACACTTTTTGCAGTCTGTGCATGGCCTTCATGAAAGAACGTCAGGATTTCCATGTCGTGTGCCTTGCCGGTGCTGGATGCTAAACTCATACACCACCAGTTCTTCCAGCCACCTTGCTATCTGGCCCTCTGGGTTGCGGAAATTCAGCAGCCATTGCAGTGCACCATGGTCTGATCGCACGAGGAACTTCCGGTCATACAGGTAGTGGTGGAAATGGCGTACAGTGGTGAGAACTGCTAGTAGTTCTTTCCGTGTTGTGCAGTAGTTCCTTTCCTCTTTCTTCAAGGACCGACTGTAGTATGCTACAACTCCTTTTTTTGTATTTCAATAATGTTTATTGTCTTGATACGTAGATACATTTACAAGTGATTACAGTACAGTACATTCCATTTACATTTACGCATTTTACGAAATTTCCATGGATGAAGAACTATATTATTACTACACAAAAAAATAAATAACTGAATTACTGAATAAATAAATGAAGACTAATTAATACACATTTCCAATACGTAACATTCCAACATAATATACGTTCATTCGTTAACATACTTGTTACATTTAACGGAATGCACAGCTAATCTATTTTTTGATTTTGCAATATAACTTTCGAGGTTGTAAACTGACTGAATTATTGATAAGAGTACATTTAAGGATGGTTTTGAAGCTTTGTTTCTACAATCATATATTGTTTTGAAATAATTATGACATGGTTTAATAACAAGAAATCGTTTTTCCTACCACAAAGCCCAAATAGTTTGTCAGTGCCTGAAAGTGATGCAATTTTGATTTTTCTGGTATTGCACCAATTTATGAGGTCGTTCCAAAGTGTTTCGACGGTTGGGCAAGTTATAAATAGATGTTCGAGGGATTCGTCTGTGGATTTACAAAAGGAGCATGCTGAAGAGTCTGTTTTTCCTATTTTCTTTAGAAGAGTATTTGTTGCTAAGTATCTGTTCAGAATTTTATATTGGAATTCGCGAGATTTTATATCTAAAGACACTTTAAAAGGCAAACTGTAGATTTCTTTCCACTCTAAATGTTCATTCTCAAAGATGGTTGTGTATCTCGTTTGGGCCGTTGGTGTAGTTGAAATTCTGGAACGTAATTCTGCGTAAATACCTTTAGAAACAGCTTTCCCAATTTTAGTATGATGACCCATCAATCTCAATTGAAATTGGTTTTGAGGGATAAAGCCCGGTTTATTAACATAACCATTTACCTTTAAAGACTGACGCCTTCTTTAGTGCTGTACGTTTCTTGGAGGAATATTATATCTGCCTTTTGTTTGTTGAGCCACAGAAAAAGAGCTTTTCTCTTTACAGAGGAACGAATCTCTTGAACATTCAAAGAAAGTAATTTGAAGTTAGCATTATCTGGTATGAATAATATTGTAGTAATTATCTGAGCTACATATTGGAGTGTGCATGAACTTAAAAGAAGAACTACACCTAACAAAAATACAAAACATCTTAATGAGTCGTAAACACAATACACACATAATAAACAATATACATAGTTGTGGGAACAATAACAGCAGTCTCAGAAACAGAGAACACAAAAGACTACACACTGACATTTTACATAAATAATAAGAGGCAGCAGATATTTGGTATCTGTGATGCTGCTTTAGGGAATTGGCATTATCTCTATTCATACTTTATGTCGCACCCCTTTTGCAAATAATAGAAAAAAATTCGAACATATTAATCCTGAATCAGTCTTCCGCATTTACAAGAGAGATCAATATTACAATTTTAAAGCGGAACAAGTTCACCATTTATAAGTAACTTATCTGGTTCCGATTTGCTGAAATGCGCTGTTTTTTCTTCTTCTCTTGCCTTCTTCATTCTGGGCCATTGCTTCTTTCTTTCTCTGATCTCATTTGGGTAGTCAGCATAGACTTTAACATCTGCTTCCTCACCTAACTCGCGAACGCTTTTGAAGACTAACTCTTTCTCTGGAAATCTTAGGAAACGAGCAATGATGGGTCTTGACTCTCCATTCTTCCTTCCAATTCCATGAGCTGGAAGTCAATGCTTTCTGGTTGCTCAAAATTCAGCTCATCTTGAAAGAATTTGTGCAGCACCTCGCTTGTATCCTCGGGGCCTCGAGTGTTTTCTGGAATGCCAAAGAAACACAGATTCTCCCTTCTACTATATACCTCTTGGTACAGAATTTGATCTTCCAGTTGCTTGATCTTTCCAGAATCTTTCTTGCGTTCCGTTTTGAGGGCTTGTACCTGGGCATTTGTGAACTCTATCCCTTTCTCAACTTCTCCCACCTTCTTCTCGAGCCCTTCGGTTTTTTCATTCAACAAGCCGACATCTGCTTGAGTTTTGCTTACCGCCGCTTCCAACTTGGACATTTGCGCGAAGATTCCTTCAATATTCTGTAGCTTGGTTTCTACGCTTTCTAGTCTTTCTAGAATTCTTTGAAGTTGTGCGGCAATTCCTTTAGCTATTGTCAAAGCTTCGAGAACGTGATCTTCCACCGAAGCTTTAGCTGAGTTGTTACATTTTTTTTCCTTCGGGTGATCTGATTTCACTTTCTGAGCTTGTACTTCCTCCACTTGCTCTGTTTTTGCGTTTGGCTACCGTTTGGGCCATAAAACAGCGCAAAATTCCGTTGTTCGGTTCGAAATTTTCAGGAGCAGATTTTACACGTCTTCATGCAAGCATGGTCGCCCCAGTCCCCGACTCCTTCTTGGCCCTGGTGCACCTGTGACAGCACTGCGCCTATCCCCTGGTTGCTGGCATCAGTGTCCAGGATGAAAGGCTCCTCACTGGTCGGATAGGCAAGTACCGGAGCGGACGTCAGCTTGGTCTTCAGGAGCTTGAAAGCACTCTTGCATGCTTTCAATTCAATGAAGTGGTCATGAGCCATGGTGTCTCGGAGATTGGAGGGTATTCCTGGGAAGGCATGGCGCGTGAGCCTTCTGATGGCCTGAGCCAACTCGGGCAGAGACTCCTCTTTCTGTCAAACCTGCGATTTAAGTGTCACGCGGTACATTTCTGCCCGGTTTCCCGTGCCGAACCGGCTATCCAGGGCCTTCACCAGAGCATCATAGTTGGCACGCTCGGTTGCGCTGAGGTCGCCAAGCAATGCTCATGCTGCTCCGCTGAGGCTGACAGCCAGGTGGGTTGCCTTGATGGAGTTTTCTGTTCAACCGTTCAGCCTCGCGACGATGTCGAACTGTGCCTGGTAGTCCTCCCAGGAGCCTTTCCCATCAAAAGTGGAGGGGCGGACAAGGGGCTTTCTGCATGAGATCTGCTGCTGTGGCGGGGCCTGTCTGTTTTTTTTTGAGAAGAGCTTGTCAATCTTATCTAGAGTGCAGAGGAGCCTGTCGTGTTCTTCTGCATTAGGAACCGCCAGGCATTCTTTTGTATTCGTCATTTGGGGACTGGAAACTAGTTTATTTTCACGGCACATTGTTGGTGAAAGTAAACGTTCTCGGTTTCTGTTTTCTCTCTCTCCAGTGAGTGAACTCTTGACTACATTGTTTCTACTAGGTCTGAGAGGATCTTCCAGCGCTCTTCCATTTGTTCGTTCTGCTGGCTGAGGCGTTCAAGCAGCTTGTGAACAGTGCTTAAGATTTCGCCGGAGTCTGTTGCGTCATCGCTGGCAATTTTCTCCTCTTGCAGCGTGGACATCCGCCAAGTCTCGATGTTTTGCCTTCTCTAATTTCTCTGTGTCAAAGTCAATCAGGGGTCCGAACTGGATTTCGCTGTCTGCGTAAACTTCCATTTCACTGCTGCCACCAAATGTAACGGACCGAGGCCAGTGCGCTCTGGCCTTTCACCGGAGCCTTAGAAGGCCGAAGAACAACTAAAAAACGCAGCTTAGACACGAGTGAAGCAGAACGTTTATTAATTGCAAAACCCGAGCTTATATGGGGATCAGTGACAGTCAACTACGTCACATTCGACAGTAGCCAGGTACATGTGTTGTGCAACACTGAAAACGAACCATATGGGGTTTCTCTCGACACGACCGGTACAAATCATAACGACATTTCCTAGTGACTACAATACAGCAGAAGAGGGTAAACGTAATGGACCGAGGCCAGTGCGCTCTGGCCTTTCACCGGAGCCTTAGAAGGCCGAAGAACAACTACAAAATGCAGCTTAGACACGAGTGAAGCAGAACGTTTATTAATTGCGAAACCTGAGCTTATATGGGGATCAGTGACAGTCAACTATGTCACATCCGACAGTAGCCAGGTACATGTGCTGTGCAACACTGAAAACGAACCATATGGGGTTTCTCTCAACACGACCGGTACAAATCATAACGACATTTCCTAGTGACTACAATACAGCAGAAGAGGGTAAATTCTGAGTCAATGTTGTGGATGCCGCCATCTTGACCGTGCGAACACACTTGGAAAATGAAGACATGGGAACTAAAGTTTCCGAAAAACTTTGACAAGTTTTCGTGTACACGAGCAAATTTCACCTGTGACAAGTTTTCCTTGTCATAAAAAAGCTAGTATGCCAGCTTTTCAGCAAATGCATTTGTCACAGAAAATTTGCCCACATTTTCATGTACACGAGCAAAAAGAACTTGTCGCAGAAAACTTGTCATAGAAAACTTGCTTGTGTGCATGGGGCTTAAGAGAATTGAAATCTTATACCTTATTCAAACATAGGTCCGCAAAGCATACATGAAGCTATTTGCTGGTTGATGATCGTCTATGATAGTGCATGATAGTTCATGATAGTTCGTGTTAAAATGGGTGTGGGAGTTCGAACTATCATTGAATATTATCACCATTTGATCGGGATTTTACACTATGCCAGCTACGTACTATGCATGACCAAACACAAATGCACAAACATGACAGTTTATTATATAATTATTTTGAGCTGATCGACATAAAAGGAGCAAAGTATAGCTTGCCAAAATATTTCAAGTCATTCTGTAAATTTCTGCGAGGTATAATAGTTTTGTATTAACGTAACACACTCCAGCCAAACAAATCTGTTTCTCATGCTTTTCAAACGGTGGTGAAAAGCATTTACAGTAAAATTTCCTGTCAATTTTTCATTAGCGACAAAACCCGCTTTTACTTTTATAAACAAACAACTCGGACAGACCACAGTCGATCTACAGTACATCTGCAATAATTATGTCATGAAATCATGTGTCAAAAAACATATCATGCGTGGTAAACCGGATTTTGACTCGTTATAATAGTTTCGTAACATAACACACTCCAGCCAAACAAACCTGTTTCTCATGCTATTCGAACGGTGGTGAAAAGGATTCACAGTAAAATTTCCTGTCGATGTTTCAGTCGATTTTTCATTAGCGACAGAATGCGCTCAAGACAATTTTATAAACAAAATACTTAGACATACCACAGTCGATGCTACATCTGCAATTATGTCGTGAAATCATGTGTCAACAAACATATCAGTGAACGCAAAAAAACTTGGAATAAGCTTTCCTTTGCCAAAACATGTCACACCATGCGGCTGTGTGCCTCCTTTTGTGAGCGGAGCGTATATTTGCAAGTGTGTCCAGAAATGTCGCTCAAAACGTGAATCTGTGTCGCCTATTTGCCAGATACTACGGATATGTCAGCCAGGGGCTGAGAGGGAGCAGATTTCCATGTACAACCAAAGAATCGGCAACACTCATAGCCGCCATTAAATACTGTTTTGATTCTCCACATGCGGGAGAGCCATATTTAGAAGACCCCTTAGCTTCTGACATTCTGTCGCCAAGTTATAACATTAGCACGGAAACACTACTGGAAATCTCTCTGTGCATTCTTTGTGTTAAGTAGATAATAAACGACAAACTTTCTCACAGGTCCTGCACCATGACGGCTTTTATGTGGATAACACTTCATGCCCCTCCCCCCTCAGAAGTTTTTGCCACCTAGAGGGGGAACATTTTATTGGCAGATGCACCATATACCAAGTCACCGGTGACATCACAAAGCAAAACCAATTAACATATTACAATTATGTGTGGTTATGTAGTTAACTTGTGGTTCTCCTTTATGGTTGTATTGCAGTTATGTGTAGTTAATTGTGGTTCGCCTGGTTCTTGTGGTTCTCCTGGTTCTCCTGGACCCAGTCCTAAGCTGTCATTGCATGTGGAAGCCTGGTAACAATCTCGGACATAAATGAACTAAAAGCATGGCAGCTGTCTTTCTCAAAAATGATAGCGTGTACCTCAATTCAAACTGTCTGGCACTGAATCCAATGAAGAAACTAAAAAGCATTTACCCAAATTGTTCTGGAGAAGGGGAATGACACGTGCATCGTCACAGGACCATTTCAAACCATTCCATGAGTGTCGCATGAAATGCAATCTTACCATGCAAAAGGTAGTGCCCTGATTTTTTGAAACACTAAGGCAAGTTGATGCAAGTTGACGCAAGTTTACTTGCGTTAAATTTGCATCGACTTGCGAAAGGGTAGCCAAACAAGATGCAAGCCGATGCAAGCTTCTTGAACGCCATCTTGGATTTTTACTCAAAAAATAAGAATATTCTCGCGAAAGTGTAAGGCATTTTAGGTTAACGTTTTCTAATTCTTTCTACAGAAAACTTGAGGGACAAGGACAGGAGATGACTGACATTTCAGGCTAGAAAACTTGCATCGACTTGTTTTGACTTGCGTCTCGTTTGGTCCGGGCTTAAACAAGCGAAAAGGAACAAATATGGTTAAATCGGTTGATTGACAAGCAGCTGTATTTTTGCTGAACCTAATGGGCCATTTCCGAGATGCCTGTTGTCTCTTTTTCAAACCGAGGCTTAGTGTGAAATCTTTCTTATGAAAATTAGTCGCCTCTTTCATGCAAATCAAAATTCGTTCCTATCCACTGGGATTGCCCAACCTAGACATTAACGCACGCAATTAATCGTAAGATGCACCTAAAATATTTGTTTTATTATTTAACATTTTAAAGTACATCATCTGTGACAATAATAGTGTAATAGGAATACAATTTATGCTACTACAAAAGGTTTAAGAGAACTCTCTCTTTAATAAATTTTGTGATAAATTTTAAGACTTAATGAAAACAAAACAAAACTTGTTTCAGTCTGTTGTCAGTTTTGACTCTCAAAACATCTGGTCATCTTCAGTGAACACATTAAGCATCCTATAATGCAGCTGTAACTGATATTCAAGTGTTCAGTCCTGTCAGAAAGTTGCATCAGTGTACTGTAGACATAAAGAACATATGTAGTTCATTCACTGAAATTCTTGAATGTATGCTTCCAACGCCTCTTCATTTGGATGTTTTTTCAAAATTAACTCCCTGATTCTGGATGTGAGCCTTTCATCCTCTGTGTTGAATGTCGCCACATACTCTTGATAGGGTATGTTGTATGGGGCCAGCTTCTGCTCAAGATCTTCACATGGCAGTTTTTTGTAGAACACCTTCATCTTATTGGCTGTCTTGAAGGTGCCCAGTCTTGCCTCCTGCAGCTTCTCCATCGCATGCTGCACCACACTGACTTTTGGGCGGCAGCGAGACGAATAGCTTGTGTATATCCGACGGGCAGTTGTGTATGGGCCAGGCATCTGTAAAACTCGTCTAGTGACATCTTCACTTGCCACTCCAACTTTAACAGCTGTTTCATTGGGTTTCAGCTGACATGCCTTCAATTGGAAAAGAAAATATGTGTCTTTAGAAGCTTCACAAAGAAATTATTTATAAGGTTTACAGGTCTAAAATTTTCAATCCTGAACTACTGTACTCGAGACTTGCATTAGCCCTGAAGCAGAATTTAATTTTCATTTTAGGTCAGGACTGAAATAGGCCATGGAAAATTATTGTACATTTTGGTTTGAAACAGGTGGCACACCCCCACCAAAAATTCCGGAGGAGTCCCCCATGCCCGTCCCCCTCCCCCCCCTCCCCCCCCCCCCCCCGTCCTGGGCAATAACCCGTATTTGCCGAGATCGCTAGCTAGATGTTACGGAGCACTTACAATTTCTTATATTCCCTTGGAAGTATCAAGACTTTCAGTCATTAAAATAGCCATATTCAACGTTTGCACGTCGATGCAATGATTGGTTGGTCCAGCCTGCTGGTCAAGAGCCTTCTGGAGGCGGTGGTAGAAAACGTGCATGCACACGGCCAGTCGAAGTACCTGCTTGTTTATCTTGGAGTTGTGTAATCCTGTGTGTTGCTGATCTGCACAGGAAGACCCCTGAGATGATGGAATGTTCTCCATGGGTTTTGCGAATTTGAAAAAGGCTTCTCGTGCAGTGGCATTGAGTGTATAATTCACTGGGCCATTGCTGTTGTGCTCAACAAAGATGTGTTCCATAATGGTCTTCAAGGACTCACTGGAAACTGTGCAAGTTGGTCACACCGTTGGGCCCTGGTTTCTAAGTCAATGTTATGCTTGGCTTGATAGAAGAAAAGGACCCTGTCAGCCAGGCCGTTCTCGGCCTCAAGAATATTCGGCCAAAGACGCTTAAGAAACTGCTTGGGAGTTGTGAAGGCCAACAGGGCAGCCCTAGCGGAGGAAATTCCGGTATGCTTTCCTTTGGTACCCTTCAAGACGTCACGGCCGTTTCAGCACTCCAAATCGCGACATTAGGTTCCAGACTCCCTCTGCCAAAATGTTCGTGGCGCGGGTCTACTTTCAATCAAATGCAAAAGTAGTTGAGACACTGCATATTTTGAGCAATTTATCGGCTTTTAAGTTTTGTTCATTTCTGCCCCCCCTCCCCCCGTCTCAATGTTGTTCGGGCCAGAAATCTCATTGTGCGATATTGGATACTCAACACTGAAACGGGGGAGGGGGGGGGGGGAAATATGGTGTCAAACGAAATCCAGATAAGAGTGAGGCAATAGAAGAGAAGATTGGGTCTTTTTTGCGAGTGTCTCAACCATTTTGCATTTGATTGTCTGAAGCGGTTAATGTGCTATTTCTCCGTGAATGTTTGAGGTATCTGCATAGAATTTGCAGAACGTACGCATGGTCCGACTACCGTTTGCAAAACAGTTAGAAATGTGTTTCAACGGCAGTTTTCAAGATTTGGCAAGCAAATTTCTTTGTAAATTGAATGTTTTTAAATGCACATAATTGTCACAGCTGGGTATCCGTCTTATGTCTGTTGATGTGAAAGTTCAGTGATGCACGTCATGTCATTTTCTGGTTTTCAGTAACAATTCTAGAACAGTTTATGTAGTCTTTACGTGTTCGGCCTTCACTTTAGGCCTAAAATGGGCTGTGAGGTATACGTGCCTAAGAGCAGGCGTGGCTTTGTTTATGCGCGATAGCGGTTTAACGCCTAAACAATTTTAGGGAAAGAAATCACACCCAGCACTAATGCACCTTTTTTACCTATAATTTGTGTGTGCTATATAAACCTGGGGTTTTCACCTGTTTTCAAACATTCTCGCTGAGTTTATACATCGTTTAGGCAGTTCAATCGTTATCTCAGTGCATCAGAGTGTCACAGAAACGAGACATGGAAGACATTCAACCGTATTTATTAGAACTAGAGGGTTGGGATGACGGTAAAAATTTCCCATCTGAACCAAGCACATTATCGCCCATTAAAAGCTATCCCCACCAAAGAACCATGAGACTTATTTTTCCTAATAGAAGATAACACAGTGATGAATCATGCCAAAAATCGCCTTTCAAAAAAGAAAAAAGACGCTCTGATCCAGCATTTTTGACACATGACTTTCAGACAATCAAATGCAAAAGTAGTTGAGACACTGTGCATATTTTGAGCAATTTATCGGCTTTTAAGTTTTGTTCATTTCTGCCCCCCCTCCCCCTGTCTCAATGTCGTTCGGGCCTGAAATCTCGTGCGATATTGGATACTCGGCACTGAAATGGGGGAGGGGGGAAATATGGTGTCAAACGAAATTCAGATAAGAGTGAGGCAATAGAAGAGAAGATTGGGTCTTTTTTTGCGAGTGTCTCAACCATTTTGCATTTGATTGTTGCTTTGTGCGCAAGTGATTCATGACGTACAATGCGTTGGTTTTGGTATGAATAATTTATCAGAATGGGCCGCGCTATTTGCATGATCGGTGTTCTCCGATGCTGCATGTTTATCACCGTTTACAAATGGGTATTTTCTCGTGTGGTGCTTGTAATGAAAGACTTTTACGTTTCCGGTGAGTAAAATAGCGCGGAACGAGCGGCATTATCATTCTCATGGAGAAGGAGGCCGTTTGGCCATGAAGGAAGCCTTAGAGATCCGAAGGTGAGTTGTGCAAGTGTTGATCTAAAATTTGCCTTTCATTTAATTATGATTTCAATCTTGCAACTATTTTTTTCCACCAAGATATAAGCTACTGACTTACTGAGGGTTCGCAGTGGAAGACCTGATCAATTAGAGAAATTCTAATTCTGTTCGGTTTTTGCAGTAGACAAACATTTGAATTTTCAGTTGCACATTCCTTCAGTTCAACACTTTGAACTCACTGGAAATTTTTACATTATTCTTTCGTTTCAGATGTTCTTCCCAAGATACAATATGTACAACATACACAATATACAAAAATCCTGATTGAAATTGACAATAAAATGCAATGCATGCTTGCCCTCCGAGACTTCCAGGACTTCACTGGCTTTTCAGATTCCGAGCTTTCGGCTCTGGAGCTTTTGTCAAATTCGCCGGGAAGGTTTGACAATGATGCTCTTTGAGCATAGCTTCAAACCACTGAAGGGGATTCGGCATCGAGGCCATCGTTCTTCCCAGCTCATTGAATTTGCGATGGATGGATTCCCCGCCTTGTTCACCAAGAAAGCCCAGTCCAACCTTGAAGCGCGAAAGGAAGTCGATGACGTGCTCTTCTAAAATGTGCATTTTGACGATGACTGATGAATTCGGTGTTGCCCGGTAAACAGTCATAAAGTACTGGATATCTTCCCCTGTAAAATGTAAGTTGTTGGAAAATATTGTTCTCAATGTAACTGTTCAGGAGAAGACATCTTAGGATTTTCGGCTTCTCTGCATGTGAACTAGTGAACAGGTAGTGAACACAGTAAATTGACTTGCAAACCACGTTCATAATAGTGTACATGTAATGTTACCCAGCTTCTTGATTTCTCGATCGGTAATCCTGTGGCCGCAATTGTATATCTCGTGGCAGCGTGAGAATGTTAGCAGCAAATTTCGGAATTTGTTTTTCACATTGCTTGATACTGGTAGCAGCTCTGGACAAGACTCTGTGATCACTCCCAACCATGACTTTGTGATCTTGTCAATGTTTTGAGGCTGTTGGGTTCAAGCAGAGCAGTAACCAAACAATGTTAATAGTACATGTTTTACATCAGATGTTATGTGACTCTATATTTTTGGGGGGACATGGTGCATGTGTATTAAACTTGTTATTCTGATGCAGGCTGTCATTCTCTTGGGATAATGTTGGAAGGGTTGACACAAACCTTATGGCCTTATGGCTTTACCCACCTTGAGGCACTTGTTAACATGATTCCCAATGAATTCTCCACCATGGTAAGCTTGTCTATGTACATGGATATCATGCAATTCTTTCTCCATTGCCCAGTTGCAGGGACCGCTTCCTTCCACGAATTTCATTCGTCTTTGAGTTGTTCTCAACAGCTCTTCCTGCGATAGCATTATTTTATGAGCAACTGAATGATTTTTTCATGTAATCACTCCAAAATGTTGTTCATTTTTTGAATAGCAGGAAACTCTTTTCATCTTGTTGCACAATCCAATATTGTATGATACAGTGAACACATGGACCAATCATAATAATCATGATTGATTATATACAGTACATGCTCTGTAGTATACAGTACAAACCTGTTCTTTGATTTTGCTTCTGAGTTCAGCTCCCCTGCCCTGGAGATAGTGAAGTTGAGGCTGTACTGTGGAAATGTCGTCATGAAGGTTGATGAAGTATGCCTGTGTTTCGACCTCATGAAGCTCTTGCTGAAATTCATCCATGGCTTGTTGAGCCGTGTGAACCACAGCAAGAGTCTTCATGTACTCCTGGAACTCAGCTTCGCCAGTCTGTTGAAATACATATGCAGTGAAATTCACTCATACCAAAAACATGGGATGCTGATGAGATTGAGTTTGTGATATGCAGTACTTTAGGTTTTGATGTCACACTTCACATGGCAGTAATTGTGTTGCTGGGAGAATTATTTACCACATTTAATTTTCAAATTTAATGCACCGTACCTGCCACTGTGTACTTGTAATCTCTGTTCATTTGGCCTTACCTGCTTTCCATCTTTTGCAGTAATGTTGGCAATGAGGAGGTCCAGCTGGTCAAGCTCTTGTACAAGAAGCACATGCAGGCGTTTGAAGATACCCAAGCTGAGGTGAAGTCCTGGTATGCAAATCTAAACAAGTCAAAAGTTGAGGAACATCTTTGTAAAGGAAAATTTCCCTACTTCAATATTGTTTGAATGAATCATTATTCTTGACTGGTTACCAAAAACTTGAATCAGTGGAATGCTAAACAGAGGAGGGTGGATGGCATTGAGAAACTTCTTAGCTGACTGGAGGTGTCCTCCTGCCTCAAGGAATTGTTGCATGGGCATTCTCCAGGCTTTGGAGGTTTCGTTTTTGCTTTGGCCCCCTGGTTTCTGGAGACATTTCCAGTTCATCTTTGCGAATCTCACACCAGAGGCAGCAATGCCGACCTATAGTTTTCACCAATGACAGTGGAAACAAGAGATCAGCATACAAACATTATGTCTTCTCACATGACACAGTCAACTATAGTATGACATTCAGTGTGTGTGTTCGTGCACACATGCTTGTACTAAGATATGCTGGACTCACCACTTGCTCCACTCAAACCAAACAAGATACAGAGGAATGCATAGTCGCCAAACACAAATAGCTGCAGTTCCTTCTCACTACAAAGAGAACATTCAAGCTCATGTAACTATTTTCATGTTCTTTCTTTTTTGTTTGATAAGGAACAGTAAGTTTTATGAGTTTTCATTCAATTAGCACTTCCATACTAGCTCTTGTAGTTGTTGTACATGTGGAACATATCTCTCAAGTGCCAGCCTGATATTGCTGTAGGAGTCTGGAGCTTGAAAAAGACTTAAGACCACTGTGTTCTAGACAGAATTTGGATTTGGTGTGTTTGCTACTTGGAATGACATCTTGAAAGTACCACCTTTATCTCCTATTTTGAGCCATATCTTGTCAGGTGGAATCACACCATCATGCCATGTTAGATGATTGCATCTGTTCTGAAATATGAACGTGTGAAAGAAAAGCTAGGACCTTTCTACATTTCTGATGTGTCACGAGCAAATTGACAGTAAAATTTGATATGATGTAACCTGATTTTCTTCCAGGTGCTTTTTGACAGCACTGACAAGGTCCTCAATCCAGACACATGTGGCTGGCCGTATTTCTGTCTTTCCTGTCTTCAAAAGGAATGCAAATGGCAGTTTCTCTGCATGAATGTGGCCCAATTCCTGAGTCTTAGCAAGCAAGCGGTCCCCTTTCTCACTCTGAATGGACAGGCCCCAACTACAAGATCATCTGAAACATCAGTTTGAAGATTTGGTTACTTACAGCATAAAATGTGGCACAACATTGTGAAGGTTTTCTGTTTCAATGTATACATGGCTGACTCTATTTTGGATAGAAATGGTCATTCCTGGGAGTGCTGATTTGCCCAAGCCTGTGTACCTTCTCAAGTGGCGAAGTTTACTCCATGGTATCCCAAGGCTTGCCTTCAGCGCCAGACCTTCTCCCTTGGGAACTTCCAGTTTGAAGCCAGCCTTCTTCATTAAGGTTTGTCTTTCCAAACTTGAAGCGGTAAAATTGGCTTTTCTGCGCTGTGATTAGTCAAATCGCGCACGCTCTCAGCGCTGCATGGCTTTTGCAAGCGCTACTATTCAATGGCGTCATTGTGCAGTGCGCTGTGATTGGTTGGATTGCCCGTTGTGAGAGCGCTACAGTTAACTGTTGTGAGTGCTTCGTTCGCGAGCACTTCGTTCATGAGCGCTGTCACTTGATGACGTCATCATTGTGCGAAAAATAAACCGATCTCGTAGTGAGGTAATTGACACCGACTAACCTCTCGTGGCAGCATTTTCTCTTCTTTGATCAGAGCTGGTTCTGGGCGGCCCATTTCGCCTGAATATTCGACAAAGAATTTCTAGTTAAGCCATGGCGGGACATGTAACATGTGTAAATTCCTGAGAGCTCAGTTAGAATACTTACCGTGGCTACAATCTCTGGCTGGATTCATCGTGTCCTTCTGAGCGCATGTTGTCGACTTGAATGCTCAGAGCGCAATCAGTTCAGCGCTTTTACGGGGCTCGATTTGCGTGCTAAGAGCCGGAACCGGTGAATAAGGGTGGGTTTAGGGAGGTGAACAGGCGATTACAATGAGTTTTGGGAGTTAAAAAGGGTGCTCAAAGAAGCGCTCTCAACTTCCGGTTCCACAGGCGTGTGTGCGAGCGGGTGGCGGTCACTCACGTACCCAAAAGAAAGAAGGAAAGATTGCTACCTAGCATAAACACACACGGAAAAAAGAGAAAGACTTCCTCCCATCTTTTTAATATCATATTTTTTGAAAACCTCGGAGGCGCATGAACCGCTGTCACTTCCGGTCATGTGTGCGGGGGCCCGAGGGATCGCCAGCCACTCGCCAACGGCCCCAAAAGAAAGAAGGAAAGATGGTTAGCATAGACACACAAGAGAAAAGATGATTGCTTCCTGCGATCTTTTAAAAATACACCATCTTTTAAAGGTTTGGAGCTTTTGTTTATCCGGTCAGCGGTGTGTTGACACAAGCACGCTTATTGCATTGTTATTGTCGCACGTTCAATTCAGTGAATTGTACAGTGCCTCCTTCTGACACCCTTATTTCACCCTTAAATCAACCCTTCCTTCCACGAGAACAGCGCAGGACGCTTCCTTTGAGACAAAGCTACCATGTGTACAGTTTTTTCCGGACGTTTTGACGACCGGCAAAGCGGCTGAGATGCGCATAAAGGTTAGCTTCATTCGGCCTATAACACGACGTATTCGGGAAAATGTTTTCAAACCTTCGGTTATACTCCTGTTTATTTTAGAGAAAGTAAGACCAAGATTATTTGTGTTTACAAAACTCAATCTTAGCGTACACGCGGTAAAGTGGCAAGTAGATGATTAGACGATTAGAACAGCTTCAAGCGTGCTCCGTTCAGAAATATTAAAAGCACGTGCTTCGAAAGAAGTGTAGGGAGATTTGAAACGCATAGGCGAGCCAAAGTGCCTAATTCTTGAGTGCTCGTGCTTTATTTCTGAACGGGGCACCGAGTTCAAGCTGTTCTACTTGTTTTATAACATAGAACTTCTCAGTTTGATAGAAATGCCTTCATTTATCATATATGTCGGGATCAGAGTTGTGATCGAAAAAGAATTCTCCCAACTCCTACGCAAAATGGTTTCCGATTTGACCTGGTTTCTTGCTGCTTTTACCAAACTTGACTGTTTCATCGGACAGTTATCAATTGACAACTAAAAATTTCGTTCATGGATTGGAGAGAGTTTCCAAGCAAAGTTGCCATTGATGGAAAATGGAAATAGATAACATTCCCCTATATTAAAACAACAACAACGGCAATTTTCATTATTCGAAAAAAGTGTGTACAGGACGTAGGAGCAACTACAGAATACAGGGCCACTACAGGGCTGTTTCAGTTTTCACTTATTTTACACTATTTCTATTAGTAACATTTCTGTACATCAGTTTAAGATTACAATGAAGAATTTAACACACCATAAATTAAGAGGGAATTAAAGAGTAGGTGTGCAGAGACCAAAGTAGCTAGAAGCTTTCGAGCTGGTCCCTGCCTATGTTTGAATAGCACAATGTTAGTAACAAGTAATTGTGAGGTAAAATATACGTTTAGTTATCTATGCAGGAACAAGAAAATCTGCATAGAATAGTATTTGTAGAGAATACTTTTCGAGATAATGGATGACTAACATATACTACAAAATAGAGCAATTCTGGTTTGACTTTATATTTGATTGTTTAAAAGATAATCTTTAAATTGATTTTTGAAGCGGTGGACCGTAAGGATCTTTAAGTTGGTTGGGAAACTTTGTGTGTGCCAAATTTTAGACAGCAAATTGAAATGTGAAGACTCAGAAATTTGTTCGAGCCATAGGTCTGATAAAGTTTTGACTTGCTGAAAATCTAGTGTTTATGGTGATGAACTTCTTATGCAGATGTTAAGATATCAGAAAACACAACCAGAATGCAGTTATTGGTATCCTTAATTCTATGAGCAAATGTACTAGACATTTTAAGCTTGAAAATATTATTCAGTATACAGTTTGAATGTGTAACTTTGTTTTGTATGTATTGCCCCAGCTCATAAGTCCATAGTTCAGATATGGATACATGAGGCATGAGTAATAATTTTGTTTTAACATGTTTACGTCCAAATGGTGTCTGAGTTTATTAATAATTTCTATGTTTTTTGCAATCTTGCTATTAATGTGGGTGATTTGAGCATTCCAGTTTAAATGTTCATTAATATAAATGCCTAGATATTTGATATTAGTCACTTTAATGCTTGATGCCATTGATGTTAAAATTGGTATGAATACATTTCCTTGGTGATGATATTAGCATATAGTTTGTCTTTTTAAAATTCACAGACAGCTTGTTAGTGGCACAATATCTAAGGACATGTTTGAATTCATTGTTCATAACAGTTTCAAGCTCTTTAAGTTTTTGCAAGAAAAAATATATTAGTATCACTGGCAAAGATTTGATAGATAGCTTCTTAGAAGAGTTTGGCTTATGGGTCATTCCGCAGTATTTTGGACAAAAATATGAGTAGGAAAAAGTAAACAGCAAGAAGACAAAACTGACATATTTGAAAAGTAGAAGAGTTAAATTTGATTCAGGTGGACCCAAAAATTTAATCATCATGTCACATCATACATAAATTATCATTAATTATATGCATAACTAAAAAATGCTGTTACGGAGAGGAAATAAGTTTTATATTCTAAAGGAGGCATTTTAAGAGAAATAGAAACCAAGGTGGTAAAGACATAAAATACTTTATACTAACATTATAAAAAAGTGAATGGAATCCAGAAAAAAATTTTCAGCAAAAATCCAGAATGCAGCTAAAGTACCATTTTCCCCTCCATAACAAATTTAGTGGGAAAAGTTTATTTTATTCCTAGTGTAGTGTGGCCGGGCATGTCATACTTTGTGAAGTTCCAATTTGAAGTGGAAGTGTTCAGATGAGATAACCAGTAAAACTGGACGAAGTTTATTGATCAAAATATTGCAATTTGAAATTTGTTACGGAGGGGTAAATTTTGTTACGGAGGGGAAGGTTATGGGGCGTCCATATGGACAATATTACAAACACTTCATATTTCTATTATAAATGATAAATAGATTTTCCACATTGATAACATAGATTCTAAACTGAAGACATGACTTCTGAACTGACAACATATACCAGTATATATACATTCTAAACTAAAAACATATTCTTAAATAAAAATATATATGCTAACTTGATGTGGACAAAAAGTTCCCCTCCATAACTTCCCCTCCGTAACGGAACATCCTTACAAATATATTAATAGCATATGCACTGTCAAATAATCAGAGCATACTCTTGTTTTAATCCATGCTGCAAACTCAGAGAAATTTGAGAGCAAAAACAAACTAGTGAAAAATGCCAATTCTCTGATTCCCCTCCGTAACGGGTAAATTTCACCCCTTAGTGCTGCCAGCATAAAAGCCCTGCAGGTTAAAACATATTCAAGTTGTAGCATCCCCAAATCTCTATGATACCATATGCATTTTATTTGGCTGTTGTGGAATTTGTCAAATTTTGAGCCCTTGAAATGCTCTGATTTTGCTCTCCGTAACATTACCAAATACTGTGGAATGACCCTTATCATATTTATATACAGGAGAAATGTCTCCTAGTTTTACATATTGAGAACGATTTTGTAGGGAAATTTTCAAACCACTCTAAAGGTGTTCCACAGAATCCTTAAGCATAAAGTTTAGCCAACAAAATTGAATGGTTAACTGTATCAACAGCTTTGGAGAAGTCAAGAAGTTAATAGTTTGAATTGTTTACAAGGTTATCTCATTTAGATTGCCAGATTCTTCATAAACTGCATTCCAGTCGTGGTCACAGATATCTTCTAAGTACAGCTCCTTTTCAAAATGGCTTAAGTCTCTGATGAAAAGTTTGCTCTTCTGTTGTTTCACTGGTAAAATCAGCAATGATCAGATATATCTACAGTAGCAATACCTGCTGGATGGAAGTATTTGTGTAAATGTAATTAACCATTGTTGCAGTATGGCTAGTTAATCTTGTGGGTTTAGTTATATTAATGGTATAAAATTGTTTGAATAAAGCATATCTAGATCTTCAGCTTTTGTATGTGAGCTGTATTGCAAAATATCAATATTCATCTCCTAATGTGTAAACTAATGTGTATACTGGCATTTGGGTGTCTATAAATACATCCAATTACTATGCGAGACTTCCCATTGCAAGGGTCAATTTCAATCCAGCAGGATTCTACAAGTTGCATTGTAAATTTTATATCAGGTCTTGGTGATCATTTGAAATGCTTACAGACATATATTAAGGAGCACCACCATGGTGAAAGGTGTAACTGGGAAGGCCAGTCATTTAGTTTTGTTTCAGTTATTGCTAATAGAAGTCAAGGACTTATCGCTTTAGGTTGTTATGCTGAACAATGTATGCATGGTGCCATTTGTGTTCACTCAGCTTCTGGTGAGGGAGCTGATGGCTCTGGTGAGGGAGCTGATGCCTCTTGAATCCTCCAGAAGCCAAAAAACTCATGCGCAGAGCCCTCTGTTTCCAGAGACCCCGTCAGCAGTGCTTTCCAGGCGTTGTTCGGAACAAACTGAACTCTTGCGTAGAACAGAGTGGCATGCTTAGCTTGGTCCTCCTGTTGGTATGAGATGGCTGCTCCAAGCTTTCGCAGCTCCTGCCAGAACCGTGCCCAACCCCCCGGAAGACAGACCGCTTTCAATTGAGGCAGCAATTGCACCAGGTGCCCGACGTCCATGATGCTCAGGAGCTTGTCTTCTGAACAACAGAGAAGCTCCGACCATATCTTCCTGAGTGCAGTGGTTTTCTCTTCGGAGGTCTCAACATCCGGGTGCCACATCACTGTGGCCAGGCCAGGTGCGATTTCCAGCAGGAACTGCAACCGAAGGTTCTTGTCTCCGGAGAATTGGGTCGCACGCCTGCCCCAGGTTGAAAATTCAGTAAAAAAGGCGCACACAGAACATCCCATTTCTGGGCATTGCTGCGACAGCATCACAGCCCTACCTGCCCCCTCAGCGGATCTGTAAGGGCAGGCGCTGCTAGCTGATGTGTGGCAGGTGCATTGTGTTTGTTCCAGGCGCCACAGGCTGGCAAGCAGCTCGTCCACTGTGGACTTCCTCTGGAGACCGTGTAGCCTTCGAGCAGCTTCGCCGGCTTCCATCAATTGCTCCTGGGGCACCGCCTGTTGCCTGGTAGCAATCGCCTGCACAGGACAACAGGATGTAATAATTAGTTGGAGATGTTTTGTGTCACACTGCAGGAATCGTGGGTTTGTCTGCACGAGTGTATAGGCCGTATTATCCGACTCACCTCTCGACTGATGGGCATTTATTTTCGCATGAACTCAGCCATGCGCCTCAGAGCTCGCTCCTCAGGCACCCTGGCATGTTAACGCTGGGGAATGTGGCCAGCTTGGCCCTGATGTCCATCTCAGGCACAGCAGCCCCTCCACGTCTGCGTCTCCTCT
The DNA here is from genome assembly GCA_964036295.1 of Plumapathes pennacea. Classification (NCBI taxonomy): domain Eukaryota; kingdom Metazoa; phylum Cnidaria; class Anthozoa; order Antipatharia; family Myriopathidae; genus Plumapathes; species Plumapathes pennacea. The sequence goes on from OZ038468.1 coordinate 5,089,662, forward strand.
TCTTCCTCCTCCCACTGCTGGCCTCGTAGGGTAGGCTCCGACGAGCAGGGCGTGCTGGTTGAGGATTGTCGTCACCGCCCCCGCTCTCCTCGCGTGCGTCCGTTGCCGGCGGGCTGGGAGTGTCATGCAACGGAAGGCAAGGAACAGCTCGGGTGCTGGTAGCAAACCTCTGCATGAGCTGTGCGTTACCAGCTTCCAGCTGGCCAACCTCTGGCTGTGGGTCGGTGCGTGGCCTCTGCAAGTCAACCTGGAACTGTAAGTAAATTAAATTACAGTCGACTCTCTCTAAGCGGAGACTTCTCTAAGGTGGACAGCAAATTTGGACCCTGACCAAGGGGAATGAACCCGAATGTACCCATACTCCTCTCGTTTGCTCTGACGAGAAGGGCCAACGCTCAAAACTTCAGCTATCGTGTCTCTAACGGCGTTAAGTTTAGCATATCACTGCAAATGAAGTTGAACTTGCAGTTGAATTTCTCGCCGCGACATTTGTCTATTTGGAATTAGGGAACGAATAAACAATGAAATCTGTTTGTTTGTTTGTTTGTTTGCTTGTTTGCTTGCTTGCTTTGGCGTTCACCTCTGGTTGGGCCTGCTCTGTGTCCTCCCCCTCGCTGTCGGTGGACGAATCAGAGTTTTCCGCCACTTGCTGGAGGTCACGCAGGTGAACTTCCTGCAATTGGAACGATGCAATGACGAGGGCCTCGAGCTGATGGTGTTTCAGAGGCATTAGGGTGCAGAAGTCTACACTGAACCTGGCCATTGCATCGACCAGCCTGCTGGGCTGCTTTCTGTTGGAGAAGTACTTTACGGCTGCCCGACGGGCCAAGAACAACTCGGGCACCGTCAAGCCCAAGGACGACAACATGGATCGAGAGCAGAAGGCGGCCACGTCTCCGATGGACACACTCATCATCACCTGATTGGTGATCTTGGCAGCGACCGTGATGTTTCCCTTCAAGAAGCCCCCGTGGCTTCTGGGACAGCACGCTCTTGGGAAGCCGTGCATGAGCTGCGGGGCGACGTCTGAACACTTCGGGGCACCGAGTATCATGACGTTACCGTACCTTTGAGAGATGCAATCGGTACATGGTCAGTCTGCTGCCCAACATCTTACACAACACCAGACGATTTTCAGAAAATGGAGTGTATAGGGACCGGTTCTTTTGAACATAAAATGACTTCAACTTTTGCGAATGGGTGGAAACACTATACTCTCGCCTTTGCCTGAAGGTCTTTTCTGTTTTCGAATGAACTGAGTTATTGGCGGAAAACCTTGACGTTTTCCTATTTGTCAATCGATTTTAACGATTCCTTCTGAAATCTGTGATGTGGACAAAGGATTGAAAGCCGATTTATAATGTCTGGCGTTGAGCTAAGGTTTCAAGCCATTTAGAAGTGTATGAAAGGATGCTCTGTACGTGTCCCTATTTTGATTGCGTTGGAACAAAGCACTGAGTCACTTAGGGTAACCAGAATGCCCCATCTATTTAGTATCTGGTCAAGGTGTACGAGAGCGAAGGATTTTTGTTTGAAAAAATAAATAAATAAATAAACAAATAAATATATGTATGTATTAAAACCAAGTCACTGACCTGTCCTTCCGCACGTTGGCAATTCTTGCGTCGAAGCCGGGGATTCCGGTTTCGAGTTGATCTCAAAGGGGCTGGCCGGACTCGTGGAAGAGCACCGACTTGTCCAGCTTGTCTGGGCCTCTTTGGGACTCTGCGGGTGCCTGTAGGCTACCAACGAACCTCGCACAATATGCACTGCACTGGTCGAAGTCAGCGAAGGTCACTGGCTGCCCGCAGTCTTCTTCAAGAGACCCCACGGAAGTGCCAGGGAGTCGAGAAGGAACAGTTCAAAGTTAAACTGTTCCGGATTGCCCGGGCACGAAAGTACCCTGGGAAAATATGCCTCGGGCCCGGGCTCGGGGTGATTCACCTGTCGTGCCGTCCCCGTGGAAGTGCCTAACCCTGAATCCAGCCGACGGTACATGGACAGACTGGCCTGGCTGTTGTCGGCGTCTCCCGGATCAGAACTAGCGATAAAGCTGCTGTGAACAGAAAAGAATGTTGTCCATTTAACTCAACAGGATCCGTTTTTGAGTGAAACCACTATCAAGCGACACCAAATTATGAGGAGCGATTTTTGACAAGTGGCCGCTTAACAGAGCTTTGACACTGTTACTGTTACGATTTTGGCACCAGTTTGAAATTCACAAAGCAATCATTGGAGCGGTATTTGGATGACTGTTGACTGCTTTGGTCATCCGAAAACCGCTCTAATTACACGCGGTATCTCGACTTACTCGTGCGTGCTGCCATCCAAGTCTCCGTCATCCAAGTCTCCGTCCACCGGGCCACTGACGCAGGCTTCTGCATCGATGAAGTCTCAGGGATTGACGGTAGTCCTGTCCATACTATTTGACCAAACTAGAAATTATTACTGGCTCGATTAGCCCTGAGACTATTCCGGATAGCATGTAGTCCTTAATACTAGTACCTACTATTTACCAGTACTCGATGTACACTACTTTATACCAAGGTACAAATAAAAACTGTCTGTCTGTCCGTCCGTACTTACCGTACGGTACTTACCTTTGGCTAAGGTGTTCGTTCAATAATTATTATTTGAACAAGGGGATCAACTCCTACGACAACGTTACAACAATTTCAAGGCACCGAGTGAAATTCGCTGATTAAAATCCAGAGTGCTCACACGTTTGAATAAAATTACGGGTCCGTGAACGGCGTGGGAAAACTGACTCCCCCGGCGGCAGAAACATTTTCAGTTCAGCATTTTTGATGAGCTTTTGAATATCTCATAGGAATTCATTTTATTAGTCGTTACTAAGTATGACTCAGTTTATTATTCTTATTCTCATTTTTATTTTGCTCGGTGGGCTATCAATTTGGCCGCTGATATATTTGCTGTTACGTATAGCCGCTTTAGCAAGCTACATAATGAGCCAGTCATCAATGCCAGAAATATTGTAATTTGTAATGCTAAACACGTTGACATGGCAGCGTAATTACTTTTTTCCAATTCCACCCTTTGCAGCTCGGTCCATTGTCTCGCCTAAAGGTTTAGGTGAGACAATAGCAGACGTCACCGCATTCCAGACATATTCCAGCCCTGATTTCTCGGGCCTCGAGAATGCATGTGATGGCCATCTCGCTTTGCGTCTTCTACCTTCATTATTGAGCTCATTATTGCTAACCCAAATTACGCACAGCCACTCGGAGACAACCTTCAAGTTGCTCACTGTCCTGTCCGCCAGTTTTATACGATTCTCCTTACATTTTTTTACAACACAACATAAGTACCAGATCAGTTGAAAAGTTATTTATTTATTGCAAGAGTGAGTAACAGCTGCTTTATTTAGTGCTATTTATACCAGAAATATTGTAATTTTTAATGCTAAACACGTTGACACTGGCGGCGTAATAACTTTTTCCATCGGCACCATTTCCAGTTCCAGTCGGTGCTCGGTCCATTGTCTCGCCTAAACCTTTAGGCAAGACAATAGCTCGACATCACTGCACGCAGTCAAAATGGCCATCTCCATTTGCGTCTTAACTCGCTTCTTTTGCGCCATTTCAGCTCATTATTGCTAACCCAAATTACACACACAGCCACTCGGACAATCATTAACACACTTCCGGCTTTATTATTCTTATTCTTCTTATTCCCACATTATCTTCTCAACAGTGACGTCACACATTCTTCTCATCATCATTTCAATGTGCCCAAACCATCCATTCCCCCTTCACCAAAACCACTCCAAACGCTTCACTGGTACGCCAGGGTTACTGCCCACAGTTTCCCCCCCCCCCCTAAACTACACTCACGAACCGCCAAATCTGCCCCAAAGTTTACTCGCCCCAGGCCCCAAATTTACTAGCCCCAGCTCTCACCCGGCCCACTGTGTGTGTGTCTGCGATCACGGACAGCGGTTAACAGTCGTCCTGCATCCAAGTGTATTGTATTATTATTTAAGCTATCGCCACGAACCCTACATGCCAACTGTTTGCCACTCAAGTCGCTCAAGTCTCTCCAACAGTCAACTCCAGTACACTCTCCAATGACAGGTGTTGTAAAATGGAACTTTTACTTCGGCTAGAACTCAAACTGGCGCTGGGATCGATCAACAACAATACATTACTCCTCTTCAGCCCCCGACAATTCGTACTATCGTGGCTTAAGACATGAGACACGAGGGAAGACTTTAGTGCAACTGATATTTAATGATCACTACATTCCTCCCTTATTTCACATGAGTTCATATATTGCATATTTCAATCTTATTACTTGTGATTGGTATATAATATTTAAAAACACAGTTATTGGTCTTGCAGTGTTCCTTGCTGTATATTATGTCATAGCAACTGCATAATTAAGCTTCCTCACTGTACACTTAATATCTGTGAGGTTAGCCCAGTCTGTAAAAAAATGTGCCTTTACTATCTTTACTACTAGAAATACGATAATCGCAGATATCCCCTCGCTCAGTAGTGGGTTTTCGGAAAGCGGGATTCTTGTTTATTTTCCGTTCGGAGATTATTTAAATTTTTTTTTGCAAACCACGGCTGTGTAGCGACGTCACCAGTCGGCCGCTAAAAATAATCTTTGTCACACGGCAGTCTGGTTTAGTTCAGACAACGTGCACAGTCTGCAATTTTCGTAGACACTAGCTGAACTTCAAAATTCGCTGAGAAAACATTTACACGCAACTACAGAATACTCCCGAGGCTTGAAGGCCAAGCAAAGTCGATCTTGGACACCGAAATTTTTATAAATTTCAAGAAAAGCCGCGATTTCTCCAGCCAATGCTTTATCCTAACCACATACGTGTATGTTTGTTTTTTTTGTGTGTGTGCCAAATTTAGAACCGTCAAAGCGATTCGCTTGTTTACACGCTTTCGAAGTCTCGGAATCGTGTGAATTTTGGCAGGGATTCAATTTTGAACACAACAACTTTTCAAACTGCGTTTGACGATTTTAAAATCTTTGACAGAAAAAAAAAACCCAAGTCACTAAATAATACAAGGTCCGATTTTATTGAGCGAGCAAACCCGATCACTAAATAATACAAAGTCCGATTGTGTTGAGCGAGTATCTTACGGGGGTCCCGCTAGTAGACATATTGTTTAATTTGGAAAGCAATGGCCGGATATTTTCTACTTTAATAGCCTTCAAAAAGCAAAAGCATTTTAACCCGGTTACATTTTATCCTTGAATACAGTGTGCCAACAAACGCGGCGACAAAACTTCACAGACTGTCAGACTGTCAATGAAATTATGCAAACATGTCAGGAATCGGATGACACAATCTTGCACGAAGGCACTCTGAAATAGCTTTGAAAACCAGTGAAAAGATAACAGTATAATCCTACTTGGCCTTCATCACAGTTCCCGGGGCATCAAACGACAAAATATACGGCAATTGTTGAAATACCATAATGATAACACAACCGTCGTTTAACAAAAGTGTATTGTACGTTAATTGATGTAAATTTTCAAAACTCACCGGTTCCTGAAAGCCATAGCTTTAGCTCTTTTCCAGCAAAGGAAACAAAACCCAAAACACTATTGTTTACGTCTTCAATGATTTCAAAATACACTGTATAGAGCAGTCCTCATACAGTACGAAAATTCCACTTTCCATTGTATTGTGTTGTCATCTTGTCAAACTTAGATTCTGAAAACTGCATTCCTGTTATTGCGAAAGGTGAAATTTGCCACGGTGATTGTTCGATTTCCACCGACTGTATTTTGCTATTCCTTTCTGAAGAAGTGTCTGCGTTTTAACACAATACTGGCGTCTGGGATTGTGTTCAGGTCGACCAGTTGGGCCTTAAAGAATCCGTTTTACGTCTAGTAGAGCTTGCCTCCCATGCACTGGCAAAATATCCGGGCAATTTACAGCCGTCCGTCGAACTGCTTGGCCTTGTATCTGCATCTTCTTGTACAAAATCACTTCAGTTCGTACTCTACCGCATGTCACCAAGAAAATGGCGGTTTACAGTTAAGCTGCCGATGTAACCTCGCCTGCTGTGGTCGCTCGACGCGGAGGGCCTTGGGAAGAGGTCGTATCGCACACACAAACACACAAACACACAAACACACGAACATTAGATTTCGAGATGGCGACACGCTTGGAGTCACCGATAAGGCGATAATACTACTGCATTAGCGTCGTGAATATTTCCCTCACTTCGTTCGGGGATAAATGGTATCTCCAAGAAAGATCTTGGTCTATATTTAATCCCAGGAAATTGGTGTTAGTGACCTGTCATTAATTCTCAGATTAATGTTATTGGCCATGTTGGCTGTAAGCCAGTTTGATACTTTGCAAAGTTCCTGGTTTTTGATTTCACACAATGTGAAATAAACTGACATTGTCATAGCAACTGCATGAGTTGCTTCGTCACATGTTACACCTAATCTTGAATTAATTGCAACAAAAGAAAAACTAACTCCAACAGTCTTTTCACTTGTAGCACAGAGGCCATAACTGATGCCTACTTTACTTGGCTAGTCCTCGGTGGGATCCATTTTTCTTTTCTTCCTTGGTGAAACCACGGATTCGTAGATGTCACACTTGGGGCTTCGCAACTTGTATGCCCTGCTCTCTGCATCGTATGCAATGTCAATTGGCCATATCAAGCTGTTCATGGATTCTACCCAGGGCCGACAGCTGGTAATTTTCAACTTGAAGCAGTCTTCTTCTACCTCTTCGAACTCAGCCAGGATTGCCTCATCTCTGCCTGTGGGGTCCCCTCGGGACAAAATGCAGGTACACCAGCAGCAGCACCAAATCGTGTAGTTTGCGTGCCTTTTGAAGGGTGTTTCTCTCCTCTTCGAATGAGGACTTTAGCTCTCTGCACAGTTCCAAGATCTCTGCATAGATCAGGTTCTGTTTGGGCTTACACCCCACCCCCTCCCTGTCCTTCACCTTGTCAAGGCGGGCGGCCTTTTCGTACTGAACTCGCATGTTTCTCAAGGCAGTGAGGGGCTCTGACTGGTCTCGTTCGTGGGCCGGTGTGTCTCTCAGGATGAACAGCAGACCTTTCTCCAAGCCATGGATGTTACGACTGATTGTGACTGCCTTCAGGTGACGGACTTCTGTCAAGTACGTGGCATAGTCCTCCAGGAGGGGCCTATTCTCAAGGTGGCTAAATTTGGGCTCCAGGCAACGACAGTGCTTGATGTAGTAGAAATACATCTTGAGACGTTCGATGATTTTGTCCATGGTCGGTTGTGCAAGGCCTGGTCCTCTTCTCCTGCCCTCAAAGTTTGCAGTATAGAAGTGAGTTAATTCTTTGAGGTCTCTTTTCAGGGACGAAGACATCTCCTTGTCCGGTATGGTGTGTCCGATACGTGTTTTTCCCAGCTCTTTGGGCTTGCTTTCTGTGATGGACTCACAGGAGTGTCTGCAATCTCATCCTCCAAATCACTCTGGTGATCGTCTTCATTGCTCCGCTGCTCAATTCCTTCCAATTGACTGTCCAACTGGTAGCAGGGTGGTGATTTTGGACTTCCACAGGCTACGTGTTGCGCTGGTGGTTGTGGCAACTGCAGTGCTGTTGCTGTGGAGGGAATTCTCCAGGGCTCTCCGACAGTTGGCAGTAGCATGGCTGGAGTACTGGCAGAAACTGTGCTGTAACCCGTACTGTTGAACCCCGGGTTAGTTGCAACTGCACGAATGCGGAGGTCAGGCAATCTATCTCTGCTTCGGTCAAGTAATTGTTGTGCATGTTTTGGCTTTACCAGGAAAAAGGATTTCCCTTTTTCTTCTGGGACAATGCACTTTAAAATTGCGTGTTCTTTGTCGGTGCATCTTAACTTTACAATCTCTAGCCGGTGAACCCAGCCACTTAAAGTGCCTCTCGGTAAGTTTTGTAAATAGCGTGCTCTCAGCTGGTTAAAACAGACGTACGGCCCATCCTCTCGACAAATTTCTACAAGTCCGGGGAACAGGGGTGACAGAATTATCTGGAATTCCTGAAAATTGATTAAAAATATGTATATGGTTAGTATTGAAACACGAATAGACTGCATATAATGACATTATTATTATAACATTGTTATACTGTAGCAGTTATTACTATTGTTTTCTGTTGTTTACTAGTACGTATTTTGATGAATCCAGTGCAGTCACTCAGCTAAATTTCCAATTATTTTAAACATCACCAAAAAAAAACAGATCTTGTATTTCCACTGACCCCCGCCAATCTTACAATTTGATATAAGGAGGAATAAATTGTATTGTATTTAATAATGACTACAACTTTAGATTTTCAATCCTAGCCAATGATACACGAAATGACTGACAATTCAGTTATCCTGTTGATCAAATGAATTTGCAAATAAATCCTTGTTGGACAAGAATGATAAAGTGTGACATCATTTTGCAAAACTTTCACATTCGAACCTCCAGACCACACCATGCAATTTCCACAGCTGATGAGCCAATATTTTGTGTGTGAATATTTTTCAGTATTTTTATCTGTTGAATTTTAATTTATTTTTTATTTTTTATTCTTATTTTTTATTTAATTTTTAATTTTAATTTTAATTATTTTAATTAATTAATTAATTAATTTATTTATATTTTTCTATGGTAGCGATGTTTTTAACATACATTTTGTCATTTTGTGTCGGACGTGTGGATTTATGAATGAGAAGGATTTTTTTTTTGGACAAGGTGGCTTGTCAGACGTTGCTCCATGTGACTCAGAGGTGTATCAGTGGTTCTGGACATGACCTGATTTAGATTCTCAGGGCCTTGATTGAAGGGTTTAAGTGGCACTCTTGCTCTAGTGCAAGTGAGTTCATGCAGCTCCATTGCATCCAAAGCATAAGTGTTGTTGCATTTGCTGCAGGTTGCTTTCGTGTCACTAATTAGCTGTAAAAGTAATCTTGGGGGAGGCTGAATGTTTGATTCATTGAGCACACACTTGCATTCTGGACAAGTGACATGTTGACCGTTCTGCTTACAGTGCTTACCCCATGTCTGCAAGCACACTAAGCAAAATATGTGTTCACAAGGGCCAAGAACAGGAGCATCCAATACCTCCTTACAGATGGGGCAGATTATTTGTTCACTTGGGGAGAAGACTCTCTTCAGGGATGGCATTGCTGTTCTTGGAAATAATGATTTGGAAATGTCAGTAGGAAGTTTTAAAGCTGTGATCTGGCACAGTCCAGCTGCACCCTGGTGCATTTTCTTGCCAGGCGGCCGTCCCCTTCCTTTTGTGGATTTCCTTTTGGCCCCTCCTTTGCACTTTTTCAAAAAAAAATCTCACACACGTTGCACAACTTGTCCGAATGCACAACCCAGGACATTAGGCTTGTAGTGTGCTGGTAGTTTGGATTTCCTTTCCACTTATAGATTTTGTACCAATGCAGCACTTGCAAATTTGTTCCGGTTGCCACTCCGTTTGTCGTTCTGTACCGAAGCATTTCCGAATGTCTTCTTCGTATCTTTTCAAGGGATAACCGAGGTCCTTTACGAATTCCCCACAGACGAGGCAGCACTGTCTGACCTTGTCGCGGTGAAATTGAGGAGACGCCATACTGTACGACTGTGATAATGGCAACAAATTTGTAGTGCTTTTAGTGTCTTGTCCTCTCGTGGAAAAAAATAGTTGCAAAGATATGGCATTGGGTTTCGTGGAGGAAAACCCTTTATCTCCAGAGTCTGACTTGCCTTTCAAGTGAAGAAACTTCCCTTCTTCTTTATTTCTGTTGCTTTCTTCATGCGGCTTGCCGAGTATTCGGGACGGGCGCTCGACGACAGAAATTGGTACGGGCCAAAAAGACGAATGAAATGAAGTTGTTTGGCCAAAATTTATTTGAAGAAAAGCGCTGAGAGTATGGAACTACACAAAAACGTTGTTTGTACGGACTTGCGAACAATTTTGTGAAAGGACTGGTTCAGTGGAAATTTGTTTTAAAAAAGCCGGCAAAATTGCTTTGTGTATGCGCCGCAACCTGTCAGCGTACATCAGCCATTGAACGAGAGGGAGTCTGGAACCTAATGACTAACATGAAACGGCCGTGACGTACCAACAGTCACCATCAAAACATTTACACGGGCGCTCCATCGTCAAATTTACCTGTGCCGCTTTTGAAACATTTGACATCTTGACCAGGAATGAGTAGGCTTTGTCAATGCATAGGATTGGTACAGTGTCTCCGGATACGTAATGGCTGAAGAGACCATGGGATGACGCCTCATCGAGGATGATGCTCTTCTGTATCATCTTCTCCAAATGATCAACAATCGGGTCTCTACACCCTCGGTGGCAAGCAGGAGCTTTTCCCGCTCCCAAAGGAGCAACTGTGACAAAGAAGAGGTTTGCATTTTCTCTGTACATGGAAAAGACCTCCACAGTGCTCTTGCCCATCAGACTGCTTGTGCTGGTCAAAGCACTTATCAAAAGCAGCTCTTGGGTTGTTCCATTGCTTTGGGCAAACACGTCCAACCATTCTCGTATGTCCTCTGGCACTATATCTTCGAAAGGGAGAGACACATCTGATAATTTAGACTCTAAGTCGGCAATAGAACGAAGCTTGCTCTCGCCCCTCCAGTGCATGTGGCGAAACGGTACTATAATTGCGATGTTACCCGACCACACGAAGGAATTTCCGTTTAGCGGTAGTTTCATTAGCTGTGGTTACACACCGTGGTATTAGCAAATCCCGAGGGTGATTTGACCACAGGAATTTCCTGAACTGTCATGCGCTGCTCGCGGATTGGTCTATTTGCCGTGGGAATCAGAAAACCTTTTGTAACTCGCTCTGGAACTGTCACGGGCTTTCCTTTTGTTCTTGTTTATGTATCCATGGAGAATGCCCTCGAGAAATTGCGGTTACACACCGAAAAAACGTTTCCCGTGGTAAAAGTGCCAAAACCCACCGGAAAGGGGCCATGTGTAACAACAGCTATTGCTTTTATGGTATCATATGACAACAATAGTTTACTTTACTTTAATTGCTATCAGTAATTTAATATAATCCGGAAACAATTATCCAGTGGAAGACAAGAACCACATACACTCCAAAAAACAAAATTTGAAAATTCTCAGAGACGCTTTTGTAGACCCCATTAGCTCTTTCATATGCTGTTAGTTTGATTTCAATCAGAAAAATATTGAGGGAGATTAAGTCAAATCTATAAACCCTGTGACGTCATCGATTGCACAATCAGGGCACTTTGTATTTGGTATCAGGGGCAAACATTGTTAGAAATGGATAGACAATTTAATAACGGAGTTTTATATATAACGTGGCTATGTTTAATCATTTATGACCATTTAAATAAAAATCTACTGGAAAATGGTCATTTTTGGGGGAGGGGGGTGATACCTTCAACCCTTTCAATCCCAAGTTCAAAGTGCAGCTTCTCCCATCCTTTCAAGAGGAAATTGAATGAGTGATGCAGTGAGAATTAATAGTTTAATCAACCATCATCTGAGCAAGGTTTCAAAACACAAGTTCTCCTTACTGTACGATAAATGTGTGCTGACAAAACTGAAGGAGAAAATTGAACTTGTTCACTCTTAGGAGTGAAAGAGTTAACAACCTTTGCACCTGAAGAACAATAACAGTCTTGACACCTGTATTGACAAAGAGCAATGTACAGCATCACTGCTACATAATCAGCCTTACTGAGAAGTGCAAAATGTAAAAAGACATTAGGACAGTAGGAGCAGGCAATGTTCAGTGCCAGCTCTGTTTTACTTCTTGTTTAAATGTCATTGAAAACAGATCCCTTTCCCTCATGATAGTATCGACCAATTTCTTAATACGGTGAACGTTTGTCTTGTGACATGTAAGCCCACCATCTGATTTAAGGATGTGGCTGTATACCTTAAATATTTGTTCATAATTGGGGGGAGCATCCTTGAATTGGTTTGCCATTGCATGAGCTACAACCTGTTGTAGGACAAACACTTCAAAGTCTTCAAAGCGTTCTGGTGCAAGAGACTCATTCTTCTTCTGTAAGTACTCGACTGACAAAAGAGGAACATCATGATGTCTCCGTCGTTTCCTAACTGGTGTTTCTTGTTCCTTGATCTTTTTTCCATTTGGATTTCCACAATTCAAGCATCTACAAATTGTGCTGCAACTCAGAAGATTTTGGAAACATTTACATTTTGATCCATATGTGTCGCAGAACAACCTTGATTTGTCCCTTGCACCCCCTCGGCCACATGCACATGAAACTTTCTTTGGGGAATCTGTCGCTATTTCATCCCCAAAAGATGTGCCACCACTTCCTAGAGTTGAAGCACTGGCAACCACAGCATCATAATGACCCTTTCCAGACTGGTTAAATGCCAAATATATTGGAACTACAGACATAGGAGCCTCTCTTGATATCAAAGGGTGACTGGATAGCAGTTTTTTCCCCCCCTTTCCAAAAAATCATCAATTCCATAGGAGACTGAGGTAAAGCAACAATCCCCATCCCCCAGAGACTGGTATCCTTTGTTTTCATTTCGGTTGGTCCCTATCCCTGGCGGGATATTGGACAAGCAACCTGACTTTACATGACTTAGAAGCTTTTGTATCTCATTTACTGCAGTCTCAGGTAGAACTTTGGCATCACCTCAGTTCACCTGACCACTTTCGTAAGAAAGCATGAAAATTTCCTTCCATCACTTCTGGAGAAGCTGTGTGTTTCTTCCTTACTTGTCCTGAGTCGCTTTGTTGTCTAAAGCAAAGTCTCAAATCCTTCACCATGACTTGCCTCACTTCTCTTAATGTAGCTGTGACACCTTTCCTTGGTATCTTTTCTAAAATTCTCTTCAAAGCCTGAAAGACATCAAGTTTGATTGACAGTGTTGATCCAAAAATGTCCCCGAGCTTGTGTTTCAGAAGGCAGCAGTTGTCAGTTATGATTCCCTCCAACTGTATCCCAGTATCAATATGCCTCTTTTTCAGTCCTTGCAATAGTGACTCTATACTATCAATCGATGTGCCTCTGGCAAACTGCCACGCAAGTATATTACTTTTCTCATTCATAACTATGAATAGAGAACCATACAATTTCGTCCAGCGTTTGTTTTTCCAATACCAAACATTTGCAGACACTTTAAAAGTGTGGTCTGCTGACAGCCACTTTCCAGTAAGACTACCCATGTGCTGAGTATACATGTATTCACACTCTGTAAATATGCGGACAACGGCACGGGATGTCAACATTCTTCCCACAAAATATTTCATTGGATCAAATTGTGGGAATTTGCACAATGCATTGGAACATTCCGATGTAAGTGCAGTACGACTTGAATAGTATTCACAAGCTTTAGTACAGTGATGAGCATTATGCAAGTTTAAAAGCATAGTTTCAACGTCTTGTATATTTATCCCAGCGTGAATACTGCCCGAAATAAAGTCTAACAGTTCCCTCGTCATGCCAGACTTGTGGAAAAGAATAAATGGGATGCGCATGCCTGCCTTTCCAACAGCTGCTAACAATTCAGGGTCATGAGCAATCACCTGGTGTTGATTCTCTTCGCAGAGATATACACACGACACCAGAAGGACGCGTTGCTGGACACAATATAAAATCCGAGGCATGTTTTGAGCACTCGATCCGTCTTTCCATTTCCAAACTCTGAGAGCTGACTGAAAAAGTGGACATGCAAGGCTTGTTCTTGTTTGCTCCAACGGATTCCACAGAATCACAGAGGGTGTCAAAAACGACTCAGGATTGCCATCGACACGAAGAACGGCGCGTGAATCCTGCTGGGCCCAATCTGTCTTACATCCGATTGCCTGAAGCATTCGATGCAACACTGAACGAATTCTAGCCATGTAATTGGGAGAGTTAACGATGGGTAAAGTCCCAAAACTAGGATTAAAAGCAATACAAGGGCGAATTTTGAAGCAAACGCCATTCTTGTGTGTAATGACTGTTGGCCAAAACGTTAGTTTGCACAGGCACATTGAGAGCCTGGGAACGAGGATTCAGAAGAACCAAACGAACCATGTGACGATGCACGCGTCAGCTCCCTTCTCCAGAACAATTTCGTTAAATGCTTCTTAGTTTCTGCATTGGATTCATTGCCAGACAGTTTGAATTGAGGCAGGCTATATCATTTTTGAGAAAGACAGCTGCCATTTTTTTAGTTCGTTTAAGTCAGAGATTGTTACCAGGCTTTCACATGCAATGACAGCTTAGGACTGGGTCCAGGAGAACCAGAAGAACCAGCAGAACCAGGAGAACCACAAGAACCAGTAGAACCACAAGAACCAGGAGAACCACAATTAACTACACACAACTGTAATACGTTACAGGAGAACCACAAGTTAACTACGTAAACACACATAATTGTAATATGTTCATTGGTTTTGCTTTGTGATGTCACCGGTGACTTGGTATATGGTGCATCTGCCATTTTATTGACCTAATGAGATGGGCCAAACGGTAGTTTGTCCGAGACGATGACATAGAAGCTATTTGCATATATGCAAATAGCTTCAAAAATTCTATTAAGACTTATATCCAAAATTATTCAGATTTTAGTAATAATTATAATTAAATTTTAGTTTGATAGTGAAAACTATATTACTTTTTAATCACAGCCATCACCTGAGCTGTAATTAGTAATAATGTTGTTTATTTTTTGACTGGGGATCTTCTCTGAAAAGCCCAGTAGGGCTTGCTAAGATCTCCTGCCACTGTACATATCAAGTGTAAACACTTCCTCACTATTTGTAAAATGATGGCAAATAAATTGTGCTTGCACTCGACGTACGTGGAGAAGCAGAAGAGTCGAACACGGATGCATCAGCAGTCACTCCGGAGTACGAGATCATTACTCAATAAGAAAAAGTCACTCAATGTCAGCTGAAACCTAAATTCAGGAGTGTGGGTACGGACCGTATTTCTTTGTGATAAAGTCCAAGCGGTGGGGGGCTGGGGCGAGTAATTGATGTTATAAGAGATAGAATGAGAATGCTTATGACACAAATAATGCATCAATTACTGAAATAAAATGAACGAAACTTTGCTGGTGTGTTTATCTGCTTTTCAATTGTCTGTGTTCGCAATTTCAGCTGGTGTCAGAAATTTTCGGCTCCGCAACGTCATTGGTATAATACATGCTCGTGATGCATGCAAAGTTGTGTTCTGGCCGCTGATCTTTTACCTTTCTCCACATCTGATCAATTTTCCTACAACACCTAATCCACACTGACACCTCCATATGTATATATAAAGGAATACATGGCTCTTATTCAAACGACTTAAAAACAACAACAAGAAGAACTTGGAGCTCAAACCCTCCTATTTCGGTCTCTTAGTTTAATTGCCAATGCAAAATTTACAATAACACTGGAGGTAAAACTAACCAGTTTGTATTTCCAACGCCCTCGATTTCGCTGTCCGAACTTTTGTCGCTCGCTAGCTCGGCCTGGTCAGCTTTCTGCTCATTTCTTCTATTTCTGTGCTGCTCGAATCTGTAAGGCCTCAGCCCTTCGTCTTCGTCGTCAACTGGAATTATATCGCTGTTACTATCAAATAGGTTATATTTGCCGCTGCTGATTTCTGAAACTATTAAAACCGAACGTGAGCTGCTTCTTCTGCTACTTGCCCCACTTTCCACCATGTTGTTTTGAAATGCCCCTTGTTACGTCACATGGATTAGTGAGCGTTTTGACCGGAAGTGAAGCTTCTGCCTCTAAATTTCACATTTTGACGGTCGTAGTGATCTAATAGGCCAAAATAAACTTTGCAGCCATGTTCAGAACCAAGTTTCCCATATTATGAGGCAAAGTGGTGTCAATAGGTTTACATGGAATTTAAGCAACAGGACGGGACAGCACGACAGCGACGGCAGATCCGCGAGAGGATTGGGCAGACAACTCGGTCGTGTCATGCATGTTCCAAGTACTAAAGCAGTAGCACGACGACTGAAGAGAACGCCAGATAAGCTGATTAGTTTTATTGTACCATTGTAAAATACTAGCGATTTATATGATCAGTGCTCATGACTGTAGAACATTGGCTCCCATGAATTTGCTGGTTTTGTTCCAGTAAAACGTTTCTAAAAGCCGCTTTGGTTCGTGTCGAATAATTGATCCTGCCGAGTGCAGTTTTGTTCGAAGAAACATTCAAAGTGCCGTCAGAGAGCTTTTTGTGACATGTTTACAGTCTCAGTACAAGCTGACTAGCTCTTTCAATTTCTTCCTGCTGCAATTTGCAAAACTTGCGTGTGCGACGATGACACAGCTCAAGGAATTAAGAACACATTCAGCGGGCAAAAGTCTCCATTGAGAGCTAAATGTGTTGTGAAGATCCGCATTCGGACGAATACATCAAAACATGCAGCAAAAAAACGATTTATTGACTCGTAAGCAAACAACACATGTTTTCCGATACTCGATTATAAGGAAAGAAAATGGTTCAGAAAGGTAAATCCTTAACATCATGGAGAATTTGTACTCTGTTGATTGTACTTACGAGGATTCAGGACGAATAATGTGCTTTTCCTGGCCGCCGATAAATCTGGAACGAACTGCAAATCACTCAAACAATTAAACGTAATAGTCCCTTTCGGCTCTAGAAGATGTTGAGTGTTCCTTGTTTAGGTTTCAGCTCGTAAACACAATCTTTCTGGCCTAAAATACACGAAAAAATACGACGGAGGAGCTATCATATTCGGGCATGCGCAATGATTGTCTGAGCGGAAATTATACTTCCGGAGACGTCGCCGTCCTCTCTCCCGTCCTGTTGCTTAAGGTCTCTATTTTTCTCTAATTCACGTTGATTTTAGTCACATTTACTAAATTTACACGAAGCGTTAATTTTCTATAAAAGAGTATTATATGCACGTTTCAAATAAAACGTTTTAGGAACTTAGATATTTTACTTCTTTCTTCGTACACGCTATTTCACTCCGATGTGGCGTTTATTTATCACTGCACTTCTGTCAGTCAGTTATTACTGTTGAGGGGCGACCGCTGACATAATATAATGAGACTGCGGGAGGGGGTAACCATCCTTACGTGGGAATTTGCTTCCCAGCAACTTGTAAATTTTACTGAGTAAAATGCCCGGGGGGAGGGGGGAGGGGGTACTCCCATATATAAGCCATATGGGTATGTGCCGCCCCAAAGGGTATCGTTTTCAAGCATTTTTAGTCTGAAATAGGGTATCAATTTTGCCTTTTTGGTCTGAAATAGGGTATCGATTTTTTCCTTTTTTGTCTGGGATAGGTATGATTTTAACAGAAATATGTCGCCGCGGACATTGCACGGCAAATGGAAGAAAACACAGGGCGGAAATTGTTGCAAAACAACAAAAAATCTCTAAACAAAGCTCTGAAATAGGGTATACATTTTGGAGTCAGGTCTGAAATAGGTATACACTTTTGGAGTCGTGTCTGAAATAGGGTATAGAAAATCAGGTATTTTGGTCTGAAATAGGGTGAGTTTTCAGGACCGGGCGGCACACCCCCACCCAAAATTATAATGAGTGCCCCCCCTACCCCCCAGGGCAAAGTGCCCTTAGAAATAAGTGAATTTTGTTCATTTCCTGGCTTGAGAGTTGTTAGCTAGAGTTGAATGTGCAATTTGTGATGCTAGAAAAGTGGATAGTTAAGCTACATATATAGATTGTCGCCTATCAGATGATAGTTAGAGTGAGGATATTTTATTACAGTTCTTTGAAGGCCTAATTTCAACATTTACCTATTAGGGAGAGGGACTTTTTAAAAATGATTACATGGGAAATATCTATTGTGCAAAATTATATGATCACCAACCATCGCATGTAGTGGTGTGTTATGTTTCTCTGCAAATTTGCTTCTCATAGCAGGGAACGCAATGGAGGAGGGGTAGGGGGATATTTCGGAAATACACCTTGTATTGGGTTATTAGAAGGTTTGCAATAGACAGTTTATTTGTCCGTTTTTGTGTGGTTGTGCTATTATTAACCTTGACCTCTTGCTGTGTGCAGGAAGAAATTAAAGATGCTGGTGTTCTTACTGTACAGTTTGCTGTGGTTACCTAATGACTGAACATCAACTATGATGCCTGTCATATTAAGGTGTGTGTATACTTTGTTGTAGATATATACGTTAGGGTTAGGGTTAGAAATCTGAAACATTGAAACATTGATTTGGGGATGGAAATCTTTCTTTCTAAAGATATGTAGAAATTATTAACATTCAGCGAGTGTCCTGACTTTTGTCTTCGATTGGTGGCATGTATATATGCTATTGAGAAATGCATGGCATAAACCAATAATTACTATTAGTCTGCTTTATGCCTTCCCTTATTAAACATTAATATTTCACCATTGAACCTTAACGAGTTTACCCCTGTCTGACTGAATGGCTTTTACTTGTCTCAAGTGTTATCACTTTTTGCAACCAGGCACAGAATCGATTGCTGTTAAATTTTCTTGTCTTAGTGTCCACTGTCAGATAATTAACGCATTTCCTCATCCAAGTTGGCTGTTTTCTGCTGGTTGAGGAACGAAATAAGTAGAAAATGTCTTTCTCAAAGAGGTTAGGAGCCTGGGCACTAATGTGCGTAGTGGTCAGGGGTACGAAGTGCTGTTTTTGTTTTTTTGTTTTTTGTTTTGCCATCGTTGTGACCTGACCCACCCGTCCATGTTAAGAGTTAAAAGTCAACACATTTTATTTCACAAGATATATACATGATACAGTTGTATAGATTTTTTGGGAGAATTAGTTGGGCAACTGTCGGGGTTTTTTTGCTTGGTTGTTGGTGCGGTTTTTACTGATTAATGGTCAGGCACACGTTTCGGCTGACATAGCTCCCAATGGTGTGTGAAAAAGCTATTTTTTTAAATCTGTATTCAAAGTCATTATCAAATATTTTCTTACAGTGTTCTAAGGAAACTCAGAAGCTCAAGCAAAGATGACCACAAGAGTGTACCGGAAGCATTGCAATCAGTGGGCCCGCGGTACGACAAGGTCAGTGGTATGCCCATGTGCATTTTATTGTATCACAAACTACCATTGTATTGGTAACCAATCATAATCAACAAGGATTGTTACGAAACCTTGTACGTCTTCCAATCTATTTTGTATTTTTCCAAAATAGCTTTTTCCGCAAAATCGGGTAATTTCTGCAATATTTTTCGGCATCACTCCGCTAAAAAAGGCTTTTTTCCTCGTGTAAAACAGATTGAGCTAGAGAAAAATACTAAAACTGGTAGAACGAGTCATCGAACTCTCCAAAAGTGCCACGAAAACAGCGGAATCGGGTATTATTAAGACAAACCATTTATTTTGATTTTTAGAGGAACATTGTTCAGCTTAAAATATTTCAACCAAATACTATGGTATTTTCGCTGAACAATCAATTGCTTCAATACTTCCTGAATTAAACAGTACCATAATTGCAGCAGCTCTAGTTTTCTTCCTAAAATTCAGTACAAATTGACCTTAAATTCTGTTTAACTCTCCAAACTATTGAAAAATTATCTGCAGCCTGCATAAGAATCCATATTTTTGCTAAAACTCTACAAAAACGAAGACCATGCAATTGATGCTTGACAGGTTCTGCAAGATGTGTACTAAAAATGTTTCAAAATCATTACAACATCCCTATTGCGGCCAAAAGAAGATTTAAACTATCCCAGGTTGCAGAAATTCTGCAATCCCCAAATTCTCCCAGGCCACAGAAATTCTGCAGCCCCAAAACGTATTCCATGCTGCAGAAATTCTGCAACCCCCAAACTTATCCCAGGCCGCAGAAATTCTGCAACCCCCAAACTTCTCTTAGGTCGCAGAAATTCTGCAACCCCCAAACTTATCCCAAGCTGCAGAAATTCTGCAACCCCAAAACTAATCCCAGGCCGCAGAAATTCTGCAACCCCCAAACTTATCCCAGGCCGCAGAAATTCTGCAACCCATCAAAATAATAACCTAAGAAAATCTGCTGGATTTGCTCTAATCCAGAGGAAAAACTACAAAATCCTATATTGGAAAGAAAAAAGAAACAAAAAATATATATATATACAAAAACGACTTTTAAAGCATGGGAGAAACTCTGCCCACTGTTAGCTCTCGGATTCTCTATTGGTCGGCAAATCTGTGGCAAGTTCCAGTGCC
Source organism: Plumapathes pennacea (assembly GCA_964036295.1). Lineage (NCBI taxonomy): Eukaryota > Metazoa > Cnidaria > Anthozoa > Antipatharia > Myriopathidae > Plumapathes > Plumapathes pennacea. The sequence continues at coordinate 5,109,773 of OZ038468.1, forward strand.
AACCTCCTGAGCAGCTGTAGCTGAGCATCTTGTGTTGCTGTGCTTAGCCACACAGCATTTCTTCCTTGCTGGAGAGCAGCAATAAATCCACCTCCAGCATTTCTGTCTGCATCAGCAATGACATCTCCTTCTCTTGAAAGGTGCTTTATGAGCCATGAGAAGGCCTTCAGTGGGACATTATCAACAGCAGAACGAGATGGCTCAAGTGTGATGACGTTGTCCCCACCATATGTCAAGTGTCGTTCCGTCACCTCTCGAGACACTGACCAATGCCCAACTACAAATGTAGTCAATGAATCATTGAAGAAAGGACCCGAGTAAAAGATTTTTAGTTGTCTCAATGAGAATATTGTTTGGAATTATGCTGTAATAGCAGCTAGCCGAGTGTAAAATGGTGGTTAAAAAGATAGTTTTAGATACCCAGTCGAATTTACCTGTTTGCATGGCTATACTATATTGATTGCCAGCTTTGATATTACATTTTTGTAGTACACATATACCTTGACTTCGCCTCGATGGCTTGTGTGGAACAAAAGTGTGCAGTCTGTGTCTTCGTGGCTCCTGCTTTTGTCATCTGCCCCTTAACGTCCTTCACACCATCAATATGAGTGAAGATGACAACATTGAATAATGTAATGGCCATGAAGTTAAGATAGAAGCAAGGTTGATGACCTTTGTGATGTCCTGTCAATTCCAAAAAGGCAAGTAAAATCACTGTAAAACCACTTCAACTTCAATCTTAAAACTGTTTGAAAAACCTTAAGCATAACTCTCACCATCATTTTTAACCCATTTTTCTGCTGGAATGATTGGATTACTTTGAGCTGTCTGTTGAGCCCATAAAGGTTAATTAGTTAACTCATAAACACAAGACAACACGAGGAATGCAATGTTACAATACCCTGGAATCCTCCATCTGTCCTATCACAAGGAATGCTCCTCCAAAGTTTGGCAAATTTGTAAGTGCTGTTTGATCGACAGCCTCAAGTGATGAGCAAAAGACAGCCAGCCCTTGTGCTCCACTAAACAAGTTGCCAGTGCCAACCTCTCCATCACCAGGACCATTTCGCATTTTTTTGAGATGCCCAAGGAATGTCTGGAAGTCATGGGACTGTTCAAAACCTTTTCCCTAAAACAGAGCAGGCTTAGTTGAGCATATTTTCTATGCACTACAAAAATTCACATCGTCTCCACTTTCTGATATAAAACTCTTATATATATACATATATGTTTAAATTTCAGTATGATTAAATTTATGGATACTGTTCTTCTATGTTGTCGTCTTCCTTTAATTTATATTTAATTGTTATGTACAATAAATATATTTTGATCTCCCAAAGTATTTTTCCATGTACAATCAAAGTTGCATCCCAAGCAATCAAATCCCACGAAACAAAATTCAACACCTTGACCTTTTGAACTTACAGTAAATCTCAACAACTTCTCTGCTTCTACGACTTCTCCAAAGTCTTGGCGAACTTCTTCCTAGTTCTGAACTTTGAGAAAGGTTACAATTGCCTCCTGGATTGGTTTTAGAGATTTGACTTCAGTGGCGGCTATGTGGAGTTCCTGCATACTCAATGTTTTGTTTACAACCTAATGAAGAACAACAAATAAAACTGAACTGAGTCCAACTACTCCAGTTTGGTGGAGGCATGGTGAGCCGAAATTATGCTTTTACAAGACTTTTTGTTGCATTCAAGAAAAAGATTTGCAAAAAATATGTTATTGTTCTTGGTTGTGGTAAGCGGGAGATTTATGACTTTTGTGGAATAATTCAGATTCACACGAGAGATCTATGTGAGTTTGAGGGTTAAGCGGGATATGGGGGCCCATGTAACAGAGTTGGCAGGTCTGTTAAACTATGTGGTCTCTTCTGCTGCCAAACTAAAGCAAGCTTTACAACATGTACAGTGTACTGGCCTCTCCTTAATTTCTATTCAGCATTCAAGTTCACTGTTGTGTAATGCAAATACATACAACTTATAATAATTTATACAATTCATAATAATATGCTGTTTTACATACCTGGCCAAGTAGAAGGGTTCGGTCATCACAGTTTAAGCTACACAACGATTTGAATTGCCACTGCTTGAGTACTGGCTTCCCTTTCTTAACAACTTCTGCTGCCTTGATCTTCTGATCTTTCACCTCCCCATTTTCATACATAGAATTAATTGCCTCAAAGTGCCTCCAACCTTCTCCAGACAGCTGTGCCATCGTGAAAACATCAGTGAGGTTCCTTTTCTGAAAATACATTAAATTCACACAAACATTGGCAAAAAAATCCAAGTAATGACTGTGAGACAAAACTTATAGTGCAATAATTAATCCCTCTGAAATGGTAAACCAACTGATGACAAAATGGTAAATGAAAGCAAACATGGATAGACCACCACACTTTTGCCAAAGTTTTTATCATAAAATTAAATTATGATTGGGCATGTCCATTTCAGGACCACACATATTATATGCATAGCAAAACATAGCATACTTACAGGCTTGTCAATAAGGCTGGAACACACATCCCTCCAAGATTCAGCTGGCTATGGAGGATCATCATGCATGTTCCCTTGAACTTGCAGAAGAAGCTGGATGCGACAAATCTCGACCTGTTGTAAGACATTGACAGGTGTTTTGAAATACAATAAATGTAACTACGGGAGAGAAAAAAACAAAAGAACAAAAAAGAAAAAAAGTTTCAGATGCCTCAGGAATAATAATCACCTCATCTTTATATTTGAGGCCATGGCGAAATGCACCAGTATTATTATGCATTGCCCCAAGCCACAGGGCTTGCTCGTCCGAAAGTCCAATGTACACTCTGGCTATTTGCCCGTGGAAGTTTGAATTCTCTGGATTTTTTTCATGAAGTTCCTTTGTGGCAAGAGTGAGGTGTGTACCGCCAAGAACTTCGTCCTCATACTCATCAGCATTCTCCTCCTCAAATTCTTCCCGGCTAGAAATTCCTTTTACCATTACAAACAGAGGTTCGTAATTCCCTGCAGGTTGATTTTCAATGCTTGAGATCAACTGCTTCAGGAATTCTTTATCCCTTGCCCTGATTTGCCTCTTCCTTGGTGGCAACACCAGCTTCCCAATGGGGATAAAACGGGTCTTGTCTGACAATTAGAAAAGGAAACCTTAAGTATATTGTTTATCATTCAAAATGCACATACAACCAAATTTAACATGGTTTTCACATGCTAAGGATCCAGTGTACTGTGTATGAAACCATTTAGGGGCCGTCGACATATTCATCAGTACCCCGCTTAATGTGGACAATAAGATTTAGGTGGATGTTAAGGTGAGGGGAGGGTTTTTTTACCTTTAATGGTGAATATGTTAACAGCCCTTAAACATCGCTTATCTTTTACACATGTAAATAACGAATTTTGCAACAATTTCTTCAAACCATTTTTAACCTAAAAGATTAATCAGCTCCCAAATGTTTTTATATTTTATCTGTTGATCGAGTGCTGTATTATAATCAGTTAAAACAATGCGTACACACCGAAAATTTACTTACATTCCAACTGACAGTCATCACATTTCTTTTGTATTCCCTTCATGTGGGTTGAATTGCCACTTTTCTTTTTTTTTTTTTTTGAAGTGGGACGGGAGAAGAGAGGCGTCAAGGGTTGTTTCTCTCGTATCACGGACCCGGAAGCATTTCCTTGTTCATTTGCTGCTGGGTCGTCCAGTACAGGATCTGGGTTGGCACCCTCCGCATTTAGTCCTTGGATTTTATCGAGTATAGCACCCCCCGCGATGCCTTCCACAGTGCTCTCCCGAATGTTTCTAAATGCCCTATCACAGTCGAATCGGTTCAAGTAACGCGGGTTCAACGTCGCAAACTGGAATTGCCCGTCTTCCGAAGGGGTGAACTCCACTTAAAACAAAACAATAAAAAACAGCAAATTGAGACATACCGACTTCGGTTTGACTGTCAGCTTCATGCTTATTTTGATTCACTGTACTGTATTTACAGCATTTTACCCTCCCACGTGAAAATGAGCAATAGCAGTAAACTTTGGTGCACTTGCGCTTGAAGCGCACTTAACTTTGCTTGACCTTGCCATGGATTTGAATAAACTAAACGGCTTCATCAGTAATTGATGATTACTTGAATGGTAATATTAACTACTCACATGATAGTAACAATAAGATGATTGATGGATTTGGGTTATTCCTAATTTACCTTCACAAGCTCCTTCACAGTTGAAAGACTTGAAGTGGCAGATTTTGAAGAAATTGGTTGCTGGATGACTTCACTTCCAATTATTTCTTTAAAACCTGGAACCCGTTTTCCTCCTTTGAACAGATACGCAGCTCCAGACAGTAATTTGATGCACCAAAGTTTACTGGCCGTGCTGCCTTTGCTTTTTGCTCATTTTCACGCAAGAGAATTTAAGACTTATATACTGCTCAATCGATTCCTCGTGAAAAGTGCTACTGATCGCAGGGAAATTGAATGTTATTTTTAGGTTGTGAATTGTGAAAATCACACCAGCTGTTTGACAAAACGGCACCTTTGAGATTTCATAAAGAAAAGCAGGTCCCGATTCGACTTTGATGTCCCAATGCTGAATGCTAATACTACAATGTTGGTTTTGATCCATTTTTCGGTATAAAGTGAAGCACATAATGAATGGTAAACTACAAAAATTGGTAAAAGCATCACTTCTCCAGGGGACATCCATCTTTGTGCTCACGGGAGACGAGTTTGACATGTTTTTTTCGTTAAAGCCGACGCATCTGCATTTTCATTGGACCATTCAAGTTTTTTGTCATTTTTCTTATGTCACTTGGCCGGATCAGATGACAATCGGACTGCTGTTTGACTGCTGTTTCTGCTGCTTTTCGAGGAACGTGCGTTGAAGAAGTTGGAGTGAAAATGTTTGAAGAGGACGGATATAGTAGCAGCGACAGTGTCTTAGTTATTAAGACTAGTACACTGAAAAATGAAGGAGCTCCTTTGTGTATTAGTTTGGAAGACACTGATACAGACACCGATTTCGGGACTCCAGAAAAGAAGCGTCTTCGAAGTCACATGTGCATCAACCTTGATGACAGCAGTAGCGTTTGGAGTGAGCCTAGTCATGTTCTTGAATTGCAAGATGTCTCTCCTGGTATGAAGCGAGCACAGATTGATCACCTGCTTAAGATGCACCTAGACTTGGTTTGGTAAGTATGAAATTTATTGAAAACTGAATGAACCATGTTAATTACAGTGTCAATAATCACAAGGGTTTATCACTGAAATAGTATGCAATAAAAATAGGCAATATATACTCAAAATACTAAATATTGCAAATTTCCTATAAACCCATATATTTGTCCTCCAGTAAATCCAAGCAGGTGCAAGGTATAAAAACCTATGGAAAGTTGTTACTTTAGCAACATTTACAATAAGAAAAGCACTGTCTTGTACTAAAAGCACAAGGAAAGCATTGTACAGGTGTGATTTACTTGCTAATTGACTGCATTTATATTAATATAAAGTTAAAGTATTTTAGAGTGCACGTAGCTGTTTCATATACACATATGTATTGCTAACCTTGCAATTTACACTATTTGTGTACCCAGTAAGAGAACTCATGGTTGTTATATTTTCTTCTTGAAGGCAAGAACGGAGGATCTATTATCTCCACAGATACAAAACAAGGAAGTTCCCAAGAAAATACATGGCATGCATCACAGATGGATGGATCAAAAGACCACCAATGTGCCAAGTCTGAGGCGACTAAGTAAGGCCATGTCTGCTCTATCCACTGTGGACACTCACCTTGTTGGGACTATTGTCCACAGTGGAAAAGGGCAGTATGGTTAAGAGGTATTTGGGTCTTTTGACTACTACCAGTGGCCACATGACTCAAACCTCACTATCACAGTTCTCCTGGATGTACTTGCCAGGTGGTCTGAGGAGAGCCAACTTCCCCCAGTTCTCTATCTACAGCAACCTCGTTCCCAGGCTCTTTCATCTCCCGGGCCCCGCCCCCGAAGAAAGACCCTGGTTCAGGCTGGTCACGTGTCGGCCAGAATCTGGCCGGTTGCAAAAAAGGAAACCAAGGGAGGGGCCGTTAAGTCGGAAATTTACTTTACTTTGTCTACTGGGGAAAGAAAAATTTGGATATAAAAATTTAACACCTCCCATGTAGTTTACGCTGCGTCTGAACGACAAGCAGGCCTTGTAGTTCTGTGGGAGACCACTGCAGAAACGTATGCGGAAAACTGAGCTAATAAGGCCACTTCTCGAAACAGCGAAAGAGTTTTACAGCAGCTCGTTGCCACAGAGCGAAGGTTTGCCCTATTTAATCAGCAGACCATGTGAAAGACGCCTCGACAACTTCAGAGCTTTCAAAAAGGTAATTTCGAGAGTCAAGGCTCCTTCAGAAGGGTGAAAAGATGCATTTAAACACGAAGGTGCGCTATAAAAGGCCGTTGGCCGCCTCTTTCGACATCAAATTTGCATAAAGTTTGTTGAATCGCACGTGCGTCCACAGCGTTTAGAAGTCGCTCTGTCCATGAAATTTCTCTGCAGCAACTAAAAGTATACCTAAAATTAAACACATACGGGTAACTTTAATGTGGAGTCCTGGACGGAAGGGTTTGAAACGAAATTTTTCTCTTGGCTGCCAAAATACATTTGAATTTCGCGGTGAAATACGACCACCAAGCATATTTAATTTTTTACTTTGAAGATTATTCTTGGATTTTACTCAAATTGCACTCAAAATGATTGTTTATGTGATGGAAAATTGGTGAGGCAACATTATCTTGTCTTGCGTGGTATTCAAGTACAAGGAAAAAGTTTGGACATTTTTGGCTTTTTACTAACAAGGAGCTGTTGTCTCGGTCGCTGTTGATTGACAAGTGGCTCTGCGCTTCCCTGGGAAGCGCCCTTTTATAGGAAGCTTGCCAAAAAGCGTGGCTGATTTGTGTCGTTTGTGCCAGCCTCGTTTTGATTTGACAAACGCACAGCACGACAAATTTCTTTGACAGGGGGACCCCTCCCAACAGATTATCTTTGTGAGCAAGGCACGTGACCAGCCTGAACCAGGGTCTTTCTTCGGGGGCGGGGGCCGGGAGATGAAAGAGCCTGGAAACGAGGTTGTATCTACAGTTTGACAACTGTGTGAGTGAGAACAAAAACAAGTTCATGTATGCAGTGCTAGCTCTTCTGGTTGAGTGCAAGATATTTGAGAAGGTACACGCATGTGCACCAATACCATAGAACCAAACCCAAGTAATTTCAAGTGGCTTTTGTGATTATACCCCAATTCATTCCTGAGAGTGCATGATTAACTTCAATTTTACATTTTATCACCCGATATATATTATTATATGTATAAGCAAGAATTTGGTAATAAGTTTATAATTTTTGAATAATTTAAAAATTCTTACTAGCTTCCTAAAATGGCAGCTGATGGAACTGGCAGTAATTTTATTGTCCAAACAGTTATACGTAAACATTTTCCTTCAGTGCTTGGGAGAATTTGTGTATTGATCTCTGGAGTGAAAGTGTCATGCTATTGGTATCCTGCACTAATATTTATACTAGACAATCTCATTATTTATTATCTTATCTTTACTTTCCAATTTAGATCCGATTGAACTTCCTCCCAGTTGGGCATACACATGAAGACATAGAAGCATTTTTTGGAGTGTTCTCCAAACATTTAGAGAAACAAGATGTTTACACAGTTGAAGGTACCTCAGTAATATGATTGATGTGCAATTGAATGATTATTAACTATGAATAAGATATCTAAGATGGTTGATGGATTGGGGTTTGTAGTAATAATGCTAAATTGGTGTTTAACAAAGTCAGATGCCAGTCCTAAGTGTGTACTACTGTACTCAGTCCTTCACATTTGCAACATAATAATAATTATTAATGATAATTATTATACCCTACAGTAATATTAATCACTAATCTGGGTTGCAACAGTAAGTGTCAAAATCAATGCTGGAACATTGTAGTGACTGTCAGTGTTGCAAACAACATTCACTCATGACACATAGGTCATTATTGTATCAAACTGAATAGAGTTGAGTTCAACCTTGAGTGTGTGCTAGTCAAATAGTAAACGACAAATGAATGTTGTTGTTTCAGAACTGTTGGAAGCCTTCAGGAAATGCATGAACCATCCAATACCAAAGCCGTTTATGCTGCCAAATGCTTACGACATAAAGTCTTGGATAACGGAGCATACGATAGAGATGCATGAACACACTTTGCCAAAGTGTTTTAAATTTGAATTAAATGAAGATGGGAAAGCAGCAATGAGCTACAGAAACTGGAGCCACGAGCAATGGCAAGGTCCTTTGGTTATTCTTAAGGTACATACTATGTCATTGGTTCGTACATCAACTGGTTTGCAGTTCAGTTGACAGAGGCAGACATGCCAACCTAGAATTTGTGTAACTCCAGCAAGGTTATAATGTTAAGCCACACAATAAGCATTGTATATACTGTATTTCTAGCTTAGTGAGTGTGAGTGTGTGTGTTTGTGGCTTTTATGAGTGCATGCAGTACGTTCCTCAACATATAGTGGACAGGGGATTATGTTTATTGAAACTTTGGCATTATTGCAATGTCACTTATTGTACATAGTTCTGTCTTTTATTGCTTCTCATGTTATTTATCATTTTTCACAGACTATGCCTCCTGGGAAACCACAACTAGTCCCTCTATCCCTAGTCAAATTAGACATGCCAACACTTGAGCCAGATGTGCCCAAGTACGAGCACCACATACCTGAAGCAGCATTCAATACATGGAAGCAGTGGGTCGAAAAGGTAAAACATGCCACGTCTGTCCCAGAAGAGTATGACTGGGCTGTTGACACACTTAAGCTGGCCGCAAGAAGTGAGCCAGTCCCACCTGCCGAGCAGTTACCCGATGAATTGCTTGAACTAAGGGAGAGGGAGAATCTGCCCACCAGAGAAGTAAGTACCGCTAACAATACCAGCATGTGATAGAATTTTGGGTGACAGTTGAAACACCAAACCAAAGTAGCTGCACCATCAATCACAGAGCCTGCAAAAAAAAAAAAAGGTCAACCAATCAGAAGCCAAATGTGTTGTTTTAGACAAAACCGATCAGTAGTGTGAGTAAGTCCCATTGCAATAACTTACTTGCTTGTGTGAGAAGTTTGGTTTTATTCCTGATGGTCCACACAAGTTTTCCAGCATTCTCAGCCCAATCCAAAAGTGTAGAAAACACAAAACCAAAGCAATCACACTTTCAACAGTCATCCATGGGGAAAAAACACTCTAATATATACCCAGATCACTCATGAGTTAACAAGACTATGTGTTATGTTCTGCTCTTGCTCACTTTAATAAAGTGCACTTAATTCAGGCATTCTTTGTAGTTTTATTTGTATTTTTTACCTATCACAGTCATATACATAAACATCACAAATCAATATCTATTTTCAGTTAGGCACATTAGTTTGAACCCATCAGCAGAAGTTGTTTGTCTAGTGTGATCACTAAAAAGGTTTTGTTTTGTCCAAACAAATTTAGATTTACACTGGAAACTACAGAAATCCACGCGACAGAGAGGCCCTGGTGCAATTGGATGACAATTTTCTCGAAAAATTAACCGTGGACTGTTTTGTTGTAATGCACATTCCATTGGAAAAGTGCTAGATGTTGAGGAGGACCATTTTCGTGTGCACTACTGGAAAGGCACGTACCTGGGAAAATGGTTCCCTCAGCATCTACCAAGGAGGAAGAATGATCCATGGTTGGAGAGGTTGCCAAAAACCTGTATTGTGTGCTGTGGGTTTCCACTATCTGAGGGTGTGAATCTTTTGCCAGCAACGAGGTAGTTTCTAAAGGAAAGATACTCTGCTCTACAAAGTGTTAGTGCATGATGTAGCCAGTGCTTTGAACTCTTGCAAAATAAATAGGCAGACCGGACTCGCAGAATTTGTTTATAGGTTCCTTTTGTTTCTTCTTAGCCAATATGGATTTGAAAGTGTTTTCCATGGATTTTAGGTGGTAGGCCTGCAAAATGTCTGCAAGATTATATTTTTGTTTCATTTCTGCAACCTGGGAGTAGTTGGGGGGAGGGGGGGGGGGGGGGGGGGGGGGGTTCGCAGAATTTCTGTGCCCTGAGATGAAGCCTAAGAGAAGTCTGGGGGTTGCAGAATTTCTGCGGCCTAAGAGAAGTTTGAGGGTTGCAGAATTTCTGCGACCTAAGGGAAGTTTGGGGGTTGCAGAATTTCTGCGGCCTGGGATAAGTTTGGGGGTTGTAGAATTTCTGCGGCCTAAGAGAAGTTTGGGGATTGCAGAATTTCTGCGGCCTGGGATGAGTTTGGGGGTTGCAGAATTTCTGCGGCCTGGAATAAGTTTGGGGGTCCTGAGATGAGTTTGGGGGTTGCAGAATTTTTGTGGGCTAGGAGAACTTTGAGGGTCGCAGAATTTCTGCCCGCCTGCGGCCGAAGATTTTGTACCCTTAAAAAAAAAAGCTGTACATTAGAAGTCTCCTCCAAATAAAATCATTTTTCACCAACAATGTTTTTCTCTCGGTGGTATTCATTAATTTTAATAGACTTCCAAGAAGTGTCCGCTAAAAACAATCATTTTTCACTATGAAATTATTCCTGCAGTGAATAAAAGGGGTATTAGGTGGAAAAAGGCTATTTTGGAAAAGTACAAAATAGATTGGAAGACGTTGTACGTGACTACGGTCTAATCATGCAACTACAGCCGAACTGTTGAATGATTATGAACCCGGAAAGCCGGGGTGACCATGTAGAGAGAATAACTGGCCGTTGTGTAGAATGCGTTTTATCACGGTAGAAACAGAAGCGGAAGACAATATCAAAGGGTACAGTTTACAACTCAAGACTCGCATTAGCAGCAAAGCGCACTTTAATTAGAGTCCATGCAGTTTTGTTGTCAACGCAGAAACTGTACAGAGTGGAAAAAACTCAAGTCATGCTGTCATAACTAAACTTGAAACAGACTTCTTAACAATATTGAATCTGTGTACAAATCGCTTTTCAGTTGTTTTTCCGAGCTTTCTGTTAGAAGTCCCATGTAAGGAATCCCTCCGTGAATGATAGACTCGACTCAAATGCAAGTAAAAACGTGTAATCAATTTATCATTTAATACAACAAAGCTCAAATGAGCCAAAAACAACTGAACGCGAAAACAACTGTAAGTATACAATCACTAGAATCTCATGAAAGAAGTGCTCAAGGGCGCACGCAACGTCACACGTAAAACGTTTCTTATTGGCTAACAGAAACAATTGTGTCCAAAGTTAACTCAGCAGGGTAGGGTAAATATCGCACACTTTCAGCAATTCAGATAAAGCAGAAAGGCGCGAAACAGCAATATGTCTTCGCCTTAGGATTCTCAGTTAATGATTGTGACGTCTTCATACAAACTAAAAAGTTAGTTGGTTCATGTCGAATGCTTAGTGAGGTATTTTGGTCCACCCCGCAGCTCATCCGACTTCTGGCGTCGTTTCTGTTGCTTTATTCGGTAATTTTTGCTTGTTTTTGTGGGTTAGGTTATTTATCATCGTCCATCATCGTTATTTATCATCATACGCGCGATCTGATTGGTAAACGTGCGTGCATTGAAACTCGATATACGCACGCGCGCGTCAATTTCACGTTAGCTTGCGTCAAATTTGTTTATATATTTGTTGTTGTTTTTTCAAAGTTCGTTTTCCTTATCTTATAAAAAATGTATAGCACTTGTCAGCGTACTTACGCATTATGCATCCTCGTGCCTCTCCCAACTTCTCTCGTTTTCGTTCAAATTCCCGCGTGCATCTGTAACTCAATGTATGCACGTTGACGCGTGCTTTATTCTTTATTATAACATAGTCACGATACAAGCCGCGCGCTGATTGGTCGAAAACCGTGGTTTGCCAGAGTATAAACCACACTTACCCGTGGTTTATAAGTTATAAACCCGCTTACGTCATCCTCTGGCAAAAAAAGAGAAAATAATGCGAGAATGCAGTAGTCACCAATGCCCAACTTCGAGATAAAATTTGGCTTTAAGTGAAGGCACCGGCTAGTACGGTTCACCGTGAATCGGTAAAGAACGTGACCTCATCAAAAAGCACTTCAACAGTTTGGAGAGGGAAAATCTATGTCGAAGAACGGCAAGTTTCTTGTCAGCGTCGTGGAAAGCGACTCGGTTTAAGCACTGTCCCTAAGTACAGCATATTTGGGAGTCACAATTACATCAGTGGGTTGTTTGAATGAAGTTGAATGCTTCAACAAGGAAGGAGAGAGCAAATCATTCAGTTGAAGAAGATCAGCCGTGAACAATCACTGAACATGAACGGCGAAGACAGACGAACAGACGTGTTTGTAGTGATGCAAGAGAAAGAATTTCCGACGATGTGACTGAAAAAAATGATTGAAGAATTTTCGGACGGACTTCAAATGATTGTACTACGAGGTAGAGTCGAGAAATTGGTAAGTTTTCATTCACACAATTTTCGAGTCGGCCGTTGGAGCATTTGTTGATTCCCTTCAAATTTGTATTTTATGCACTAGCCAACTGTATGATTTCATGTACCTGTAGTCCAAAGTAAATATAGTTCTTTACTGTGAGATGTTGCCTCATTTTATAGAACAGACGGCCTGGTTGAAAAATTGAAGCGAAAATGTACTGACTTGGCAATTCGGACCGCCGAGCCGTTTAGGAGAATATATTTTTTCATCGCTGTTAGCATTCCAACATTTTTGATGAATAAAGACAGTTTTATTGTGAAAGTTTTGAAGTTCTATGTTATAAAACAAATAAACCAGCTTCAAGCGTGCTCCGTTCAGAAATAAAGCACTTAGCAAGTGCCGAGAGCACTCAAAAAGTGGGGAAAAACGCTCGCCTTCGGCTCGCGTTTCTCCCTAAACTTCTTTCGTGCTCTCATCACTTGCTGCGTGCTTTATTTCTGAACGGAGCACGCTTGAAGCTGGTTTATTTGTTAAGTATTCCTGCATGCGTATGTGATGGATGTTGAGTATATCATATCCACTAAGTGCACAATTGCTTTGCTACATAAAAAATATTTTGTTTTTCCTTTCGCTTATAAAAAAGATTACCACTTAATACAAAAGGAAGTCTGTACAGCTTAGTAGTAATGATGTACAAACTGGAGCGTTTTGCTTGCTCTTCGTATGGCAATATCCTATACAGTGCACCGCCATAGATTCGTCATATTGCGTCAATCGTTATTTTTATCTCAAGAAAGCACTTACAACAGAAACTCATCGGCCGTCACAGATTTTAAAAACATTTTTCTTTTTAATCATTTTCCGATAATTACCAAGTTACATATCTGTTTTGTCTGCTAGACAGATTAACAGTCAAATTAGCTTTGCTTTCGTTCCTTGCTTGTTTAGCACACCCAAGTTTTCTCACGGTAAATTCTATAAAGGTATTCTGAAAAAATAGAACCTTACGAAACAGGCGCACGAAAATGATGCCCCACTTTATAAGTGAATAAACAAACGTGATCTTGTGATTACCAGGAGAGTAAATTTAGGCTGCTGTGGGAAAATTTACTGACTATACCAGGGTTTTGTTAGTTTTTCACTTTCAGACCGCCATGCATTTTCCAGTTGAAACATTCTGACAAGTTTTTTGTTAATGACTGCCTGTATTTGTTGCTGTAGGAGCTCGCATTCCATAGCTCATGTAAAGTAAAGATTTTTCTTCAGAAATATGTAGATATGAGCTTTGACGCGAGTGACCTTCTTAACGGATTAGGCTGTTATAGCGCGAGTAATCTCAAAAGATAAGATGTCAAAGTTTTTCGTGATGTTGAGCTGGACATTGACAAAACAAATTACGTCAGTTCTTCGATATAACCGTGCCGCAATAAAAAGCTATGCCTGCATATGTCATTGAGAATTACGGTACGAAAAATACGACCATTCCCTGTATTAATAGTCAGGCTGTTTGTCTAAACACGTCGCCCACAGGGCCACAGAATCTTCGAGAATGTTTTCTTTATTCGATACTCAACTTGAACTCATTTAGACTTGTCTTCTGGTCTTGAAAGGTAAAGCATCTTTTGTGTGCAAAGATTAGGCCAGATTGTGGGTGTTAATGACAAGAACGTCGTTCGGGCGAAGAGTCATAATGATAGACAGGCTGAGTTATGTGAAAACAACATCCTCTTGTGAATGTGTAAAAATATTACTACACCATGACCCCAGCTTTGTGCTTCCATTCACTTTTATTAGTGCCATATACTAAAGTCTCTGGATTAACATTGTTACAGTTTGGAAGTCTGTTTTATTTGTATATTTCCATGGTTTAGGCGGTTGTATTGTGTTTAGAATGCCATCATTGAATTGCAGTTGGCAGGAATTTGTGATGCACCGAACAAAAGTCCTGTGTCGTACGAGGAACCCTGAAATGAGAAAAAGAAAGAGACAATTTGAATGTCTCCTGAGTTGTACAACGGTTCTGCCTTTTGTTGTCTATAACAGCAAGAGCCGTTATTATAATTCCTCTTACAAATATTCCGCTGGTTCAATGAAATGTTACTCGCTGGGGCTGAGTTTATAAAAACAACATGGATATACTATCGGTTTGTACACTTCATGAGGAAACAATGTTAGAGACAAACAGTCAGACAGACAGACAGACAGACACGGACAATCAGACTACAGAGTGTGGCAGAGAGATTGGCTCCGGTCGCACTCGCAACTTTAACAACATTAATATCGATATTTGCATCATTTGAAGTGCAAACAGCGCTTGTCACAAGAAATATATGTCAGCAAGTTGCTAGCAAACATTGAAGAAGCCCTCGTATTGTTCTCGATGCTGGGTGAGTTATTATCGACTAAAATTTCCAGTGCGACTGGACCCATTACTTCTATCGCAACTCTTATGTTTTTACTTCGAGCCCTTGCAACTGAAATAATTGATAGATTTGCATGTGCGGACATCAAACCCTAGTGAACAGGGAGCGTCAGTATGAAAAGGCAGCGTTTTAATGTTCTCAGATCCGTTTGTGTGTGTGCATTTTGTGTTCCTATATGCTCAGTTGATCTCTATGTGCGCGCTGCATCAAGAATAGGTGTAATGGAGCTTGTGTAGTAACTCTTCTGGCTTGTAAAGTCTTTGATTTGTTTGACTTTTGGTTATACTGTCGCCTGTCCAAGACGCTGTCCCTTCGTGGACTGCAGTTTAACTTTCGTGCCGATTTTCACGACGTTAACTCATGTGCGCCTGATGAAAGCGACTGACTGACGGCCGAGAAACAGTACACTGCATTCTGACGAGAATCTCGGCGAATAAATACGGTAGATGTGAAACAGCGATACTTTAGCTTTTTGATTCACCCTGAGTCCGATTTTACTGAGCTCTTCACTGTTTGACGAAACTAGTCGGCCGGTTTTCATCACTGGCGACCCAAACACAAGGATCAATTCCTTTTTCTCGTACGTACGTTGCTCGATTTGACTGATGTTTATCTCTTGTACTTGTGTTTATAAATGTGTCGGCCTGCGTTGCTCGTTATTACTTGACGCATAAAGCTTGCGCTTGTGCTTGATTCGCCTGTTTTGACTGACGTATATCTCTTGTGCTTGGGTTTTTTCTTGTGCTACTGTCGCTTGTTATTAATGACGCATATATTCCTTGTACTTGGGGCTTTAATGCTTGCGCTTATGCTTGCGTAGGTCGTAGAAAAAAACAGACTTCCAACGTGCCCAATACATACCCAATGATTATTTATATATTTTATGGGTTAACGCAGTGTTTCAGTGATTACTGTTAATGTGGGGGGAATAGTTCTCACAGCATTAGCCCTAAAATCATTCTTGGCAGAGTTGAGCATACATTCACAAAAGGATATGCAGTCAACTCTCTCTAAGGTGGACACCCTCGGGACTAGCGTTTAGCGTCCGCCTTAGAGAAATGGAAACAAGTGAACATCGGCAAAGACTAAATCTGCGTGCTGTCCGCCGTAGAGAGATGTCCGCCTGGAGAGGTGTCCGCCAAAGAGAGGTGTCTGCTTAGAGATAGAGTTGACTGTATATAGTTGACACTGTTTTATTTGTTAAG
Organism: Plumapathes pennacea; assembly: GCA_964036295.1. Lineage (NCBI taxonomy): Eukaryota > Metazoa > Cnidaria > Anthozoa > Antipatharia > Myriopathidae > Plumapathes > Plumapathes pennacea. The sequence continues at coordinate 5,125,845 of OZ038468.1, forward strand.
GATCACCTCTAGTTCTGACGACAATTTTACTTCAAACACAGAATTGTGTAAAAATCCTTAAAGTGGAGAAAAAAATGACGATACCTGCCGATTTTAACTCTACTCTTTGATTATGAATGTCGTCGTTGTAAACCGCTTCCCCTGACAAAGATTACTCATCAGTTAAATTAGAGGAAGGAAGTGACCTATGAACCAACGTCTACTGCAAAAAAAAAAAAAAAAAAAAAAATTATATATATATATATGTGAACAAAATCATGTGCTAGATAAGCACACAAACACACGTACAGCACCTACACTGTAAAACAGTTACAGATCGCTGTACAAACGTGATACTTTACAGAAAGATGCAAAAGGGAACGGGTTGAAACAGGCAAAAAACCAAGCGTGTCAAAGTCTGGTTAGAGATCTGGATATTCTCTAAGTTTGAAACTGAGACTTGTGACATTTGTAAATGACTTAAGAGCTTTGTTCTCGGACGCAACAAATACTCTAATCTCCACTAAGCTGCAATTCTTTGGACAAACAAAACGTCAAATGTTGCATTAATCCGTCGAACTGTATGCAGTGTGTTTTGATGACGAGCGCGATAAAAAATCGCTCGATACAAGCTAACAAGGAACTAATATAGCTACGATAGATTACTCAAGGCAGTGTGAGACAGAAAATGGGGATTTAAAACATGGCAAGGAAACATCGTCCGTGGCCTTTATCATCGGGTAAATTGATACATCACAGTGGATTCGGTAATACAAGGGCGCAAGAGCAGTCAAAACGTTTCTCGATTTTTTCCCGATATTCCTCTCGCTGTAAAAAGTTCTTCGGTCTGCCTCATGAGAACAAAGTAGCGGATTATTCAAACCACTAAGCAGATCAGAAGTCAGGATTACCCACAATATGAGACAAGAAACTGTCTTTTGGAGCGAGATTACGGTATTTGTAGAAAGGATTTGTCATGATAAGTAGTTCGATTCTCAAGGAAATATCTAGAACGCCGACTAGGGTTTCGTCACAGTCATTTTGTAACTAAGTTGAAGGTGTAAGGTGACACAGATTCCTGAAGGCTACTTGTGAAGGCAATACGGTTTAACAAGATGAGCACAGTCAAGTCTTTTAATCACTGACCGACTCCGCCCTTTATACTAAACAAAACAGTTCTCGCACAAAAATCCTGTGAATAAACAGCACCGGTAACTTAGAGCTTGGATTAAGGTTTTTTCCCTTCTTGTATTATTTTTTCCTTTCACTGTGAAAAACAAACTTCAAATTAAATCGCAAGAACCAGTGAACTCTTCTAAACGACAGCTATTCGCTCTCGTCTGAGCTTTCGTTATAGTACTGTGGGTTTTAGCGGTTGTACTTCAGGTTTTATTTTTTGTAGATGTTTTAAGTGAATTTCGCTGCTTTGTCGTTGAAAATGTCTTACGGTGCATAGCTAATAATATATTTTCGTACGTTCTGGAGAGGCAACTTTATAAGGGCTAATAACACAGTTAATAGTTTGATTTAGCGACAGTATCAGTGACAAACACAATGATTGAGAAAAAAGACACCACTCGAGATGTTTCCCACGGTAGCTTACTTCGGTAAATATCCTGTGAAAATAAGCAAATAAATAAATACAACGAACATGACCAAGCACATCTATGTAAAGCGCCACGCGCGAATTCCAGTTGAAATAATTTAATATCGGAAAAAAAAGAGAAAAGAAATTTATCTTTAATAGCATTATTACCACGTCTGATTACTTCACGTTGCCAAGACAGGGTTTGTATTTTTCATGTCCTGGGTGGAGTTTTGCCACTGTGCAACCTGGTCTTGCTATAAATTTGCGATGAAATTTTGAGAAATGTGTAGACATTCAAATAGTAAACCAGGAACGCAGGTCCTGTTGCGGCCGTACAGCCGTTTACACGGTACGGAAACGAGAGTACCAGGAGCTAAGTGGAGACTGGAAACGTTTGAAGAGGAAATCACGGCGAATTAATGTGACGAGAACTCTGCAGGAAATCCAGCGGTGCTTTTTCGTCATGTAAAGTGAGACTTAGTGTCTAATCTATCTGGGAATGTCGTTTCAACTCATTTAAAGTGTTTTTCGGGAATAAGCGCTAAATCAGTTTTTAAGTCGTTCAATTTATCCACACCAATTCATTCAGCTATTACAACACATACACATTATATTTGTTTCTCAACTTTCTATAAGAGCTAGTTTGGCGTAACTTCGTCTTTTTTTTTACTTGGAATTTATGTTGTGGGTTTTGCAATACCGAAAGCCGGATTTACTTCTAATGCTGCAAAACTTACACAGTATCACTCAACAAAGCTTAAATGCTCTCAGTGACTCTGTCAGTGTACCTTTCATCACGGACTTCTGTCACCCAAACTGTGAATAGAAAATAGCGGTTTCAGATGTTCCCATGAGTAACGCTAATCCTTGTCAAAACAATCGCATTCCGACCTTGTAATTCAAGTATAGAGAAGGGACTTGGTTAAGCGAAGAGTCGACCTGTTAAAAAGGGTGTCTCGAACATTTGTTAAATTCACGACGTCTACTAAATATTTCGTTGATGCCTTTGGTTTTCAATGTTCGTTTTGTGTTAAAAAGGAAGCGAGAGGAACTTTTTTTAGCTTGCTTGTTGCCAAGAACGAAGTTTTTAAAATCGAATTTTCTTTGGAATTCCATAGTGATGACATTACGATCATCACAGAAGTGTGGTTGGACCGCGTTACCCCCCACTACTGCTTAAAGGATTTAAAGTGGCGCTATCTTATAAATGACACGAACCAAAGTGTGGGGAATGTCTCTGATAAACACTGCTAAATCTTTTATTCTATTATCTGTTATCTTGAATACTTTTCGCAACACAACACTCATCACATATTCTTCTCTTAAATTTTAAAAGTTTCACATTAAAATATTTCCTTTTCTCCCTCTTTATTTGAGACATGGTCGTGCTTAAAAGCTCAGTCGATTTACTAGATTAACTGGTCTGCCGCATTAATTAGTCTAGCCTGGGTACTATTAGCCTACGTACAGCAAGTGTGTCCGTGTATGAAGACTTGTTCGATTTTTGACTACCGCGCGAAAATTGCGGCGAGAGAGCCACTGTTTCACGTACTATACGTTAAAGACTGCTGGCTTCCCAGGGCAGTCCCAGGAACATTTAATTGTATTTTACTCGTATCTCAAATAGTCTGCTGCTGTTTGCTTCCTTAGCTTAGGAGATATGAGGTGTAATAGCTAGTAATCCAGTTCGCAGACATTACAGCGGTCAGTTGCTTCGGTTAAGTTTCAGACTGTGTTTTGTAGAGTCGTCGAAAAGCGCGTGCAGTGATTCGAAGCCTTTTGTAAGCTGCCGTAGATTTGCGACAACTAAATGGCTCAGACTAGATATTTGTTTCTTGCAAAAGCGAAACCTTGAACTATCAAATTCCTCTCTTATGTACAATGCGAGTTTGCCCGCAAAAAGAAACTTCAATGGGCATTTCTAACGATTTAGGCGTTTTCAGCGCTTGGCGAGGACTTTGGATGCAAATGTATTACTGGGTTAGGGTTAACTAACTTTTTTCCTCAATCAGCACTCAGTTGACGTGAATGCCAAATCTGTTTACTATCTAAAAGTCCTTTAACTAGACTAGATATAATTATTCTGTGCTAGTCTGCTTTGCTGGATTAGCGAAGTTTCCTTACTTCATTTGTCTTAACGGTTCGGGGTTAAGCTTTTCTTATTTCCTCGCTACATATTTACGCAAATCTGGCCAGAAAGTAAAGCCTAAACACGTTGTGTGGATAACGCGTTACACTTTGCAGGCAGTTCTTGGAATATCGACATCTCCAAATTCATGCCTGCCATTTTAACTGCATTCATTTGTAGTGGTCAAGATAATAACGTATTCTAGATGCTGGAAAGACCAGGTTTCCTGTTTTTAATGTGTTGACTGCGAGACAGTTGCATAAATGTTGCGACAATAACACTATTTAGACTGCAGTAAAATTTTCTGCGCTGATCAAAACTCTAATGAAAAGCATCTTAAAGGCATATAACAGTCATATAACAGTCATAGGTAGAGCTAGATTTTATATACTTGCTTGTGTGTATATACCCCGGGGGGGGGGGGGGGGGGTACTCAATAGGAATTTGGGTAGGGGTGTTCCGCCGACTCTATAAAACCCCGACCCTATTCAAGACACAAAAATGGAAATTTTGCTACCCTGTCTAAGACAAAGTGCTCTAATTGGATACCTTGTTCAAGACTGGACGCGCGAAAAAATGGCGAGTGCAAAAAAATGTGGTTGAGGGGGGAGGGGAAGAGGAGAGGATCTTGAGAAAACCCTGTTTAAGACACGAAAATGTAAAATTTGATACCCTGTTTAAGACAGAAGACCCTGAAAATGATACCCTATCGGGCGGAACATACCTATATAGGAAATATATGGGAGTACCCCCCCCCCCCCCCCCCCCCCGGGTATATACGTGCTTATATACTTGTCTTTTTCTTGTTGGTTTTAGCTTCTTCTTCATGAAATTGAAGATTATTCTACATACTGTACTAGTATACACTGGAATTATGTATGCGTCATCAATTCGAGGAAACTACCCTATGTCTTCCTCAACCTCGATCCCTGATCACCGAAGATCGAAAACCCACTTCATTTTTTATGTAATCGTTGATCTTAGCAAGTGATGAGGTTAATCGATTTCTCCATCAATTGGCTTCATACTTCATGTATAATCTCCAACCAATTCTTGAGCACTGCGCTGTCAAAAGGATCATCTTGTTTTAAGTATTTTCACCATCAATTCACTTGTAGTAACGAATTTATTATTCTACAACAAAAGATACAATGGAATGCTAGTACTTTTGGTTTGAATCGTCACAACTGTCAGTAAAACGAAACATGTATCAAAGTATAAGGTTGATCCGGATATACCCAACGCCTTGAAGAATGTTGTTATGTGAGTATTCATTTCAAAAGCTTATACAATCGATGCAAGAGATCGTTTTCACACTCAATGACTGTGATTCACCTTTATCATCAGCAACTGATTCATGACAGTGTTTACGTTTCTCGTGATGTTGGGTCAATTGCTATAAGCGAGGTAAACCTGAAAAGTTTTACTGAGAACGAGCTGTGAGATCCTTAACTAGTGATAAAGTAGCAACTGACTTCATAGATCCAATCGACTATTTCTACTCATTGTTTGTTTAATAAGTACATTCATTAGCAAACGGCTGCTTTCAATTAGTTCAATATTCTAGTCCAAAGCAATTTATAAGCACTTCGAGAAATCAAAGTATACTGGGGCACTGATTGAGCTAGACAGTGCATGAGGTTTGTGTGCATACTTGCTGACTTGAATGCTGTGTTGGGCCTCCCTTACGGTGTCTTGTGCCCCCGGTTTAACCAGCAGAAGCTGTAGGCCACCTAAGACAAAAAGAGAAACCACATCGGCTGCTCTGTTATACAAATCTGAGTGCCTTGAGCTGTTGCTTTTAGTAAATAACAACATAGCGCAAGTCATAGTCAAGGAAAATAATGAACTTCTGTAACTCTTTGTATAAGGCGGCCCATGTGAGAGAGTCGGATGGAAAACTATATACTCTACTGTAAGCAAGGCATTTAGATTTCGTCTGTGTATCATAAGGAAGTTACAACTTGAACTGGCTTAGTCACCCAACGAAACAGACACATAAGATAAGTAGCGGTAGAAATACCATCAGACTTTAGTAAGACGTGACTAAACCCATGCCAACGAAACGACGACCAGGAATCCAGTTTGGAAACATGCTAAGATTTTGAGTGAAAGCAAAAGATTTCCTAGAATTATCATGATTTGTGCTCGTAGAGTTCTACTTATGCGAGACAGCCATAACATGCATCCTGTGTAAAACAGACGAGCGAGACAAGGACGGCGAGGATTGGTACATCACTTACTTGACGGCCAAGAATCAAATTTAGAACTTCAACCGCAAACCAACAGCAGCAGAGTCAGCCTACAGAATAAATCAGTTAGCGTGAACCGCGCTGTTATAAGTGGACCCGGCGGCTTGGAGGGCTTGCTACATTCTAATCACTTGCACAGCTTATCAAACTGCTAACTAAGAGCGTTAGAAAATGTGCCAGATTTGGTATGGAGTGTTTTCACTGACACAGGAAACGCCAGCTTGTCAGAAGATTGAACTCTCACCCGCCCAAGTTGTCTAAACTTCTGAAGGCAACCATAAAGCGGCCAACCTTCTTTCCTGAACAGGCAAAGGTTTAATTGCCCGCGCCTCTTGTTGCCGCTTCAATCTCTAAATACTTTCATTACTGCGGCCGACGCCGTGTGAAGTGCTTTTATCGAATGTTGTGAATGTAAACGAACAGTCACAACACATTGTATCACATTCGCCTTTAGAGTAATGGTTACTAAACGGGAAAACTGTTGACTTGTGTGATTATCAACTGATCGGTGGTGTTCCTTGATCTCTTTTCTCTTATTTTTTTGTTCAAGCGTTGACTCGCACAGCGTGCTGGCACATGTTTCAAGAGGTTGGCTCCGGATTAAGTCTTGCGTCTACAACGTACTCAATTTTTAGACAGGAAAAGCTTTCAATTCAGATGAGTTTGTGGGCTGTAGAAAAACTGCAGTTAAAGAACTCAGTAGGACCTTTTATATAAAAGGATTGTGGTCGAGCCAAAACGAATTATACAAACAACTGGGCCAGAGTCAAGCTTCAAACGAACAATCTCTTGTTGAGAAAACCACGGACAGATAGAATTTGTCATATCTGAGTCTGGAAATGTAAAAATGCGCGCTAAAGGGACGTGCGTTCTGGAACTGCGGTTCTGGCCCTTAACGCAACATACAGGCCTCGCTACAACTGTTTTAAGACAACATTTTTCTTTCTCTTTTAGATGACAATTTAGGGACTTTTCTACATTTCTGACAACCTGTCATGACACTGCGTTATGTTTTATTTATGTTAGCTCATTCGGCCGCTACGCTCTGTGACGCACGAGTTTGCATTATATTTAGATACGTTAGTGTACACAAACTAACCAAGCAGACACCACCTAAAAACCACGCGGATGTACAAAATTATCTTGGAGGGAACGGGGCTGCACCCCAAACGTTGAGCATTTCCTCTGTTGCTGTCATCAAGACACACGCGTCATGGTCGCGGTGTTTGACCATAAAGCGCTCAGATTACTCAATTTTAATAATTCAACAAACACGCTACATAAAAAACAGAAGATCACTCCAAGATTTGGAGTCTGGTTTATTGAACTTAAAACGCGGTCCTGAAACAATAGGCCAAAGCCACGAGGTTGGATTAGAGCACAGTAGAATGGTTCAGTGCTTTTAATCCCATTTACCGTGGAATTTGAGTAATTATCTTTTATCGGATCTCGGCAAGCTTTAATCGCCCGCTTAATTGGTGAGTTGTTATTAGATCTAATCAGTTGTGTATTTTATGAAAGGTTTGGTGTGTTTCCTGTGCAGCGCAACATGTAGGGTCTTAAAATTCAATTTATTGACCCGGTCACAAGGCTTTCTTCCAGCTAACACGTGTTTCATTCAAAGTCTGGGATTTATTTTTCTAAGGCGCGACTTTAACGGAAGAACCTGATCGCAAATCTATAAAATTAGTTATAATAACAAAGTGTAAGACAACCCCACACAACTCGAGACACTTTTATTTTTGTTAGGAATGCAGGCGTTTGGCATTTACGTAAAGATGACAGATTGGGTAAATTTAAACCAGGTGTACATCACATTCCTAACTAGCGCCGCAAAACTCAAAGGACTCAACAATGCGGTCAGTATTACCGTGAAGAGCCATAAATACGTGCATTGATAATCTGTTCTCCAGTCTTCTTTCGACCGCCGAGTAGTGACGGTCTGATACTTGTAGCATCCAAGCGCTCAAGTTTGTTACCTAAACTTTCGCTTCCCAAAAAATCCCACGGTAAAGGAGGTGATTCTGGGTGGTCGGAAAACTGTACAAGACTGCACAGTATATAAAGAATACGTACGAGACTTCAACACATTTGTATTGTACAGTCAAGTCTGGATCAGGGCAACCTGGGGGTCAGGGAGTCACTTGAAGGATCCCAGACATGGAGCAATATCTTAGAAGAACGAGAGGCTCCACTCAAGTCCCAGGAAACGTAACAAGTAGGCCATCCAGGCCACAAAACGGTGCACATCAAGACTTGATTGAGCTGATCCCTTTCAGTCCCGCAACCTCGGTTTCCTCACCTTTCATGAACGTCATGAAAAGTCCCGTAGATGCGCGCGGGATGAATGTTATTCAAAACGGTGTCCAGAGCAAGAACCAGCCTTATCTCTCAGAAGCGGTGAAGCCTCCGTTTTCATACATCGCTCTGATAACTATGGCTATAGAAAGTTCCCCTTACCGAATGCGCACTCTCAACGAAGTCTACGAGTACATAATGACGCGCTTTCCGTACTTTCGCAAAAATCAACAGAAATGGCAGAATTCAATTCGCCACAACCTCTCGCTGAACGATTGCTTCCTGAAAGTTCCTCGCAGTTATTTTGGTAAGCCTGGCAAAGGAAACTACTGGACACTGCATCCATCTTGTTGGGATATGTTTGGCACCGGCAGCTTTCTACGCAGAGCGAAGCGCTTCAAATGTCGTCCCCCACAGCGACCAAATGAGCCTGCGTTTGTTCGCAAAGTCGACTCCTTCCACCATTTCAACTTGTACGACAGCATTTCCTCCATTAGACAGGCCAGCGAGGTTGGATGTCTGCAGAGAAGGCCGGCTCTGGTACAGGTAAGTCAACCAACTGCCCGCTATGGGGAGCCAGCAACGGGAACGATCTCTCCGCCAGTTTCGAGACCTTGTACAGGATTCGCTATCGAAGATCTGATTGATTCGAAAAGCAGCAATGATTCTCGCAGCTGTGAGGAACGCGCAGAATCAAGTGAGTTGAGTGAGGAACTGTGCGTTGATTAGACTAAAGGTCTGACTGACACAGGCTACGATATTCCTACTCTGTGAGTAGAGACAATGACAGAAGCTGCTAAACAGCTCTCCACAGCTTATGAAAGAAAGCGTTTGACTTTGAATGAACGACTGGTAGATTTGTCTGAACACCTGAGCATTAGGTAAAGTGAATATGCGGCCTCTTGTTCTCTTTTTGTTAGAAGACTATTGTATGCTCGTTTAGTAGGCCTGGTCCGTTGCGGACTTACATAAGTACGCGGATAAATTCAACAGTTTGTTCACATTAGAATACAGTAATCGGTTTGTGAAATCTATTTAATAGAAGCTTGAAAAGCAAACAACATGTTGGGTATGATTAACGAATTGTAAATGAGGCCAGGGTTCACACTTCATTTGCGTTTTCGTGTTTGTCGTTGTATTTTTTTCATGTAGCAAGGTTTTCCCGTGTGTTCATGCTCTTACTTTAATCGAGTGTTCGTTTTAAGAATAAACTTTAGATTCTATTGTGACTGAAGCTGGTTTATCTAAATGCTTTACTTTAGAAAGCTGTGGACTGAAAGCGTTGAAAGGGCTATCAAGAAATGCGGGGGCTCTATTATGGCGGCCCAGGGGTGAAAATTTGCGTGTTTGTGCAACGCAGAAGGCTCAAAAGTGACAGACCTTTCATCAAGAGAGGCTAAAAATGCAGGCAAATGTACTAAACATCGGTTTCTCGTCTCGATCAGAGTTTGGATTGTTTGCTTGAATTAAAGATGTCGGCATCCGATTGCGGAAGGGAGGGGCAATGACCAGATTCCACTATATCGTCATGTAACTAAAAATTTGCTAAAAACATGTATCAGATATTTTAAGTATCGAACGTGGAGTTCTTTAGTTATGACGCAGATGCGATATAATATGTGCATTATGCTTGAGATGGCGGCTAATCCTTTCGGTTTTTCGTCAGGCCCTCGACCGCAGATTATTATGAAACAGTTTAAAAAGAACAGTCATTTTCTTTTATTAAATCTAACTTAATAATTGACGTCAACATGGCTGTCTACAACCACAGAAAAATAACCGACTTATGAAGTAACGAGTGTCGACTATTTTTAGTGGCAAACTTTTTTCATTTGGGCCTCATGGTGACCTTACTAGAAATACGATAATTGCAGATATCCCCTCACTCTGGCTTGGCATATATTGTTTTGGTAGCTCAACAACAGCAGCCTTCTGCTCTGCCTTTTACTAAAGTTTCGACGCAAAAAAAAAAAAAAAAATGGAAGTTTGTGTCTATATTATGAGGCCTTAATGTTACCAACTTTTTGTAGTTGATGGGGCAAGCATGTTAAAAAAATTTTTAACATTTTTGCTACACAATCCCTTGGAGGATAAGGGTATAACAACTATGATGAACTTAATACAGGTAAACAACCCTTTCACTCCCAAGTTTAAAATGCAGAATCTTTCAGCTTTAATTACAAAAGAAATTATATAAATTAATATTATATAAAATATGTAGTGAAAAGTGACAGTTCAGTCAGCATTCATCTAACCAACACGGTATAAAAAGCTGTATTCTCTTTACTGTACAATACAGTACATTTCCAACTGAAGGAGAAAATTGAATTTGATCACTCTTGGGTGTGAAAGGGTTTAAACTTGTTGTTACAATATTGGTTACTGTCTACCTTGGTGCTGGTCTTACTCACATGTTATTGCCACTTATATTACATATTAACTGAACTGAAGTTTTCCTTCATAAAAAGCAAACAACCTCTAACAAATAAATAGGGACCTTAAGATGCAGGACGGGAGAGAGGACGGCGACGTCTCCGGAAGTGAAATATCCACTCAGACGATCACTGCGCATGTTAGGAATAAATTATGTCCCCGTCCTGTCGCGTCTCCGACGGCAAAAACAGTGATCTCACGTTGTGGTGACAACGTGGTACTTTTTCGCTTGATTTAGGCAAGAAAGATAATGTTTACGACCTGAAACCTAAACGAGGAACACTGAACATATTCTTGAGCCGTATGGAAGTTTACTTGAGCATTTAATTGCGGAGTATTCCGCGATTTGCGAGCATCGCTGTCACAGGAGATTTTGCAGCTCGTTCGAGATATGTCAAGCGGCCAGGAAAAGCAAATTATTCGCCCTGAAACCTCGTAAGTACGATCAACAGAGTATAAACTCTCCACGGTTTTATGAATTGTCTTTTGAACCATTTTCTTTCCTTGATATTTGAGTATCGAAAAACATGTATTGTTTGCTTGAGTCTTCGGTCATTAAATCGTTTGTTTACTGCGTGTGTTTGATGTATTTGTCCGAATGCTGATCTTCACAACACAAACTCTCAATATAGATGTTTAGCCCGCTGAATGTGTTTGTTTTAATCCCTGTGTATTGCAATGTCGCACACGCCGATTTCGCAAATTACGGCAGAACGAATCGAGACAGCTTAGTCAGCTTGTTGACTGTAATTTTAACATGTCGCGGAAAGCTCGCTGTTGCCACTTATAATATTTATCCTCGATTACTAACGATTCAACATAGTAGGCAGGTTTCTGTCGAACGAGTCTGCACTCGGCAGGATCAATATATTCCTCCACACGAAGGGGCTTTTAGAAACGTTTTGCTCGTACAAATCCACAAATTCATCGGAGCCAATGTTCTATAGTTATATGTCTCATGTGCCATGATCATAGAGTCGCCAGTGTTTAAAATGGTACGGCAAAACTAATCAGGTTATCCGACGTTCTGCTCAGCCGTCGTGCTGCTTCTTAGCTACTTTTAAGAGCATGACACGACCGCGTCCTCTGCCCAATCCTCTCGCGGATTTGCCGTCGCCGTCGTGCTCTCCCGTCCTGTATCTTAAGGTCCCTAGTAACTAACAAAACCTTGTGTCAGAAGGGAACACAGAAAAAATACTTGGCTCTGAGATGTCGTCCACTTGAGCAAAATCTTGGGGTTACTTGACGGAGTATACAGGCCAGTGTCCTTGAGAACATTTTCCTTTGGCATTCTTGTTAGAGACATCACCATCGAGTTCATTTTTGGCTCCTGACAATCTTACACTTTCATGATGTCAGTGACTTGGTATACGAGGATCCTTTAACTGCACAGGAGTTGACTTCTCAGCCTGATTTCTTCACTTGAACATTTCCTTTACCATGATCTTTTTGGAAATGAAAACACATATTCAGGTTTTTGTCTTCACTACATATTGTTGCAATTTATTGTACAGTACTTACCTATAAACAACACAGAAATTGAACTTCCACTTGGACTGAAGTGCAAGTTTAGCCAAGGAACCTCTCTGTTTGCTCCTACACAAATCAGAAAGACACCAAATTTTCAAGAGGATGATGAGATAATTCAATGATGTACACATTACAATGCACTTTCATAGCTAACCTGTACTATTCATCTACAATTGACATAAATCTTGAAAGGATGCTGCAAAGGATCTGGCGCACTATAAATAAGTACTTGTTGTCCTGGAATGTTAACACGAATAGGTCCTAAATTCTTGAGTACATTGTAAAGTGTTTCACAGTACACTGTAGGTGATAGGAATATTTAGTTGAAGAATGTGTGATAAAGAGATTGTACAACAGGAATTCAGATAAAACAAAATTTCACCATGCATCCTTTGTTCAGCTGTTATTCGTTGAAAATAAACAATGACAACGAATGGCCTTATTGCTATTAATGCATAATTGTTCAAATTTGGCCATCAATACACAGAGGTCAAAAATGTAAACACAACCAGAATAGCCATACAGAATAGTTTTCAATTCTTACCTGCCCCTTGCTTCCTGATGATAAGAACGGGCAGATCACTCACATTGGCTGGAAGAGTGCTGAGAAATCCCTGAACATCCTGTGGCAAGTTGAGGACATGACCTTTGTACCCACGCTGGCCGCCGTGTTTCCGGTAAACACACATGATGGGGAAAGCTCTGGCGATCAACATTTCCTCTACTTCGGTGAGGTCCTGTAGTTCTGCAGGCACTGTTCCAGGATCCATGTCGTTGTCAGCCGAGAACAATCGACACGAAGTCTTTTTGTCGCGCTTGCACCTGGTGCAGGTGTAGTTCTGCTCGGACATACTTTGGTTGGTGATTGGCCATGTTTCTTTGCATACCTTGCAGCGTAAGTGTCGGAGATTTTCCTCAAAGCGGTGAAAGGCAGTGAGTTCCTCCTGAACCCACTCTTGTTCGTGAAATGAAGGAGTTTCTGGATTTGCCCACCCACGGTTATGCAAATATTGTTGTTTCTGTCTGCGACGTTCTTCGACAACTGCAGCACGTTGTTGTCGGCGTCGAGTGTTGGCTCCATTTTGAGCTTGAAGCCTGCGGGTATTCTGTTCAGACGATTCATTGGCACGTCGAGAAGCTACTTGCTGGGGATTGGATTCTCTTTGCGGAGTTCTCTGCTTGGCCCGCCTTTGTTTCTGAAGTTCCCGATTTGCTTTCAAGCGTTGTTCTCTTTGCGGAGTCTTTTCTTCGACCCGCTTTTGCTTCTGAAGCTCCCGTTTTGCTTTCAAGCGTTGTTCTCTTTGCGGAGTCTTTTCTTCGGCCCACTTTTGCTTCTGAAGCTCCCGTTTTGCTTTCAAGCGTTGTTCTCTTTGTGGAGTCTTTTCTTCGGCCCGCTTTTGCTTCTGAAGCTCCCGTTTTGCTTTCAAGCGCTGTTCTCTTTGTGGAGTCTTTCCGTCGGCACGTGATTGTCGTCCTTTTCCTAGACGTATTTGGCGCTGTTCGATCGTTTCACGATTTCGCCTTGCCCGTGCCTGTTCCCTTCTCTTTTGAAGACGAGCTTCGCGAGACCGTTCTGTTTCAAGTTTTCTAGTTTTCAAATTCATTTTCGTGAATGCAATTACGTACAATTGTTGCTTCGTTCAAATCTTTCTTAAAAACACTGGCGGAGACGCTAGTCGATAATCGACAATGATTACGTAACTGCCTTATTAGGACATTGCCTTAGGCACCTGGCCTAAAAAGGTCGCATTGCACACAACACATACACACAGACACACGAACATTAAATTTCGAGATGGCGACACGCTTGGAGTCTTCAAATTAATGCATTAGCGTCGTGATTATTTCCCTCACTTCGTTCGGGAAAATTATTAAGGCTTGAAACATGTCGTGTCTATGGTTCCGTGTTTCTACAGAGCCCAGCCTTCGAACAGATGCATTCTCCCACGTGGCTAAGGCTCGGCTTTCTTGTTCTATTTTTGAAACCGGAAAAACTGGTTACCACACAAATTAACACTAAGTCCTTTGTTTCAACTCCCACGAAAATTAGAACAGGCCGCGTACAGCACAACTCCCTAAAAATACTGCTGCAAGAACTCTGCTCGATTTTCCCAGGGTATCATTCTAAAATAGAAACCACAGGCTTTTCTGTGAAAAGATAAAAAGCAATCAAGTCTTTGAAGTGGAGTGACGTGTTTCTCTCTTCCACACAGTTAGCATATGAAACTCACTCTTAACAAAAGGTCTTATGACGTACCTACTGCCATGCCCATAACAATGGCTCACTCAGAATCATCGCGTTTTTCGCACTTTTTCTTCTCGCGCTCGTTTCTCGTTTAAAAATCCGTCGATGCACCTCCGGATTTGAAAAATGTAATCTTCATGCTTTCCAAGTATATATTTTTTGGCCCTTATAACAACATTTTAGGTGTGGGTTTTTTTAGGTTGTTTTTGATCAGTTGGATGAAATTAACAAGGCATCCTGGCGTTTTGAGACAACTGGCCGCAAACATTGGGTTCTAGTTCTTCTGCGCAAGCGTGTATCTCAGATGCACTAACGGATGGCGAAAGATGGTTAAATTCCCCGCATTTTGGTATATAAAACTTACACATTCGGTAAAATTTAGGTGCGGGAAAACGACATTCAAATCTCCAGATGTGCTCGATGTTGAGATAGCGGCCAGCGTCGTGTACGGTGCAGCTGAAGAGGATTTATTTAGGTTCGGAAGGCGCCTTTGGAGCACAACTTTGGTCACTTGTCTACAAAATAAGCAAGTAAATGAATTTCGTATTCCTGTTTTGTGATTCGGAGAGTCTCGAACGATAACAGTAACTTTTTAATACAGCATTTATACACCGAAAATGCTCTCGTCGGCATATTTCGCGGGGAACCATTATAGCTTTGATTTCTCAGATGTATAGTTTTGTAAAACACATGAAATATGAAAATGGCTGGGTCATTAAGAAATAGAAAACTTGTTCCTCTTTGTATTTTGTGTGAAAAGGACTCTAAAAGAACACATATAAAGCTGTCTCGATGGGTATATTTTTAGAATGAGGCATATATCACAAATCAGAAGATTGAGTATATTTGCATGGTTTGAACCAGAGTTTGAACAGCATGTTGATTGTGGTTGTCTGGGTAAGAGTAGTCTTACGGAAAATTGTCACTCGGACAGTCACAACCCACATTTTAGTGTATTTCTTGTCATATATTCCAGTCAAAAATTGATATAGCTCTGTATGTCAAGAACTGTGTACACTTCGAACTTAAGCTTAGAATTATGTACAGTATACTTCCAACTAGTGAATACACTAATACTAAAAGATTGAAGTGCAGTGCAATGCTATACTAATAAATTGTACATACTAAAAAATGTATGTCTTAGTAATATAGTATTAATTATGGTGCAGGTGATATAAAACACTTAAAGTTAAAATACTCATGTTTTAGCCAACAGTTAAAATCTCAGAGTGTGGATTTCAGGTAGCACTAGTTTAAAATGAAATGACTTTGTACACATCAATTTATCCTCAAAATACTGTTGGCTCAGATAAACAGTTTAGAAGCACACTTTAGACCTATAAATCATAATGGAGTTAATTGTCTTCTAACAGGTTTTTGTAAACAGGAAATTTAGTTTCTTGAAGCAGCAGCTGACAAATGGGTAAACTGTATATCTGTCAATAGTTTCCACTTTTTTATGTGCGAAGCATTTAATCTCTGGCCACATTATAGAATAGGATGGCACATGGAAGCCATGTGCAATGTGAAACATTGGAGGATGTGCTACATTTCTGTTTTCAAACAGCTTGCAATTTATTGTTATTCAAGTTAAAACATTGGAAGGAGGGGAAAATAGGTAGAATAAATCAGGTGTCTCACATTTTGTGTGGACAGTTTGCGAGCCAGCGTGAAAAGCATTCTTTAAATATAAACTCCTTGTAAAATTCAGAGAGGAAACATGGTCAGTATAAATGCAGATAACAGCCATGCATGTCATGTTTGAATCTACATGGCGTCATAGGCCACAACTTTATTTTAGTTTCACGGGAAGTCTGATCAAATAATCATATTGCTTGATCATTAAACGGCTCACTGCTCAGGACAAACATTTTTGCACACGTTGGAATGGGAAACACTGAAGAGCCTCCACATCGAACCGCCACCAATCATCGAATTTCAACGTTCAGTCTTTATAGTGGAACTCCAACTGCTGGCGAACCTTATTGACATAAATTACTTCAATCTCACAAGGTTTTCTGATATTTTTATCTGATTTTGTCTTCAAAACAAACCAATTCGGTTATGCAGTCCTCTTGAATCTATCCGCCATTTTGAAATCAATCGTGCCGCTTTCGGCCGCGTGAGATTGGGACTAGAAAATAACAAATGTTCCCATTTGTATGGGAAGACTTTGATATGTTTAATAGCGAAAGCAGTCGGCCAAAAAAATAAATACACGGGGACTTCCTAAGCCCGGAAGGGTCACTTCTGTCTCCTAAACCTATCGGTTTAACGTTTGAATGTTCTACTTATATCTCTGTGGACATTTATGTCGTAAATCTGGGTTTGGTACCAGAAAAAATCTGACAGTGATATCTGTTCCAGATGTATAAAATAACTTTGCAATTGTTCCGATAAATCCACATTATAAAATAGACATTTACTTAGCAGAAACGCACTTGCAATAACTCTTACCCTGACTGAATTATAGTCGACGTACAAAAACGTTCAATTCCTAAACTGTGCAATGAAACCCTCTCGGACAAACATATCATTTTAGTGAGGACATTTTAGTAGCAGTACTTGGAATTACTATTGCGTGGTTCTTTATTTTCTTTTAGTTTTGGTGTGTAATTTGGACAGAGATGCAAGACAGAGAAATGCTTAAACAGCGACCGCCATCAAGTTTCGATTCATCTTGCTATAAGTTCCACAGTTGTAAGATTAAAATAGTGACTGACTTAGTTGATATCAAGATTTGGCTTGTAAACCGGCCAAGTAAAATGTCTAGTTTTATTCTTAACTCGTCTTTCTTTTCTCTAGTTCTGCGTTTTCCGGGTCCAGAAGCGACAGTTCCTACTTCAAATAAAATTCGTTACTTTACAAGAAGCTTACTGACGACTTTACCCGACCAACTGGAGGCGTCCAAGCCGGAGTACAAGGTATTTTCGTTCATAGTGTAACATCTTAAAATAATAACTGAACAATCAAAGCAATACAGAAAGGGTTGTTTAAAGTTGAGTAATACATCGTGAATTATACACTGACACAGCACAAATATGGCCTGAAACATTTTCAGACGAAATCATGATTGCAAGTCTGTGTCTCTCATTGACGGAAGAGCAATCAGCTGTTGTTGTATATCAGTTGTGTGTTGGCTCATAAACCGCTTACATGTTTGCCTTCATCTCGGTTTCGGCTCGGTTGAATTGGGGTTTTGCGTGAAAGCCTTGAGCAGTGCCGGTCTTTCTCAGATCGTGATGGTTTCATCCAGACTGGACAATTGTACAGTTCCTGTTCTCTCCCAGAGAGTTGTCAATTATCACGCTGTCAGCGAACATAATTTGAAAAACAAACTCGATAAACGCTCCACGTCACACGTCAAAAGATATTCAACCCTTTCTTCTCCCCTTCCTTGTGTTCTTTGGTTGTTTTATTTTCAATTAGGGCAGCTGCACCTTTAAAAGCAGTCACAGTTTTAAACGCGGGGACGCGCTATAAAAGGGGACCCCCCAGATGGATTCTTTTTTATATTAAATACAAAATGCGTAATGAAGAAACCAAGCAAGAAGCCTCTCGCTTTTCTCGGCACGACCATAACTGTCAGCTAAATAAACGGTTTTACACAGCAACACTTACGTTTACAAGTCGCCAATTGTGCGTTTTCATGTCGTGTTTGTCAGCAGTAGGCAGAGCAACAGATTCAGCGTGGCGGCCTATTTTTAAGTCGCGCTCCGTTCCCTTCAGTCATTTTGGTTTTTGACCGACCGAAGGGTACATTTCTTGTTTCTTGTGGCACTGCATGTAACGGCATGTAAACAGGGCCTTTCTTGGTATACTATTTGAGGACAGCAATTTAGTGCTTATGAGTAATTCCAAACAAAAGAAACTGCAATTACAGTTCGGTCAGTCCAATATTGACTCAATTCATACTCAAATGAGGATGGAACTTCGATAGTAGCATCAAATTAAAAGTTCGGGGTTTGTAATAACAATAAACCTCAGTTTGGAGGACTGGCTAAACCATACTCACTTGGATGCGAATCATGGTCATGGAGAAACTCCAGATTATTGACAAGGACAACGTGAAGATGAACCCGAATGATGGATAATATAAGCGCTTTCGGAATACGCGCACACAGCTTTATTTTAATATAGTATTAATGGCCAGTAAGATTCTGTATTG
Source organism: Plumapathes pennacea (assembly GCA_964036295.1). Taxonomy (NCBI): domain Eukaryota; kingdom Metazoa; phylum Cnidaria; class Anthozoa; order Antipatharia; family Myriopathidae; genus Plumapathes; species Plumapathes pennacea. The sequence continues at coordinate 5,144,466 of OZ038468.1, forward strand.
TATGAAGTTATTTATTCTGACCAATAAAATAACATTTGTTGTTTAGTTGCCTCTCATTTGTTCATCAAGTAGGAGCTATTTCCAACAGCGACCGCCATCTTGCCGGTCAATTAATATATTCATTAAAATCTTCCTTAGGAAGGGCCTTTTATAGTGCGCCCCCGCGTTTCCCCTTCACAGTCTGAAGCCTTTGTCGGTAACGTTGTTTCTTTGAGAACACAACTGCCATTTGAATCCAGCCGACGTTTGAAGTTCCCCGTGTTAGTAAATTGTTATTTGTACAAGACGTTCGCCACCACACTAATGAACTCTCCACTTCCGCACGCGCACAAAACGCAGGAAGGAAATTTAATTATCGATTTGGCCGAGCCCAGAAGTTCTGTACACATCTGCAACTGAATTGTTTCGCTTCCGTGAGATTCCTTATTTACGGCCCTGGGCTCTGCCTTGTTCAAATCTTGATTAAAAACCTACGGTTAACGAAATTCTTTTCTCAACCTTTTCCTCGACCTCTTGACTGACAAATTGCAGAGATTTAATCACAGACTACACCCAGGGCAAGCACTTGAAAAATTTAATACGTAGAGGCTCTGCGGCTAGGCTTTCAGTCCCTTACCTATTAGGAGTACTACTCTGGGTTTGAAAAGGGCCCTTTTTGTATAGCTCTAGTAAAAAAAATTGCCCTCCTTTTATGCTTTTGAACAGGAAGACGTCTTAAGAAATCCGCACGCAACTGATTTGGCAATGCGACTTAAGTGAACTTTCAATCAAGAGACGAGTTTAGACCTACCCCCCCCCCCCCCCCCCCCCCCCCCAACCCCACAAGATTAGTCTAGTTTAGCTTTGAACGCAAGTGCAAGAACATAGCTAAAGGGTTTTTTGTTCTGTACTATTTCCCTCTTGTCGGTTGAGGAAGACATGAAGACTTTAGAAACTATATTGAAACACAGAATTCGAGCCTAAAAAAAAAAGAGAGAGAGACTTTTCTGAGGGGAGGGGAGGTTGTGCTTTAGCGCGGGCGGTGTCAACCGGAAGTCACTAATGCGCGCCTTTCATTTTATGTTCGAGACTCTAAATCCCTGCCTTTATTTTGGGATGTACTTAATCCACGTTTCAAATGAAAAGAGTACTCGATTAGTTTCCGCCAGTCTGCACATATGAAGTAAAATACTTTTGCGCGCCGTGGGTTAAACAAAACAACGACGTGTCGCGCTATAATCTGGGATATGATACGCTCCAAGCGTTAGCCAGTATAAACATGTTGTTTAGTTATTACAGTAACCAAAAATAGCTCTTCCTGTACAAGTCGGCGCAACAAAAGCGGCTGAAATCCTCCAGAAATTCACTTAATGACGGCGTGGGCTTTTGTACAGTTGACAAACAGCCATGGTTTGGCGGATAACTTCAATTGGGAAAGTAAACAAAGCTGCCAAGTGTACACGTTTCGCTAATGCACTCGGCGAGCCACACTCTTGTCTTGTTGTGCATTTGAATGGTCTGTAAATGTTATTTTGTGTCCGTTAAGTGATAGCTATTCCAGCTGGCTCACGAGGTGTTTGTGGTGATGATGAGTGCAGATTGTGTACGCCGACGAGTTAAGCACGAAAGCATCGAAAACTGAAGTGGTGACAAAACAGAGGCCATGAAGTAGAACTATCATGCGCGCCAAGTAAAAGCATTTTGAATCTGATATGCCATGGTTAACTCACTATAAAAATAGAGAAATGGAGGCGTAGAGTAAGAAAAACAGGATCATTATCGCTAGCTGGTCACAGAACCTTATATAGCTAACAGAGGGAACATATAAGAAATATACCTCTATATAAGATCGTAGTCTTATATAAGCACTACAACGTAAAAGTACTAACTTGTAAAGGATAACTTATCCAATACATGCGCTTTAATCGCCACTGTTTAAAACGCCACTGCATAAATAGCCATCTCCTAAATCGCCCCTACTTAAATCTCTTAAAACGCCACTAACTTCTAAATCACCATATCTTAAATCTTATCTTAGCGATAATGATCCGAAAAACAAAACAAAGTTAAATAAACAGGTGACAGAAGGCAAGTCTATCTTAAAACTTTGATTAGTAAAACATGTGGGTACTTAACCCTCTCCTTCGACATTCCTTTATGCTTAAATGAATAAATACAACTAAAAGCATGGTGCAGCCTGTGTTCGTTCAGTAATACACGTTTTAAAACAGTAGCCGCGAGTGGTAAAGTCATCATTATTGCTTCCAACTTTTCGCGCGCTCAATCAGAAAAAGACGAACCATCTTCTTGTGCGGCGTTTATCCGTCTGCATCTAGCCTGGTAAATGGGCGGTAAAAGCTGCCCGTCTAACAGTTTGATTAATATTAATTGTTTATGTTATCAGCTCGGTCTGTGTCCTAAGGAGAGCACACGAACTGCGCAAGAATCGGTTATTTGTGAATAGAGTTAGATTCCCAGTGTTATGAGACTCGCTAAATACTGCTTCAAGAGAACTGAGATGCTCATTAATTCCAAGATTGTGTCTTTTGATGAAGTTGTGACTGAACCGAGGGCTGAACAGGGCTGTGCTATGTATAATCTCTAACGTTAATTGCGCCCAGTGAAAATAAAAGAGATAAAATACGTATAAATAGATAAAAACGTCCATCCAAGTGCTACAATCTTGGCCAAAAGTATGTGGGACACTCTGAAAAAATGCTATGTTTTCACCACCACTCCTTGTTTGTTTCCGAAACTTAGTCCTCCCCCTCTCCCATACAATGTTGCTTAAAGGGAGTGCACTTTGAGCACATTCATTCAACATTGCAAGGGGGGAGGGGGGCGGGAAGAGGGAAAGTGTCATAAGTTTTAGATAAAAGGCTAGTCCCACGACTTTTGGCCAGGATTGTAGATCGACCATTAGTAGGAAAATGTTCCTTCTGGAACACACCCCACCCCACCCCACCCCACCTTTTGCTAGCACACTTCATTTTAAAAGTGAAGTGTGACGTAACCACAAAAATGGGAAACCCCCGTCGCAATGAAAAATTAATTTTGAATAATAATGGCTTCAAGAGATTAAGAAAACAAAGAAAGATGCCAACTCTAGACAAATTAAGAAAGGGCAAAGCGAAAGAATTAGACATTCGAGGGAGGTGGAAAATGAAAAAGTCAGAGCTTGAGGAGGCGATTTTGAAAGCTCAGGCGAATCAGAAAGAAGTTATTGAGAAACCTGTTCCAGCTCCAAGAACTGTTTTTCCTAAAAAGATTGAGAAACCTGTTCCAGCTCAGAGAACCAATTCCCCTAAGCCTAGTGAAAAACCACTCCTTCTTCCAAGAAAAGAAGAAAGTTGGTTGGATTTGTTTATAAACTAGACTGTCCTTGCCAGTGAGCTCGCGGCGTGAGTTGGGTCGAGACCAGAATATAAAATGGAAAGTAGGGGACAAGAGCGGAACTCCCAAGAGAGACTTCCAATTTCTCACCATAAAAATATCACACAGTATAGAGAACTTGGCTTTTGACACCTTGCTCTTTTGACACCTTGATTAAACTAAAAATTATTATTACAACACTCATACACTTGCTTCTTAAAGGTTGAGCGACCCAGTGTATCTTGAGAATGCGTGACATATCTTTTTATGCACAATCGATTATGACAGTTTGACCTTGACTCTTATTTCTAATCAGAGGCCACGATTAATCCAGCCTTCGCTTCACTACTTATGTGTTTTCTTTTATTAACTCAATACGTTTCTTCTATCAGGCTTTCGAGTATTCGTGCTCTGTAACAAATATAAAATTGAAAGCGAGGAATGTCACACGAGAGATGTTTACACTATTATTGCGCTTTTGTTCACAGTGTGTTCAGTCCATTTGTGACTGAAAACTCAATCCTCAGAATTATTTCGGTATATTTTTCATTTCTGGTATTTAATGAACATTGCGAAACAAAGCCTACATGATCGAATGAAAGAAACACTTCAACAGGCAATGTACGATACTCAGAAAACTTTTATGAGGCAACAGATGTCATGTACAGAGTAAAGCATAAAGCGTCATTGTTCTACGGCTAAAGCTCACCGTAGCTTTGGTTTCTGTTTTCGCCCTGTTATCTTCCCAAAAGTATTTCGTGTCGCCACAGAAAGTTTCGTCGGGACTAAATATTTATCAGCGACAGCGGTATCCATCAAATATTTGTTTACGGCTATTCTCAAAGCTTCCGCGGTGAACGCGAGCCCAAATCGTTCCCCAAAATCCAGTTTATCCGTGCATATTCCACAGAGCCAAATAGTGTTGAGTTTGGATGGGATGCAATTAACTTTTACACACAAGTAACGAGCAATTCACTGGCCACATCTCGAGTTGTTTAGCGAAGTCAATTACGTCATCGCCCAGCACGTGATAATATGAACCAATCACCGTGTGCTGATTCTCGACCCACAAAAAGGAAAAAGAAAAATTTGCGTTTTTAAGCTCGCTTGGGCCCCAGGCCCCCGCGAACAATAATTTAAGAAGAGTTGGTGAAGGACTCATTAACTTAATGCCAGAAGGTAGAATTAGGAATAGTGCAAAGAAATTATTAAGTTTTATTAAAAGAGATGAAGAAGCCATATCTCAACAAAAATTAGACGATCAAGAAAAACAACCAGAGCCAGAGATAGAAGAGTTACTCAGTGGAAAAATTTAAAAAAACATCAGGATTAGAGGTCAAGAACGAATGGATATTCCAACATTTTTAAACAGAAATCAACAAAAGATCTTGGAAAAAATCCGAGAATTTCAGAAACCGTTCAAGGTTCAGTTTGTGTTGTCATGTTTTTATAAGATGTTTAATAAGGGCAAGTTTATGGAAGAGTCAATTTTTCATCATAGAAGTAAAATAGGAGAGATTTATGAAAGCACTGATATTCAAGAGTTTTACAAGATAATGTCACAATTTTTATTGGAAAAGTCAGAGGAAGTTGTTCATTTAGGATCTGGTTGGGTTTTTGAGAGGGTTGAATATTTGACTATCAAGATTGACGAATTCACACCAATATCTGGAGGAACTTAAACAGAACTTCCAAAAAGGATAATGAATAAGAAGGCAGTAACGAATATAAAAAACAATGACAATAAATGTTTCAAGTGGTCTATTTTGAGAGCACTTAATCCAAAGGAAGATAATCCTCATAGAATAGATTCATCCTTGAGAGAGAAAGTTAAGGATTTTAATTGGGAGGGTACTAAATTTCCAGTTGATATTAAGAAAGGACCATCGATTTTTGAAAAAAATAATCCAAGATACAAGATTTGTATAGTGGGGTATGACGATTGTCAACGAGAGAAAGGAGGATTTTTTCCATTGAGACCAGTGAAAGAAGAATCTGACGCCAAAGTAATAGATTTATTACTTTACGAAGGACATTATTGTGTTATAAATTAATTGTCGAGATTATTGAAGAGTCCAATATACAAAACATAGAAACGTTTGTAGGAATTGCTTTAATCATTTTTATGATGAATATTTCGAAGAATATAAGAATGTTTGTTTTTCAAACGAAGGGTCGACAACGATAATGCCAACTCATGAAAAAGTTTGTAAGTTTAAGAATCATTATAAGGAGTTCAAACTTCCTTTTGTGATTTATGCTGATTTTGAGTCTTTCAACAAAGGGATTGTAGACGATAAGTCTAAGATGAGTGAAAACTTGGAATGAAGAAACGAGAAATGAAGATGAGATATCGAAATCAAAATCAGATAAGAAATCTTTTACCACAAACATTCAAAAACATATTCCATGTGGATTTTCATATATGATTGCTTGTTCTGATAAAAATCTTATGAAACCAAAACAAGTAGTTTACACAAAAGAAAGTGAAGAAGATGATGTTGTTGAAAAGTTTAATTCTATGATTGATCGTGAGATAAGAGATATTTATGAAAATTATTTGAAAAATCCAAAGAAGATGATTTTTGGTGAGAAAGAAAAAGAATCTTACAATTCTCAAAATGTTTGCTACATTTGTAAAGGTTCAGAGGGAGAGTTTAATTCTGATAATATAAACTTACGAAAAGTCAGAGATCATTGTCATTTGACAGGAAAGTTTAGAGGAACAGCACATTCTAAATGTAATTTGAAAGTCAGAACACAACGTTTAGTTCCCATCATTTTTCCTAATCTTCAAAATTATGATGCACACTTGTTTATAAAAGAATTAGCAAAAGATGGAGAGAGAGTTAATTGTATTCCACTTAATAAAGAGAAATATATTTCTTTCACTAAATATGTAAAAGTTGATGAGTCAGGTGAAAAAGATAAAAAAGGAAAAACAATAATGAAGATGGTTCAGAGAAAATGACATCAACAAATATGCAAGCGACATTTATTGATAGTTATAAGTTTTTGTTGAGTAGTCTTGATGGAATGGTTCAGACACTTGAAAAAGATTTTAAATTAACGTCACAATATTTCAAAGGAGATGAGCTGGATCTCTTAAGAGCGGGTTGCTGTAAATATCGATTATAGGTATGCAAGATAGAAAAATCCAATGTTCTCAAACTTTGCCATATTAAAGGCCTTCAGTAACTATTACCAAAAATATAGATCCGAGGTTGTTTGGACCTTTTAATTTTTTTTTTGGTGAATTTTTTCGTGTGCGCGTGCGGAATTATGTAAATCCAACGCAAAAAATACCGAGTTTTTTTCCGAAGCTCCCTCGCAATGGTAAAGACCGTTCTACAGAAAATTAAGTCCTACAATGTAAGCTAATTCTCTCCTCTGTTAACTAGTGCTGTCAGATCGCAGTATCATTGAAGCCTGAATTTTTGGCAGATTTTTAAAATTTATGACCATGACAGCGGGGTGTGGCTTTGAAATATAGGTCAAGTTCAACGCCAAAAATCGCACTCTGGTACATCGCTTTGACAACTGAGACTCTACCCCAGGGAAGGACCATCCCTTGAACTAAACATATAGCAAATAAAAAATTGGGGTAAATTAAATGCTGGATTTCTGGAACGGTTTCATGTAAGGTTACCTGACCAAAACAACGCACCTTTTGATCTTTGACTTTATCGGAAATTAGCGGTCGGAAATCAGTGGCAATTTCCGGCAATTCTACTCTTTTGTTGAAACTCGAATTTGGAATCACGAAAATAAAGGATAAACCCAATTCTTAGCGCTATTCTTTCTTGGGAAAGTTGAAATACCCCAATTATTTTCTACTTCGTTGTATACGGTCTGCAACGTAAATATTCTCGACCTTTTCTGAATAAAAATCTCGATCTTTTCTGAGATTTGTTCCAGTATCACCGCTCCTTCGATTTCATCTTCCAGGTAAACTCCTTTCATCGCATTCAACTTAAAGATCATTGAAATGCTTTTAACTGTCAAGTCTGATGCTTTTACCTTCACCAGTTTTCCCTTTCGTTTAACTTTTACAAAAGACATCTCGCCGTGCACGTGTCGTCGCGCCAAAACCCGGCGAGCAAGTGGTGTGAAGTTGTTTTATCCTGGGGGGGGGGGGGGGGGGGGGGGGGGGGGGGGGGTACTCAAAGGACTTTTGTACGGGTAGGCTCCGCCCGGACTGTCAACCCCTTACCCTTTAAAATACCATCCTGGGGGAAAAATCGGGACCCTTTTATATACCTCCAGTACAAATGCACCCCTTTTTTATACCTTTGATGCGTCCGGCAGACGATTCCACGGCGGGGTGCTTCTCTCTTTTAACAAGGCGGAGTTTCCGGTCTTCCGCCGTTTTTTTCCCCCGGTTTTTCCTGGCGTTTTTCGTACCCCTTTAAAATACCAAAACTATTTCCTCACTCCACCCTTTTTATTGACCCTTTAAAATACCTAAAAACGTCATTTTCCTATACCCTTTTTTATACCTCGATCGTAAAAATACATCCCTTTCGGGCGGAGCCTCCCCGTACAGCCGATCATAGGGAGTACCCCCCCCCCCCTCCCCTCCCCGGGTGTTTTATACGAAAAATCACGTGGGAACCGCATGAGAAAGGCTTGTTCCGAGACACGAACCGACAGACAAACGTGAGAAAATGTCTGACATTTCCCCAAACTGCTGGCCGGAACAAATCTCAGAAAAGATCGAGATTTTTATTCAGAAAAGGTTGAGAATATTTACGTTGCAGACCGTATACAGCGAAGTAGAAAATATTTGGGGTATTTCAACTTTCCCAAGAAAGAATAGCGCTAAAAATTGGGTCAGTTATCCTTTAATTGCGTGATTCCAAATTCGAGTTTCAACAAAAAAGTAGAATTGCCGGAAATTGCCACTGATTGTCGGACGTTCCTATATGTTCATAATTTTCGTTTGAAACAACGACGAAATGAATTGTATGGGTTTTTAAGATCCCAGAAACTACAAATTCGTGTTTGTGTGGATCTAACAGACGTTTATTTGGAAACTTGCCCAAATTTACATTTTGTGAGCGACACTAATTCATCACAACATAGCCACTTCTATACGATTAAACACCCAATCGTAAAAATAGTCGATCAAAAAAACAAAAAGCTGTATGCTACCTGGTACATCTTACCGTAAAAGGCTATTTCCGGCCATTAAATGCACTGCTGTTGCCGCAGAAGGCGCACACGCCACGCCATACTTCCCGACGGCGGCGTTTAGCGGTTGCAAAGTCAACGATTAACCGCAATCATACAAGAAGAACTTGCGCACAACTCTCACATTCATGCTTTAAAGATCGACCATTAAAGAATTACAATGTGAATGTTTTGCAACAAACTTTCTGATCATCGCAACTGGTTGAGTAATGTGGTTGTCAATCATGAAGTAGCTGCCCCGGATGTGATGTCATGAAGATAAGGCGACAGGCTGGCGACTAGCATCACTAAATTTATTTAAAAGGGGCTTCTTTACCTTTACTGACAAGTTTTCGTTCAATGTACATTTGTGCACGTGTGCAGACGACTAGCAGGTTTCCTGTCACACGAACGGACAAAAAAGACAGCCGATATAAAGACAAAGAATTAGATCACTTATAAGCAGACTATTTCCGGCCGGTAAATGCACTATTTGTTGACACAAAAGAGCAGCCATTACGCGGCTAAAATTCTTTACATTTAGGTGTCGTTCTATTGAAAATGTGACTATACTGAGGAAATTATTTCCTCTAGTAATTCACTCAGCAGTCACAAGTTTAAAACAGTGACGTACTGAGCCTTGCACCTGGTGTTGAAGCTTTCTGTGCTCAAATTAAAATATCCACAAAGAGTCTGTAGCATGGCTATACTGAACTGTCGCAGGGTTCCCTTTTTGTTCATGTTACAGAGATTCAAGTAGTCATACGTAATAGAACGTTTTAACTGGACCTCGCTCAGGATCTTTTGCCGCATCTCTTCGTAGTGTTGTTCCTCTTGCATAGCTTTGACGTCCGAGACGCCATCCTTGAAAAATATGACTGGATTTGCTGAGTTGTCAGCAACTCATCAGTGGAAAACAGCCTGGATCCATCTTGCTTTTTTGCGCTACGCATATCCCTCGAAACTGTTTCAGGGTCTTGCTTGCATCCCGATTCTCGTCCTATGGCAAATATATCTTGCAGATAGGTCTTCTGTGCTTCGCTGAAACGCGCAGACCTCTTTGTTGACTTTAAAGCCCAGCCCTCAGGCAAGTTTGTTCAGGCAGCATTGCTGGTCTCTCCCACTCCAATCACTTTTGATGAACTGGTGCCCTCCTCCAAGAGATCATGGTACTTTTTCTTTACCACGTCTACCAATGACTCTTTCTCGGGCATCAGTTTGCATTTTCCAAATGACAAGTGCTTTTCGGGGCTTGAGTGACGTTGGTAGATTCTTCCACAGGTTCTATTGTTCGTGGTTCAGCCTACAAAAAATATTATAAGCTGTTACCTATATTTTAAACTTTGAAAGTACATTCTATTTTTTCCGACAGAGTTAGTCACTTTGTTGGCCAGTCATGTACCTTGTTATAAGAAGATCCCTTTAATCCGAAAATCGCATGGTCCATAGATGCGCTAGTGGGCCAAGGCTTTAGAGAGGGAAAATATGTAACTAAGTAAATTTGTACATTTTTGTGCGGTGTTATATTGATTCCGCTGATGTCTGTGTAGTGGTCAGACAACAGACGTAAACAGTCTGAAAGACTTAAGGCTAAAAAAATGTGTCGGTGGAGGGAGGACATCTATTTACTCTTACGGATTTACCATTTTAAACCTTTCAATTCCAAGCTCAAAATGCAGATTCTCTCAACCTTTTATCAATGTCTTTTATCAACCTTTTATCAATGTATCTAATGTCTCTTTCGTACGTTTCTCTGTGAACCCTTAAAACATGGTGGTACCAGCCTTTACACGTTGTGTAGCTTGACAGGCAGCCTTCAATGCCACAAACAATAGCAACGTTTGGTTCTCCTGAATGAACAGTATTAACATGCTGAACAAGTAGTGTTCTGGCATGAAAGTTATGGCACAAGAAACACGTCCACAATTCCATGTTGCTCGGTGAAGGGTCACAGCATCTCCGCGACAGCAGTTCCCGCTGAAAAAACTCAGCAGTACCATATATGGAAAAACGTAAGATGTGCATCTTAAACGAAAAAACGAGTAATTCAGGTTTATCTGGAAAAACGAAGAAAAACAGGTTTCTATCTCGATTTCTATTTGCTAAAAGACGACTCGGGCGACCATGTTTTATACTGGTTGATTTCCAAAAGTACACATCTTCACACATCTTCCGCGATGAGGATGGAAAGGTTAGAAACGTTCACAACGAACGAGGTCGCAGAGTATGTGACAAAGAATGTGGAGTCACTTAAAAATTTGGACGTGCCGATGCTTTTTGAAGGTTAGTCGCGCTAGGTGGTGTGCAGGTTTGCATTTACGTTGACTGAAATTCCCTTGCTGTTTCTATTTCACAGAGGAAAACATTGATGGAAAGGCCTTCTGCTGCCTAGAAGATGAGGATGTAGCTGTCCTTTTTTGTTTGGCCGGTCACCAGTTTCGGTTCCTTCACTGGTTCAGGACCCTGGCTTTGCCAAAGATTTCTTTCTTGGACCAGGTAATTTGTTTCCCATGTGAGCCAGGTATATACAACAGAGGGATTGATATAGCATTCAATAAGATTAGTAAACTATAAAGTTCAACTTTCGGTGAAATTTGAACGGCACAGGAGTAACTCAAACTCACGACGTTCTAGAACTTGCACTTTTCTACGATTTTGCATCTTTTGTATAAAGCTTTACATTTTGCAAGTGGCACATGGCTAAGAGCTATACTTACAGAAACAACAGGTTTGCAATAGTTACCTTTGAACATGAATTGGAGACTCCAGTAATCCCTTCTTTGTGCCAATTCTCATCACTTAGATGGACACTGCAACTTTAAAAAAAAGAGATATGGAGGTGGAGGAACTGAAAAACATGCTAGACAAAATTAGCCCCTCCCTTGCAGAAAATGTGGCAGGTATGTATTGAACTCATTTTTATGAACTATACCAAGATACATGTACATATAATGCTATATTCAATGATATGTATTACACAACACAGTTTTATTGTTGTTGTGTTTGTTATTGGCCACCCTTACCAAAAAAGTAGTATGGACCATATATGGGCCTGATATGGGTCTTACATGGAAATATACATGGGCACAATATGGTTGTTATGTGGCATTTACATGGCCATGTTTAAGCCATACCTGATAAATGTGATGGCCATATTTTTGTGCAACTTATAGCTCTTTTGCACTTAATATGGTATTAATACGTATTTCGCCAAAATCCATATTTCACCCATATGTGGGTAAATGAGAGTTTTCCATGTTAAAACCATATATGGGGTAAATATGGTCAATCTTAATATGGGATTAATACGTATTTCGCCAAAATCCATATTTTACCCATATGTGGGTAAATGAGAGATTTCCATGTTAAATCCATATATGGGAGAAATATGGTCAATCTTAATATGGGATTAATACGTATTTCGCTAAAATCCATATTTCACCCATATGTGGGTAAACGAGAGTTTTCCATGTTAAAACCATATATGGGGTAAATATGGTCAATCTTAATATGGGATTAATACGTATTTCGCCAAAATCCATATTTCACCCATATGTGGGTAAAGGAGAATTTTCCATGTTAAATCCATATATGGGAGAAATATGGTCAATCTTAATATGGGATTAATACGTATTTCGCCAAAATCCATATTTCCCCCATATGTGGGTAAATGAGAAATGTCCATGTTAAATCCATATATGGGAGAAAAGTGGGATTAATACATATTTTGCCAATAAATGACCCACATGGGAGAATGTGGGTCACCCATATTTAAACCATGCATGGGAGAAATATGGCTATTCACGTCTCAGGTACAAATGACAATCAAGAAAAGAATTGCTCCATGGATGCATGACAATTTCCATTGGCAAGAAAAATATTATTTCACAAAGACTAATTAAGTAACATATACATAGCAAAAAGAAGACTATAAACAAACAATGTTATAATAAATTTTGCAGCTTCTTTATTAATACTACAAAATCCATACTTGCAATCCTGACAGATTGACATGCTAATGATCTATTGTTTCAGCAGCTGCAGGTGGACGCCTAATGCGTGGAGGCCGCCGTGCCTCAACACACTTTTGGTTAATTTTAGCAATGATCATTCCAATGGTGGGTGGAGGAGAAACTTGGCACATATCTTTCCCATGATTGAAAACAAAAATGACAATATTTAGTAATTATATGAAATAAAATATGTATACCTACTGACGTTTAAAATAAAGCATGCACTTTTGTTGTAATGATATAAAATCAAACTAGTGCATGACATGTGAGGTATTAGATTAAGCTCACTTTATCTTTTTTCCCCCACACAGGTATATATTAGAGGAAGCTTCACCACCCTCTTCCTTCCCTCGATGCTTTAATTTGACATCACAACTGCACTTACCAACAATTGCATCAATTATGGTCTTGTTTAGAGGCACAGTTTCCTTTAATTTTTTCCCCTTTTGCATTCCTCTTGCACAGGATCGCTGCAGGTCTTCTTTGGCAAAAAAATATCTACAGCAGTGTTTAAATACTCTTGCCAAGTGGTGCAAGCTGCTGCTACTGCCCTCTGGCTTGGGTACCAGTAAACACTGGTACCCTCCATGAATTCTTTCATCTGCAGAAAAAATTAATAAAAGTAGCTCAAAATTAATGAACGACTGATCTTGTGATGTAAAATTTTCTAGGGCTTTTTGGTTGTTTTGCTCTGAAATCATTATCCAAAACCACCCATCCAATCAAAAATATAATTGCTGTGATGATCAATTAATCCTAGGTTTTTCCCCTGCTGGATTCCCCAAGGCCCGAAAGAGTATATAATTGACAAATGCGACTGCACCACATAGACAACTCTATTACTCTGATTATAAACATGCATCAATATTGTTTAATTTTGTCTATTTCAGTTTTGACCTGCATTATTTGGTGACCATGCATTACCACATTTGTTTTGGCCAAACAATGCAACTGTGGCAAAGGATATGTGTTTCACTTACATTGCAGCATTTATAGGTGGGATGAAATTGAAAAACACAGTTGAAAACTTAAGATACAACCTGCCTTAAAATCAGCAGCAACATGGCTATCCAGAACCCCGCTACTGGCTTGCCACTGATTATACAGTCAGGGGACTTGGCATTTACTGCAATTGACATTTGAGACATTTTCAATTATTAGCTTATTATCTAACAGTGTAATTTTGCTCACAATTAAATTTTACATGCACAGCTGCACCATTTTTATGTTTCAACAAATGTGCAATAGTACTCTCATGTGAGGTATTAGATTAAGGTCACAATTAGGGGACTAGCTTTAACTACAATGAAACTTGAGACATAATTCAGCTCATTATCTACAGTGTAATTTTGCACAAAATTTTACATGCAGCTGCACCATTAATCTAGAACAGCTAGTACTATATATAATATAGTGCACTGGAGGAGAAACAAATTCATGAACAATAATTATGCTCGTTTAATGTCAGTAAATCAATAAACCAACCTGCAGTATTCAAGGATTTCTGCATACGCTGCATTTTTGCCTTCATCGCAGCAATCTCTAACCTGAGGGCCTTGCACTCCGTGCGCTGACACAGATTATTCATCACATTATTAACCCCTCCTTCCCCATCAAAATCAACTTCATCACTGCTATAACTATCCGGCTGCAGTTGCGTATGTGCCGCTGATGGGTTGTGGCTGATGGCGGATAAAGGGCTGCAGCTAGGTTCTTCCAAATTGATATCTGGGCCTGGAGCACTACATCTTTGGAGGCTGCATTCAGGGCTGCGCACCCTGGCAGTTGCCTGGGCTTTACGCGCAGCACAGCTTTGATGTCCGAGACGCCATCCTTGAAAAATATGACTGGATTTGCTGAGTTGTCAGCAACTCATCAGTGGAAAACAGCCTGGATCCATCTTGCTTTTTTGCACTACGCATATCCCTCGAAACCGTTTCAGGGTCTTGCTTGCATCCCGATTCTCGAATATATCTTGCAGATAGGTCTTCGGTGCTTCGCTAAAACGCGCAGACCTCTTTGTTGACTTTAAAGCCCAGCCCTCAGGCAAGTTTGTTCAGGCAGCATTGCTGGTCTCTCCCACTCCAATCACTTTTGATGAACTGGTGCCCTCCTCCAAGAGATCATGGTACTTTTTCTTTGCCACGTCTACCAATGACTCTTTCTCGGGCATCAGTTTGCTTTTTCCAAATGACAAGTGCTTTTCGGGGCTTGAGTGACGTTGGTAGATTCTTCCACAGGTTCTATTGTTCGTGGTTCAGCCTACAAAAAATATTATAAGCTGTTACCTATATTTTAAACTTTGAAAGTACATTCTATTTTTTCCGACAGAGTTAGTCACTTTGTTGGCCAGTCATGCACCTTGTTATAAGAAGATCTCTTTAATCCGAAAATCGCATGGTCCATAGATGCGCTAGTGTGCCAAGGCTTTAGAGAGGGAAAATACGTAACTAAGTACATTTGTACATTTTTGTGCGGTTATATTGATTCCGCTGATGTCTGTGTAGTGGTCAGACAACAGACGTAAACAGTCTGAAAGACTTAAGGCTAAAAAAATGTGTCGGTGGAGGGAGGACATCTATTTACTCTTACGGATTTACCATTTTAAACCTTTCAATTCCAAGCTCAAAATGCAGATTCTCTCAACCTTTTATCAAGAAAATACATCAGTGTTCTAGTGAGAATGCATACTTCAACCAGTTTTCATTTAAGCAAGGTATCAAAAGCCAAGTTCTCCTTACTCCATTTATATAATGCTTGTGTAAAACTGAGGAATTAAATCTAAGTAGTTGATCACTCTTATGATTGAAAGGATAAACGAAATTCAAGTTCGTCTTTTGCAACGATAGTGTTTCTTACTTGTGATGTCAAATAGTTTTTAAAAAAACTCACTTGTATAAAAGACGAGTAAAGTGAACAATATAATGCTGCTTGGGTCGGTTTCGGAGAGCTGGATGAAGGGTATTGAAGTCTTCCAGATAGTCCACAGCCACAAAAACTGTGATGATAAAATAAACTGGTTTGTGACTTTTACAAGATAATTCGTTAGACAACTCCCCCTCACCCCCTTTTTCTAACAAGCCTCGCCCTTTTCATCCTGGCGACTGTGTAAGCACCAAAATAATTGGAAAACAATACAAATGACGCCGCATAAGATGCTTCTTCTCATATCATCTGTTAAAATAAGCCCCCGCTGTTTTAGCCCTCCCTATACCCTGGTCATTACAGCATTTGTGGCACACATATCTTATGATATATTATGTTACTATAACAAATGTAGCTTTCGTGTGTCCCGTTGTATAATATCTGTCGCTCTGATGGTTTCTACCTTAGTCCTCTGGTCTTCTATAGTGGCCATGCAGTGCCTACAAAACCGTTGGGCAAATGCTACTCCCTCCTTAAATCCCGTTAACTTGTGGATTCCTGGGGTATCACCAAGGCCAACAGCTAAGGCGCCATGCAGGTTGAAGACAGTCTCTTGGATGGTAAAGTCGTAGCCATTTTCCTGTGGAAGAAAAAAAATGAAAGAAAGATTAATTTATTCACTCCTTTTTGATAAATCTGACTACACGTTGCAGAGGAAATGAAACAAAGGGAGAAAAACTAAACAAAGTAACAGCAAGACAAAAATGGAGGATTGTATTCAATGTTTGCAGTATTACCAGCTCAGTTATTCCCAATGTCAAATCTGCCAAAATTTGGTCTAAACCATCCTCGTGACGCCTCAGGTCTTCTTTAACAAAAAGAGCATACAACTGGATGGCCCTTAGTGCAGAACGCTATTTGGGACAGATGTTCCGCAATGTCCAGTATATTGCACCTGTCAACAGATGGATATTTTAACAATGAGCGAACTTTACATGCGTAAAACACAGCTACACTAAAGCTTTTGCACATCTGTTCATAAATTGCACTCGTCTTATGCCGGTCACTCACCTACGATGATAGTCTTTGATGTAAGTGGGTTGGTGACTTCAAAGTCATCATAGTACAGAAACACCTGAATGGCTGTTGGGTGTAATGAAAACACTGGATGAAGCCGAAACACCTCCCCGTCACCGAAATCCGCCAGTTTACCATCCACATCAAGATAGGAGGAGGTGAGTACCTGTAAAACAACAAGTCCCTACATAAGTGCTTTATGTATCTATTGTGTGAGGTCAATACTAAGCAGTAATTGGACTGGGAAACAGCGGTCGCTTGGGAAACTGTCATACAGTACTTGCAATGTGTACGGTTTATGTTGTATATCTGGGACGGATCCTGCGGCCTAGTAGGGGGTCCGGGGGAGCATAGTTTTGAAATTTGGCTCTCTAAAATGTAATTTCCTGCCTTCTAGAAATACTTCCCCAACGGTTAAAAGGCAAATAGTGGTTTTCTAAAAATTAAGCATTCTGATGGCATTAGCCATAAGGAAGGGGGCCTTTGAACCGACTCTGAATTCGTTCCAGTATTGTTTGGGCTTTTGCTTCGTTTTTGACAACAGTCAGAAGACAGCTCTATGCTTTTTACCTAAGCTATTTAGCATACCTCATCAAAAACCTGGTCCACTTGCAAGAAAGCCTCGAGGCATTGAAGGAATGGAACAATGTACGCACAGTCTTCCACAATAGCATGCGTTCTGTCCTCGATGTGCCTTCCAAATATAAGTGGAACTGGTTCCTACAATGCAATGAGAGAGAGTTACAGTTCTTAAAAAATATCCTAAACGGGAAAATAAAAAAGAGAAGTCAGACATAAGGTATCATTCTGCAGTATGTGGACAGGGGAGGATACATGACATAGTGTACACTAAAATTTTGCGATCTGAAAATGACATTTCATTGTAATAAACTGCTTGAGCCCAAGGTGTTTCGAAGCCGGCAAATGGGTTCTCAAGTATACGCAGACGCCTCATGACGTCATCATCGAAGATGTACACATTGACTCCGGCTTCTTGCAGCTTACTTGAGAACACCTTCTTGCACTCATTCACGACGTTCCTAGCAAAATAAGTGGCAGCATCCATAAACTGGTCTGTAGCTTTTTGCGTCAGCCTGTTTTCTTCTTTCAGTTTAAGGAGAATACCAGCATGGCGACGTTGTCTTTCTTCCATACATTCTGGACGCCCATCATCGACTCCTGCAGCCTCAGCATCGGCACGAACGGGATCATTAGGCTCTAGGTGTATATCTCCTGCTTCGTCTTCTTCTTCGCTGCCACTATCATCCCTAATGTCTCTTTCGTACGTTTCTCTGTGAACCCTTAAAACATGGTGGTACTAGCCTTTACACGTTGTGTAGCTTGACAGGCAGCCTTCAATGCCACAAACAATAGCAACGTTTGGTTCTCCTGAATGAACAGTACTAGAAATACGATATTCGCAGAAGCCCCACGCCCTAATCGATTATGTATGACATTGCTGAGTAGAGCTCTCATGTATGCTTACACCACACAACTCAATATCGTGTATTACATGTAAATGAAAGCAGATGACACTATATTAGCATTACATGATATTGGGGATGTTGCATACATGAGAGGAGACTGCTCCCTCCTCATTGCTTTTTGAAGAGTGCAGTAATTAAATTATATGTGTAGGGTGGTCTTGAAAGAAGAAAGTTCTCATCATGATAATATTCTCTTTCACACAAAATCATGCCATGTCCATTTCACAGTAATTTATTTTGTCCCATAATATTAAGAAATTATACAGGTCAAGTCAGTTTTTGCACTACATTCATAGGTAAAATGTATACATACTTCTCAAGTGGGTTACATTATACTGTACTTCTCAGAAGTTCTCAATTGTTGCATGTGTTGCCTGGTACATGTACAAAAGCACAAAAACCCATGCCAGGAAAATATAACCCTAACCCTATACTCCCCAACATATTGGAAAATAAGAAGTTCAAAAGTGAAAATGGGAAATGTATTATAAAATATACAATAATTCTACACAATATTAGACAAAAGAGAGTCAGATAAGCATATTCTCTATCAATGTAAGATGCTGTGAGACAAGATGAGCATGATCAGTTTATTACCATATTGCCATTCTTCTCTTAAAATGTCTCATTTCTTATGTCATATGGGTAAACTAACTCTTCTTATCACAGAAAGGTACTCTTTCCAATTGGGCTCAGTGAACTTCATGTTTCTCCCATTGATATTTTGGGACCTGTGGAAAATAAAACAAAGCACTGAAGTCTATAATATTAAGAATGTTATTAAGTGTGTTCTGTGGTTGGCAATGGGGAGGGGATTGTTGTTGGTGGTAATACAGCTGGAATAGTATCTCACTAGCAATTATTGTGAGCCATATAGGATTAGCTTGCTCAAATGAAAACTTATTATACTTCTGATTATCGTAACACCACTCAAACACTTTTCTGTCAGTGGTAAATACAAATTGATTCTTTTCACTTAATGATGTACAGTTGGTATCCTGTCTTGCAAATTGATTATTGACCTCGAGTCTCTGAAGGCATCCAGGACTCAATTTCTGCATACTGTATTTAACAGTCTCTGTCAGTGCTATCTATTAATTCCAACTTGTTTAGAGGGCAATTCTTTTCTGCTCACACTAGCTGCTAGTGCAGTAAATCTTTTCTGAACATTATGTATACCAGCTAGACAGCTAATTCAAAACAGCAAAACTGCAGCAATAAATTGCATTATTTTCCTAATGCCAAATTTAGTGAGGCTAATCTTGCATTCTGAAACAAATGACTATGAAATAATACATACTATGTACTGGTATCAATAAATACTTAAAATGATGTATTGTACAAAAACACTCCACTGTACAGTATGTCAGTAGCAAACGTAAAATAACTTAAATATGAAAACCATGAAAATCAGTTCACTATCCCTATTAAGGGGTAAAATAAATCAGAACATACACAGTAATTTTGAGCTGTATTCAGTAACAAAGAAAAAATTGCATTTGAAATGAAATTCATAGTCTTCAAAGACAAATAATGTAAAACAAAGTATTTGTAGCTACATTTTAATTGATAGAAAACCATGCAATTTCTCAAAGACAAAAAAGTGTAAAACAAAGTATGGAGCTGCTTTTAATAATTAAATAATTAAATCAATTATTCAATCAATTATTGATAGACCATGAAATTACACATTAAGGAAAGTGTAATCCAGTTAGAAAAGACAATAGTTGTGTAATGGTGTCATGAGTGCACTGTACCATACATTTTCTTTGTGTTCTACTTATTGGAGGATGTTTGCAAAATTCGTGAAGTGAACATATACTGTACAATTACATGCATGTAAAAAAAACTGACAGCAAACACAATCAATTCAACAACAAAAAAAACAACATGAAGTCATGAATTCAGTCAAAAATGTAGCACCATACGTATTTTGTCTTTCGTGCAGGTACAGCACTTTTTATTCGTAATCAATAAACTTGATAGGTTTTCAACAGACAATTTAAACAAAGAAGGAAGTATTAACGAATCCAATATTACATTTAGCAAGTGAATCAGGTGTGAAAATTGAAAATGGTTGGCAGTTCCTCACATGAAAAACAAACATAATGCAAGAACAACAAAGCAAAGAAAACTACTGTATTTCCCATAAGCATTTATTTCCCAGGAACAAAAGTAGAAAAGGAAGTTGTATTTCTTACCTGCCCCTTGTTTCCTGGTGATAAGAATCGGCAAATCACTCACATTGGCAGGGAGACTGCTGAGAAATTTCTGCACATCTTGTCACCCGAGAATAAACGCACGAAGTTTTTTTGTTTCGCTTACAGGTGGTGCAGGTATAGTTCGGGTCAGTCATACTTTGGTTGGCAACAAGTGACCATGTTTCCTTGTACACCTTACAGTGAAGGTTTTTTTCGTAGCGAAAGCTGCAAGTTCCTCATGTGCTCACTGCTGTTCGTGTAGAGCCGGATTGTCAGGGTTAGCCCATCCACGGCCATGCAGATATTGTTGCCTCTGGAAGCGTCGTTCTTCGACAACAGATGAACGTTGCTCACGGCGTCGATTGTTGGCCTCATTTTGAGCCTGAAGCCTGCGGGTCCTTTCCGCATTCGTTTCATTGTGGCACTTTCACGCGCTGTTCTTTTGCCTGAGTCGTTTCTTGGGTTTGCTTCTGCATATGATGCTCCTGATCAGCTATAATGCGCTGCTCTATTTCCTGGGTTGTCTCCTGAGCTCGTTTCTGCTGATAATGCTCTCGGTCAAAGCCGTTGTTTCGCTTTTTTGGCAGCGACAGCACTGTCTGTTTGCCGTCTGCGCTCGAGACGAATACACCGCTCCTGTCTTGTCTCACGAATTCGTCTTAGTCTCGCTTGTTCTCTTCGTTTTTGAAGACGAACTTGTTTTTTCTCTTGAGAGTGTTCGGTTTGATTCTTTGCTTGATTCATACATGCCGTATTTACTTCTTCAGCAAGAGTGTAAACTCCTGTGTCCGTTGTTTCGCAACGGACCAGCAGAACACTACGTGATCTACCCAGCAGACACCGCGGTGCGAGAAGGTCACCCGTGAAAGACAAACATTAAAACACGAGATTCAAGGTCGCAGAGGAAAGAGCCTGGGAACGAGGTTAGAGTGTTCTACCCAGGTCCCCGCTGCGCGGTGACGCGATTCTCTTCCGATGTTTTTCCCAGCAAACCCCGCTGCGCGGGGAGGTCGCCCGTGAACGACAAACATTCAAAAACGACATGGTGTTCAGATTAGTACCCACGCAGGGCGTGGGAATTAAAGGCGATGACACTATATTAGCATTTACATGATATTGACATGTGTCCCATTCCGGGGAGTACTCATCATAATTTTGGGTGGGGGTGTGCCGCCTGAACCTGAAAACCCCTTAAAAACCCCCAAAATATCTGATTTACTATACCCTATTTCAGACCTGACTCCAAAATGTATACCCTATTTCAGACCTAGTTTTATTTCTTTTGCAACAATTTCCGCCCTGTATTTTCTTCCATTTGCCATGCATTGTCCGCTGCGACACATTTCTATTAAAATCATACCCTATCCCAGCCAAAAAACACAAAATCGCTACCCTATTTCAGACCAAAAAGGCAAAATCTATACCCTACTTCAGACTAAAAATGTTTGAAAATGATACCCTTTGGGGCAGCAAATACCTATATGGCAGAGTACTCCCCCCCCCCCCCCCCACCTGGGGTCCCATTGCTGTTTGAAGAGTACAGTAATCGTATTATATAATATGTAGGGTGGTCTTGAAAGAAGGAAGCTCTCACAATATTATTCATTGTGCCAGGTCCATTTCACAGTAATTTATTTTGTCTCATAAGAAAGTATACAGTCAGTCTTTGCACTACATTATTGGTAAAATACTGTATATTAAATACTTCTCAAGTACCTGTAGGTTACATTATACTTCTTAGAAGTTCTCAAGTGTTGCATGTGTTGCCTTTTACATGTACAAATTTGTA
This sequence comes from Plumapathes pennacea, assembly GCA_964036295.1. NCBI lineage: Eukaryota > Metazoa > Cnidaria > Anthozoa > Antipatharia > Myriopathidae > Plumapathes > Plumapathes pennacea. The sequence continues at coordinate 5,166,421 of OZ038468.1, forward strand.
TTTAATACAAATGTAAATGTATTTAATACAGAAAATCCCAATTGCCAGAGAAATATAGCCCTAACCCAATACTCTGCTGTGAGAGAAAATGAAAAAGTGCACTATAAATATTCAATAATTTTACAGAATATTAGACAAACGAGAGTCAAATTCACACATTATAAAGCACTGTATGCTATGAGACAAGAGAAGAGCATCAGTTTAGTACTGTATTGACATCTTAAAAAAGTCTCATTTAAACTAACTCTTCCAAATCACAAAAAGATACTTTTTCCAGTTGGACTTAGTGAACTTCATGTTTGTCTTGATATTTAGGGACCTATGAAAAACAAAACAAGCATCAAAGTCTATAATTTAAAAAGTGTGTTCTGCAGCTGGAGATAGATGGGTGGGCGGGGAAGCAGCTTGTGTTGGGGTAACAGTTTAGACAATAAATATCTCACCAGAAATTAATGTCATGCAGCTGCATGGAAAAAAACTTGTTCAAAAGAACACTTAATAAAATATCATTGCTCATTCTATCTGAGAAAAGGAAGAAATTAATGTTAGTAAAGTGCTGGCTTATATAAAATGAAACTAACTGTGGTAAATGCAAATTGACTTGTTTGGCTGTTATGATAATTATTATGTACAGTATCTTTGCAAATACTTTTTGACCTTCAGTCCACTGAAGGCATTGACTTCATAAACTTGTTTAGATCATGGCAATTTCTTTCTGCCCACACCACTACTACTAACACAGATCTCTTCTGAGCATTACTTTATACATGGTAATGTATAAAGTACAGCTAAACTGCTAATTCAAAAATGCAAAAGGAAATGCAGCAATAAGTTATAAATTCTTTTCCTGATGCCAAATTGACAAAATATTCATTCATAACAATTTCTAGTTTACTAAACATCATTCTGTTTATTTATATATAATACATTTTATAATAGTATATGTACTATAATAATTTATAGCTCAAAGGGAAGGGGGGCTTTAATTAGTAAGACAAAGAAGTAAATACAAACAAAGACTGTATTGTTATGGAAAGTAGTGGCAGGGTTTTGGAAAGTTTAGCCCAGCATAAAAACACAGTTCAAATAACATATGACTTATAGTACTTATACAGTGTTAGACAGCTAGTACATGATAAAAACAGCAAAGCAGTTAGAGAAAAAAAAAAAAAAAACTGCCTCTCACAAGTACTCACAAGATTTTGCACTGTATAATTTCACAGAGGACAAATATTTTGATCTGTTCTTTGATAAACTAAAATGGTTTCTAGTGCTGCAATTTTAGTAAACACAGTTCTCTCTACAATCAAATGCACAGAAACGCCAAATTTTTCTGTGTGAGTGATATGTTGTGATTTTGTCTATAAAGCAAGTTGTCAAGTGGCAAATTAACCTCTGCACTGTATACACTGGAAGTTGAATTAACTGTCAAGACTCAAACGGTCAAAACAGTTTTCTGTCTTGAAAATATATAGCATCACAACAGCAAAGTTTTATCGCGGCCACAAAATGTCCGATAATCTCGAAGCAATGCATAACGGACGTGTTGAGTGAACAAAGTAAATAGACGTGTCTTACCTGCCCCTTGGAGCTATCGGTTGGCCTTCAAGCACCATTTTAGCTTATTTTCTGTCCTCCTGCTGTTCGTGCAAAGCCGGGTTGTCAGGGTTAGCCCATCCACGGCTATGCAGATATTGTTGCCTCTGGAAGCGCCGTTTTTCGACAAGAGACGAACGTTGCTCACGGCGTCGATTGTTGGCCTCATTTTGAGCCAAAAATTAAACGGGCTGTTTCTCCAGACGTTTCATTGTGGCGTCGGGAAGCAGCTCGTTCTCGATCGGCTTTCATGCGCTGTTCTCTTTCCTGAGCTGTTTCTTGGGCTCGCTTCTGCATATTATGCTCCCGGGTGGCTGTAATGCGCCGTTATCTTTCCTGGGTTGTCTCCTGAGTTCGTTTCTGCTTGTAACGCTCTCGGTCACGCCGTTGCTTCTCTTCTTTGCCATCTGCGTTCAAGACGAATACTCCGCTGTTGGCTTGTCTCACGAATTCGTCTTAGTCTGTCTTGCTCTCTTCGTTTTTGAAGACGAACTTGTTTCTCCTCGTGAGAGTCACGTGATCAAAAGTCGGTCCGTGAAATACAGACATTTCAACTTGAGATTCGGGGTTGAGGTCAGGAGAGGAAAGAGCCTGGGAACGAGGTTGGAGATTCTGTTCCGATGTTTTACCCAGCAAACCCCGCGGTGCGGGGACGTAATTCTGTTCCGATGTTTTTTACCCAGCAAACCCCGCGCAGCGGGGAGGCCGGTCCGTGAAATACAGACATTTCAAAACGACATGGTGTTCAGATTAGTACCCACGCAGGGCGTGGGAATTAACATGCTGAACAAGTAGTGTTCTGGAATGAAAGTTATGGCACAAGAAACACGTCCACAATTCCATGTTGCTCGATGAAGGGTCACTCAGCAGTACCATATATGGAAAAACGTAAGATGTGCATCTTAAACGAAAAACGAGTAATTCAGGTTTATCTGGAAAAACGAAGAAAAACAGGTTTCTATCTCGATTTCTATTGGCTAAAAGACGACTCAGGCGACCATGTTTTATACTGGTTGATTTCCAAAAGTACACATCTTCACACATCTTCCGCGAGGACATCTTGCTTTGTATTTGTGAGAAAAACTTAAAAGGATGGAAAGGTTAGAAACGTTCACAACGAACGAGGTCGCAGAGTATGTGACAAAGAATGTGGAGTCAATTAAAAATTTGGACGTGCCGGTGCTTTTTGAAGGTTAGTCGCGCTAGGTGGTGTGCACATTTGCATTTACGTTGACTGAAATTCTGGTGTGGCCCACCATGAGAAAGTTAATCTTTACCTGTGTGAAAGGTTCAGAAGAAGATAAACAAAATATACAAATAATTAGTTTGCTCAAAAATCATGTATACCAACACAGTTTTGTTTCCTCTATCCAATTACTCAAAACAAGCAAACTTTGAACTCTGATCCCTTCCCTTGCAATGTAATATATCTATACTGATTTTATCCTGTTCAGAATTAATCAATCAGCATGTGCCGTTTCATGACACTCATATGCTAACAAAGTGATGGTATAATAAGACTGGGTACTGTATATTGGACAAATCTAATTAATTTATTTATTAATGAAATGTCAAATTAGGTAGTCAATACTTAACATTATTGTCATTATTAAAATGGTGTTGATTGTGTTGCTCAACCAGCAGCAAGATCAACATGACAACACTCCCCTGAAGCATAAAATAGGACAACATTACCTTTCGAAAAATGCCCAGCTTCACAAGAATTCCAAGGAAAACCAGAACGTACTGGTTTTTGTTCTCCCTGGAGCAGTTGTCCATTTGGAGATAAAGCACATCAGGAATGTATTCACAGCGCTCCAAGACTCTCAGTAGAACATTCATGGTGAGGTTGCTATCATGAGGCCACTGGAAGATATCAAACAGGCCAAGCACCTCCCTTCCATGATTGATGACTCCGGTCAGATGAGTACGCAGTCTCCATGCTGATGCATATGATTTGGCCCAGCGGCGGAGGTTATAGGCACCAACAATTTTGCCTGGTCCATCCCCTCAACTATTATACACAGATACTTTTTGTGATTTGATGGGTCACTGGCCTTTTTTCGGTGATAATAGTAGGTCTTCCTTTCCTCCCTAAAAGGTACAATGAACCTTACAATACAACCCAATATAATTATTTCACTAATAACATGCATACAATAATTTCTGCATTCTGATTGGCTGAGCGCACGTCAATTTATCCCAAACAGTGCAAAAATGTGTAATTAACAGTGCAGAAATGTGAAATTAACAGTGCAGAAACTTGAAATTGAAAATTGCCGATAACTGGCGCGTATTCGCGGCAAAGCCAAACAAAACAGAAAGCGTTTTTATTCCTCAGGACGATTCCGATTCTGTTTCGAGAAAACAAAGTTCTTGAGACACTTGTAAATTGTAACGAAATTGAAAAAAGATTGCTCGACGAAAATTATTGTATGCATGTTATTAACAAGTAATCACATGATTTCTCATGCAATTTTGAATAAATAAGCACTCGTAAAGCTTTTAAAGACCACAAATTGCACTCGCACGGCGCTCGTGCAATTTTGTGGTCTTTGAAAATTTACTCGTGCTCATTTATTCCAAATTGCACTCGAAATCATGCGATTACCTATACTAATTAGTTAACTCTTGGTTTAGTTACAAATCCCTGTGTCTGCTCAGCAACTAAAAACAAACCACAAACAAAACTGGACCAAAAAATAATGGCACAAAGCAATGGTAAAAATACATTATGTAGCAACAAAAACACAAAACAATAACTCACAGTCTAACACTTTTATAAAAAATGATCACACATGCATGCAACGTCTCTTTTGAAGTGACTTTCACTCAGTAATTTTTAAACGCTCACAACACTAAAATATAAATATGAGGCAATGTTACTTACATTTGCATGTTGTTGTGGAGCTTGTACAGTTCATCGAGGTAATTTCTGATATTCTTGTCCACAGTCTTCTCTTTTTCTTCTTTCAAAGCCGTACAGGTATCATACTTTGTGAGCCTGTTGACCTGAAATATAATATCATTAATCATGCATGTGTAATAACAACTTTAGTTATAGCTACCGTAGCAGGAGGCTTGGGTATTATACAGTGCATTAATCTGCCTGGACAAAGCATTAACACAAGCTCACAATTTACAGCTGCATTAATAAATCAAATTTTGATGGTCACAACCTCGCCAGAAATGAGAACAATATTAACCAGTCACACAATAACAGAAACAAAATACTGCATGTACAATACCTTTGGAATGCGAACATCTGGAAAGTCAGTCTTTAGTGTGTGGATAAACTGTGTATAGCTTATAACATCATCGCCATCCTTTGTCAGGTCTTCAGAGAGGTACTCATGCAGCAATGTGTAATTCAAGTAGCTTGGTAAATGAACTACAACACCATCCGGCATCCTATCCCCAACACGATTAGAAAAGCCTCTCATCCAGGCAACAGCTACATAAGTCTTCCGTGACCTGGAAGAAGTTTTTGTTTTGTCCAGCTTCAGGATGCCAGACTTCATTTGCTGCAGTGCTCTTCATAACCGTTTACTTGAAACCCCATAGGTAGCTTGCCAAGCTACAGAGCAAACTATATGCCCCTGTAAGATGTAAGTCAAGTGATGTCCATTGTCCCTGAAACATTAACAAAATAAAATGTGAACAAGCTATTAAATTAATATGTATATAACGTGTATAACAGTGAAAACCTCCAAGGAAAATGAATATTGTTTTGAGTCCTGGAGCTTGGCTTTTGTTGGGTGGAACTACAGTGTGTTGGATCAGAAATAAATCAAATGGAAATGATTTTTGGTTTGAGCTAGCTAACAGGAGGTTTAGTTACAGTTCATTGCTGTGGTCATAATAGATCTGCTAATTAACTAGCAGCATAATTTTGTCAATAACATATTGATAACAACAACAACAAAAAAAGAAAAAAAATAACGTATTTTAATGTTATATTATTTACCTATTCTCTGAATGATCATTCACATAATTAAGCATCCACTGTTGTTTTCCAGATTCTGACATTGAAGCAAACTTTTGTCTTGCAAGAATGATGTGAGCATATTCAATTTGTTTCATACAATTTCCCTGGCAACAGTGCAAGGTGTGGACTGCAAAAATAAAATGGATACACAAATTAGGTAAATGACTGAGTTAATAATATTGGACAGTACTGCAGAGCACAGTCAAAAAGAGAAAAAACAAAACAAAAGGAAAAAGAGTAACGATATGGGAACCAAGTAGAGCTTACTGTAACTATGTGTTTATTACAATATATGCCGAGCTCATAAAATTTGATTCTACAATAAGAGCCTTGCAGAAAAAAAAAATCCAACAACAGTTACAGCAAAGAAGGCAGCGAGTCAGGAAGAGAAAAGTATACATGTTGATCATACCGAGTGTAACTATACCTTCAGCTGTAGTAATTGTGGAGAAGGCTATAGTTTTCTGCTCTTTAGGCCTGTTATCCTCAGCTCTGGAGACACCTGCATCTGAAATATCTGCTTCTCCTGCTGACAGCTCCCCTAAACAAACAGTTATAAACAGTAATTAATTGGGATAACCATTAAGTTCAATATTTATTGTTTTATCTATTGACAAGTGAGCTTGCCTTCTTTTTTGTTTTCGCTGTTTTTATTTATTCCTTTTTGGTCCAACAAAAGTCTAATTATTGGAAAACAAGCAGGTGGATAAAAGTGCACATGATCAGAATATTATTTGCAGTTGAAACGCATGAGCAGACACTTAGTAGGCAGTTATTTGCTGGTGACATAGCAATCTCTTGGCTAATTGAAAGAAAGGGGAAAAAGCATTGAATGATAAACTATACCATAGTAGTTTTCAAAATTCTTTCATATTAAAATGTTTCATTCCTTGGAGAATACAGGAACAAGAGTCATAATTAAAGAGCAAAAGTTTATTGTATTCTTGTTAACAATTAAAATTTTGCAAAGTATTTGAATATCCCAAAAGGTATAAATTATGTTCTCTTGCAAAAATATTTTTGAGAATTATATTTATAAATCAAGGAAAGCTATTTATATTCTTATTACATATTTACTCTTGCAAAATAACAATTCTTACAAAATCTTTTTGAATAGCAGAAATGCTATAAATTATATTTTTTTGTATTTTGGAAGTTATATTTATAAAGCATCCAATGCCTGAAAAGCTATTTATATTCTTATTACATATTTATAATATCAATAAATACATAAAAATATATTTAACATGTCTCTTCCTGTGCTTACAGTGTTAGTAGCTAAACTGGTGCCCTAACCTTATTAGCCAATCACATTTGCCTCTGGACACAATAGATCTGCACTTTCTTAAAACAAGAGCTATCAGCTATTTGAACCAGAGTTATTTGTGTTCTGCAGTGGGAAAAATTCCATATGACTGATAAGATGGAAACCAGCCTTTAGTGAATTCAGCCTTTAAGGACAAACTGGACCTCTGCTACGAACATAATCCCACTGCCAAGGGACCGCTCCTTCCTCAGAATTCACATAGTCTTTCAATGCTTCTCGTACCTGGATAGCAGAGTTGCTATATCTCGACCCTCTGGGTAGAGGCAGACGCACAAGTGCCCCAGTATCTTTTGACAAGACACTCCTCCACTCCCCAGGCTTAATGTTACCATTCACATCTTGAGTATCGACAAATCCAAGGGAGGTGTATGTCGCAGATTCAGTTTGCCTTAGGTAATTGTGCAGGCAAATGGCTGCCTGGGTTATCAGTTCGACAGTTTCAACATTTGCCTGGATGGGTCCACGGAAGATCCTCCAGCGTGCTACTAAGATGCCAAAGCTGTTCTCAATAACCCGTCTGGCACGTGATAGCCTGTAGTTGAAGATACTCTTATCTTTAGTGATTGCTTTGCCAGGGTAGGGCCTCATGAGCCAGGGTTTGAGCCCAAAGATCTCATCTCCAACAATAAAGTTTGGCACCTCATGAAGTCCACAGCCCTCAAGATGAGATGAGGGAAGGAAAGGTATGCTGCCATTCTCAAACGATTTCCCCATTTGAGATTCCAATAGTACACCACTATCATTGGTACTGCCATACTGGCCAATGTCAACATGGGTAAAATTATAATTTCCATCACACATGGCCAAAAGGATTATACTGAAGAATCCTTTATAGTTGTTGTATTGAGAACCACTTCCTGCTGGGCACTGCATGGCTATGTGCTTGCCGTCTATGGCACCTACACAATGGGGCAGATTCCAGGCCTCTTCAAACTTGTTGGCAATCCTCAGCCAATCATCTTGGGAGGCAGGTGGGCACAGGTAAACTTCATTGAGCGCTAACCAGATTGCAGACAGGGTTTCTTTGATGATGTGGGAAACAGTTGGGCATGCAATTCTATATGTAAAGCTGAGAGATTGTTGATCATCTCCGCAGGCCAGATAGCGTAGTGATAGATGGAGTCGTTCTGCAGGACTAATGAGTTCTCTAATGCGTGTTGTCTGTTTTTGTATCAGAGGTCCAACCAAAGAGATGGAGTCGTTCTGCAGGACTAATGAGTTCTCTCATGCGTGTTGTCTGTTTTTGTATCAGAGGTCCAACCAAAGAGAGGAGGTGGTCAAACCTTTCTGGTGACATACGTGTATATCTGTTATAGCCTTTAATAGTTTGAACTGATCCCTCTGGTATCACACGTTTTCTTTTGCTCGAACTCGCACCTTTCCTTTTGCGAGATGGACTACGATCATCTTGTGCGCAGTGGTGAGTTTGAGCGTTGGAAAAAATGGCTTCACGAAAACGCGATGTTTCGCCGCGACGGTCAAGTGCAAGTCAGAAAAAAAACGAGGAAGTGTATCGTCGAATAACCGACAACGCTGATACTTACTCTTGGAAAATGAAAGCATCTTTTTGTTCAATTTTGGAAAGGCAAAGGAGGCGAAGCCAATTAAAGTGCTCAAGGATGACGAAGAGCCACGTAAGATTGTAAAAATTCTGCCGTCCAACACCCACAGCGACCTTGTTAAGGTAACATTTCATTAAGTAGCAATATAATAGTGTGTCCGATCTTATGGCTAATATTCTAAAAGGTCGGTTTGCACAGGCGATTTTTGGTGCGATGTTTTGATGCAATAGAGGGTTCGCACGGCGGCCATGTTATGCATGGCAGGAACAATCATAGAATTCAATTCTCTTCCAAGAAAGAAATGGTATTGTTATTGAAAAATATTTTATTGTTCCTGCCATATCTCCTTTTCAGATCTTTTTCGATGGAGTTGCCGAGCCACGAAAGTTTCAGTTGCCACTTTTCGATTCTGAGGCCACGGAGTGCTCAAGATATTTTACAAATTCTAAGATCAGTACTAAGCAGTTCTGTGAACACTTTGAGAAAATGCTGGCAAGTCGGGTCGAAGAGTTGAGTTCGGGTATAGGCCAGATGAGTGAGGAGGTTGGGGTTGCGGATGCTTGGAATGTGGATGCTGTTGATGTGGACACTGGGAATGTGGATGCTGGGAATGTGGATGCCGGGAATGGGAATGCTGGGAATTGTGGCAAGACACCTGGTCGAGCAACATCAAAGAAATGAACTACGCCCTCGCCAACAGTTCCCTGTCGGCCCAACTTCAGCAAAAGTAAGGATACCGCACCTGAAGGGCAAACAGATGCTGAGTTCGAATGCCACATCAAACAAATGTATGAATTGAGTGGTGGAAGTAAGCACAAACGTTTTATTATTATATATAGTTTATTATATTTCCTATTGTAATAACATTGGTGAATAATGATTTGAGTATTCCACTTGAAAATTACTTATTTGCTAGGCTTTAGGGAAGTTTCTCCTCAAAATTTAGGCATTTAGCATTACAGCTGCAGGTAGTTATTATATTTCCTCATACTCTGTTTCATACCAAATTCATTGTAGGATTTTCAGTACCCCAGTTTTAAGATGTGTATTGATGATAAGATAATCTTACATATTTCTTTTTTTTATCTGCACAGAAACCTTTCAAAGTGCTTGCATCTACTTTGGCTCCGCCAAGACCAAGTTTTACATTACGAAAATTGGATGAAGATTTCGTAAAAACCCTGGAACAAGAGATGGTTTTACGACCTCTCAGCTTTGGCAAGCCTCTGATTGCTGTGGTGAGAGGCGTGCAACAGCCCAATGACTTCAAGGAGGAGGAGCTAGATTCCTACGTCCTTGAAGTCATTGGAGGATATCACAGGCGGGAGGCTATGAAGAATGTTAGCCTAATCAGCGGCCAGGACCAGCACCACAAATTTGTTGATGTCCAACTCTTCAGTGGTTAGTATGCATTGTCTGTGTAAATGTTTGTTGAATGCTCAGGCATGCTTGTTGTCCTATAATTAGAGGGAATTTTGCTTTTCTCTTTTTTTCAGATGTTTCCAAGTTGATACTCAACAGTACCCCATGCCAGTAGCTTGACCAGCTGTTCACTTGATACTTCAAAAAGCAGTGCTGGGTTGGGAAAAGCTGTGTCGAATTTGGCCATTTCTCATACTGTATCTTATTTGTACTTCTTTGAATAGAAATGCCAAATTATGATGCTTTGAGTGGCAGCTCTCCACAACAGTTTGGATGAAACCCAACATAAGATGTGCTACTTTGAGAAAGTAGGTTCCCTTCCTATTGAAGTATATTGGCATTTTCAAATATTGCCCTTTGTAGTATTCATGACGTTTTCAAAACGTTAACACTGTCGTACTCATGCCCACAAACATGACTTCACCAGCTACATTGATATGCAATAGAACCCTGCATGTGCTATCTCAAACCCTCAAGGAAAGAGAGAAATATTTCAATATAGCAAGATCAAGTGCACACAGTGAGTTCTACCAAGGTAAATTTCTACCAAGTTCGTTTCCAAGTGAAATTCGATTCTTTTCGAGATAGTGGAGAGTTTGAGTTGACCAAGTTCAAGATAGCAGGTGTTCCGAGTAGACTATAAATATTAACACTTTTGTTTGTAGGTTGAACTAACTCCTAAGGCTGCTGTATGACCAGTATGAAGAAAACAAATCTACCGAGTGGAAGTGGAAATGTGCATTTAATTGCCAAGAATCAGTAAGTGAAAACTGTGTGACTGTTTATGGTAGCTACAAAGAAAGTTCAAAAGCAGAAGGTTGGTCTGAATTAGGTTTTGGGAGTTAATTGAGCTATCTGGGGTAATTATTTAGAATCAAATCTAAAGAAACAACTGGTTCAAGTTATTAAGAAGTTTGATTTATCGAGGGTTCAATTTATTGGAATTCTACTGTTTGTAATTATCATAATAAAAATAAATAAGTACAACAGCTGTGCAAATTCACTTTTGATAATATATACCTTAAAGTTTGACAATAAGGGAGATTTCTTCCCCAACGTCTCCTGTTCTTCAATTGTACAGCACATACACTGACGTATGCTATATCTATTTTTGATAATGTAGGCTAATTAAGTCATGAGTACAGTAATCCAAGACATCCATATAGTGGGTAGGAGAGAGGGAAGTTAGCCTGATATTTTGTATTTAATTTCCATTTCATTTACAGGTTCATCAGCAGGAGTACATATGTTTCCTTGCTGGCTTAGACCCAAGGATGTATGCTCTTATTGAGAGTATATTCCAGAAGTATGGAAAACATGAACTGAAAGGCCAAAAAGCAACGGAACAAGGCCTCAAGAAGCCAAGTTTTCCCCCATTTAAGTTTAGATGTCTGAGAGGAGATCTACGGGAAGAAGAAGTTATCTCTCTTCTTTCTGATGTTGCTGAAGGAAATTTAACCCTTCAAGAAATGGAAAAAGAGGCCCGACGAATTAAGGAATACAGGGAAGTTCAAAGAGCATTTGTCAGCAAGACTGGGGCAAAGGATTGGGATGATGCTGTTGAGAAGTAAATTTTGTCAGTCAGACAGTAAGTTTGAATCAGAAGTCAAGTTCAAATTTCTCTTTTCAGTCTCTCATGCACCATAGCAAATTTGGCATTTGACACTTTGATGAAATAGAAGCTGAATAAGATAATTTTTCTCATTTCATCACTCATAGGCATATTCTTATTTTATGGTTGGGAGAATTTGTATTTTGAGCTTGTGTCGGAAACTGAGTGATACGTGTGAGCGAGTGAGTGAGTGATGTGACGGAAATAATTGCCATATTTTGATTTGTGAGTCAGAATGAGTGTACCTTTGTAGTCTATCTAATGTGTCAACTAATCGTCTTGAACAAATAAGTAATCATAGGCGCGGCCTTTTAAGGGAGATTTTGTAATTAAATCTAAGGTGATTAGAGATAGTTGAGAGAGAGCACGGGAGAAGCTTTTGAGACCGAGAGAGAAAATACAATCATTGTGATAATCGTGACCGTGTGGGTTTTCTACCTCGTGTTCCCCACATTACTGGCACCTCCGACGGGGAATAAACCGTATACCTGTGACAGAATTCCGGAATCTCAAGTACAGAATACTACTGCGAAACATCATGTCCCTCAAGAAGCAACTCGGTGAGTTGGACTCAAAACTAAAGGCACTTCATCTTCGACTGAAGAAAACTAAGGATGTGCTTGAGAAGAAAGACCAGTTGGCTATCGAAAGACAGCGCTCTTCGATTGCTAAACTTGCTGGAGAGATTGATCTTTTAAGAGGGTCAATAGACGAGACTAAATTTACATTAGGCGAGACGGAAGAGAACATCGAGGAATGGTCGGAGGAGATCGACGGAGACCTCTCACTCGCAGACGAGAGCTGCGAAGAGTTGGCCAAATGCCTGAAGGAAATGGAAAGTCAGGCACGACACGCCGAGCAAGACCACATCTGCGAAAAGACCATGGAGCTTGAGAAGCAACTTCACCAACAGAAGCTAGAAGCTGCATTAAAGCAGAAGGAGCTTGCGGAACAGTCTACGCCTGCCGTTAGGTTGCCCAAGATCTCTATTACAAAATTCAATGGCACGCCCTTGGACTGGGTACACTTCGAGGGGCAGTTCAAAGCCATGGTTGACTCCCAGAAAGTACACGGAGTGACTAAGTTTTCACATTTAAAGGAGCTTGTGGAACCGCGAGTTCGGAGCGCGCTGGACTGCCTTCCCTTCACGGAGGAAGGCTATGTTCGAGCCATGAAGTATCTTCAAGATAAATATGGTCATCCGAACGAAGTCGCAGGTGCCTATGTGATCAACCTACTGGAGTTGGAGCCTATATCTGAGAGAGATGTCGGAAAAATACACCAGTTCTACGAGAAACTGCTGTTTAACGTGGAGAGCTTGGCAACGCTGGGGAAACTCAACACAATTCAGGGCGCTGCCTTCTTCGTGATTGTAAAGAAACTCGAGCTCCTCAAGAGGGAACTCGTGACCCACGTGGCCGGTGACTGGCGTGACTGGACGTTCACGCAACTGATAGAAGCACTGAGAAAGTGGACGGAGACGAACACGATCACGAAAGTTGACAAGCGCGCTGTTAGCAAGCGTAGTTCTGGCCTACCACAAGCCCGCGCCTTCCAGTCACACGACCGTGACGTCAAGTACGGCTCCTACACATGCGTTTATTGTGACAGCGAAGATCACCGCGCTTCCAACTGTGACAAAGTGACTTCACTAGCCGAGCGCAAAAAGATCTTAATGCAGAAGAAATTATGCTTCAACTGCGCTGCAGGGCAACACAGTGCCAATGCCTGCAAAAGCAAGATGTCGTGCCGTCTCTGCCATAAGCGTCATCACACGTCAATTTGCCAGACGTCAGAAGAGCCAGGATTGACAACCGATGTCGGAAATGCCTCAGTCATGCATCCGGTGCTATTAGTGGAGATTAACGGCCGGAAGTTTCGAGCGCTGTTGGATAGTGGTGTGAGCCACTCGTCCCACAAAGGATCGTTTACCGGTACATATCATTCTGGGAGCGAACGAGTTCGCTCAGGTACGTACTCGAGCGCAACTACGAGTCGGGCGGCACGGCGAGCCGGTAGCGGAACTTACTCGCTTTGGATGGACTATTATGGCGCCTGCAGTCGAGGCTGACCTGTCTGCCGGTTTTCTTGCAGTCAACGCGACAGCTGACTATGAGGGATTGTGCGCCCTAGACGTGCTCGGTTTGGCTGATTCGCCTGCTGGAGATCAACAGGAGGTCTACAGAGAATTTCGAGAGCAACTGACTCGCGATGAGCAAGAGGGCTGGTACGAGACCGGGCTGCCGTGGAAGGGTGATCATCCCCCGCTTCTTAACAACCGAGCTGGCAGCCTTCGTCGTCTGACCACGCAGGTGACCAAGTTGCGTCGAGCTGGAAAGCTGGAAGATTATGACACAATTATCAAGGAACAGCTTGCGGAAGGTGTGGTCGAGCCTGCGCCTTCCCATCCGGTGGGGAGTTTTACATGCCACACCGAGCCGTAATCAAAGAAAGCGCCGAAAGCACCAAGTTACCAGTGGTGTACGATTGTTCCGCGCGTGCGCTAGGGAGGGAACGCCGTCTCTCAACGACTGTCTCAATCCAGGTCCGGCACTCCAGAACAAGTTATGGAAAGTCTTAGTCTGTGCCCGATTTCATCCAGTGGCCGTGGCGGGAGATGTGCGTAAGGCATTCCTGCAAGTATGCATCAGGGAAGGGGAGCGGGACGCTCTCCGCTTCCACTGGCTACGCGACTTGAACTCGACAGAAGTCCAAACTCTAAGGTTCACCAGGGTGCTGTTTGGTCTTGCGCCCTCTCCGTTTCTGTTGGGCGGAGTCATTGAGCAACACTTGGAGAGCTGGAGCGACCGACTTCCAGAGATAGTGGAGGAAATCTTGTGCAGTCTCTATGTTGATGACCTTATTTCAGGTGGGCCCACGGTGAACGAAGCCAGCGGTCTGAAGCGGGACGCAATTACCATCTTCACCGACGGTGGTTTCACACTCCATGAATGGCATTCCAACGAACCCGAGCTGGAGTCCAATCAGATCCTACCTCCTGGCGGTGATGGAGAAACAACCTACGCCAAACTCCAGCTAAGTTACGCCTCAGGGGAGGGGTGCAAGCTACTAGGCCTGGGTTGGAACAAAGCAGCAGACACACTGAGTGTTTCCATCCCTGTAGGAGAAACTGTGCCTTCGAAAAGAGGAATCCTGGGCAAAGTGGCCCGTATTTATGATCCCATAGGACTCGTCTCGCCAGTGACTCTTCAAGGGAAGTTCCTCTACCGAGAAGCGTGTGAGCTGAAGCAAGCATGGGACGCTCGTCTACCGAAGGATCTCGCCGCAAAGTGGATGAGATGGGAGAGCGCCCTACCTAACAACATGACCACGAGAAGGTGCCTCGCCACCTATCGCGAACCCATCGACGCGGTGGAGCTACACGCGTTCGGAGATGCGAGCGGACGGGGAGTAGCTGCTGCAGTATACTCCGTAGTCCGTCAATCATCGGGACCAACCCAAGGGCTGTTAACAGCAAAAGCACGTCTGGCCAAACAGGGCCTGACGATACCGAGACTCGAGCTGGTAGCGGGACACATGGCCATCAACTTAGTTGAGAACGTACGCCGCGCGTTGGTCGGGTTTCCTGTCACGTCTGTTCATTGCTGGCTCAACAGTACAGTCGCGCTACATTGGATCGGCGGCAGTGGAGAATACCGCCAGTTTGTCGCAAATCGCGTTCGGAAGATCAGAGCGTGTAAGATCGACGAATGGAGACACGTGCCGACCGATCAAAACCCGGCGGACCTCGGAAGTCGTGGCGGGTCAGTCGACTGTCCACTCTGGTGGGACGGGCCGGCGTGGCTACAAAATCGTGACGCATGGCCGGCCAACCCTGTGACGGCCGCCACTCCGGAGTCCAAGGCCGAATCCCGAGTGATTCGAGAAACGCTGGTTGCAGCGACCGTGGACAACGAAGGTGACGAGTTCGACCAGCTTCTTGATCGACACGATCTTCGGAAAACCCTGCGCGTTTGCGTGTGGATCACGAGGTTTACGCGCAATTGTCGTCAGGGAAATTCGAGAGTCGTGGAGCCGCTTACCACAGCCGAACTGGAGTACCAAACCTCATGGTGGGTTCGACGAGCCCAGGTTCGCACCATGGAATCGACCAAGTTTGAAGCTGACAAGCTCCAGTTAAACTTACAAGCCAATGCAGAGGGAGTGCTGGAGTGTCGGGGACGCATTCAGGGTCACTACCCTGTCTACCTGCCGGACGACTGCCAGTTTACAGAGAAGTTCGTGCAGTGAGCACATTACCGTACTCTGCACGGAGGGGTGGGTCTCACTATGGCTTGTGTTCGCGAGTGCCACTGGGTACAGCGTCTTCGGCAGCTCGTGAAGCGGGTGATCAAGTCGTGCTGGGATGCAAGCGTTATCAGGCGCTCGCACTCGCCGCTCCGCCACCTGGATTATTACCCAAAGAGAGAACGGAGGGTTCAACCACCTTCAAGGTAGTAGGCGTGGATTTTGCTGGGCCCATCAAATACCGCAAGTCACCAAAGGTGGAAGGCAAGGCCTACCTGGCCTTGTACGCCTGCAGCTTATCCAGAGCACTACACCTCGAGATCTTGCCAAACCTGGAGACTGTGACCTTCCTCGGAAGTCTGAAGCGGCTAGTAGCTCGCCGTGGTAGCCCAGCAAAAATCTTCTCCGATAATGGAAAGACCTTTGTTGGTGCGGCGAAGTGGGTGAAGCAGATCAAGGAAGACGAGCAACTGCAGGCCTACCTCACAGACGAGGGAATCAAATGGCAATTTAACCTAAGTCGGGCGCCTTGGTGGGGAGGTCAGTTTGAACGACCTGGTCGGGTTGTTCAAGCGAGTCTTCTTTAAAACGGTCGGAGGCGGAAAGCTGACCTGGACAGAGCTGAGTGAAGTCGTACTCGAAGTTGAGACCCAGCTCAACCGCCGCCCATTATCCTGTGTGGAGGATGATGTCCAGCTTCCCATTCTAATGCCAGCTACCTTCTTGTTCCAGCGCACCAATCGACTGCCCGAGCAAGAACCTTGGCGAGAAGAGAGCCACGACCTGCGCAAGCGAGCAAGATACTTACGGTCCTGCAAGGACGCGTTATGGAAACAGTGGACCGGCGAGTATCTAACAGCGCTACGAGAGCGCCATCACTGCAACCGAGGCGGGAAGCCGCTGTCTTTACAGATTGGAGATGTGATTGTGCGCAGCGAGGAGAAGAACAGAGGAAAATGGTCCCTCGGCGTAGTAGCAGAGCTCTTCAAGGGCCACGATGGAGTCGTCAGAGCTGCGAAAGTGCGGACCGGAAAAACGCACTTAGAGAGGGCGGTTCAATATCTCTACCCCCTTGAGTTGTCCTGTGACAAGCCCAACCGTGCTGAAGATCCATCAAATTTGAACCCAGAAGCGACAATCTTTCACCCCCGCCGAGACGCCGTGGTCGCAGCAGAGCTACGCATTCAGGATGCCGTACAAGACGCGGACCTGTGACCAGGAAACACGGCGTAGACAATAGTTGATTTTGACAGTAGTGCTTGAACTTTGAACTGGACGTTGTTGTTAGTTATTGTTTTGAGATTATAAGCGTTTGATTTAGGACCAGTCAGCTTCCTCAGGAGCATGTGCTTCCCTTCGGGAACCACATGGAGGAGTGTGTCGGAAACTGAGTGATACGTGTGAGTGAGTGAGTGATGTGACGGAAATAATTGCCATATTTTGATTTGTGAGTCAGAATGAGTGTACCTTTGTAGTCTATCTAATGTGTCAACTAATCGTCTTGAACAAATAAGTAATCATAGGCGCGGCCTTTTAAGGGAGATTTTGTAATTAAATCTAAGGTGATTAGAGATAGTTGAGCGAGAGCACGGGAGAAGCTTTTGAGACCGAGAGAGAAAATACAATCATTGTGATAATCGTGACCGTGTGGGTTTTCTACCTCGTGTTCCCCACACTTGGGTTGAGGTCTCATCAACAGTTTGCAAGTCCCTCTAAAATTCTTGAAACAAATCATGTAAATCATTAAGTAAGTGTCTTGGGCTGCAAAATGAAGATCTGCTGAGGATACGTATTATTTTTCATACATATTTAATGTGGACCGTGATCTACAATCAAATACAAGAATAGTTGATACACTGCATATTTTTAGCAATTTATCGGCTTTTAAGTTTTGTTAATTTCTGACCCCCCTCCCCCCGTCTCAATGTTGTTCGGGCCTGAAATCTTGTTGTGCGATATTGGATACTCAACAATGAAACGGGGGGAGATGCTGTCAAATAAAATCCAGATGAGAGTGAGGGAATAGAAGAGAAAAATGGTTCTTTTTCTGCGAGTGTATCAACCATTTTGCATTTGATTGTAGGTAATATATGGATTGATGAAAAATTTTTGTGAAGTACTGTCAGTATGAGGTCTTTCAGGAACTTTAAAATTTTGAGCATTTTGGCCAATACTCCTGGAATTTTGTGCAATCAGTGCTTCAAACATTTCTCAATGGCTGTGCTGTAATTTATTGAACCTTGTTTTGATCATCAACCTCACTGAGGACAAAACTTGGTTCTTAATAACTGTGCAATAATATAATACCATTACCTATGTGTGTTTATGTCTTGCTGTGATAAAAGTTAATGTTGGCTTTCATGTTAGGTTCCCCCCTTTTGTGAAGGAAGAGCACTTACACACATTCCTTGGCCAAGCTAAAACCAAAAAAGGAATAAACAAACAAGGCTTTCAAGCATTTGTTGCTAGGGCCTTGGATTGGGAGGCGACAAAAGACCAGGCGATGGAAGAATCAGCCCAGCGGTTAAAGTTTGTGGTCGTGGACATGCCAGTCTATGTCAATGTCCTTAACATCAATGCCAGGATGGTTACTAACAGCTTTCTGGCAGTGGCTGCACCAGAATTTATGGGATCATCTGTAGTATTTCTTGATATCCCAAAGGTTAGTCTGAACATACTTCTTGTTATGTACTTTAGGATTGACATTCTGAATTGATTGCAAGCCCAAAGTCAAGGCACGAAAACATTATTGAACCCATATGGAGCATTTTTCATTCACGTGTTGACAGGACCCTTTAATTATAATTGTAGTTTTATAATTCTTGTGCAACTTATTACTTTTAAAAGACAAGTCTTATAAATGCCCATGCATAGTCACACGTGTGTCTATATGTTCGTTTGGTTGAGGATTCAATGGAATGCACTTGCATAATATAAGATAACTGAAGGGAGTTGATGCAGTGTAAAAATGCAATTGCATACCACCCACAAGTCTGGGAAGCTACAGATATATTAGTTCCAAACTGTTTGTTTTGTAGGACTGGAATGCTGGAAATCTTGAAAAGTTTGCCCGCTCTATGAAGGCAATAAATTCGAGGAAAATATTTCCAACTTTGTAATGATCCTCTTCCCACATTTTGAGTACTTATTTGGCCAAATAAGTCTAATAAATGCAGGGATGGAAAATTTGGGAGCTGCAGTCGAAATGGCGTACTTCTGTCAGAGCAGGAACAAAGGTAGGGCACTTATCCAGAAAAGGTTTTTATTAAATGGGGTCATGAATTTGCTAATACAGATGTATTAAGTGGCCCTGTATCAGCAGACACTTGTTATTTAGCCGACAGTATGTTGATAAACGCTTGAAAATCTACTTAGTCGGGTACTGTAAACTTCACCTCATTGGTAGACATTCTTCATGGGTAAATTTTTGTTTTCTTTCACCTGTATTGAACAGACAGTCTAAATTGTTACTTTCCATGTTGAACAATGCGAAGGACGTGCAATTAGTGCACAAGGGTAGTTATAAAAACATATAACCTAAATTACCGGCATTTGTACATATGACTGAGTAAATAAAATGTTCGCTTTGTTACTTTACTGTTCTTTTTGATGCAAATCTAAGGCAGCAACATATTAAGTAGTTTGTTGTCAGTCTAATGGTGATTGGCTATGATGATCATTGCATTGGTATGATATCCGGGTAATCTATGTGGTAATCTATCCGGGTTTGGTTTTCAAATCAGAGGTATCAGGATAAAAAGAAGTTAGTCAAGGCTGGCATCCTTGATCCTCCCGCCAAGAAGCCAAAGAAATCAATTTTGCACCCCGGGCCCGCTGTACACGGTGGATGTTTCCAGCCTCCGGTAAACGATGACCTGGCTTGCCAGCGTCATTTGGCAATCTTACAAAAAGAACAAAAGAGCCTGCACGGGCGAGAGTCCGTGATCACGAAGATGATGTGGGAAACCCACCTGTACCGCGAGAATGAAATCCGATCTCTACCGGCCAGCAGCAGGGTAAAGGAGACGATGAGCATCTACAAGAGTCTCCGGAACCCAACCGAGGTAGCTAAGCAGGAACCAAGATCAACCAAACGTCACTGCATATCATGTGCTATCCAAACACTCAATAACTTATAGCTACCATCCCTTCCAGTTCAGTTTATTTCCGAGTACTTACATTAACCATTCTATTCTTGATAGTTGACTCTATAATTTTATTCCATTCTGCAGTTTATCAGGGAATTTGTGAGGACAATGAGAAAGGACCCAGCCACCCTGCTGAGCGAGTTGGTTCCGCGGTGGAGTCAATATGCTCCGCATATTACCACATATGCGCGCGGACAGCCATCATGCACTGGCCTTCTCCGTATGTACAGTGACAACTGTTTGGAAGGTAATTTGCAAGGTTTTTTTCACAACTGAAACACTAGGTTCCTCATCATCAAGTAGTGGAAGGAAAATGGACGAATGAGATATATTTTTTGCCACTTCTCTCGCTCCCCAGACTTTAAATGTTAATAAGGTTTTGTACAGACGGAGCACGCTTGCCCGTCAAGTTCTTTTTACATACCGTGGTAAAGGCATATATGTAATAATTACTTTATCTGTATTGAAGCATATTAAGGCAGAATTTCACAAACCGGAATAAAGGGTTATTGTTTAGACTTATACTTCCCATATAATGAGGCAAGCCCTAACGATTTGTCATTTTATTCTTTGCAGCAGCTCAACACTTAATTGCAATGGGAGCATTGGAGCTCATGATGAGCAAGAAAAAAGGCGTAAAAATTCCTAATCATTTGGTGGATTTGAGAGAGGTCAGTATAGCTACTTGCCTAATTTCGATACTTTGGTACGTAATTTTAACCAATGGGTCGGCTATTTTCATTCAAAAGAGCCAGGCGTGTTAGTATATGTAATAGGACTACATGCTGCCCAATTTGGAAATAATATTGGATGAGGAAATTTCCGAGGACTGCCAAACCTGGACGAGGCAGCAGGCCGAGTTCAATTTGGCAGTCTGAGGTATTTTTCGAATTCAATTATTTCCTAATTGGACAGCATGTAGTCCTGTTATGTGCCAATTACATTGTACACGAGGACATAAATAATTGCTATTAGTTTGTGTAAACATCTATGAAGTAGCAATACAGTAGTTGCTTGTATGGGATTGAATGTGCAATATCTTTATGTAAAATAAGTATCTTTGCAATTATATTTTCACAGGGCCCAGTGCAAGACCTCAACAAAGCCTGCAGGGAGAAGGTGGGTAGGACACAACCCTTTTTGCTGTGCCTGCTAAAAGAAGGATCCGTTGAATGCATCCACTTGGTTATGGACAAGCAGCCATGGATCGAATACAAGGAGCCGGTGCCAGCGATAATTGCACTTTTGGGTGCATATTTCATTTTCGACTTTGAGTTCCCCCACGAATGTCCTGGAGCACTATACTTTCTACAGTAGTTTGTGCTTCACCTGCCACTGAATGGGAAAGTGAAGTACAACACTTATCAGAACACGTGCGTAGGTATTTTCGCAAACAAAGAACTGTCGGGCAATATCGTTAATTAATTTCTACAGTAGAGCCGTTTTCGCATGACTGTCGAAAATAATCGTGTGGTTGCTTTAGTTTTGTGTTTGCTATACGCTTTCAGATTGGTCTTAAACAAGTTTAACGACATTCTTAGCCAATTAAGAGCAAAAACAAAACCTGGTTGCAGTATCCTACGCAAGAAAGCGATGGCATGTTCTAGCACTGCTGATTAGATAGTAAAACCAATCGCAATTACTTGCTTTTGGTTTTGCTGGCACTTCTAGTTGGTCGGATGTGTTTTTGCTCACCTCATTGATTGGCTCTGAAATTGCGTTGGTTTTAGTTTTCGACAGTCACTTAAAAAGCGCTCTAAGACGGCGGCTTTCATATACAATGGCGGCTTGCTCAGAGGTTTATGTGTCGTATCATTGTAAAAGTGCACTTGCTTCCCCTGGTCAGGTCAGGCCTAGTGGTCAGCGGTGGGATTCGATATGCTTGCATTTGTAACGCAATAAAATGTGTTTGTTGGCGTTTACATCAGTGTCTCGTGACTGTATTGTTATATTGCTTTCTGTCTTCAGTCCATCTCTTCTGCTGGTAGGCTCGTAAGACGTTAAAAGTAAGACGTTTAAATTAAGACGTTAAAGTAAGACGTTACGTCTTGCAGTAAGATGCAAGAGCCCTCTTATCTCAGGACCGTTACAATTAAGATGTCACATCTTAAATTAAGACCGAAGTCCTCTTATGTTAAGACAATTTTCCATCTCAAAATAAGACAAGTTCGCATCTTAAAATAAGATGGCGCGTATATTAACATGAAAATGAACAATTTAATTTCCCGTTGAGCTTGATAACCAAATCTCCCTTTTGGAAATAATATTGGAAATACCAGTTCTTCACACTGCTTGTCAGTCATTAATGACACAGGATGCTTATTTTCTCCAGGTGCAACTTTGTAAACTTCATTTCCTAATGAAACATTGCTTTCATCTTGCTCCTCCAAACTTACAGGGTAATCCGGAATTACAGACTGTAAACAGGTTTCATTAGTTGGTGCTCTACGTTCATTCAATGGGTCATCATTTTCCTCTGAATTGTCATTTATTACATCAATATAATCAGATATTCTATCAGCAGTGGAACTTTCTTCATCGGGTGAACTTGAATTCATATCTTCTGATCAATTTTGGTCAGCTAGACTTGTCAAATTGTTGTCAATATTTTTAATGTCAATTGCTATGTTGGTATACAATGGATTATTCATTTTAAGCCAAGTAAGGGCAGAAGAAATTATCTGTGGACGCACAGCTTGAAAATAGACATGACCTCTAAATTCTAACTTTCTTTTGAGTTTCAACATTATTATCCCCGAACGAAGTGAGGGAAATAATCACGACGCTAATGCAGCAAAATCGCATCATTTGAAGACTCCAAGCGTGTCGCCATCTCGAAATTTAATGTTCGTGTGTGTGTGTGTGGGGTACGACTCGTCCCCAGGGCCATCCGCGTCAAGCGACCACTGCGAGGTTACATCGGCAGCTTAACTGTAAACCGCCATTTTCTTAGTGACATGCGGTAGCTGTAAGAGTACGAACGGAAGTGATTTTGTACAATAAGATGCAGATACAAGGCCAAGCAGTTCGACGGACGGCTGTAATTTGCCCGGATATTTTGCCGGTGTATGGGAGGCAAGCTTACTAGCCGTGAAACGGATTCTTAAAGGCACAACTGGTCGACCTGAACACAATCCCAGACGCCAGTATTGTGTTAAAACGCAGACACTTCTTCAGAAAGAAATAGCAAAATACAGTTGGTGGAAATCGAACAATCATCGTGGCAAATTTCACCTTTTACAATAACAGGAAAGTAGTTTTCAGAATCCAAGTTTGACAAGATGACGACACACAATACAATGGAAAGTGGAATTTTCGTACTGTATGAGGACTGCTCTATACAGTGTACTTTGAAATCATTGAAGACGTAAACAATAGTGTTTGGGGTTTTGTTTCCTTTGCTGGAAAAGAGCTAAAGCTATGGCTTTCAGGAACCGATGAGTTTTGAAAATTTACATCAATTAACGTACAACGCTTTTGTTAAATGACGGTCGTGTTATCATTATGGTATTTCAACAATTGCCGTATATTTTTTAGTTTGATGCCCCGGGAACTGTGATGAAGGCCAAGTAGGATTATACTGTGATCTTTTCGCTAGTTTTCAAAGCTATTTCAGAGTGCCTTCGTGCAAGATTGTGTCATCCGATTCCTGACATATTTGCATATTTTCACTGACAGTCTGACACATGCTGTGAAGTTTTGTCGCCGCGTTTGTTGGCATACTGTATTCAAGGATAAAATGTAACCGGGTTAAAATGCTTTTGCTTTTTGAAGGCTATTAAAGTAGAAAATATCCGGCCACTGCTTTCCAAATTAAACAATTACAGTCTATTGTATATTATTGTCTACTAGCGGGACCCCCGTAAGATACTCGCTCAACACAATCGGACCTTGTATTATTTAGTGACCGGGTTTGCTCGCTCAATACAATCGGACCTTGTATTATTTAGTGACTTGTTTTTTTTTTCTGTCAAAGGTTTTAAAATTGTCAAACGCAGTTTGAAAAGTTGTTGTGTTCAAAGTTGAATCCCTGCCAAAATTCACACGGTCCCGAGACTTCGAAAGCGTGTAAACAAGCGACTCGCTTTGACGGCTCTAAATTTTGTCACACTCGAAGAAGCGTATTAAACTTATAAAGTAAAAAAAAAAAATTCGGTGTCCAAGATCGACTTTGCTTGGCTTTCAAGCCTCGGGAGTATTCTGTAGTTGCGTGTAAATGTTGTCTCAGCGAATTTTGAAGTTCAGCTTAGTGGCTACGAAAATTGCAGACTGTGCACGTTGTCTGAACTAAACCAGACTGCCGTGCGACAAAGATTTTTTTTAGCGGCCGACTGGTGACGTCGCTACACAGCCGTGGTTTGCAAAAAAAATTTTAAATAATCTCCGAACCGAAAATAAACAAGGATCCCGCTTCCGAAAACCCACTACTGAGCGAGGGGATATCTGCGATTATCGTATTTCTAGTACCTGACCTTTCAGGAGGACGGGGTAAAATTCTACAAGTCTGTTCACAGTCAACAGGCACATTGCAGATTGCACCTTTAATCTTTCTTTGTTGTCCTTTAGGCATTACCACTATTTTTTCAAAAATGATACGCTGTGCTATGAGTATCTGTTCAAGTTTCTCTAACAGAGCCAATTCTGGAGGGACTTCATCTAATGTGAATAAGTGCGCTTTTCTTGTTAGACTCATAAGTCTGTACTTTTTTGCTTTTTTGAATAGAAAGTCTTGTTTTTGTTTAGGTTCCATTGATTTGTATTTCTCAACATTTATAGACAAAAGGTCCTTCTTTTGTTTAGGTTCCATTGATTTGTATTTTTCAACATTTTTAAGCAAAAGTTCCTATTTTGTTCAGATTCCATTGATTTGCATTTTTCAGCTTTTTTAGCAAGAAGGTCCTCTTATGTTCAGGTTCCATTGATTTGTACTTTTCAGCTTTTTCAGCAAGAAGGTCCTGTTTTTGTTCATGATTCATTGATCTATATTTCCCAACCATATTATTCACAAAGCATCTTTTTTTAGAAGGTTCTATCATTCTATATTTTTCTTTTTCTTGTTCTCTTCTCCGTTTTAGAATATCCTCTCTTTTTCTAGAACAAATGTGTTTCCTTGTTATTTTGTGCTTTTCACTTTTCGTCAAACAACACGAGCATGAAAGAAACTGTATTTGATAGTGAAATTCCTCACATGCAAACTTGTCAAGAACGGTAGAACATACTAGAAATACGATAATCGCAGATACCCCTCGCTCTGACATTGATGGGACTTTTACTTTGGTACTCCCAAGAAGAGTAGCCTTTGTTTTACCGAAATGTTGACTCAATCTTTTCTTCAAAGTCAAATGCTACACGCAAAGGCAGGAGAAAAAGAATGGTGAGTGTTATACTTTTGCGTTGAAAAAAAGAATCGATTGCGTGATAAAGTACGTATTTCCCACGGTCGGTCGGCACAACAAATTAATTTATACAGTCTGCCAAGCACGTTCTCAAAATCTAATACTCAAATTTTGAAGTTGGTCGGCTATCGTAGTACAGGAAAAAGGAAACACTGATTTTCCAATTTTGAATTCATAGGCAGTACAATTAAATAGGCTTCCTGTGCAATTTGTTTTTACTCTGGACTGCATGTACAAGACTCAGGCATGCATGTTTAATGAGCTCGAATTGTTTTGCACGTGAACGCGCTCAAAACAACATGATTTCTCCCAGAATCAAAGCAAAACTTAAGCGGTTTACTTCAAATTATACACGGGCTTCAGACCTAGTCATACTTCTAAGGGCTTGTGAACGATTCTCGCTGCAATCACCGCATGTCAAATTACAGTATTTGTTACAGTTTTAGTCTTGAAAGAAATAATAAGACATCTGACTAAATCATTCAAAACTCCAAGTTCCGATTGCTCTGAGCCAATACGGTAGCCGAAACTGGCGACAGAAGCGTATTAAAACAATACTTCGAGGGAAAATGATCAGCATACAGATTTTAATACATTCTTGAAGTGATCGAGTTACAAGATATGGGTAGAATATATTCGTCACGGTGATTGTTCGCTTTCCACTGACTAACCTTTGTTGCTTGTCCTTTCTGAATAAGGATCTGAGTTTAACACAAGATGGCGTCTGAAGCTCCCAATTTGCTTCCAAGCGCTGTTCCCTTTGCAAAGCCGTTTCTTCAGCACGCTTCCGTTCGTGATGCTGTCGGTTATCAAATGTTTGTCGTCTTTTCTCTAGACGTATTTGGCGCTGTTCGATTGTTTCACGATTTCGCCTTGCCCGTGCTAGTTCCCTTCTCTTTTGCAGACGAGCTTCGCGAGACCGTGCTGTGTCAAGTTTTCCAGTTTTCAAATTCATTTTCGTGAACGCAGTTACGTACAGTTGTTGCTTCGTTCAAACCTTTGTTTGACCTCGCTTTGACGCTAATCGATAATTATTATTACGTCATTGCCTTAGAGGTCGCCCTATGACAGACTGACAGACTGACAGACTGACTGACGAACATTAGATTTCGAGATGGCGACTCGCTTGGAGTCTCCACACAAAGCTGCATTAGCACCGTGATTATTACCCTCACTTCGCTTCGCTCGGGGATTATGTCAATGAGGGAATCTATATCATCTACTTTCTGAAATAAATGTGGTGATTCACTTTGATCAAATACTAATACAACAAATTTTGTTCTGCTTTTTGCTTGTTGTTGAAAAATACAACTTAGGCAGTACGTTGAAATCCATAATAGAAAGCCAGTATTCTTCATATTGTTTTGTGTAATAAGTTGAGAATGGGCACACGGTGATTGGTTCATATTATCACGTGCTAAGGGATGACATAATTGACTTCGTTAAACAACTCGAGATGTGGCCAGTGAATTGCTCGTTCCTTGTGTGTAAAAGTTAACTACATCCCATCCAAACACCATTATCCTCCAACACCGTTATCTTCCCAAAAGTATTTCGTGTCGCCACAGAAAGTTTCGTCGGGACTAAATACTTATCGGCGACAGAGATATTTGCAATACCCCAGCGGTATCCATCAAACATTTGTTTATGGCTATTCTCAAAGCTTCCGCGGTGAACGCGAGCCAAAATCCTTTCCTAAAATCCAGTTTATCCGTGCATATTCCACAGAGCCAAATGGTGTTGAGTTTGAATGGGATGCAGTTAACGTTTTCGCTTCACTACTTCTGTGTTTTCTTTTATTAACTCAATACGTTTTTTCTATAAGGTTTTCGAGTATTCGTGCTCTGTAACAAATATAAAATTGAAAGCAAGGAATGTCACACGAGAGATGTTTACAATATTGTTGTGGTTTTGTTCACAGTGTGTTCAGTCCATTTGTGACTGCAAACTCAATCCTCGGAATTATTTCGGTGTATTTTTCATTTCTGGTATACAATGACCATTGCAAAACAAAGGCTACATGATCGAATGAAAGAAACACTTCAGCAGGCAATGTACGATATGCAGAATAATTTTATGAGGCAACAGATGTCATGTACAGAGTAAAGCATAAAGCATCATTGTTTTACGGCTAAAGTTCACCGTAGCTTTGGTTTCTGTTTTCGCCCTGTCATCTTCCCAAAAGCATTTCGTGTCGCCACAGAAAGTTTCGTCGGGACTAAATATTTATCAGCGACAGAGATATTAGCAATCCCCCAGCAGTATCCATCAAATATTTGTTTACGGCTATTCTCAAAGCTTCCGCGGTGAACGCGAGCCAAAATCGTTTCCTTAAGATCCAATTTATCTGTGCATATTCCACAGAGCCAAATGGTGTTGAGTTTGGATGGGATGCAGTTAACTTTTATACACAAGAAACAAGCAATTCACTGGCCACATCTCAAGTTGTTTAGCGAAGTCAATTACGTCATCGCTTAGCACGTGATAATATGAACCAATCACCGTGTGCCCATTCTCGACCGACAAAAAGGAAAAAATAAATAAAATAAAAATTTGCGTTTTTAAGCTCGCTTCGGGCCCAGGCCCCCGCGAGCAATAACAAAGTTAGGAAGATGGTCAGTAAGGTCAGTTATGATGTTCCCACTTAAACTGCAGTATTCAAGTGAATTTATAAATATGTTATATATTAGAATGGCCGAATGGTGTGTTATTCTTGTGGGATGAGTGATTAATGGCTGGAGTGAGTAGGACTTAAGAGTATTAAGATATTCTTCAGTGGTATGGTGTGAGTCGTAATTAATGAGGTTAATGTTGAAGTCTCCCATTATTATGCATACTTTGTTCTCTTTGCTGGCAATATCTAATGTTTTATAAAATTCCTTGAGGAATGAATCGAGGGAGCTGTTTGGGTGCCTATAAACAACTGAACATAATATATTTGTTTGTTTTGGGTTATCAATTTCGATCCAGATGCTTTCGTAATCCATGGTACATGCACTTAGATAATCTCTTTGAGAGAAGGTTAATTGATCCTTTATATACATTCCAACACCTCCAGATGTTGTGAAATAAAAGAATACCCAGGTAGGGATATGTTTGTAATAACATCCTTTCCTATTTGGATTTTGGTTTCAGATAAGCCAATGATGGAGAAATTGAAGTTTAAATCAGCAAGCATATTGTTGAGACTGTCAAAGTTGGCTTGCAGGCTTCGAATATTGCAATGAATTGCAGATAAAGAGTTGTTGTGCTACTTTAATATGTGGGTTGTCATGAAACTCATGTGTTGTATAATAAGCAAAGCTAGTGGGACTGGTGATTTGGGTGTCCACATCACCGTTATCAAGATTTGATAGATTACTAATAAATGGAGATATTAAGTCATATCTGTGCAAGCAGCGTGAGGCTGCATCTCATATTTTCTTCGAGCATAAGCAGGAAGAGTTTGAATTAAAAGATAACTCAAGGATTTCACGTTGAGTAATGGAAGTAAAAGGCAGTATTTGATCGGCACTCATTAGCTACTTATGACGATGACAAATTCTAACAATGTTTAGATATACAGTGTCAAGGTTCTCGTCTACCCCTTCAAGTTGAAGGGAAGTTTCAAGCAGAGATATCAACCAACGGCCGCACAATCAGCGTGCCATTCATAGTAGTGGCAAAGAACCACGCAGGATGCCTGCTTGGATGGAAAACCGCAACAGAACTAAATGTCCTATAAGTCAGGCCAAAAGTTGGCATCAACAGCGTCACACAAGACACCCTAGCACCACTGCTCAGCGAGTTTGGAGACTTTTTCTCCGGCATTGGAAAACTCAAAGACTTCCAACTTCAGCTGCACATTGACGACACCATCCAACCTGCTGCTCAAGCCCCTTGGAGAACACCATTCCACATTCGGAACCTTGTAGAAGACAAGCTGAGTGAACTCGAGCAACTCGATGGGCCTATGCCATGGGTATCACCACTCGTCCAGCGGCGAGATCAGAATCTGCGTTGACATGAGACAAGCGAACGAGGCTGTCAAATGAGACCACCTAATCCCGACTATCGACGAGACCCTACAAGAACTACATGGAGCGTGTGTTTTCTCCAAACTAGACCTCAAGTGGGGCTACCACCAGATCAAGCTTGCGCCCGAGTCATGCATCACGTTTGCTACCTATGCAGGACTGTTGAGATACAAACGGCATGTTTGGAATCTCTTCCGCACCAGAAATTTATCAATACGTCATTCAACAAGCCCTACAAGGGTGTGAAGGCGCAAGGAACATCTCCGATGACATCTTTGTCTATGGAAAGACAACAGAAGAACATAACCGCAACCTGAAGCAGGTATTACAGCGCTTGTAAGAGAAAGAGTTGACCCTGAACAAGGACAAGTGCCTTTTCAGAGTATCTGTGATAACCTTCTTTGGGCTTAAGATATCAGCTGATGGAATCTCCCCCGAGGACAGGAAAGTAAATGCTATCAAAGACGTGAGAGCTCCCAGAAATCCAAGTGAAATCAGAAGCTTCCTCGGCCTTGCAACCTACTGTTCCCAGTTCATCCCGAATTTTGCAACTATTGCTGAACCCCTACGTCGTCTCACTCGACATAGTACTGACTGGGAATGGGCTGAGGAACAGCAGGCTGCATTCGACCGACTGAAGAGCATGTTAACAAGCGACTGTGCAATGGTGCACTACGACCAAGCAGCACCAACCCAACTACGCGTTGATGCTAGCCCCGTTGGACTAGGTGCTATACTAGGGACTTTAAGCAAGAGTACGGGAGATCCCTGGTACGGCAACAGGAAGTGCGCGTGACTTCCGTTTCAGTTAATGCGCATGTCATAAATACTCGTGACCGCTGGCCAAGCTACTACGGCTTAAATCGACTTTGCCGTAGTCGGAGTACGAGAGAAAATGGCGGCATATTCAGGAAAGAAGCAATCAACGTAAGTATTTTATTTAATGGTTATTGCACTATATTTGAATGACCTAGTGTTTAGGTCGAATTTTATGATACATTCCTGAATTTCGAAGCTGTAGGCTTGTCATAAACTGTATACAGAGCCGCAAATAGCCGTGAACTGATAAATCAGATCGGGTTGAGCTAGATTTTCTATTTATGTTTAACATTCTAGAACCATGGAGTGGACACTCCAACATGATACACTGATGTGCCGAGAAATTTCTGCAAAAACAGCAGAATGAAATGTTTATTAATATGATGCAACAGTCTCAAACCATTCAAAACACCTTGCTGCAGCAACAGCAACCGCAGAACCTTGCATTTATGGCAGTTTTAGAGAAACTTGTACCAAAATAAGCCGAGTTGGAAGGCAGTTAAACTTGTACCTAATAGGTGTACGTTTGTATTGTTTGTTGTTTGAGTTACAATATTTTCAGTGACTATGCAAAGTAATTGTTGAGGTTTGGTGGATCCAAACCAAAAAACGTTGCTGTTTGGTTTCCATAAAGGCATGTGAGGGCGTTACACAATAGCGCACAAACAATGTACATCTTGCCCACACTACTCAGTTGAATCTTCAAATTCTTTTTGTAATCAAGAAATTTAAAGTAATTAATTATGTCATTGAACAACCATTCGACAGGAGTCCTAACTACACTCATTGATGTATTAAAGGCTGCCATTTCTGGTGTCATAACAGCATTTCTGTATGGTGCTTGCAAATGAAGTCTTAAGGGATATGCGGGGTCACTGTATATGCACATCGGTCTTCTATCAGGAGCATGTGCAAAGTTTTGAAGGTCTTGGAGAAGTCCCGAGTCTCTCAGCATTCCTGCATCATGCCTCTTTCCCTCTGCAAGGAAATTTGTAAACGGTTCCAGCAGTCTTCTTTTCAGTTTTCATCAAGCTAGTAAATCAAATACTCACCTACTGGTCCATACAAGTTTGCAATGAGTCCGTTTGGGATGGCGAGGGACTGAAACTTTATTGCGTGGACTCGCTTATGGCCATTGTATAACACTCTTTGATGCTGGCCAGGTCTACATACAGGTCGAACAGTGCCATCGATAAAGCCAAAACAATTATCGAGGGGAGAGCCTTTATCACTCACTGCATGGCTGTAAGTGACGAGTGCTTCAGGATTTAGAATATCCTGGTTCCAGTTGAGAATACGGTGGCTATGTGTGTCATAAATATAGTCAATTGCATGATTTGTTACCATGCAAAGAACAGGCAAGGGACGTGCAAAACGCGAGATCATATCTGAGTAGTGACTAGGATAAGCGAATCTTCTTAGGAGCATGCACAATCCCTACATTCCTTCTGCTACACTCCGTTGGCTCGTCTTCAAGACCGGCGGAATTTGCAATGCCTCGGCCAACAAGGGCAAATCGTCCTTTCTGACGCGAAACTCAGCCAAGCACTCGTCATTTTCCATTTCTTCCAGATCAAACTTCGAGTAAGAGTCATATGGCAACTCAAGATTTGGAGATCGATAGGTGTCGCTCAAAAGGAAAAACTCTTCATCAGAAATATAGTTGGCCTCATACAAAAGCAGCAACAAATCTCGAACTTGTCGGAACGAGGCCATATTTTTTGTTTGTGCTTCGCACTCTTTTAGCACCGCCGTACAGTGCTTCAGCTTAACAAAAACGAAGTAGTACGTAACGTACTAGCGCCATGCCCCCGCGGTCGCTGTTTGCCATAGCAGAACTCTCCCGTACTCTTGCTTAAAGTCCCTACTGACAGACCCACAACGGAGTCAACAAACCAGTCGCCTATGCCAGCCGTGCCCTGACTGACGTGGAACAACGCCACTCGCAGACCAAAAGAGAAGCATTGGCTGTCGTCTGGGGCTGTGATAAATTTCACCTCTACCTCTATGGGGCCGAGTTTGACCTATATACAGACCACAAAGCTCTGGAAGTGATTTACGGGCTCAAGGTGAAGCCCCCTGCCAGGATCGAACGATGGGTCTTACGGCTACAGCCCTACTGTTAACAAGTCATCTACACCCCAGGACAACGGAATCCAACTGACATGCTTTCTAGGTTCCCTCTCGCCAATCAGCCCATCCGCCATAGGAGCATAGCAGATGAATACATCAACTTCGTGACTGCCAACACAACTCCAACGGCAGTCACGTTGGACAAAGTCTCCAAGGAAACCGAGGACCCAGTACTACAGGAAGTACATTGATGCATCACCACTGGAGTATGGGAGAAGACAACAGCTTTAGAGCCGTATCACACGGTCAGACGGTCATTGTCTACCAAGGGAAGCTTGATTGTATATGGCCACTGCCTAATTATCCCAGAAAACCTCCAGAAGATCATCCTCCTCGCAGCACATGAAGGCCACCAAGGCATCGTACGCACTAAGCAAATGCTATGGGAGAAGGTTTGCTGGCCAGGGATCAACAAACAAGTCGAAGACCTGATCAATTCATGCATGCCGTGCCAGGTAGTTGCATCACCCACACCTCCAGAGCCATTATGACAAACGACGATGCCCCACAAACCGTGGCAAGTTGTCCACATTGACCTCTGTGGACCAGTTCCAACTGGCGAGTCCCTGTTAGTCACCGTAGCTTCTTGCTCACGGTGGCCTGAGGTCGACATCCTCCGTTCCACAACAGCTGAAGTGATTATCAAGAGACTGCCGAATTTTTGCTGCCCATGGAATGCCAGAGGTGGTAACAGACAATGGGCCGCAGTTCACCTCGAACACGTTTAAGGATTTTGTAATGGACAATGGCATTCAGCACCAGAAGATCACCCCCATTGGCCCCAGGCCAATTCAGAAGTTGAGCGGTTCAATAGAACCATCGAGAAGGCAATTCGTACTGCCCATGCTGAAGGCAAAGTCTGGCAGATGGAAATTCACACATTCCTTCTCAACTACTGTGCGATGCCTCATGGCACTACAGGTGTATACCCCACAAAGCTGATGTATGGGCGTGACCTACGTACCAAGATACCTGTCCTCAAGGAGCCTGTTGCACAGCCTGATCTCCAAAAAGCTATCTGTAGGGATGGAGAAGTTAAAGAGAAGACCAAAGTCTACATGGATAAATGCCTGAAAGCAGTTCTGTGCGATATCCAAGCAGGAGACACTGTTCTTCTTAAACAGCAGAATCACCAGAACAAACTGACACCCAACTATGACCCAAAGCCGTTTGTCATCGTGGAGAGGCGTGGGCCTAGCATCATTCTCAAGCGAGAGTCGGGGAGAACCATAATGCGGAACATTACATTTGTTCACAAGGTCCCACATAATGCAGTAGTGGACAACTATCTCCACGACATAGATGAGGATGATGATGATCTGTCAATGCCCTGAGCCCCACCAGAGTGTACAACCCCACCAGAACATGCTCTGCCGAATCAACAGGAGAGACCTGCACGTGTGCAGAAACCGCCTCGATACCTGCAAGATTATGCCAATGAGTGAACACTCCAGACCACATAGCTGATCAAGTTTTGAAAGAAAAAAAAAACAATCAACATTATAGTTCACTATACCCACTATTTTCAAAGCATTGTTTCCTGTTCATGTTTTTCAAGACTATGTTCCTTTTCATGACCTTTCCTTTCGTTTCTAGTAACAGAGGGATTTTATATGTTCATGTAACCTGATTCCGTGCCTATTGCATAATGTCACCTAATCCAAGGACACTGTAATTAGAAAGAGACACCCCCCTCCCTCCTCCCTGGGATTTGAACAATGCGCTAAAACTACATCGAGCCATGACAAGCACTACGCTTCAAAATATGTAGCTAATATAGATTAAATGGTACACTTATGTGCCAATCAATTAAAAACTCCCACATCCCCCCCCCCAGCATACCCCTCCCTTGCCCGGGGAGGCGGGAATTTGACCAACCGCTCTCGCCTGGGGTGGGGCATTTACAACAATCATGGAGGGGTGGGGAAATTGAACTTGTTCCCTCAATTTCGCCCTGCTTTATGCGAAAGTGTTTTAGCTGTGTATACGGTGTGCTAAGTGTTTGTTTTCTCTAAGTTGAGAGGTATATCAGTGAATGATCCAAGCACAGCGGTCATTCATCGAGGATCAATCTCCGATGTTGCGCTATTATGATAAAAACAACTCGCAATAAAGCGTTCCTTTGCTCAAGATATGGTTTGAAGCATTATCATTGGATATTAAATAAATGCATTTTGCTAGTCGTATGGTTTAAAGAAAAATGTCAACGACTTCCCCCTCAGTGCGTCGGAACGACTCGCAGCAATTCTTGTCAACAATTCCGTGTCAATTTTTTCCCTTTCCCCAGTATTATATATATAGTTTATAAATCTGCTTCAGTCTTGCAAATCACAGTATTTACTCCCTCAGATACAGTGTAATTTGCCTAAAGAAACAATTTTAGCCAACGTACTCACCGCGATCGAGCTCGGCCACGCGGCGCGACTTTCACAAAAACAAGTCAAATTTGTCAGTTATCAGTTTTTTAGGGTTTTGTTGCCCCGGGGGTGGGGCATTTGCCCACTAAATTCAGCTTTAAACCGGGGCATTTGAACAGTCATTTTGGCCCGAGGGTGGGGAATTTGACCATGGGAAAATTGAACAGTTCAAATGCCAGGGGTATTGCCCGGGGTGGGGCAGGGCATGTGCGAGTTTTGAATTGATCGGTACATTAACTCGTTCATAGGGTGGCTTAGAAGGCTCAACGCAAACAGGAAGTTGCAACTCAAGCAAAAAAAGTTACAAAGTAAGCAAACAACGCCACAACGCCCCAAAACGTTACAACACCAGCAAAAAAAACTTACAACGTAAGTGAAAAACTAACGGAAAAGGTAACATCGCAAGCAAGAAACGTAACAAAGCAAGCAAAAAGGCTACAACTTGAAAAAGAGGTACAACGCGAGAAGAAAAATTTAAAATACACAGAGCAATACGCATGTGACAGCCCAGGCATTACGTGACTTTGCAACGTTCTCGAATGGACTTCTGCATATCATTAGCCGAAAGAGCAACACGTTCCTTTTCGCGCTCTCCGTTCTTTCATCTTTGCTTCTTCTCATACTGCCTATCACTGCCTACCGCAGCTTGGATCTGTATCATGTTAGTGTAAAGTCTTTCTGGAGGTGCTTGGGCCAGGCTTGATGAATCTCTAGGTCTATCTCATCGATGGTATTCAAAAGTTAACGTGAACTCTGATTCAACATGGCGGCAAGAGGAGCGACTCGCATAAGATCAAGCTCAAATGTGGAGACATCTACAAGAGAACAAATTCAGGAATTACTTAAAACAGAACTAAGTAATTATCTTCAGTCTTCTGCATTTCATGAGTCCATAAGCCAAGCAATAACCAGTGCTATCAAGGACGCTGTGGAAGCCACTACAAAACCTCTCAAGGACAAGATCAATGCTCTCGAGAACCAGATCATCCAGATAAAGGAAAAATGCAACGACAATGAGCAGTACTCCCGACGATGCAACATGCGGATCACAGGCATCGAAGAAAGCGATCAAGAGGACTGCTATAACAAAGTAATCGACTTCTGCGAGAAAGAGCTAGGAGTGAAAATTGACCCACAAGAGATTGATAGAGCCCATCGCGTTGGATGTCCCAAAGAAGACAGCCACTGCTCGATGATTGTCAAGCTGAAGAGTTTCAAAGTTAAACTTCAAGTGTTGATGAACAGGAGGAAGCTTAAAGGTAAGAAGATCTACGTCAACGAAGATCTCACTAAATCGAATCAAGTCTCGTAACAAAGGTCTAGTGTATACTAGAGATGGTGTCATCTTCATCAAACGACGAGTTGATGGACGTATATTTCGAGTTCGACGCAGAGAAGACTTTGCGCATCTGTAAATGGACGGCCCTGTACCTTTGGGGTTCAACTTGTTTATAATCCAAACTGTTTATCTGTTTATCCATTTATTATTACTTTTTGTGTGCGTTTTTACTGTGTGGATTTTCTGTTTTGTTATGCTTTGAGCTAATGGAGCAGCATAAGGTAAACAACTCTATTCTTGATTTCTCTTTCAATTATGACCCGGGTTAGTTTGGAAATATACAGAGCAGCAATGGGTTATTTCAACTCTTATTCTTTTCTAGTCACCAGAACTCGTATAGGTGTTGCTTTCCGCACTCTCTTGTCATTTTCATGTCTGTCTCTTTTCCTACTGTTTTTAATTTTATTGTCAGGCGATATTCACTTGAATCATGGTCCTAGACAACTCAGCTTTTCCATGGCTCACATGAACGCTCGCAGTTTAAACTCAACTGATAAATTGAATGAAATTTCAGCCCTTACTTTGGACTATAAATATGATATTTTTGCAGTTTCAGAAACGTGGCTAAATGCAAATGTTGCAAATGATTCGATCAAAATTCCTGGTTATTATGCTCCCTTGAGAAAAGACCAAGTGTTTGGACACGGAGGCGGTGTCGCTTTGTATATAGCTAACCATCTGTCTTTTGCAAGGCCGTTTCGATTTCGAGTTACACAATCTTGAGATATTATGGACAGAATTTGTTCTTGGAAAATTCAAAATCATTTGCGGAATTTGTT
The DNA here is from genome assembly GCA_964036295.1 of Plumapathes pennacea. Taxonomy (NCBI): domain Eukaryota; kingdom Metazoa; phylum Cnidaria; class Anthozoa; order Antipatharia; family Myriopathidae; genus Plumapathes; species Plumapathes pennacea. The sequence goes on from OZ038468.1 coordinate 5,203,223, forward strand.
ACAGACCACCAAATTCCTCCGCTGCTCAAGTCGACGACTTTTTTGACTCACTACAAGATAGTTTAGACAAAATACCATGAACTATGCAGCTGTCATTCTGCTTGGTGATTTGAATGCCCATTATAATTTCGGCGAGACTACTTCACGTAATACGGACGTGGGGATCAAACTTTATCACTTTCTGGAGTGTAACAACCTCTTTCAAATAATCGACGAACCGACCCGAATTACGTCCTCAAGTGAATCTATTCTTGATTTGATTATATCAGATTCCCCAGGTCTTTTTACTCATTCTGGTACCTTTAGTCCCCCTGCCAACTGTGATCACAATTTGATTTTTGCTAATCTAAACTTCCCCGTTAAGAAGCAACATGCGTACAGAAGACATATATGGAATTTTAACGGCGTTGAAGTGGATGTGTTAAACGACACCCTTGCTACTGCTGAATGGGACAGCATATTCTCAAGCTCTAGATCTGAATTGAATATTGACACTATTTATGAACAATGGTTTTCGTTGTTCTATAGAATTGTTAGTTTTCATATTCCACATAAGAGTGTTGTTATACGCACTCGTGACAAGCTGTGGATGAACGGCACAATTAGGTGCGCAATGAGAACACGTGATCGCCTTCTGAAAGCTTTTTCTAGATCAAAATAGGCATCTTGCTGGAACAAATACCAACGGCAGCGTAATTTGGTTGTACATTTAATTCGTATAGCAAAATCGGCTCACGCAAAGAAGGGCGAATAACTAAATCTTTATATGGCGACAAATTTTGTTCTTCTATTCCTCCGCTGAAAGTGAACAGCGATATCATTACTGACTCTAAGAAAAAAGCTGAAGTCTTCAATGAATATTAACACGTCAATGCTTAAAACTAGCTTCTTTCAAAAAACAACTACTTAATGACAGCTTTCGTATATCACCGAGAAATGATTTATTCTATGTTGGTGACCGATATCCTTCAATTCTCCATGTTAGACTAAGATTAGGTAATAGTGCTCTCAAGTGCTCTTAGTGCATTCCTTCGCCTTTATGTATCTGCGGAAAAACAAACGAAACTGCTGAGCACTTTCTTTTGTTCTGTCCCCGATTTGCTGCTCTGCGTGATACGTTGTTTATCTTTGCTGCTCAGAATCTTAGCGGTAACTGGCTGTATTCAACTAAGGCTCAAAAGATTCATTGGTTTTTATATGGTTCTCCTCATATCGACTTTCAGACCAACGTAAACTTGTTCAAAGCAGTTCAATCTTATATCATGCAGTCTGCACGATTTACATCTTAGCATTTAATGGTAATTTGCTTTATTATTATTATTATTATTATTTATTTATTTATTTTTTGTCCGAAACTCTGTTTCCGTTTTGTGTCTGATATAAAGTTGCATGTATTAAATTTACATTAGTAGTTTTGGAAGCGAATAAATTAGTGAATTGGAGTTCTTTTGTTGACAATTGGAAGAGTTAGAATAGATGTTTAATCACGTTTTACGTTGTTGTTTACTGTGATTAACACTGAGGCCTTCCTCAGGAAATCTAAGTGATCTTGTTATTAATTGAAGATCCTGTTTTAGTAAATGAGCAATAGCAAGTGCGCACACTGTCGTAGGCGTGCCAGCACCTTCTCTTCCTTCAGATCTTAACTACAGCCAATCGTATCCATTGGAATGTGTTAGTGTGATTTTAGTATAAGTGTAGTAAGCAAATAGAGGAGCCACTCGAGTGTTAACGACATCCTAGCGGAAAAGGCCATTCGGAAATGTGAGTTCCGAATGTGACTTTGAACTTGGTCCTAGCGAAAATCCATTTCCTATCCTTTGTGTTCTAATTCGGCCAGTGTGAAAACTATTAGGAAATCACTGGGATGACGTAACACTTGTGGTGCATAAAAGCTGTCGGCTAAGAAACTAGAGAGATGAGATAGTGAGACTTGTCCTTGAAAATGGAACATCGACGCTAAAGTGCATTAAAAGTGAGCTTCAACTCTAAAGTCTGTTATAGCCCCGTAACAGATTTGTGGTGGAGAATCCGGGCATCGATCCTGGAAAAAGACCTTCGCAAGTGGACCTTCGAGGTATTTGAAGCCACTTTCTTTTACACATTGATCTCTGTGAGAGTTATGGGTTTTTAGTGAAAACCAAACCAAACTGTGTTCCATTAGAAATGATGTAGGTTAGAGTTCGGAAATAAGAAAAAAAAGAAAAAGAAAAAAAAAGTGTTTGTTAGTTTTTTTCCTGAAAGTAAGTGTAAATGCGAGTCAAACTATTTGACTGTATAGTATTTGTGCTGTCCGGTGTTCAATAGTCGACCGATCGAGTTGATTATATGTCCTGAAATTTTTCGGGTTACTTGTCAGTTAATTTTTGTGCATTTTCGACATTTTTGTGAGTTGCTCGAGGAGCATTTTGCTTTTTCTCGAATTGAATTGGACAACAATTCTTAGATCCTTTTGTGTGAGTTGAACAACTATTTTCTTTGTGGTCAAATTGAATCTTAAGGCAAGCTGTTGACTCAAAGCAAGACGAAAAAGGCAAACTCGGCGAAGGCCAAACCAAGTGAAAAAAAGAGTAAATTTTGTGATTGTCCAAAACCGAAAGTCACAGGTTCAAAGACTCAAACTCTAGCAAACCCAACACCGGTTCCACAAAGTATTGCCGTCGAACCAACTTGGTCCTTTTTGCCAGAACCTGCGCTTCCCATTGAGTTAACAATCGAAACTCCAACAAATACAAATATGGCACACAACGAGACAGAGGCATCAACACCTCTTTCAGCCAAAGACGTATTTAAGTTGATGACAGAACAAAATCAGAAAATGCTCGAGCAGTGGGCAGAACAGGCCTACATGTTTGCAATTGCCGTCGAGAAATCCACTCAAGCGCCGAAAGAATCTCTGAAATATAACAGTATTAAGTTACTAAAATTTAGTGGCGAACCAGATGAAGACGTGATCGAATTTATCACTAATTATGATAGGGCAGCCAAATTCCATAAATGGGGTAATGAAAGGAAAGCCGAAGCTTTGCCGTTACATCTTCTCGGCACAGCAAGCGTTTGGTTTAACACCACACCAGATCTGGCTGACAAATCTTACGCAGAAATGATAGATGCGCTCAAAAGACAATTTCATTCAACTGCCGATCTGTGGCTGCTTCGACAAAGATTAAACGACCGCAAGCAGTTACCCACAGAAACAGTGACTACTTACGCTGCTGACATAAGACGCATAAGCGGTAGAATAAATTTACCACGTTCTGAAACTGTAAATTATTTTATCCAAGGCTTAAAACCCAGACTAAAATCGTATGTCATGCTTCAACAACCAAAGACTATTGAAGAAGCAGAAACTCGCGCTAAGTTGAAAGAATCTGCCCCAGACCCAAACAGCGACAAAATGGATCAAGTGATAAATTTGTTGACTGCTCAAAAACAAAGCCCGGTAGTAGCTGCGTATAGTCCATCAAATCTATCTAATAAACCTCAACAAAACTCACCCTTAAATAGGGATGATGTGACACAAATAATCCGCCAAGAATTGCGCCGCGTTAATGGCAATCAAGCCAACAACAGGGGATTTCCAAATCGAAATCGTAGAAGCTTCGATGGACGCCCAATATGCAATTATTGCAATAAAACAGGTCACGTTGCTTATGCTTGTCGCCAACGTTTGGGACAACGAGATCCCAGACTCCCAAATTACAATTATGAGCACCGCCAACCCAATCCGAGATATTCAGGCCGACCTGACCATCGTCCAGCCAATCAAGCGGCTCCTTTAAACTCCCCTCGGTCTTGTTAGAACGGGAAACTAGCGAGGCCACTGTACACCGTAAACTTAAGGGAAATATGACCGCCAAAGCAGAAACGCCACAAACAAACATAGAACCACTTAGTAATGAACCACTTAGTGATAGACAAATGCCTCAACGACAGGAAATCCAAAATGATTTAGTAGCGCACGAGCCTGTAGTCCCGAACAGTCTCGTGAATTCAAAGGACAACAGTAAAGACACTAAAGTTAAAGGATATCCAGCGAGATCTCAACAAATGCAAGAGAGAATGCGCAAACGCAGAGAACTTGAAAAAATGGCCCAAACTAAAGGTGACAAACCAATGTCCACAAAGGTTGAATCACACGAATCATTTACACCTGTCATGCAAATGCCTGCCTCAAAACTTAAAGTGCGTTTTGCTGAAGATGAATTAATAAATTGTTCAGAGGAAAGAACTCAAAACGTTCCTCGAATTAACACTATTTCCCTGATCACAACGGACAATCATGTTAGGAGACCTGAAACTTTCACTATAACCGCAGAAGAACAAACGGAAGAAAATTTTGAAACAATAATGCCGCAAGAAGAGAGTTTTGTTACTGAAGAAACTAAAATTGTGTTTGAAGAACCAAGCATCTCTTGCAAAGATAAGAGTGGAAACTGAAGAAACCAAAATCGAAGTCGACAAAAAAGTATCTGAACCGCTAAAACCCACCGTGGAAAATATTTACAGAGAAAACACACGATCAGCCGCGCTGAACCAATTTGAGAAAATAATGTCGTATATGAAGTTGATGAAATACATATCTGTTCTAATAAGGAAACCACGGTTAAATTTAGAAGTCACAGAGGAAGCTGACCAAACAAATATAGTTAAAACCGGAATTCCAGATACCACTCAAAATGTGTCACACGAGATGACAATCCCAGTTGCAAATCAAACACAACAAGTTGCTAAACCAACAGCCCAGGATTCAGGTCACAAAACAATTAATGATGTTCAGACTGCTAAGACAATACAAAAACCAAGCGAAATAATTGAAATTGAAACCAAGACAGTAGATTTTGCCTTAAATACATCAAGTGGTCAGGATTGCATATCAAATGAGAATGAACAAACACAAGTGACAGGTACCGAGCACATTATTTCTTCAGATGACAATCCAAACACGATAGAGTCAATGACCGAGGCATGTCAAAATGCTATTCAGTTTTCGGAGTCTAACAGTAGTCTTTCAATAGAAGGTTCAATTTGTCGCGCGAAATTTTCTTTCCTTGTTGACACTGGTGCATATGTCACTACAACCAAAGCGGATGTGTGGCGCCGATTGCCACCACCCACGAAACACCCTCCAGAGCTTGTTAGTTTAAACATAGATCGAGTAACAACCACCCAAACAGCCCAAGTTCGGCAAGACGTAATTCATTTTCAGCCTAAGCCAGTTAACAACTTCTTAAAGATCCAGTCCGCAGATGATCAACAATTGGAAATTGTCCCATGCAGTAAGGCAAAACTGGGGAAGGACTATGAGTCATGTCCCGCTTATGTTGTCTGCGCCTTTCTTTTTGTAATGATTTGGAAGTCGGTTGTTTCCAGAAAACTACAAAAGCAGGAAATTACACGGAAATTCTGCAAGCAACTCCTGAAGGCCTACAATTTGTACAAGTTGCCTTCCACACAAAATGGAGAACTTGAGTGGCTTTTGCGTAAACACGAACGAGAGAAATTATTGTACATTTCGTTCACATGGTCTATTAGCACACACGAAACAGAAATAATGACACCGTGCTAAAATAATTATAACAACCGGACAACTTCTCGAATTATCAATGTACCGAACCTTGCCTGGTAAACGAATACCGTCCGTGAACACCCTTCTTGATTCGCAAACAAACTAACCCAATTTTATAATTTAAAAAGCATCTTTTCATGCGACTCACAAAAAAATGTTTTGCAAACATATATTGTTCGCGCTACATGTACACAAGTAAGTTATTGCTGTACAAGTCAAAACTCATTAGATCGACCTTCCGGTTGCTAGTGAACACCTTTGCAGCGCATGCTGTTACTTTACAAAAAATTATTCTCGATACCAATTGCTCTGTAAACTTTATGCATAGTATTATACTGGTCAAAGGACAATAATCTAGTTAAGCATAGAAAGAGTACTTGTTTTAGTTAGTATGGCTTGGTTATTTTCTTTTAACCCTGACAATAAACTCACACTTCAACGATGCCACATCTGCTTGCGCCAAATACTGTTGAGCTACTACTACTACTACTACTACAACCTACCGATGGACCCTGCCACCAAAATGCAAAGATTATATACTCTGAATTTACTGGATTTCCGTAAACACGAGAACACCTTGCTGACGCACTAAAGCCTCGTTACAGCAAACTAACAAAAGCCAAAGAAATCAGTCCAGTACGAAAGCTGTTCAACAAACCGAACTTTCATCTCAGAAGCGGCATGTTATACCAACAAACCGCCTGAACAGTACCAAATACAACAACTGAACACTCTATAACAGCAAAAACGGGTCCAACGTCAAACCAAGGTCACAGGCACCTCTAAACCGACCCACTACAAACAGCACACTGACAGCAAATACGTTCTCCTATACTGGCGCAACCACGAGATGGACATTATTACATGCAAGTCCCTGGACATATGTCTCGCGGCATACCAGTCAAGCATTACCTGCGAATCCACGGAAACTAGAACTGAACATTGCCATTTACTACTAACTTGTTAAACTTATATCACGTGTCGTATATCAGTGACATACTACTGATTTGCAATTAATCTTTGTGAAATTCTTTGATCATTCCAGCATGTAACAAGTGACATGTTTTTCAAGTACAGAATCAAGAGAAAGAATTATTGCGTAAATCCTCACGCACGTAGTAACATGCTTTCCTTCCTGAATAGTAATGTCACCATGTAATTGCTTATCTTGTAATTGTAAACTTTAAGACAGTCTTGAGCCTGTACCTTTTAGTTAAATAATACGATCAGACATGGCGTTAGCTGCCCAGTGCTTGTAAGTACTCTCTGAATGTCAACACATTTTCTTCCATATTCCTTTTTAGTTTTGTCGAACGGAGTCGACTCTTCGAAAAAAGGGGGGTAATGTTATAGCAGAAAATTGGAATATCTTCCCGTAGTTTTGGAAGCGAATAAATTAGTGAATTGGAGTTCTTTTGTTGACAATTGGAAGAGTTAGAATAGATGTTTAATCACGTTTTACGTTGTTGTTTACTGTGATTAACACTGAGGCCTTCCTCAGGAAATCTAAGTGATCTTGTTATTAATTGAAGATCCTGTTTTAGGAAATGAGCAATAGCAAGTGCGCACACTGTCGTAGGCGTGCCAGCACCTTCTCTTCCTTCAAATCTTAACTACAGCCAATCGTATCCATTGGAATGTGTTAGTGTGATTTTAGTATAAGTGTAGTAAGCAAATAGAGGAGCCACTCGAGTGTTAACGACATCCTAGCGGAAAAGGCCATTCGGAAATGTGAGTTCCGAATGTGACTTTGAACTTGGTCCTAGCGAAAATCCATTTCCTATCCTTTGTGTTCTAATTCGGCCAGTGTGAAAACTATTAGGAAATCACTGGGACGACGTAACACTTGTGGTGCATAAAAGCTGTCGGCTAAGAAACTAGAGAGATGAGATAGTGAGACTTGTTCTTGAAAACGGAACATCGACGCTAAAGTGCATTAAAAGTGAGCTTCAACTTTACAGTCTGTTATAGCCCCGTAACAAAGCTCCCTCGATGAGCTTTAGCTCCTGGAGCAAATGTAATGCTCAAATATTGTTTAAATAAAAAAAAAAACCTTCTCGAATGTAAAATTTTCAAAACTATAAATGTCAACACAGGAAAGTTTAACACGCTCGAAAAAATAAAACTAAACTCTCTTGAGGTCGAACACGTAGAAGATGAGGAGGTATTTTGATCACAACATTGTGGTAAGTTTTAATCGGCACAGACCCTTGATCAAACAGCTGGGTATTGAATCAAATAAACGTTCCTTAATCAGGATACCGAGCTCGGAATGGAACTTTAATTGAAGTAACTGCAATTAAATTCTGGAAATAACTTGAATCTGTGTTTGAGATGTGACGGTACAGTGTTTACACACTGCCGCCATAATTCATGTGTTGTGCGATAAGATATAACACGACGGATTTCTAGCTTGAACACGACCTTCAAAACATTATAAAACCTACAGAATGGCTGTCCAACTGTTAGATTATATTTCCTTTCGACAAAGCGTACGATTCTTTAGACACCACGTATGCTTTGGAAATTCTTAGCTGCGGAAAGGATATTTGTTGACCTCGCTATTAGAAGCCATTAGGTCAAGGAAGTCATGAGTGGGTTTGTGTGAATCAGTATTGATATTAAAAGATTAATATTGAAGTCACCCATTAGGTAGCAAAATTTGTTTTCGAAGTTTATTTTAGAAAGGGTGTCTCTTATGTGATCAGTAAAGCTGTCTATGTCAGTATCAGGGGGTTTGTAAACACAGCCTATTATGAGGTTTTGGGGTTGGTCTAATTCTACAAAAATTGATTTAAAGATTCTTTTATTTTTTGATTCAAGATCTACTCGGATTTTGAAATCATATACATCACTAATATAGATGTAACCAGGTCAACAAAGCCTCTGCTTTGTTTAATTTTAGAATTGATTTATGTTACTCTGTTATTTTAAGTATTTAGGCGTGTTAGTTAATTTGGTGTTATTGATTAATCAGGAAATGACCTCATATGAGTTCATGCCCCATGTTATTAGGTTTCTGCCCAACCTTTGCTTAGTCATGTCCTGATGTGTGGGTTTATGACTCGACTATTAGTTTTTTAGAGCCTTATTTGATCTTTTTCTGTTTACTTATTGTAAGGTCCCGGATCACGCATGGTTCACGTGGTGTGTATACCGGTGGCCATTAGCCTTTTATGTTCAGTTCATTGCGTGCACGTTTTTATAGCTTGCACATGGTTTATTTAGTTTCAATGTTTTCCCCGTATAAGGCACAATAACTTGTAAGTAGGCACCGTCATTTGTCGTATTTCATTCCTTTGCTTTTCTTTGTTTTATTTGTAATGTAATTGCTTGTCGTTGCCGATTTGTTGTAGTGAATCGCGTACTCGCTCGTACGAATAAACTGTGGATCTCATTTATTGAACCTGGTACGGCCTACGTAAGATAGCAGATCTTACACTTATTTCCTGTTTTTAGCATAAGAATTTAGACTCTTAGTTTGAGTTAGTTTGAACTCCCCAGAGGATTACTGTCATCTCCTTTGGTATATCCAGCTGTTCGTGTGAGAGATATCGTTACTCATTCTTGTAGTACTGTTTTGGCTTTGTTTTCTTTTGTTTAAAACCTTTCACCCTTTTTTTCTTTGTATCGAGCGTTTTATTAAATTCCTATTTTGGACTGGATTATTTGGCCGTTGTTTCCATAACAAAACGAACCTTGACCCGGTCACATAGAGACCAATACCACCACCGGATTTGTTTTCTGGGGATAGAAATAAAGTTGTAGCCTGGTAGGAAATAAAGGTCTTTCGTATTATACAAATATATTAACATCAGGATCAATGTCTCAGTTGTATAGCAATTGGTGGGTGTCAAGGTCTTCAAGAAAGGGGTTGAAATATTTATATTTTAGTGAAGAGATGTTATATGTTGGTTCAAAGATGGATTGTATGTCATATAGATCAAAAAAGAAGTCTTCATCATCTTGAAAATGATTGAAGGGAAATATGCTTGAGATTTCACTACCAGACTATTCATTTGTTTCCCAGCCCTCAACACTGAGAGCTGGCGGGGTCGGTTTCTCCATTAAACGGGATTTGGGCGCAAGACATGATCTCAGCAGTAGCACTACCGAGTATGAGATGTTATGGGTAGAAATTGAATGTAAACAAGGGAAAAACATCCTATGTGGTGTTGTACGTAGGCACCCGAATTCTGAACTTGAGTCATTTTTGAATAGTCTCTATTTGGTCAATGAAAGAATCCGCCAGTCGGGAAAATTGTGTCCTGTCTGGTGATTTCAATATTAACTACTCGTGGCATGGCCCGACAAGCTTAAAATCAGTCTTTTTCATCATGTTTTCGTCTGGGTTACGAATCAGCACACGATGATTGGTTCACATTGTCATGTGATATGTGATGACGAAAGGTGATCGCAAACAGCTTGAAATGCGGGCGATTGAATTGTATTTTTCCGTACGAAAATTGCTAGCCCGACTGAGCGAGAAACGGGCCCAACTCTGGCCATAATCCGATTTTTATGGCGAGATTTCAGCAAGACAAAGTGAGACAGATTCAATTATTTGGTGGATACCGCTACAGGATTGCAAATAACTCTGTCGCCGCTAATTATTTAGTCCCGATGGAACTTTCTGTGGCAACACGAAATAACTTTGAGAAGATACCAGGCCGAAAATGGACACCAAAGCTACGATGACTGTTTAGCCGTAAACATTTTACACTGTACATGACATGTTGCCTCATACATACTGTCACACTGCCACAATCACCGTGGCAAATTTCACCTTTTACAATAACAGGAATGTAGCTTTTAGAATCCGTGTTGTGGTCCCCCCGTCCCTACGCAATTCCATCCTACAGCACCTCCATGCAGCCCATCAAGGCACCTCTACGATGGAACTGCACGCTCGGGCCATCGTCTACTGGCCAGGCATGTCTATGGACATTCGAGCAGTGAGGGAAGGATGCCTGGACTGCAACTGGAATGCCCCATCACAAGCCGCAACACCCCCCATCGCAAACCCGCCACCGTCCACTCCGTTTGAGGCAGTCTTTGCTGACTTCTTCAATTACCACGGACGTCACTATCTGGTAGTCGGAGACCGACTCTCAGGATGGGTAGAGGTACTGGGATCCCCAGCAAGCACCGATCTCACAGGCTCAAGCGGGCTGATCTGCCACCTACGCACTTTCTTCGCCACCTTTGGTGTACCCGAGGAACTCTCAAATGACGGCGGACCTGAGTTCACAGCCAAACAGACCAACAACTTCCTTCAACTCTGGGGCGTTCGACACCGCCTCTCATCTGTGGGCTTTCCCCAGTCCAATGGCAGGGCAGAAGTCGCGGTCAAGACAGCAAAATGGCTCCTCATGTCGAACACGGGGCTGACAGGAAGCCTGAAACACAACCATTTTCTGAGTGCCATGTTACAACTGTGCAATACCCCTGATCCAGATTGTAACCTGTCCCCGCCACAGATCATCTTCGGAAGGCCCCTACGGGATACCCTCTCCTTTGTCAACTGCCTGGAGAAATTCTCAAACCCCCACATCAGGCCATTATGGCACGAAGCCTGGCCAGTAAAAGAGGATGCTTTGCTGCACGGTTTACTCGTACCACTGAGAAGCTTGAGGCCCACTCACGCCCTCTGCGTCCCCTGTTGGTCGGCGAGCGAGTCTTCCTTCAGAACCAACGGGACCACACCCAACCAAGTGGGACCGTTCAGGGGTCATCGTGGAATCACTGAGCCACGACCAATACCGAGTCAAGGTCGATGGCTCTGGGAGACTAACCCTCTGTAACCGCCGCTTTCTACGAGCATACACCCTGGCTACACCAACAATCCAGACGCACCAACCTGTGGTGAAACCCAGCAGTGTCAACAAGAAGCCAGAATGCCCTCTGCCAGTCGGACCTGATCTTGGTGTCTGTATCCCGACTCTGGCAGTAGCACCCAGCAGTAACCCAACCGACCGGGCTCAGTCACCACCCACTACAGCTAGTCCCCTGCATAGCGATTTTGCACCTCAGTCAGGTACCATCAACCCAGAACTTCCAACCCCGCCCCTGGAATTGCCGACAGGACCTACCCTGCGCCCCCGCCGCACACTGAACCCACCCAAACATTATGAGCCAGAAACGGGCATCTGGATGTTGAGTCCGTCCCCCTGCAAACTTGCAGTTCCTCGGACTGGGGGGATGAAGACTTTACCGCTGCCTGATCAAAGGCTCGGACTAACCGCTGACCAGCAACTTTGGATGAGCGGCCATATTAGATTTTATGAGTCTGTTCGAACTCTGACTTTGTTCCTGTTTCATATGTAAGGACTTGATAGTAGATCGTTGAAATCATTATTATTTTGATTTGTAATGTATAATAAAGTTTTCATTCAAATGAGGTTTTCTTCAAAGGGGGTACATGAAAAGGGTGCCTGTGAATTATTGGAACTGCATATTTGTGCATGCTAGTTATTGCTATAGATCTGGCTGCTTTTAATTCAAATTTTTCTTCCATGAAGGTTGATAGACATTCTGGGTGCTCAGAGTTGTGCATGAACTTTGCACTAGGATCATGTGACCTGCCTCATGGGGAACGTTGCAGAGAGTTTGACGTGATTTATGACATTGAGTCTGCACTACATACTTCAATACTTGCACTTCCTGCAGAAGACAAGAGAAAGAACATGAAGTCCCTGACTGAGATAATGGGCACTCACTGGGACTATGTGAGCCACTTGATCAGGACAAAACACCAGGGAGACTATTATCGGTTAGTCCAGTAACAACATTGTTCAAGCATATTGTGTTTTTGTTGGTTAAACATACAGAAAGGGCTTTTGTGTAGCTACATTGGATTATTTTTGGGTAGCAATCCACCGCCGAATATTCAGGAAAGAAAAGTACACATGGCCATGTACAATACATGTTCCAAGTACATTGTAGAGTTTATCTAGCAATCCCAAAATAATTCTGTTATGACTTTTGTTACAGGTATATTTTAAAGAATCTGCAACCAGGAGAGGCTGTAGTTGTGATTGACTACAAGATGAAGTTGGAGCTGGGGATGAGATCCAGGGAAAACCAGCGGCAGTGGTACGGAAAAGGGGGGCTGTACCTACATGGTTTCTATGCTGTTGTGCAGGTAATGTTGCATTTGTAAACATATCTATGGGTGTTTAACTGATTGCATTCAAGAGAAGCTCTTTAAAGCATCACTATAAAGTAAACTTCATTTAGGAAAATCAGCAAAACAGTCATTAAAAGTTATATATTTCTTTATTACACATGTTCTTCAGTGAATGTTTTGTGGCCTTGTGACTGTATTAGTAAAGTATAATTTTACCTCATAAAGGTCAGTCAATCACAACGGGTTGCCCATGTCTTGGATTTGTGGTCTGAGGACACCAAACAGAATACCTGGTTTACCCACAGTGCACTAGATGTCTGTTTCCGCTGGTTTCAAGGAGCTTATCCTGGATACTCTATGTTCCTCTTTTCAGGTAGGCTGTTTGTTTTGTTTTTGTTTTGTTTTGTTTTGTTTTTTGCATATTGTTATTTTCTTTTGTGTTTAGTTCCAGGTTTGTTGTAAACTAAACATGAGCAGAGTTTCATATACATGGTTTTGTGTACTTTTATCCCGTTCATGCGTGAACATACAGTAAACCCTGTGTAATTGAGTTTTGTTTGAATTTATGACTCACAGATAATGGAACTCATTATCATAATACTGGGCTTCTAATGTACTTGGCTGAGGTAAATGAAGTTTGCAACTTCAAGCTGGCAGAATACAACTTCTTTGAAGCTGGTGAAGGGAAGACAATGTTAGACACCCACTTTGCTCATGTTAGTCACAAAATTGTGCAATGGGTTCGCCTTGGGAATGATCTCGAGACTGGTCAACAAGTTGCAGATTTGATCAAGGTCAGTTTTTCTCAAAAAGAGGTGAAATTGACTGCCATCTTGAGGCAGCAGTGTTCATTGGAATCCTTTAGATCTTTTAGACACAATCGTACAGTAGGACAAGGCAAGCTTTTGAGGATACATTCTCCCAACAAAGTATAGCTACAACAGACAACTATGCATTAAGGTTCATACAATATGCTGCAGAACAACCAGGTAACCTTTCTCTAGCAAGAGCAGATGACGACCCTCATATGGCTGAGCGGCCAAAGGAGGGCTTTGCAATAAAGAGAAGTGCTGGGAAACGAACCACATTATCCCTTGCTCAAAAGGAGATTATGATCCCCGAACAAAGTGAGGGAAATAATCACAACACTAATGCAGCAAAATCGCACTATATGAAGACTCCAAGCGGGTTGCCATCTCGGTATTAGCTTGTTCGTCAGTCTGTCATAGGGCGACCTTTTAGGCCAGTTGCCTAAGCAACAATGACGTAATAATAATGACGTAACGTCTCCGCCAGTGTTTTCACTGACATTCGGAAAAAAAAGATTTGAACGAAGCAACAATTGTACGTTACTGCGTTCACGAAAATGAATTTGAAAACTGGAAAACTTGAAACAGAACAGTCTCACGAAGCTCGACTTCAAAAGAGAAGGGAACAGGCACGGGCAAGGCGGAATCGTGAAACGATCAAACAGCGCCAAAAGACGACAGCATGTTAAACAAAAGCGTGCCGAAGAAATGACTCCGAAAAGAAAACAGCGCATGAATGCCGATCGAAAGCGACATGAAGAGAAGCGGGTAACACAGACAACTCCGCAAAGAGAACAGCGCTTGAAAGCGAATCGAGACCTTCAGGAGAAAAAGTGGGCTGAAGAGAAAACTCCGCAAAGACAGCGCATAAATGCCGACCAAAAGCGACATGAACAGAAGTGGGTAACACAGGCAACTCTGCAAAGGGAACAGTGCTTGAAAGCAAATCGGGAGCTTCAGACGCCATTTTGTGTTAAACTCAGATACTTATTTAGAAAGGACAAGCAATAAAGGTTAGTCAGTGGAAATCGAGCAATCACCGTGACAAATATATTCTATCCCGTATAGCTTGTAACTCAATCACTTCAAGAATGTATTAAAATCTGTATGCTGACCATTTCCCTCGAAGTATTGTTTTACTACAATTCTGTCGCCAGTTTCGGCTACTGTATTCGCTCAGAGCAATCGGAACTTGGAGTCTTGAATGATTTAGTCAGATGTCTTATTTTTCTGTAATCTGACACGCGGTGATTGCAGTGAGAATCGTTCACAAGCCCTTAGAAGTATTACTGGTTCTGAAACCCGTGCATAATTTGAAGTAAACTGTTCAAGTATTGCTTTGATTCTGGGAGAAATCTTGCTGTTTTGAGTGGGTTCACATACAAAACAATTTAAGCCTATTAAATATGCATGCCTGAGTCTGGTGCATGCAGTCCAGAGTAAAAAAAATTGCACAGGAAGCCTATTTAATTGTACTGCCTATCAATTCCAAATTGGAAAATCAGTGTTCCTTATTTCTCGTACTACGACGGCCGACCAACTTCAAGAACATGCTTGGCAGACTGTATGAATTAATTTGACGTGCCGACCGTGGTAAATACATACTTCGTCACGCAATAGATTCTTTTTTCAACGCAAGAGTATAACACACACCATTCTTCTTCTCCTTCCTTTGCGTTTAGCACTTGAGTTTGAAGAAAAGATTGAGTCAACATTTCGGTAAAACAAAGCAGGCTACTCTTGTTGGGAGTTACCAAAGTAAAAGTCCCATCAATGGCAGAGTGAGGGGGTATCTGCGATTATCGTATTTCTAATCCAGTATTACAATGCACAGGCCCAGGGTGGTATGAGAGCTGACGCAAGAGATGTCATTCAGGCAATGGTTGAAAGTGGAATTGACCTGCTAAAAGAAACCCAAATCAGAAGCTGGTGGAGCACCTACCACCAGAAACGTAAAAGGGCTATTAAAAACGTGGCAGAACAGATCCGAGGCATATCTGATTCTGGGATAGAAGTGCCAGTGAACCAATACTTTCAGTCGCCACCACATCAGACAGCCACCACAGGAAACACATCCACCACAGCCATCACTGCAGACACAAAGCTGAGCTGTACATGCTATTGCAAGGTGTCGCTGTGCTGTTAGTCAGGACATTCCAGGTCTTCATCATGTCTGGCAGAGCTATGCTGGCCATAAGCAATGGAGATGGCACCATTGTGTTCTTTGACTCACATCAGCATGGTAACAATGGTGCTGTAATTACATCTGTTGAATCAGGTCATGTTTCTTCATTTATTGACTGGCTTGATAACATGCTGAACACAAACTGGCAGTGCTCCATAACTGTTTGTACTGCAACACGTGTTTACTACAAGTAGGCATGTAGTTTTACACAACTTTTTCTGTTTTGGAATTAGAAAATTTTACAATGTATTCACAGAAGACATGGAATTCAAGCTCAACAATACAGATTCTCACAACCTACTAAAAACAATGTGTGGGTGTCGTGTGAGAATATTGATACTGTATTTGCGTTATCAAAGAAAGAAGGATGTCAAATAATAACACAGATAAAGTGTAATGAAAGTGCTGTAATACGTGCTTACCGAAGATAATCTTGGAACCTTCACCTCGCCGAATCTCTTGTCGTTGTCTTCGGTAACACTTCTCTTGTTGCAGTTGGTGCAACGTGACAAGTCAGATATACAGCAAATAAGAAAAGGAGAGGGAATTCATAACGAGTCAATTACTATACCCTTGTGCCATCTTTCGAAGTAGTCTCTTCTGATAACTTTTGCGGATCGTCCTTCATGGTAGTCTGACAAACTGGCGGCAGATGCCTCTTTCCAGAAATCGCAAGTTTGAACAAACATATCACGTGACAACGAATGATCAGATTCTTTTTTCTTTTCTTGGTTCTTTTTTGTATTTACGCTCGTACCAAGACGGGCGTATAAAGAACCAGGTGTATTCTCCAAATTGATGTCAAAAAAAAATGCTGCTGCACCTGATTTTCTGTTTTCCTTTTTCTATTTCTAAGTCAGGAATACGCCGCTGTATTTTTCCGCGACATTCAGTTTATCCTTTCTTGCGGTAAGGTCTTTTTATATCGTCATCTTCATGACAACCAAGTCCAGAGCACAGCAAAATTAAAATAATCTGTATGTGTATCTGTTCGACATCATTCTCATTTGACAGTCTTATGACAGCAAACCTTTGTTTTATACCGGATATACCGCATCGTCTAAATACACCAAAGGAATTAGTGGTTTGCATGTGACGTCATAAAAAAAATATCTCGGAAGTTATGTATTCTACAAAACCAACACGTTGGTATTTTCTAGAATACCATAAGTTAAGCCTCCATGCAAAGTTCTGGGAAGATACGAAGTTTCTATCAAGAATTATTGATGTTTTAAAATCGTGACAACAAGGCCGTGTGTCACGCTTTCCGCCACGGAAATCCCTATGTTTGTGTGCGAATTTCAATGTTTTGTGGATGGGAAATAATTCCAAGCAATACAGAATCAAATTAATAATCAAATCAGCTTTAGTTCGTGCCACAAGAAAAAGGTCGCCATGTTGGTGTACAGAAGCTGTACACCAACATGGCGGCTCCATACAAAACCTTATTGAATTTCGTCGGAGATCAAGTCTCAATAAATTCACACCGCAGTGTGCAATTTCTCTATAATGTTTCCTAGTGATGTATTTTCAACATATCTATCAATTCCAGAAATCGAACTATGTTTGAGATCAATGATTTAGAAGATAATTTTCCGATGCCCGATCATGCAAACCACCAATACCCGGATATTGCAGGAGTCCCACATAGGACGTTTTCCAACTTTCACATGATGAATTCCTATACTTTTGTCCGTCAAGTACAAAAAAAGCACGGCTTGAAACACGTTTTTAAGTTGAAAGATCTTGGATTAAAATTCAAATTTGGCACTTTTGGACAAACCAGCCAATGGTGAATCGGAATAAAATTCAATTAACACTTTCAGGAAGAGCTCTTCTAACGGCTCCCAGAACCGGATGCCCATTGTTTTCGCCCTAGTTCTTACCCAGAGCGTTACTTAAACAAACAGGTTTTGTCTCGTGAAAACGCTACAGATGCTGGGATTCAAGTTTGATGTGGCAACTTTATGCACACGCATCATTCGAATTTTTCAATGACAAGTATTGGACTAGAGCGAGAGAAGAAAAGAGTAATTCGTTACTTCTCTAATTTTCATGCACAGTCAATTTTGAGTTTGACTTCAACACCTTTTTCCCCACTTCATCCGAACTAAGTACTTTATCTTTTGCTATATTGTGTTTCTTGCATCAGGCTAAATTCGAGGTGAGCGATCAGTCGAAGAATGAAAATAACAATTGTGTTTATACACGATGTTTTCACCTATTTTCCACCCTTCACATTTTCAATTACACCTGAAAACTGAGTGATAAGGCAAAGGTTTTAATATAAAGCAATCGCAATCACAAATCGCACAGCTGCAGTACGCAATCCGCTTTATTCTCTGTGCTTCACGCTCTCATTTTCCATCCAACCCAAAACTTATTATCCAATCAATCAGTTTTAAAAGTGACGAAGAGTGGACTCTGTCAGTGTGGCCAGAAACTCCTTCTCCACGACGCCAGCATTGATAAATGGGACTTTAAACGATAACACATGTGTGACCACTCAAGTTTTGACGTCAAAGAAAACCACAACCCTGGACGCACTTGGGGGGACTTCTACCTTTACAGTACTGATAACATATGTCTGATGTTTCACCCATCGTTATAGGTTTAAATGTGAACCTGGCTGTTCCAGTGGAACACAGCAGCGGCAACTGCTATTCTCAAGGTAAGATGCATGTCCATGAATCGATGCAAGATTCCTAATTATTATATTGATATAGGTGAAATACCAGGACTTCTCCCATTCTAAGTGATGATCTGACACTTTAGATCCTGAGCTTGGTGCACACAAATATTTTAACTTCTTTCTGTGTTACTTACTTTCTAAAAAAGTATTTGGGCGTCTTACAGGAATTAAAAACTGTGAGATGTATGGCTTTGTTCTGGATATTTCATCAGTATCTACATAATAAACAGAACATTACAACACGAGTCTAAATTCAAGGTCAATAATGCTGAGGTTTGACATTTATTGAGTATATTTTGCATAATTCGAAGTGATGAGAGTTCTGATGACGACATCGATATCCAGTTCTACGAAGACAACCCTGAATTGCCAGTGTACTGACTGACTGATGAGCGGGGTTGACCTCGAGAAAATAGCCAAGATACTTCTGAAACCAGCGCTTGAACATTCAGGACGAGTAGTGACTCAAAAGCCTGTTGCCGTTTCCAGAAGTGTGGCATTTGTTCTGAAGACTAACATATTCAGAGACATCAAAGACATCCCTGCAGACAGCATGATTGTATGGAGTTGCACTGGTACAAAGACTCACTATGTATCGTCAAGGGATGACCAGGTTGCTTTGGGTGATGCAGACCTTTATGGAGCTGACTCTGCTGTATACAAAGTTGAGCGATGGTTCTACCAGAATCAAAATGCAAAGGATGTGAAACGCGACTTCACAAGCATGAAAGGTATGGATGTCATATACTGCATTCAGTGCTATAAAAACAAAGATCACAGCGTGGGAAATCTTTTTATTTCATATACTTTCACCAACAGGCCATGATGGCTCACTGCATGAATATGCCTTCATGCAATACCAATTTACGGAGGGAGAACGAAGAATAAACCCCAGACCCCATGGAAATGCAAAAAGGAATTTGTGGGTATTTAAGCCATCAGAAACGAACACAAAGGTTCGCTTAAAAGAACTCGTGCAGCAACAAACACCAAAGGAAGCTTGCAAAAGTATGTTGAAAGAACAAAGCGGGATAAGTCAGGTGCATTCAGCGGGGGCCTTTCCGAGCAACAGACAGCAGGCGGCAAATTTTAGGAGAGATGTGAAGCAGAAAGAGAAGGTCACCTCTTGCCCTGACTCTCTACTGATAGTAATGGATAGATGCAAACACGAACAGAGGGACCCCAAGTCAGCCTTCATTCGTGAGGTCAGTTCTTGTCCTGAACTGCAGGTAGTTTTGGCGAATAAGATGCAGCTAGATGAGGTGACGAGATTTTGAACCCTGCAAAATTCTGTCTTCAGAGTAGACGTCACATTCAACGTTGGCAACTTCTACATATGCCTGACCACATACCGGGACCTGATGCTGAAAACGAAGGCTGGTGCTCATCCTGTTATGTTGGGGCCCATTCTGATACACCAGCGGAAACAATTTTCCAGCTATTACAGTCTGCCGTCAACCATGATCAGGTACATGCCTGACCTGCAGAGGATCTTAGCCTTTGGTACAGATGAAGAAGTCCCTCTCCACAGTGCATTCCAAAGTGCACTCCCGTTTGCAGTACGTCTCGTGCGACGTGCACATCAGTTCAAAACTATCGGAACTGGGCATACGTGGTCCACTGGCAAAGCAGTACATGACAGAGATATTCGGGAACGGGCAACAGCCTGGACAATGTCTTGTCAACAGTAGTACTGAAGCACAATTCAGAGAGCAGATGGACAACCTGAAGGAAGGATGGACCACTCGTCATAAGGAAGGGGAGAAGTTCTATAAGTACTTCACAGACAAGAAAGCACCAAAGATCTTAAGCTGTATGTCCTCAACAGTGAGATCCATGTCGGGTCTAGGATTCCCTCCAGACCTCTACTGCCAAAATGCAAATGAGTGCATGAATTCCGTAGCAAAGAGAGGTGCTAAGAACAAGAAGATGGACATTGCAGATTGCGTGGAGCATCTATGGAGGGAAGTTCTGCACCAACAGAACATGAAGAAATTGGCCATGGTCTCTCGAGGAGAGTTCTCCATTGCTGAGGAATTCATCAGTTATCAAGTGGATGAGGACGATTTCTTCAAGATGACAGAAACACAGAAGAACAAAGTATTTCAGAAGTTTTGTACAGCTCCCTTAACAAGAGAAGCATTTCCAGAAGTAGAAAGCCATGAAGGATCCGACACCAAGAGTAGCCCTGTTGAAGCCATGTCCATCGGACCAGCTGAGACGTGCATTACCAGCATCCCACAGACAATCTTGAAAGAAATGTTTATTGAAGCCAGCTGTATCCTGAAGCAGGATGATAGTCTTCACCAGTTTGGAAACAACAATCGCAGCTACTATGTCAATGACGGCACTCGCCGAGGTTCTGCCTTCCACGTGAAGATCAGACAAAAAGGTGAAGCGCTGTGTGAGCAAGTATATGATGTATATGATGGGCATCGTATCGGCTGTGCTCACACACGATTGCAGTGGCCGAGAAGGAAGGAATGCTGTGGGAACTTGTGCACAAGCATGCCCGAAGCCAAAGAGGACCAAACATAACCACCCTAGCAACCCAAGGCATGCCGAAGGGTCAAGGAAAGAAGGCCACAAAGGCAACTCAGAGAAGAAAAGGCAGAGGATTAGTATGTATATTACTTGGCAGGTTGTGTACATTTGGGAGATACAAACTGATAAATAAAGAGACAAACATAGAAGAGTAGTGTAAAGTAAGGGTAAAAAAGTACAAACAGACAAGCTGCCACTAACGAGGACACAGGCAGACACAAAAACATATTGCCTATTTGATTAATTTTTTTTTTCTCCAACAGAGAGACATCGGCTTGAGAACAACCAGTTTACTGGATCCTCCTCCTGCATGTACGACCCGCCGGGAACAAGATCAGGTGAGGTCATCTCTAGTGGAAGCGGGAATTGGTCTGTCTGTCCAATCACATGGGGAACTGCAAGGTAGTGTACCTCTATTTCGATCAGAGAACCGTTCCATTGCTGAAATCCAGTCGACCCCACCAAGAGCATCGTGCAGCCAACCAAATGGTTTGTCGCCCCTTCCAGGGTCATACCTCATTACCCTCCTCCGGTGCTGTCACAGCAAGGTCAGCGTTTGCTACGGCTGCAAGCTAAGCCTAAAACCCGGCAACCAACCACCTCCACCCGCAGACCTTGTAATTGTCACAAAGATGCGCCAGGAGGTCATGGATCCACATGAAGGAGTACTGCAATTGAGCAAGACCCCAAGCAGCGTCTACTTCCACTGCCACCCGAACTGTGTGCAGAGGCAGCAGCCATACTTTATTCCTGGGCTGGTCACGATACAGCCAGAAGTAAAGTCACTGCTTGGTGCTGTACATCGACAGTACATTTACGATAACTTCAGCCTTACAGTGTATTAGCTGTACAATTTTCTTTGGTGAAACAAGTAATCACCAGAGTTGGCATCGTAACCAGTAATAGATACTTGTTAATGTTGTTGAAACTTTGCTCAAACGTTACAGTAGTAGGCATGGTTATTGTGGGAACTTGACCGGTCATTTGGGAACTTGACCGATCATTTGGGAATGTGACCAGTCATTTGGGAACGTTACCGGTCATGGTGGGAACGTGACCGGTCATGACTAGATTTTGTATTTCTTGAGAACCCACACATTATTATGGTCAAATGTAGGAATACAACCTTTTCTATTCATTGAGAAATGTGTCTTGAGAGTTTCAAAGCATCTTGAAGTTTGGCAAAAAGTGTACATTTTCTTCAGAAATGCCATGGACTCAGTATAGCACTGGCATTTTTCTCAAAAATTAGAATCCCTTAAAACTGTCGGGCGAGTTTCTTGGGACTAAAGTGGGACGTTTTGCAACACATTTGCCCTATTTTGCTAAATAAGTTACAAAGATATAGCACAGAAACGAGCTATCGTATGGCCTTTGTTTGAAAACTTTGATCTGTTAACCGTTGATTTGCGCTAATCTCTCAAGGGCGGCTTCATTTATATGGTCAAATGTTACATTGTCACCTTCGCTATACTCCCAGGAAGGTTTGCTGAAAGATTTAGAGGATCTGAGGTTTGGTCAAAAGTGCGCATTTTCTGCACAAATGGGTGGACTATAGCACAGGCTGCCAAGTGTAATCAATAAATATCTGGAGTGTGTTTGTTTATTTGTCCGCTAGAAACGCAAAAACTGCCTATCGAATGTGAACCAAACTTTTTGTAGTTCCTTGATTTATATCAGAAAGAGTAAAAGTCAGCCAAAAAGAAGTGAAAAATAAAAAAATACTTATTAGTTTCGTGTGCAAATTTTACGTGCATATTTTTCTGGCGACACAAAAAGGCATTGGCATTTCTACCAAAGGGTATGAATGACGAACGCTCCACCAGGTCTCTTTTGCGCCAGTATGCAAATAAACTTCTACAAGTTGTTGGACCAGAAGATGAACAAGACCAGGAAAAGGAACAGGACAGTGACAATTCAGTACAACCAGAACGTCCCCTTACAGCAACCAGGAAAGAGATTGCTGCTCCACTAACAGCAGAACGATCAGCTGACCGGGAGGCTGCAGAGGTGCGCCCCCATACAGCCACAGCAGGACAAGAACAAGCACCAGAAGCCAAGGCACATGCACAACGACGTCTGCTTTCTACGGGCAAATGTCCTGTTTGTGGAGAGCAAAGAAAGCACTTGCATGCACATCTTGCCACCAAAAAGCCAGGGCATGGATGGTCAGCGGAAAAGTATGAGCGCTGGTTGTATGAAAAGCAATCCGAGGGGCGGAAGGACAGGCACAGAGTGTGAGAATGTCCAAAGGGCTGTGGCTGGTCTGGCGTAAAGCTGGAGAAGCATTTAGCAGTCCACCATGATGTCGAACCCAAAAGCCAGGCGATGGCGAAGTTAAGAGCTAACAGCAAGACTTTTAGTAGGGAAGAGTACGCACGAAAACGGCGGGCAGAGGAGCCGGAAACCAGCAATGCCTCCTCAAATAAGAGAAAGCGTCCTTGAGTGTTCTTCTGAGAGTGAAGGTGATCAAGCCGACGAGAAGTTGGAGTCTTTAGATGGACAAGATACCCACAACGACAGTGCTGACAGTAATGATGAAAGAGTTCCAGATGGTGGAGACGGCCAGGATGAGAATGGGACCGACGAGGATGACGAGGGAGAAGACTCGGATGAAGACAAGGATGCAGAAAACCTGGGTCGGTATGGACCATCCTCAAGGCCTACCAATGTCTTTCAGGTATTGCTAAGAGGGTGGAATTTACACCTTGCCATCCCAGATGGCACCGAAAAAACACCAGCCATGATTCGCCAAATGTGCCATCATGTGGCGACCATCGCCAAGGCTGTAGACCCCGACGCGCGAGACCTGGATGTATTCCTCAACAAGGACCTTGTTTATAAGCAGTTCTTCAAGCGCCAGCTAGAGCTGCGAAAACAAGACCGATCACAGGGGTACTGCAGCAAAACGCTCTCCTGCTACTCTACGAGCTTACAGCATTTTCTGTCCTTTGCCATGAAATCTATGCGCCAATCACTGTCCTCAGAGAAGAGGGAAGCTTTAGAAGATCTCAGAGACGCCCAGAGTAACTGGAGAGAAGCGTGGGGGAAAATGATAGCACAGCAACGAGCTGAGGTGGAATGGGAGGCCGAGAAAAATCTTCCAACGAAAGAGGAAATGAAAAACATCCAGTCCTCAGAGCATGTGCAGAAAATGAGACAGATGCTCATGCACCCACGACGCTACAAGCTGACCACAGAGGACGCGGTTGCAGTCCGTAACTTCTTAATCTACAACATCAACATGGAGAATGCCAGTAGGGCTGGTCCAGTGGCCGAAATTACCCTAAGCACCTTCGAGAATGGCCGGATGGTGGATGACAAGTGGACCGTCCACATCTCTAACTAGAAGACAACCAGAACCAGAGGAGGACTAATTCTCAACTTCTCCAACGACCTTAAGCTGATGATTGGCAAGTACATCCATCATTTTCGTCCACTCTTGGCACAAAATGGTACTGTCAAGACAGATGCAATGTTCCTCAATTCAACTGGATCGCCGTATACCAACTCGCATGTGCACCACGCCCTAAAGCAGTTCCCTGTATGTACAGGTTGCCTGAGAGAGGAAAGTCTGTCAGCGTTTTGCTCAAGCATGTTACGGCACTTTGTCGTGACCAATACCAGAGGTCTAAGCTCGCCAGAGAAGAACAGCCTGGCGAGCAAGATGGGCCACAGCCGGAGCACCGCTGACAGGTGGTACAACCTGGTAAACAAGATGAAGGCAGCGTCAGAAGCGCACGATACTGTAGCTACTCTCCTTGACATGGATGAGTGTTCCTCCACGAAGAAGAAACCTAAAGATCAACAGCAGGGCATGGAGTCTGATGTGAAGGGACCCCAACCAATGGATGACCATAAGAAGAGAGCCTCCTCGGAATCTCAAGATGACGACGAGGTAACGCTGCTCTCTTGGTTTTCTAACGTCATTCCGCCATCTGAGACTGCCAGCTGGGGCTCGACACGGCGACACTGGTCAAGGGCAGACACAGAGAAAATAAGGTCTGTTTGCCAATCTGAGATAACTGGGGCAACGGTACCCACAAGGGCATCTATCATCAGAAAACTCCGCATCAATCCAGAGACTCACGACATGGTTGAGGCAGAAGGCGCAGAGAGGGCCTACCAAAAGGTTAAGCACATGCGAAGGAACTATCAGATGCAGTGTAACAAATGAGAAAGACGTTATGTGCATCTTCGAGTCTGATTAATGCTGTGCCTACGAACACTGTTAACACTTTTGAGTTTGATTATGAACACGGATATAAACACAATTGATGAACATGATCATGAATTCTTGATGCTGATGATGATCATACTGACTCTCATTACGAGCATGTTTGAGGCTGTTACTAGCCTGATATGATTCTGATGACGAACATGTTTAGTCTGAACACGTTTATGAACATTATAAATACGTAGGATACATATAATGAATGCACGTGCTTTTGTTGATGAAGACGTTTTGATGTTCAACTCGTTATTTGTTAAAGAGAACGTACAGTGGAATCCCGATATCTTGAACCCTCAACAACTCGAACCAAAAGCTGTTTCCCCTTCGCCTGTTAACACTGTAATTTTACCCCCAAAAACTCCCGATAACTCGAACCAATTTTCGTTTCCCTTGATTAGAAGGTTCAAGTTATTGGGATTCCATTGTATTATGAAGACGATTGTGTAGTGAAACCGGCACTGTGATTTTCTTATCTAATTGTCACTTATTAAACAGACTGAAACGCTAAATTCTTATTCTTTCGTTTATATGGTCGGGCAAACCCGAGGGCCTATTAAAACAGACCTTTTTACAAAGATCTACCATGAAATGGGATGAATGATGAAATTATTTTATTTTTGCGGGAATAAGACCGGTCAGTAGTATCTGAGTTATAAGTTTTTTTGTCCATTTTGAATTCAAAACTCTAGTAGTCAAACTCCCACATCAATATGATAAAGAGAATATTAGAAACCATCGACTGCGATCATTTGGTATTTTTCCAGTGCTCAGTGTTCATAATAGCGCAATCTCAGAGCGCCAAAGTTTAAAAAATTCCCACGGCTCATTGTAAAACTAAATCATGTAAGGAATGGAACATTCATGCTCTTGATAGCTTCAACTAAACTGTTTAATAGTTCTGGTCCACTTTTCTGTGGTGCTTGCATACAGTTTTGGATCACCATTGCACTGTGGTGGGAAAAGCACCGGTCATTTGGACCGTTATCGCAGAAAAATCGTAGATCTTGGCTATTACGTAATCAATTGCACAATCGAACACAACATCACGTCTGCCTTGGCAGCCCAACATATCATGAGTAAAATGGTTTCATTTGGTCTATTCGTTGGGGAGTTATTTGAGTTGCCTATTTTTACACTAAATTCGGGAAATGATCGACCATGTTTCAGTATGATGTTAACTGGCCCTGAACTTCTTAACTGCGCCGCTCTTTCCCATTCCAAGGCTAACTATTCGTACTTCGTCAGGGCATAGCCCTATCCAAGTTCTATTTTTCCTGCGCATGGCTTTGAGTTCCGTTGCCATGGTAACGTGGTAGACCGCTTCAAAGTTTCCCAATCGAAAACACAGCCTCCGGGAGAAATGCTCCATTTCTTCAGGGATGTTGCAAATCTTTACCATACCTTACCCACCTGTTCAGCTAAGGTTTCTCCCAATACCACTTAAGTTTCGTGCCAACTGCTGTGCATTTGATGAAGCAATGCGTATTATAACTTTAACCGAAAAGTGTGCCAAATGACCGATAACTATGGTAGTAGTTATAGGAAAGTATTTTAAATATCTCATCATTTGAAGTGCATACATTTCCGTGAAAAGTTTTATCAATTAATTTACCTATTTTAAGCCAAACAGCTGCAATAAGTTCATTCTTATACACTTTTTATCCGATTCTCAAATTATCTGTGAACAATGATCTTAATTAAACTGCACTGAGCATTATTGGTGATCGATTGAAATGAAACGACATGACGACTTGACAATAAAAATTTGCTGTTTGTTTTATTATAAATATGATATATAATGATTACAAATAAAAATATATAATACAGTAAAAATCCAGTACAATCCAAATCCAATGTTTAGTACAAGAGTTGTCTTTCTGTCCATACAACTGAATTGCAAGGCATTTCAAAGAGATCAGTAACACAATACGGTACATTTTGAGGCGCAAAATTCCGTCTGAAAAAACGCCCAGCTCATTTTCAAACGCAAATTTCCCCCTGATCTGAATAAGCGTAGATACGTGTAGGTAGATAGAAATATGGAAATTGTGAAAATTCAAAATAAAAAAATGGAAGTTCAGTCCAAAGTCCAGTCCAGGTTTTTTCAATATGCCAGCATTGTACTCAGTGGCCATTGCGCCAAATGACCCGTGGTGGTCACAAACCAAATGAACTGAGACATTGTGCTCTGTGGCCATTGTGCCAAATGACCCGTTATGGTCACAAACCAAACAAACCGGGTGATTTTGCTCAGTGGCCATTGCACCAAATAAAGAAATTATTTGCTTGCAAATAGGATTTTTATGTTTCCTCTCTGACTGTTTTGTATGTTGTGATATCTTATTCAGGGGACTGGGGAGGACACGGTTTGCCCCATCGTAATGGGGTCACGTGTATAATTGACCACGTGCAAAGTGAGATCACTCAGGTCATTGTGCCACTCTTCACAGCTCAGCATTGAGTCAAGACGTGTTTTTTCAATATTGGAGGTAAGCTCGAGTTTTTCTAGGTTTTTCTTCTTCATTGATTGCTTGAATTGCTCAATCTGTGGGTCGGGTAATTCGTGTTTAGTGCCGGTTTGTATTTTCGCCTTTAATCGTGTTATTTTCGGTCAGCCACATGGCCTCAAGCCGGCCAAGCGTCTTAATTTTAGGCCACTCTTTCGTTCGGAGATTACGCCGCGATTTGGAAAATGGTTTTGACTGTCGTGCGGACGCGTTTTTTAACCTCAAAGGAGTGCATCAGTCCATTTATTCGGCGTCGGCGGACGGACTGTCGAGAAACTGCTTCGCCACGACCTCCACGTTGTTTCCACTTTAACTCCCGACATAGTTATTTTGGAAATTGGTACGAATGACCTTACAAGCAATAGACCCGAAGTAGTGGGCTCCGCGATCGAGAATATAGTCCGAATTCTCATAGAGCAATTTTCGGTTCGAGTCGTCGGCGTGTGTCATGTCATACCACACGGTCTGGCACAGTGTTCAGATTTCAACGAGGCGGCGGCAATTCTCAATCAGTACGTCGATGTGGTGTTACAATCTTACCCGCAAGTTTTTTGTTGGCGGCATAAGGGTTTTCGTAACCCTTCCTACAATCCATTTTTAACTGATGGCGTTCATGTTAACCCTTCTGGTCAATATCAATTGTACCGCAGTTACCGCGGTGCCATTTTGAAGGCTTTGGGCATGCTAGAAATAGCACCTTCTCGTGTCTAAATGCCGCCGGCTCAAAAAACTCGAACAGCGTGTGTTTCGCAACGTGGCGTCTTTTGCAATTTTCAGTGCCATTATGGTTCCAAAAATTTTTACTTTAGCAGCTTGTGCTTACAACAAGGAAAATTGTCCTTTGGCTGCCCTTGTCAATTTCCTGTTTCTTATTGGCTCGAGTCGTTTAAACCTCCTTTTTTGCTTTGAGCTTTGTTTTGCCATAATTTGCCCAGGCTTTGCGCCTTACATTTTGTTATATCCCAGTCGGGCATTAATGTTATAATTAAGCATGTTCCCAACGTGTTAATTTGGGGCTTCGTCCTCGTGTTTTGTTATACTTGGGCTTCGCTCCCAAGGTTTTTTAATTTGGGGCTTCGTTCCTCAAATTTTATCGAGGCTTCGTCCTCGTGTTTTGTTATACTTGGGCTTCGTTCCCAAGGTTTTTAATTTGGGGCTTCGTTCCCCAAATTTTATCGAGGCTTCGTCCTCGTGTTTTGTTATACTTGGGCTTCGTTCCCAATGCGTTGTTTTGGGGCTTCGTTCCCTAATTGTTGTCGAGGCTTCGTCCTCGTGTTGTGTTATACTTGGGCTTCGTTCCCAAGGCTTTTAATGTGGGGCTTCGTTTCCAATGTGTTATTTTGGGGCTTCGTTCCCCCTTTTTGTCGAGGCTTTGGCCTCGTGTTTTGTTATTCTTGGGCTTCGTTCCCAAGATTTTTATTTTGGGGCTTCATTCCTCAAATTGTATTGTGGCTTTGTGCCCCGATTTTGCTTAAACTGGTATTCACTTGTGCCGGAGAAATCTGCTTGTTTGGCTGATCTTTTGTAGATGCCTCCAAGACGATCACAACGCCAGAAACGGCCATCAACAGAAGCAGTTGAAGCACTTGCTAACACCCCTCGTAGGAGAGTAGCACAGCCACAGGCTGTTCCACCAACAGATGGTCTGGGTCATGCAGCACCTGTAAATCAACAAGCAGCTCTGGTAGACCCGCCCCCATTAGCGCTACCACCTGGTACAATGGAGCACATCATATCCTCCGTGACGGCAGAGATCACAAAAAACCTGCTGCCATATTTGCCCCAGTTGCCTGCTGCCACCCCACCCAGCGTGCCCCAAACAGACCAAGTACAGGTGCAAGACCTCACTGAAGTAGCCTTGGGTGGGCAAGCCATGGATTCGGCCACCGCAGTGGTACAAAATGCATTAAGGTCAGCCCATTCCACGGTAACAGGTGAGCGGCTGTCTTCGCCTCACACTCCCCCTATGCCGCAAGCAATCTTTCAGTCAGTTAACATGCCAGTCGATGCTCGGGTCACTCCTAAGGTTCGAGCGAAGATATGGAACAATGAGTACATCCAGTTTGGGTCCCTTTTGCGTAACCCAGTTCTTGAGGAGAAAATGCAGCTCCACATCCAGAATGCAGAAGGCAGTAATCTCCCTTCTTTAGCATTGGAGCCTGTCAGTAAGCCAAAAAAGATAACATCTATTGATGTATGGACCTCAGCTTTTCACATTTTTGTTGGAGTGTATACTGGGAAATACCCGACTGAGGCCCCTTCCCTAATGAAATACGGGGAAATCGTCAAAGACTTGGCAGCCCGGGGCAATAACTGGAAGTACTATGACGAAAATTTTCGGTTTTTAAGACAGTCTTCTGCTACTTCGTTGCCCTGGGGTGTGATCCACTGGGAGTTGTGGCTGCGTTCGCAGTCCCCAGCATTTGGAAAGAGCCACAGCCCTCCTGTTCAGCGCCACAACAATCTAGGGCAGCCCCCCTTGGTTCCCAAGGGATTTTGTTTTAAATTTCATAGGGGCTTGGACTGCCCAGGTTGTGCCTTCAAACACGACTGTTTCAAGTGTGATGGCAACCATCGAGCCATTCACTGTAATTTTCGTGGCCAACAGGGAAATAACACCCCAAAGGGTAATCAGTCGACTTCCTCTTCCCGGGCTGCCAAGCCCTTTGCTGCCAACACCAGTAAACGTTAACCATTTAGCTTATTTTCTGTCTGGGTACGATCCTTCGACTGTAGAGTTGTTGTGTTCAGGTTTTGTTAACGGATTTCCACTCCATTTCCAGGGCTCTCAGCATTCCGTTGAGGCCCCTAATTTGATTTCGGCATTGCAGAACCCTACAGTAGTGGACATCAAGCTCCAAAAGGAGCTTGAAGCCCAAAGAATTGCGGGACCTTTTAACTCATCACCTTTTCCAGTTTTTCGGATTTCCCCACTCGGTGTGGTACCAAAGAAAACTCCAGGAGAATTTCGGCTCATTCACCATTTGTCGTACCCAAGGGGGACATCGCTGAATGATGGTATTCCGTCCACTCATACCAGCGTGTCTTATGCAAGAGTGGAAGATGCAATACGACTTATACGATTGGCTGGTACAGGTTGTTTTTTGGCTAAGACAGATATCAAGAATGCATTCCGAATCATACCAATTTCCCCCCAGGATTATAATCTCCTGGGAATTTGTTGGAGGGGTTTATATTACCATGATCGATGTATGCCTATGGGTTGTGCAAGCTCCTGCAAAACATTCGAAACGTTCAGCACTGCAGTCGAATGGATTGCCCGGAACAAATTGAAGATAGCTATGATATTACATTTATTAGATGATTTCCTGATTGTGTCACCCTCGAAAAAGCTCTGCCAAAATCAGCTCGAAACATTCTTAATGGTATGCAGCTATCTGGGCATTCCCATGGCACCTGAAAAAACTGTGGGCCCCGCAACAACAATCGTATTTGCAGGTATAGAGTTAGATTCCATCCAGATGGAGGCGCGGTTCCCACAAGACAAACTTGAAAAATGTCTCCAGCTAATTGAGAGTTTTCTAAGGCGTAAGAAAGCAACTCTGAAGGAAATTCAATCCTTAACTGGCCTTTTGAACTTTGCCTGTTCAGTAATAGTCCCTGGTCGGGCTTTTTTGAGACGCTTAATTGACCTAACCATCGGTGTGCAAGCTCCCAACCACTAGATTAAACTTTCCAAAGGGGTTAAGGAAGATATTAAGGTTTGGAAAGAATTCTTGGAAACTTTCAATGGTCACTCCCTTTTTCTCTTGGACTCATGGGAAACTTCAAAGAGTTTGAATTTGTATACAGATGCCTCCGGTGCTCTTGGATTTGGAGCAATATTTGGAAGTGAATGGTGCTATGGCGAATGGCCAGAGAGTTGGCAGCACACGAATATTGCCTTTCTGGAATTTTATCCCATCGTCCTAAGCCTTTTTTTATGGGGACACAAGATGCGAAATCGGCGCATACTGTTTTTCACTGACAATGAGGCCTTAGTGTATGTCATCAACAAGCAGTCCTGTAGGGACACCTCACTAATGTTTTTTGTCCGTAAGCTAGTATTGGCATGTCTCTCGCACAACATAGTTTTTAAGGCCAAACACATTCCGGGTAGTCAGAATAAATTGGCTGATGCTTTGTCTCGGTTACAGGTTCAGGCATTCAAATTGCTGGCGCCTGCTCACATGACTCGGTCTCCAACGGAAATACCTCCGCACCTGCAGCCGGTCAATTGGCAATTGTAGTTTCCTCTCTACTTCAATCCAGCTTACAACCTGCCTCAATTCCCACTTATAATAGGGCATGGAAGCTTTTTCATGAATTTTTCTATGGAACCTTCCAGCATGCTCAATTCACAGTTCCATTCACTCCCCCCATATTAGCATTGTTTATAGCTTTCTTGTTTAATCGTCATTATGCTCCATCTACTGTGCATACTTACATTTCAGCCATCGGTTACTCCCACAAGTTGTTGGGTTTTCACGATCCTTCTAAGATTTTTTACATTTCTCAGATGCTCAAGGGTTACAGCAAGATAGGTTTTCGCTTGGATAGCCGTTTGCCCATTTCTCTGCCAATTCTACATCGATTGATTTCCTCAGCCCCCCAACTACCAGGCTCACCATACCAAATTATTCAATTCCAAGCTATGTGTTCTTTGGCATTCTTTGCCTTTCTTAGGGTTGGCGAAATGACTATTTCTACCAACAAAAATGCAGCGCCCCCTCTTCAGCTCTCTCAAATCACTAAGCTTATAAATGCAAATGGGGAAATCGAAGCCTTCAAAGTTTTATTCCAGAACTTCAAGCACAGTTACAATCAAGCCTCCTTTTCATTAGTAATTTCTCGTCAACAAAATTTCTGTCCTGTACATTTACTTTCACTTTATATTGCCCAACGCGGCACCCAACATGGTCCATTTTTCAGCACAGTGGATGGAGCTCCTGTTTCGCGAACTTCCTTCACAAACCAACTTTCATTAGCTATTAGGTACTGTGGCTTGGATCCTTCTCGTTACAAGGGCCATAGCTTCAGGATTGGTGCTGCCACCCATGCTGCAGAGCGGGGGTTTTCCGATGCCCAAATTCGCTCACTAGGTCGTTGGAAGTCCAATGCATTCTTGAAATATATTCGTGTGCCTAGCTTGACCGCATAAACTCATTCAAACTAGTTTGATTGCTTGCAAGGGCAGCAATCTGTCATTGTCTTAGATCAAGGGTGGTGGAGGCAGAACTAAGGGGTTCTACTCATGTCCCAAGATTGCTTGCAAGGGCAGCAATCGGTCAGATGGTCGGATAAGTAAGGAGACACAATTAGCATGGGCCATTGTGTCTTACTTTCTTTCCCTTCGTTTGATGTGTACCATGCAAGGGCAGCAATATGTAAAAAATTTAAGATAAGTAAGGGACAATCGTGTTTTCTCCCTTTCCATATGTTCTATGATTAGGATGCAAGGATAAGTGACGAAGATACAATTAGCATGGGCAATTGGGTCTTCCTTCCTTTCCATCTGTTTTTTGTGCATATAATTGTAATGGTAGGGAGCCAGCAAGGGCAACCTCCCAAGCAAACTTAAAATAACATAGTGGTTGGGAGCCAGCAAGGGCAACCTTCCAAGAAAATTAGAACTGTTACTCAGCATTTATGATTACAGCTAGCAAGGGCGGCTGTTCCTCATGTTTACCAAAAAATTTAGTCTCTGCGTGCTGCGTTTGCCTGGGGTGGGGCAGCATCGGAGATTTCATCTGGATGCTGGTGGCGTTTTATTGCCCTCACCTTTACTGGGCCACATCAGATTGGTCATAGATTTGATGTCTAATTGCATTTTATTAAAGCGGCTATGGGCCTGTGTTCATAGCCATATTAATCCAACAATTTGTTTGGTCCTTACTGTGCCCAGCAAACGTAGCGCAGGCATCGCAGCACCCAGGGGAGTTCTTGTTAAATTTGGATGAGGGAAACATAAAGAAAATATTTGCTTGCAAATAGGATTTTTATGTTTCCTCTCTGACTGTTTTGTATGTTGTGATATCTTATTCAGGGGACTGGGGAGGACACGGTTTGCCCCATCGTAATGGGGTCACGTGTATAATTGACCACGTGCAAAGTGAGATCACTCAGGTCATTGTGCCACTCTTCACAGCTCAGCATTGAGTCAAGACGTGTTTTTTCAATATTCCCTCCTCCTCCCCATAACCACCGCATATTTCATTATGTGTTTTACTGTCTTCATTAGGTGGTGGCGTTTTATTGCCCTCACCTTTACTGGGCCACATCAGATTGGTCATAGATTTGATGTCTAATTGCATTTTATTAAAGCGGCTATGGGCCTGTGTTCATAGCCATATTAATCCAACAATTTGTTTGGTCCTTACTGTGCCCAGCAAACGTAGCGCAGGCATCGCAGCACCCAGGGGAGTTCTTGTTAAATTTGGATGAGGGAAACATAAAAAGTAAAATCGATACTGGGCTGATCAGTGCTGATTGTAGTTCACAAGATCATGATGAGGCTTTGTTATACTTTAGTTGCTATCCTTGTGAGAGTATTGAAAACCATATAAATGTTTATAGTGCAACTATTTCTGAAAAGTGTAAGGTTGAAGCTCATAAGAAACGAGTGAATTGCCAGAGGAAAAGGGACAAGGAACCATCTCGAGTTCCTGTTAAAAGGATTCTAAAGGCACTCGGAAAAAGAAAGTCAAGGAAAAGATTAAAGTCGTTTGTAAGACAACATCTTCCAGACAGTTCTTTCATCAGTAGTTTGTGTAAAAATTACAAAACTTGGAACCTCTGGTATACCACTGATCATTTTTATAGTAAATTGGTTTTTTTACATGAAGAAACAGAAATTTGAAACTATTGGATATATAAATGAATTACACTATGTTTCGACAATGACTGACAGAAATAGTCAGCATAAAAACAAACTCAAATGCTTAAAGAGAAAGTTAGTAGAAACCAATGAAAAAAGACACTATAGACTTCTTAAGCAAAGACAGCGCGACAAAAGAGTCAAATACACAGAAACAGCTAATGAAAGGGCAAGCAAATGTGCACATAGGAGAGAGAATGATAACAACGTAACTGTTGACAAGCAAGAAGAGAGACTTGCAAATAGGAAAGCCTGTTATAGAAAGACCAAAGCAGTTCCTGGGGGTCCAGTTCATGAACAAAAACAGGCACAAAATACATTAACGTTTTCCATAAGTCAAATGAGTATTCAGTTTGCCAGTGCACTGTCTGCTTTGAAGCATGGCCACTGAAATCCAACCCAAGGAGGGTCGATCAGTACCAGTGCCAAAGGTGCATGAGCGATAAACAACAACCAAAGAAGTTTTCTACGGAGATTGACATGGTTCCATCATTAGTGCCTTTACAACTGCAGGATTTAACCCAAGTAGAAGAAATGCTTATTGCACATGCACTCCCTATCATGCGTGTTTACATAAAACCTGGTGGACAAAGAGGCTATTCAGGTCATTTATCAATTTGCCCCAAAATATAGGTGAATTAGCACATTCTCTGCCCAGATACCCTAAGGATATATCTCTTGTTGTTGTTAAAATGAAAGGAAAAGACAACAGTTTTAAAGATGTGAGAGTCCGGAGGCAAAATGTAGCTGATGCACTGCAGTGGCTCATGACCAATAACCCACACTACAGGGGCATAAACATGAACCAAGACTGTTTAAATTCTTTACCAGAAGATGGTGTTCCATGTGGTATTCTCTCAGTTGAAACAGAAGATTGTGGTGAGGATACCACTGGTGAACCAGATTTGGGTCCTCAAAATGAAGATGACATTGTTTATAATGAAGGCACAGAAATGAGTAGTTTTCTCTCCATCCCTGAATGTCAACCCCAAGAAATGGATGCTATTCAGCAACAACTCTCTCAGCAGGCTGGTACAATGCCTTGGCCAACAGTAGATAATGAACCCATAAATGAGTATCTCACTCCTTTCCTGGCAACATTGGCTTTCCCAACGTTGTTTCCAGGTGGTAAAGGTGATCCTACCAATCCGTCATTAGTCAGAGATATACCACTTGGAGAAAGAGTGGAGCACCTTCTGAAATTCGGAGAAAACAAAAATGGAAAATGGCTATATCGCTTTGCTTCATACCCTAGGTTTGCTTACTGGGCATTGAATATGATACAGAGGAAACGTATTCTACAACAAACAGGCATGTTCCTGAAACAAAACCCAGGAGAATCACATTTGACTCCTGAAGAACTGCGTCAGATGGCTGCTAATAATAACACAAAGGTGTTCATATCAAAGATATCATGCTATCTTGGAAACATTACTGGTTCTAATGCCTATTGGCACAAAGCTAAAGAAGATTTAAAAGCAATAATTTCCCATGCTGGAGCTCCAACATTCTTTTTCACATTCTCATCTGCAGATATGCATTGGCCTGAACTTCATGCGCTGTTTGGTACTAGCTCAGTTGGTGGTAGTTCAGCCAATAACAAACGCCAGAATGTAATTAACAATCCTCCTATTACAGCCTGGTTCTTCACACAACGATTAGAAAGTTTCATTAAATACTGTTTGTACAATTCACTGGGTACCAAGTGGCATTGGTACAGATTTGAGTATCAAGCCAGGGGAAGTATACATTGTCATGGTGTAGCAAAACTTGAGAATGATCCAGGGTTATGCAAATTGTCTGAAACAGCCCTCAGAGGCTACTTTAGCTGAGATCTCCATTGCTAAAGCTGATCAAACAAATATACCAAAACTCAATCAAGAGATTCTTGAGGGAAAAGACGCTTCCAAAGAAGTCTGTCAGTATGTTGACTGGTTATTGTCTACATATAATCCAAACCCACCTGATAATGGAGCCTGGGAAAAACCCTTGATTCATCCCTGTCAAAGACGTCACAAAGACATACTAGATCCTCAAGACTTTCATGATGATTATGTTGATTTGTTGAATACAGTGCAAAGGCACACCCGCTGTAGTACAAACTATTGTCTTAGAAAGAAACAGAATGACACTGAACTCAAATGCAGGTTTAAGTTTCCATTTGAACTTTGTCCCACAAGGCTGGAATTTGAACCCATTCATACAAATGATGGAAATACATAATACAAAGGTGATAACAAAGAGAAATGATGTGAGGCTCAATAATTACCAGCATCTGCAGCTGCAAGGTTGGAGAGCAAACTGTGATATTCAAGTGGTAGTTGATTATCATGTGTGTGTGGAATACCTTGCAAGATATGCATCCAAAGGTGAACCAAAGTCACCTGTAATGAAGCTTGCATTTAATTCCATTGTTCGTAATTGTAACAACAGTAGCAACCCAACAAAACTGATAAAAAAGGTGATCATGAAATCACTTGGACAACGTGACTTTTCTGCACAAGAGACCATGCACCATCTAATGTCACTGAAACTAGTGAGCTCATCATTCAATGTAGTACCTATCAGTTTGAATGGTTCACGTAGAATCAAACCTAAGATACCAGATGGGGAAATAGCAACAAATGACTCGCTACTTGATACCTATGCTCAGCGTGAAAAGTATGCCAACGCAGACCCTGAAATAATGGCTTTAAAGTTCATTGATTTTGCCACGACATACAAAATTGTCAACAATAAACTATCAAGTCAGCCTGAAAATATGGTTCCAAGAGTCTATCCAGCATATTCTCCCAACAAGAATGGCCAAAATTTTGGACTTTATTGCAAGTATCACTTGCTTAGGTACAAACCGTGGCACACAACACAAGAAAATGCCTGGGGTGATCAAGAAGGCACTGATGGTGTATACATAAACAATTGGAAAGAATTCCTAGGTACACCATAGCCAAGCAGCATGCTCTAGACTAGTATGAAAAATTACAAAACATACAAACTCAGTCAGAAGAACAACCACAAACTGAGCCCTACACACAGGAACTTCCACACCGTGAAGAGTGGATGGTTTTAGCAGACCTTGTACTGGGTCTTTTGTTAACAATAATAATACTATGCAAGAAACAATTCAGCCTGAATGTGACTGGCAAAATGACAAACTCAAATACTGTAAACACCTAATAGGAGAAATGCCTTCCTGGATAAAAACCAAGAAGGATGCATTAGGTCCTGCTGTTATGTTGCGACAACATACATGTAATATTGATGTTGATACTTTTAGTGATATGCAGAGACATGCATACAATATTGTAATGACACATTCAGAACAAGTCTATCCTAAACAACCATTGTTACTCATCATACTTGGTGTTGCTGGTACTGGTAAAAGTTATCTAATTAACGCCATTCGAAACTTACTTCAGTACTCTTGTGCAATAACCGCTACAACAGGCAAAGCTTCATATAACATAAATGGATGTACCATCCATTCACTATTAAAACTGCCTGTTGGCTCAAAAGGAAACAAAGAGTTGACTGTGGCACGTCTTGTCAGACTACAAGAAAACCTTAAAGATATCAACTATATTTGTATTGATGAATATTCTATGCTAGGACAAACAAATGTTTGGCTGGATTGATAGGCAATGCCGACAAGCAACAGGCAAAATTGATGAAGTATTTGGCGGTAAATCTATAATCTTAGTGGGTGATCCTGGTCAGTTGCCACCTGTTGCCGATAAACCATTGTATCATTCTAGACCCTCAAGTTCCATACGTGAACAAGGCCACTTAGCTTATTTCATGTTTAACAATGTTGTTAAACTATCAGTAAACCAAAGAGTTCAAGGCACAAACCCAGAGCAAACACAGTTCAGGGATTTGCTTATGCGACTACGCACAGGAGATTGTAATGAAGACTGGAAACTGGAAACAAGCAGATATAGCTGAATTCCAAGATGCCACAAGATTGTACTTTAGCAATGAGGAGGTTGCCAGTTATAACTTCCAACAGTTAACAGAGCTCCATCAGCCAATGGCACGCATTGATGGACGACACTCAAGTGATTTAGCTAAGAAAGCTAGCTCAGATGACATGTCAGGATTACAGCCTAGCATTTTCCATTCAAAAGGGGCAAAGATAATGCTTACCATGAATTTGTGGACAGATGTTGGGCTTTGTAATGGAGCAACTGGAACAGTTGTAGACTTTATATATGCAGATGATCAGCAGCCACCTGACCTACCTGTGGCTGTAATTGTGAAGTTTGATGACTATACTGGTCCATCTATTCATGATAGCATTCCAGCATATGTACCTATATGCCCAATAACAGTCACCTCTCACACTTTAGATGGTGTGCATGAGAGACAGCAACTGCCTTTCAAACTTGCTTGGGCAATAACAATACACAAGAGCCAAGGTTTAACACTACCAAAGGCATGGATTGACATTGGTCAGACTGAAAGAAATGCAGGCATTTCATATGTAGCCATAAGCAGAGTAAGAACACTTTCAACTTGCATAATTGAACCAATGACTTTTGAAAGGCTGACAAGCCTTAAAAAGTCTATAAATCTAAGATTTAGACTTGAAGAAGAAAGCAGACTTCATAATCTCTCAAATATCAACTGATCACAAACTCAAATAATCATTACTCTTACAGTCAAGTAAAGAATCAAAGTCCTACATTGGGGGCTATTAACTTGATTTCTTTCATGACATTTCTTATACTATTACTTTAACAGTTTGCCTTTGGCGATAAATTGAAAAGTAAGTTTTGTGTTATGTTTATAGGGAACTGAGTTGGTGTTACGGGGCATGATTAAAGTACTAATTACAGGGTTGCATCATTATATATTTTGTGCTACCACCTGAAGGAAAGATTGTACTCTGACCCATAGCACCACAAACCATAACTGTATCAACTGAGTCATTGTTGTACTCAAACTAATTTTATGCTTCATATTTCATGTTTCTACCACAGAATTACACACGTGTACAACAATGGAGTCAAAAAACCAAGGCAATGGTGAGTACATATCGTTTTGTACACCACTACTCCTGCACTGCATGAAACATGATATTCAACCAGTCACAAAAATGACAGTTTTATGAACTGATGTATATGACAATTTAGACAGATAAGGAAATATTGTCAAACCTATCTAATATCGACACTAAAGGGCCAGAAATTAGTGTCAGTATTAGAGAAGTGTCCAAATTTTAGAGAATATTGATCAGATATGACATCATTCTTTAATATGTTGACAGCTTCTGATCATAACAAGATGTTGACTGATACAAAATCGCTCAATGAAGCCTTTACTGTATGATCAAAGGACGGGGAGTAGATTTTTAGGGCCTCTTATCACTGTCAGAAACCAGAATATTGTTATTTTAGCAAATTACGTACTTTTTCATTACTCAATGCTGGCATGCGTGCTTATTGATACTTACATGTTCCCTTTTGTTCCCCAGATGCATCAGAAATGAAGTGTTACATACATTCAGTATCACCTGTCAAGAAGTCTGGGAATACAAGCTACTTCAACTGCAATCTACAGATAGAAAGCCAAGTTTACAGAAGTGTATGCTTTGCACTCAAGAAAAAAGAAACCCTTGACGCCATGTCTCAACAAAGATCACCGGTGAAGATAAAGAAGTATACAATCAGCTCCGAATATGGAAGGGAGGATGTGGTAATCAACAAGAACAGCACAATCACAGCAACTGAGACTGACTTTGAGCACAAAAGTGAAGATGTCATCTCAATTTCCTCCCTGGCACATGTCGCACCAGAACAGCTTGTTGCGATCAAAGGGTACCTCGTATACTTGAGTGGCACAAAAATAGTTATCATAAAAGGATCTGAGCTTAAGAAACAAGAGGGATACATTTCTGATCCATCAGGATATATAAAGATCATATTCTGGGGCAACCACACTGACAAAGTTCAGCAAGGGTCCACCTACTTCTTCAATAAAGTAAGAGTAAAAACAAATCAAAATCAGAAGTACTTGAACACACCAAGACAAGAAAGCAAGTGTACCATCGAGTTCGCTGAACCCTTCACAGAACCTCTACCTGCTCTTGATGAAGTTTCCACCATGAAAGAAATCACTGCCAACATACTT
Source organism: Plumapathes pennacea (assembly GCA_964036295.1). NCBI lineage: Eukaryota > Metazoa > Cnidaria > Anthozoa > Antipatharia > Myriopathidae > Plumapathes > Plumapathes pennacea. The sequence continues at coordinate 5,243,901 of OZ038468.1, forward strand.
GGGATCAGCAACATTAACAAGTACAACTCCTGTTGTAACTGTACAAAGAAGGTGGCCATCAAAGGCAAGCTGGCATTTTGCCAACATACCTGGGATCAGCAACATTAACAAGTACAACTCCTGTTGTAACTGTACAAAGAAGGTGGCCATCAAAGGCAAGCTGGCATTTTGCGAGAACTGTAAGATGTCCCAAAGATCCAGTACTTGCCATGTACAGTGGAGCTTCAGACTGCACGTTCAAAACTGTGCTGAACCAAAGCAGAAGCTTCATCTTTATGTCTATGATGAACAGGTGGTAAAAAAGCTGTTTACTGTGTATGGAATACACGAAACATCATCAGAAGATGACACATTGGAGAGACTATTGGACATTGATACCGCAAAGTTGAGTTTTGACACCCAGTCTAACAAAGTCATTGACATTGATCCTGTTGAAGTATAGAATTCCGAAAGTAACACCAATATTTTATTAAGTTTTGTTCCCTTCATGCAACTATGTTACAATTTAGCAGTTTATTGAAGTTCCTGCTGCATTATGAGACACAGCATTGCATGTTTATCAACATTGTTATCATGGACTTTTATAAGTTCTGTTCCTGTTCATACAACTATGTAATACTTCAGCAATTTACGGAAGTTGTACCAAGCAAAGGAGGCTGAATCATAACCCCAAATATCATAAATATTCATTTTTAGAACTACATGTAAATACAAGTTTTGATCGGTAAGTTTTGTTCCTGTTAATAAAAATATTGTAACAGTATTGAAGTTTAGTAGGATGGTTGTGTATTGAAGTTTATTTAAAACATCTGTTACGAGTGAGACTCTTCCTGTGCAAATATAAGAACCAGAAACACTGAAACTGTGCACTTTGCAATGCCAAAAGCATTTGCGACTTTCCCCATTCTTCCTTCATCTGCTAGGTAGTAAAGCGTGACTGCAGAGAAGTCCACGAGATGTAATTCTTAATGCACGGGGATGAGATTTAGAGAGCACGTGCCAGCAGGCCTTATTGCAAAATGTTCCTCATGAACTACCTACTGAGTAGCTAATAAGGTCATGTAATTGCACAAGGCTATCTAGACACTGTACCTTGAACTCATATCATATTCAGGGTAATTTACGTGGGCCCCACGCCAGATAGGCTCATTCATAGCATCTACTCTTCCGAGTAACAGCTAGCACTCGGCAAGCTCAGTTTTCTGCTCGACAGAGTAACAACTAGAAATCGGCAAGCTCGCTTTTATGGCGCAATCCCTGTTAACTGTGGAGAAGAGAAAGCCAAAATGCTAGGGATGCAGCACCTTCAATGATCACGACTGAGCAGCACCTGGGCCCTACTGCACGGGAAATGAAGGGGAATGCAGCATGCCAATCCTAAAATCTCACGACACGGAAGTAGTGGTAAAACGTGGTTTCTGGCACATTTTGATTTATGGCACCAGGAACCATCTATACTTATCTATTAATACATTAGGAGGGCATAGTAAACCGCCTATAACACTTTGCAGAATTATTAAAAAAGTTAAAAGAATTTAAGGAATTTAAGGAATTTGGGTCAGCGAAAAAAAATTGAATTTTGGTCTAAAGGAATTGATAATTGTATAAAAAAATGACTTTGAGGAATGAAGATAATATTAGTAATATCATGGATGAACCTGTGGAGATTGATGAGCTTATATTGTTAAACGTAAAGGAAAGGAACTCTATAAATAGGTTAAGGTATTATTGTAAACATAAGAAGTATAAGTACCTTTGCAAGCTTTGTAAGGGATCGCAAATTTGTGAACATAATAAGCACAAGCAATCCTGCAGGGAATGCGGAGGAACATTCTTTTGTGAACATGGTAGAAGAAAGTTTTATTGCCGGGAATGTGGCGGAAAAGGGTTTTGTGTACATGATAAGCATAAGCATAATTGTAAGGTTTGTAAAAATAATGATTTAGTGAGTAAAACAAGGGTATAATTATTAACGTTTTTCGTTATAAATTATTAAACAAATTACTTAAAATTTTCTAAAATATATAACAAAGAATAATGAAAATCGAAGATCTAAAAACTGAAAACTTAAGATTTACTGATTTTGAGACGAAGAAGAACAAAAAAGGTGAAAATTTTCACATCATGAAAGTTTACACAGAAGACTCTAGTGGAAAGGGCAAGCCAATAACTTTAGAGAAGAAAGATGTGACAACACTTGGTTTGAGAAAAGTTTTTAAAGAAGATGGAACAATAAGTCATCTTTATTTTTCAATAATCTTTGGACCTACCGGTAAAGATGAAGACTGGATCAAGAAATTTAATGGCATCACAAACTTCATAAGAACATATGTTAATAAGTCAGAAGTAAAGAAACAAATTGGAAAGAAACCAGGCAGAACGAGTTTTGTGAAATTTACTCCTTTGAAAGAGGAACCTGGAGAAGATCCAATAATGTTTCTTAGTGTTGGCCATACTAATGGAAAAGTTTTTAGTAAGTTTTATGGACATGATGGAAAGAGATTAAGCCCTGGTTTCATGCTTGATGAGTTTTTTGACGTCAATGTAAAAATAAAGATTGATTCCGTTTTTATTAATTCAGTGAACGCGTATTTACAAGTAAGTCTGACGGAGGCAATTGTTATTTCAATGTCAAAGTTTGAAGACAACGATGACGAGATTATAGTTGATAAAAACGAAAGCGAAGATGAATAAAAGATTAGCATTACTAAATAATTCATAACTAATTTTGTTATGAATTTAATTATTGTTCGCGTTACTTAATAATTCATAACAAAACTTTTGTCATTAACTAAATTGTTCATTTTGGCGAAGATGGGTACTGAAGGAATGATGCTGGAAGTTCATAAGATTTTTAGTCAACTAACGTTGAAGTACCCAGTTTTAAAACCTCATTTGAAAAGGTGTTATGATCAACTGGACAAAGAAATGTCTGATTTGAGGACGGAGGAGGATAAAGAAGAAGAGAAGGCGAGGAAGAAGGCGGAGAAGAAGAGCGCTATTGAGAGGGAACTTAAATCTTCGATCAGACCAATTGAGGAAAAGAGTGATCCACTGTCTAAGTTTTTTTAATCTGAGTGTAGATGAAAACGATGCTGCACATTATGTTGCGGCCATAAACGCAATTACCAAGACCATCGAGGGACGTGAGCAGGCAACGCTTCTTTTGTATTCCAAGCAAGGGCAGCTGTTGAAGCAAGCAAAGGTTGAACTCCAAATTTTTGGGTTCAAGGAAGTCATCGAGGGCTGTAATATTTCTAGAAGTCATGCCTCGCTGTTGGTCGCCTTGTATGACTTACTGATGGAGTTCCCAAGATTGAGGTGTTGTTGTGTGCCCTTGAGGACTTTTAATGGGAACGTTACTGTTATTAGGGAAATTTGTGAGCAGGAGAGGCAGTTTTGGAGTTTTCTTCCACCGGAATTGAATTCACAACAGTAGGCAGATTTTGAGTATGAGAATGTTGGAAATAGAAATTTACTGATTTTCAGGTGTCCGACGCGTCGGACAGGCAGATTTTAGAGCATGTGAATGCTGTAAATGGAAATGTACTGATTTTCAGGTGTCCGACGTGTCGGACAGGCAGATTTTTCGCTTTTTTTTTGTTTTAAAACAACTGTTTTAACGAAACCACCACCAAACAGATCCACCGACAACTACGGTGATTAAAGCCAATTTTTCTTCATGAATTTTTGCGCTTGTTGAAGAATTTGTTTCTGCCTTTTTTTGTCTAATAGGATTTTGCTTTTTATTTTCGCCATCATTAGTATACATGTTTTTGTTTGGCTTTTCATCTGAGGTTTCATTAGTATTCACATCTTTTTTGCTTTCCTTTTTGTTTACTGAATCATTCACCCCAAACTTCATGTCATCTGTAGCCTTTTGTAATTTGTTGTTATAACCATCGACTCTTCCTGTGTTTATGACTAATTCAGAAGGAAGCAACCAAGGTCCCGGCGTGATGGCAAAGTCTAATTTCACTTTTGCGTTTTGAACAGCCAGTTGATATCTTGAAATACTTTTGGAAATGTCTTCTTCAATCACGGCGCTTTCAAACAAAATTAACATTTCTTGTTGCGCTTCTTGTACTCCACCTCCATCTCCAACGATCGGATTTTTAAAGCGACGCCCAACTCATAAAGGATTCTTCTTATAAAAAAGTAAAGTAAGGTAAGGTAAAGTAAACATGAAATTCATGTAAAACATGAAATTCAATAAACTTTGAACTACTTTTGAATAAATTTCATCTAAACCAATACCGCATCCACAAGTGGCACACCAAACAGCAAATGAAACCTGTTGTGACCAAAATGTTGTCTGGTCCTGCTAACCATTTCTTCACCTGTTTCAAAGTTTTAAAAGTGAGTGTTTCATTCATAAAAATAGTTTTCATTTTCGAAACAAAGAACTTTTCAGGCGTGACGTAAATATTCAAATCTGTTGGCACTGGATTAGTGGGGTGATTGAAAGGTGTTGGATGGAGATTCCACCTTGTCGCCCACAGAGGGATCACGTGAGATAGCATTGCGCCTGCGTGAACTCAGTGCGTTGTTGCCTTCTTCGTGAACGGCCGTGAATTTATTCTTGCTGTAAATTGGGTCTTTTTTGCTGATACAATGTCAGCTAAATCGCCTCCTGGCTCTTCTGAAGAAGTCCGAGTGGAGGTGCACCCAGTACCGAGTGAGAAAGCTGATAAACGCGCGAAACGCAGCACTGATAGAGGCGGGAATGAAGTCATAATTGACTCCCGCCAAAGCGACATGGTGAGCGCTCAGTTTAGCTCGTTGCAAAAAACCATGGAAAAAGGTTTTTCTCAGATGACCGAGTCGTTAGCGACCATCTTATCTCAAACCTTTGAGAAATACGTTGTTGAAGAGGAGGTCGAGGTCACCGAAAGTGACCCGAATGACAGTAATCTGTCAAAAGGCCAAGAAGTTCGCCAAGAGGAGGCCACTTCAAAACAACCTTCGGCCATGGATGTTGATGCAATGGTCCAGGACCTATTGACACATGTCAAAGAAAATGACACAGACAAACCACCAAACGACGCCACTTCGGTCGGAGAGTTCCTAGAAAGTGTTAAAAATGATCTTAAGTCGGAGGAGACAGGCTCTCCCATTTATGAGGAACTTTCAAAAATTGTGACGCGTCTCGTTCGAGACGGCATGCTGGAAGATAAACTTCAAGAAAAACTTAACAAGTACCCTCAGCCCAAAAACTGCGAAGGGTTGACGAAGGTTTGTGTTAACCAATTGATTTGGGACAACCTCAGTCCTTCCATTCGGTCTCAAGACCTGAGATTTCAAAAAGTACAAACATCTATCGTGAAAGGAATGACAGCCCTCGCTCGCATAGCTGACGCCATCTTGAAAAACGTCACTGAGATAAAAGGCGGGAAAGTGCTCGCTCAAGAGGCCATTGATAGCCTTTCCCTTTTTGCACATGCCAATGCTGAGCTGAACTCGAGACGGAAAGAGCTCATAAAACCAGACCTGCATTCTGATTATAAGCACCTTTGCTCAGCATCTATACCAGTGACTGCTGAACTTTTCGGAGATGATTTGTCCAAGCAAGTCAAAGATATCTCCGAAGTGAACCGGGTTGGCCGGAAAGTTACGTCTGCTGCCTCTCACCATAGAGGTCAAGGCCACCCGCAGTTTGGATACAAATCTCAGTTTTCTGCTGGAAGAGAAAAATTTTTTCGAACAAGAGGTCAACAGAAGCCTTTTTTAGGCTGGCGATCAACCGCCAATCGCGGTCGAGGGACTCAGCATTCAGACAGCCTCAAGCAGAAGAGTTAAAGAAAGTGAACTCAACTTCTGTGGACTTACCAGAGGTAAGTTCCGCTGATTGCTTTATAGAACCAAATCTAGAGCCGGCAGGCAGACTGAAATACTTCCTCACGGATTGGAAAGAATTAACTTCTGATCCACAGATCCTTAAAACAGTGAAAGGTTTCAATGTTGAGTTCCTTGGCACCCCCCCTACACAGCTAGTACCTCCCAAGGAAATTGTTTTTAATCCAGAGGAAGCACGTATTGTTTGTTCAGAGTTAGACAAACTTCGCAAAAAGGGGGTTGTTGTTAAGTCACAACACTGTCAAGGCGAATTTATCTCCACAATTTTTCTTCGCAAAAAGAAGACGGGAGGCTACAGGGTTATTCTCAATTTGAAGAACCTAAATCAATATATTAGTAACCACCATTTCAAAATGGAAAGCTTGACCTCAGCAGTCTGTCTTATGACACCTGGCTGTTATATGGCATCTGTGGATTTACAAGATGCATATTATTCCATTCCAATCGATCAGCGCTACCAACAATATTTAAAATTTTCTTGGCAGGGGGAATTATTTCAGTTTACCTGCCTTCCTAATGGTCTTGCATCAGCGCCTCGTCTTTTTACTAAACTTCTTAAACCCGTTTATTCCACTTTGAGGCAAGTTGGCCACATGAATGTTGGCTACATTGATGATTCCTATCTTCAAGGACCTTCATTTGATAATTGCAGTACAAATGTACAGGACACTGTCCATCTTCTCACGAAAGTGGGGTTTCTTTTAAATTCAGAAAAGTCTATCCTCATACCAAGTCATAAGCTCACATTCTTGGGCTTTGTGTTAAACTCACTCAATATGACTGTGAGGCCCACTCCAGAAAAAGCTGAAAAGCTTCAGCAGAGGTGTTCAACTTTATTATCAACTAGACTGGCCCTTGCCAGTGAGCTCGCGGCGTGAGTTGGGTCGAGACCAGAATATAAAATGGAAAGTAGGGACAAGAGCGGAACTCCCACGAGAGACTTCCAATTTCTCACCATAAAAATATCACACAGCATAGAGAACTTGGCTTTTGACACCTTGCTCTTTTGACACCTTGATTAAACTAAAAATTATTATTACAACTCATACACTTACTTCTTAAAGGTTGAGCGACCCTGCATCTTGAGAATGCGTGATATATCTTTTTATGCACAATCGATTATGACAGTTTGACCTTGACTCATATTTCTAATCAGAGGCCACGATTAATCCAGCCTTCGCTTCACTACTTATGTGTTTTCTTTTATTAACTCAATACGTTTCTTCTATCAGGCTTTCAAGTATTCGTGCTCTGTAACAAATATAAAATTGAAAGCGAGGAATGTCACACGAGAGATGTTTACAATATTATTGCGCTTTTGTTCACAGTGTGTTCAGTCCATTTGTGACTGCAAACTCAATCCTCAGAATTATTTCGGTGTATTTTTCATTTCTGGTATTCAATGACCATTGCAAAACAAAGGCTACATGATCGAATGAAAGAAACACTTCAACAGGCAATGTACGATACGCAGAAGAATTTTATGAGGCAACAGATGTCATGTACAGAGTAAAGCATAAAGCATCATTGTTTTACGGCTAAAGCTCACCGTAGCTTTGGTTTCTGTTTTCGCCCTGTTATCTTCCCAAAAGTATTTCGTGTCGCCACAGAAAGTTTCGTCGGGACTAAATACTTTTCAGCGACAGAGATATTTGCAATACCCCAGAGGTACCATCAAACATTTGTTTACGGCTATTCTCAAAGCTTGTGCGGTGAACGCAAGCCAAAATAAAAATGCCCATTTTTAGGGTGCGTTCGATTGACCCTAATCCGGAATAGGAATACAAGGATTAAGGACTTTTCATCGTTCGATTGACTCGTATTCCTATTCCGGAATAGTGGCGAGAGTATTCCAACTATTCTACTCGCTGGAGCAGAATAGCCGGAATAATTCGGAATAACACGTCAGCGCCCTGTTGCCCTGTTTCCCTTGCGGTCCGCTTTTCTGTCAACAATATAATGGCGTCCATAATTGCCAATGCAGAAGCAGAAGAAAAGCACATTGAAGAGAATTTAGAGCTGATAAAAAAAAAGGGGTACTGCTGGACCAGAGAAGAGACCCTGCTGCTGATATCTTTGTACGAGGATAAGAAAGAGCTGTTCAAGAACGTGAACTACAAGAAGAAACAGATTTGGGAGATAATCGCGGCCCGGATGAGCGAGCACGGCTGTACTGCTCGCCCCGACCAGTGCGAAGGCAAATGGAAGGCCCTAACAATGGCTTTCCGAAAGTGTGAAGACCATAATAACCAGAGTGGTAACAGTAGGAGGGAATGCCCATTTTACCAGCAGCTTGCAGAAGTGTACGGCTACAGGCCAAATGTCAGGCCATACACGACTGCCAGCAGCTCGGGTCTTGGAGACTCAGAAACTCAGCCAAAAAAGCGTACACACAGCTGTGACGAAAACGAAGAGACCCCCAAGAAGAAGGCCAGAAAGCCACGCATGTCTCGGGAAAACGAAACTCTTCAGTGGTTGAAGGAGTACGCCGAAGACCGGAAAAAGGAAAATGAAAGTCGCTGCGAGAGAATGGAGCAGCAGCATCGAGAAAAGATGGGTTTGTTGTCTGGACTTTTGCATGTTTTGAAAGATATCAACAAATAGTCTTTGCCAGACCAGGTACTTATAAAAGTTGTTATTTTGGGGCTTTTTGACTGCCGGAGAAAGTTGCTATATTTGCATTGTTTACGGTACTCACCGCACGACTAATTAACAACAATATTCACTCTGTTACCGATGCATTTCAGAATTGCAATCAGGTTTTTTCTTTATTGAAGTAGTTTATCGACTGCCTGGCCAGCTTTATACACATGTATATATATAACATTAGCTGGACAAAGATTATTTTTTCAGAATAAAACCCCTGAAACATGAATCGAAGGGTTCAATTTATCCCTTGTATTTTTTTTCACGATGAACAAATGTTAGATCACACTGCTTTTCATGAGATCATGGTTCATGTTGTGACAAAACAATCACCAACAATGTAAACTATAACTCTTGACAACAGACTGAACACTTTATCATTCAGGACAATTTCTAACCATCATAGTACATGTCTCAGTTTAACATTAAAAAACTTTTTTATAACATCAACATAAACTTTATTTCAATACAGTTACAGGTCAACATGTCCAAACTATCAATGATATTTGTGTTTGAGAGCACACTTCAGACCAACAGCCACAAGTTTTGTATAAAGCACTTAACCAGTGACCTACTAGACTTCGGCCAAATTTGTGGACGAATCCTCAGAAAATGAGCAAATTCAAACAAAAAAAAGCATATCCTACAAAAGGCTTATCTTGATCTGTTTCTCTAATCAGAAATACTATAAAATCATCTCAAAGATGCCCTGATATTATATCATTTCAGTGTGACAAAAATGGCTTCTTTTCACCCAGGCAACCAGGTTTGGCTCATACAGGCTACAGGCCTGCACTAGATCTTTATGGCAGTTTTGGGCAAGATCATTAAGAGCTTCAAATGTCACAAACTGCAGGGTGCAGTAAAACTGTTGTGAGCCCCTACCCCTTAGAAATTTCCACTGTCATCCATGAGTGAAATATGGATATCTCTGGAAATGGACAATGTACAAGAGTTAACGTAAATTCTACCAGTCTTAAGTTCCAGCTGTCAACAATAATTCTCCATGATCTCTCTGCGCTTGTCACCTGCCCCACAGCCAGGAAGCAGAATGTTCTCAAACCCATTTACTTCATCATCTACATCACCCATAAAATCCTCATAGGGATCTTCACTGTCAAGGCAGATATTGTGCAGAGTACATGCAGCAACAATAACTGTGGGAATGTCCTGAATACGTGACATGTCCAAGTACTTCAATCTTCGAAATCGACCCTTCAGCAGTGCAAATGCTCTTTCAATTACCATCCTAGTGGAGGAGTGAATAAAATTGTACCTTCTCTGTTGAGGTGTTAGGTGGCCGTTATCCTTAAATGGGATTAACATCCATGTCTCCAGAGTGTATGCACCATCCCCCAAGAGATGGGTGTCATGTGTGAATCTTTCCTGTACTTTGCCAAAGAAATCTGAATTTCTGAACACCCTTGAGTCATGTACACTACCAGGCCAGCCAGCATAGCAATCAAGAAAACGCATTTCATGATCACAGATTGCAGTCAAATTGACTGAGTGGAAGTGTTTCCTATTGATATAATTCTCAGAACATTCCTGGGGGGCTTTTATGGCTATGTGCGACCCATCAATGGCACCTCTCACACCTGGCAGACCTTTGTGTTTCCTAAAGCCCTCTATAATGACCCGAGCTCTTTCATCGGACGGCCATGCAATAACTTGACGGGTGATATTGTTCTTTAGGGCTAGACAAACGCGATTGGTGCACGTAAACACTGAACTTTTGGTTATGTTGAAGCGATCCGATACCGAACGGATTGACTCTTGATTACCAAGCAGCCATAAAGTTATTAGCAGGTGCTTGTGGACGGAAATTGGTTCTCTGCCTCCGTATTGAGGGCCTGTGGGCAGTTCTGGGCAATTACCCAGCTCAAGGGCAAGTTCCTCGAACGTATCTATTGACAAGCGGAAATGGCTTCTGAACTCCGTCAGGTTGTAACTCGGAACAACTTCCTCTGCATAACCTCTGATACGGACGGCTTTTCAACGCTCTTTACGGAACCCATCCACACAAAATAGTGGCAAAAGGTCTTCTACCATATCTTCTTCTTCTGTTCTGGGGTCTTCTTCTAACATTTCCGCGATAAAAACCAAAGCACCAGCGACAGCAACTTTCAATGTTGCCGCCGCCATGTTTGTATTTGGCAACTTTTACCCGAAAAGCCGCTGACAAAGCGCATGCTATCGCAGGCTATTATTCCAGAAACGGAAACGTCGTTTTATTGACTTTTCTTCTGAATCGTTATTCTGGAATAATCCAGAATATATTCTTATTCCGGATTAGGGTCAATCGAACGCAACCTTAAGCTCGCTGGGGCCCCAGGCCCCCGCGAGCAATAAAGACTGTTGGAGCCCAAATGGAGTCTCACTGTGTTAAGACATGTTTCTCCACCGACAGTGGCATTCGAAACCTTGTAATTTCTCTTTGGATAAAAGGTCGCAGTTGATCACATAAATTCATAAAACAACCTCGTGACATTTGGAAATTTTCTCTCCATTCCTCGTCGACGAGTCTTTGATGCAAGAAGTTCTCCCACCACAAATTGCAACAACCAGGTCGAATCCAAAACAACCTTCGATGCCTTGCTGTCCTCCTGTTCCCAATTCTTCTTAAAAATCTCGTGGAAAAGACTGTTTGGTGCAACAGATCCATCCTCCTTTCCAGTATGCCATTGTACTAAAAAGTATGACTGAATATTGGATCTGCACCTGCATTGCTACCATAATTGTTAGCATCAATACAACGTATACGCGAACCTCCATCTTGAATAATGACAAGCCTCGTTTTGGCACAGCTTTCATTCCGAATCGGGAGTGGATATGGTGTTTACAATGCAATTGGAGCATTCCGAAAACCTACCCAATACGGGACGTACCACTTTCAGAAGCGGAGTGGAGCAACAGCGCTCCGTTTCAAAAATCGCTCCAAAAACAGCGTATCCATTGTAAACGGAAGGCCTATCTGGTACGTTTTTGCGATGCTACGGAAAGCTATCCGGTATAGTGTAAACACAGCCTAAATCGCATCATTTTTCTCAAAGCCAAGGCTGCCCCAGGGGCAACCACTGCACACTATTTGGTTGCCTCAGCACATTAATTTTGAACCCTGGCCTGAGTATTGGTCCAGCCGGGGTTCGAACCTACGACATCCCACACAAAAAACCGGCACTCAACATTAAATTGCATTACATTACAGACCTGCAGCATATACTGTAGAATGATAGCCTCACAACAACAAATGTATTTGGCATAAAAGTACAGTATGTAAAAAGGTTAAAGGTTAAACTAGAATCTTTTACATAATTCCACGTGCTAAGGTCAGCTTTGCCAAAAAACTGTTTTATCACTGTTCAGCAGCAACTTGTGCACTTTATATCCCAGGCCATCAATTTCTTCTCTGTCACCACCAGCCAGAGGTTTTGTCTTGCTATCTTCAAATGATTGTGAGCCTGATTTAAGGTTACTTGCATGTTGATAAGGACATAAGAGTGGAGTGGCTGCCAGTTCTCAATAGGCTTTTACTAAGTTCATTTTTTTAATGATGGACTTTTTTAATGATGCAATGTTATACCAATTATCAGCAGTTTAGGTGATCACAGTAGCACTGATATATTTGTAAGTAAAACATTGTGTATTAAATGAAGCACTGGCTCACCTTTGGGAGGTTAAAGGGAATACAACAGCAAATTATTGTTTGCAATTCCTCTGCTTGGAAGTTACATGAAAAATCATTGCTCTCATCCCCACCAAATCTGCTATGGTGTCCCAATTGTTGTATGACAGTGGCAACATGTGAGACAGTTGCTTCTGTCCACTGCTTCATGTTTCATTCCAGGCTTCAATCCAAAACATCACTGGTGACCTGTTAAATAAGATAAGGCTTTTAACTTCCAGTATCCTGTCTTCAAACTAAGACATTAAACAAAAGTGGCAACTTACATAAACTGTACTTTTTTAATGGGCATGGCTCTCAGGGAGTAGGGGTGGGCACAGATTAGTAAACTAAAGGTTTTGCTGGACCTCCAAAGTCATTATAATATGTATAAATTTAAAAAATTGTATGCACAAACTACTCTGAATCACAGCAACAATACATGAAATGAAAATGTTCAAATGTACAGATTATTAACTGAATACATTTTATAGAATATTTTTTACAGAAACAGTCTTGTGATACGTACAATTAAAATAAATGTACAGTGAGATCTGCTCTTGAAACAGCAATGATAATACCGGTAATACAATATTTTATCAGAGGGCAATACATCTGTGAAGTTTTAACACACTGTTGGTTTGAAACTTTGGAGCTTTCATGCCTTGAAAAATACTACCTTTAATTAATTTTTGCCTGATTAAATATGCATTGTGTCCTGCATAACATGAAACAAAGGAAAAGATTGAAATGACACCTCTTTCTAGCTTTTGTTGTACTGAAAGAAATGGGAGATTTTATGTTCGTGAAGGAGATTGTCATACTGTAACTATGCTGGAGAGATGATTGTTGTGAATTTGTTGTGATGATGCTTGAACTTTTTTCCCCTGGTTCAAAAATGTTATTCTGGCATTCTGGTTTAAAACAACAGTTTATTTTTTATTAACTGGGAGAAAAGAAAAAGAAAAATATGTATCTCCTATCCCTACCCTCCTTCACCACCAAACCTGCAGATGCGCATTCATGAACCTACAACACTATAACCACTTGTCTTTGTTATAACCTAACCCAAACACCTTACAGCCTTCATCACTCCGTGGGGTCTATATGAATGGGCTTGTGTTACATTCCTCGCTTTCAATTTTATATTTGTTACAAAGCTACTCAAAAGCCTGATAGAAGTGAAATGCATTCAGTTAAAAACAAGACAGACTAGTATTGAAGCAAAGGCTGGATTAATCGTGGCCTCTGATTAGAATTACGTGTTCGAAGTCAAACTGTCAAAATTGATTTATATCAAAGCAGCAAGGCAGCTGTAAGCTCGCGAATTTGTAAAAGGACTTCATTTTGCGGAAGTAGCTATTTAATAGAACTGGCTCAATTCACCACTTCGTGGTGAACGCGGGCTTAAAAAAGTGTTATATAATAATTGAGAGAAAAGATTTATCGACGCGGTTTTCACGGGTCACGCGATCGCAGCACCCTTCAAAATAACAGATTGTACCTTTTTGACTCTAGAACTAAAAAGACCTGAAATAGTCCAGATGCCAATTTTGGATTGTCTAGGCTTCATTTTGGCGAAGCAGGGGCAATTTGTTTTTTGGAGATTTGATAAGAGTTTGTATGCGGCCGCCATGTTAGTCGAACTCGGAACACAAAATGAAGTTGATCTGTGACTCAGCTTGATGTTTATTTACTTCATATCTTTCGCAGTTCTAACTTTAAAATGTTGCGTGAAGGACCGATTAGTCGGCCGCCCGCGTGCACACGGCTTTGTTGTCACGGTATTCAAACGTCCATAGCTCCCGATAGATATTTTGTATCGACTCAGAATTTTGCTTTAAGTCTTAAGGCATGATAGTCCTGAACATATCAGTGTATTAGACTTATAGGATACGTTACTTTTGAGATGGCTTTTTATGACGTGACATGCAAACCAAGAATTGAAACACCTGATAATTTGCATACTGTATGAACTTGTAAACATTCACCGGAAATGGATATTTTTGGCCGAGATTCAATATCTTTCCGGCCTAGTATCTTCTAAGCCGTATATACTGTCACTACAGAAATTTTGGCGGATACTAAACCAACGGCTTCAGATTTGTGTGCGATAACGCCATCGGTGCCACTGATTGTTTGACCTTCATGGCACCGCGCCAAACGGTCACAATAACAACGCAAAACACAGTAGAGTGAAACACAACCAAGCTCAGAATCAATGGCCAAACAAACTTCGAACGCATGACAAAACTTCAAAATGAGAACACGTTCCGAACAAAAATATGGTCGCAACAACTACGACAACATCTTGCTTTTAAACTGCATTGATCGACACACCCTGTTGCGCGCCTTCATCATGCCCAAATTTGGAAAACCGCAACTCCTTTATTTGGAAATCCATTGTTGACAACAGAGGGAATAGGGAAGTAGGGAAGTAGGGAAGTAGGGAGGTAGGGAAGTAGGGAAGGAAAGTGATTACTATACCTCGCAAATCCCACAAAGTGGAATTCGCGAGCTAAAAAAGACAAGTCATGCATTACCCAGATTTACTCGGTGGGTAACTGTTTCACTTCTAAGCTCAAAATGCAGAGTCGCTCAACTTTTAAGAACCAAGTGTATGAGTGTTGTAATGATAAATTTATAGTTTAATCAGGTTTCATTTAAGCAAGGTGTCAAAAGCCAAGTTCTCTATACTGTGTGATATATTTCTGGTGAGAAACTGGAAGTCTCCCGGAAGTTCCGCTCTTGTCCTTGCTTTCCATTTTAGTTTATTCTGCTCTCAACCCAAATAACGCCACGAGCTCACTGGCAATGCCAGTCTAGTTCACAATATTATTGCGGTTTTGTTCACAGCATGTTCAGTCCATTTGTGACTGCAAACTCAATGCTCAGGACTATTTCAGTGTATTTTTCATTTCTAGTATACACACAGGGCAGCTCAGGCTCCGGGGGTCTGTCTGTCTGTCACACAGTGATATGTGATACCTTTGTTATTACGAAAGAACATGACCTTTGGCAATTATAAAGAAATGTATGGGGATTTTGGTCGTTTGCTGAACAGCGGTCTTATGCAACGATTGAAGTTAAAAACTGGCTAAATATGTTTAGTTGCGCGTTATCTTACCTCTCTCCGAACGTCAGCTTGCTGCGCTCGCTGGAACCGGTAAAAATTTCGGGGCAAAATTCTGACATCTCTTCTTATGCACAATCAACAAGAAGTATTTCGTGTCGCCACAGAGAGTTTCGTCTGGACTAAATATTTAGCAGTGACAGAGATATTTGCAATCCCCCAGCGGTATCCATCAAACATCTGTTTACGGCTATTCTCAAAGCTTCCACGGTGAACTAAAGAACGCAGGCCAAAATCGTTCCCTAACATCCAGTTTATCAGTGCGTGTTCGGCACAAACCCAAACGGTGTTGAGTTTGGATTAAATGCAGTTAACTTTTACACACAAGTACCGAGCAATTCATGGCCACACTGGAGTTGTTTAACAAAGTCAATTACGTCATTGCATATCATGTGACAATCTGAACCAATCACCGTGTGCTGATAAAAAAATTAAAAAAATAAAACATAGGTCCGCAAAGCGTACATGAAGCTATTTGCTAGTTGATGATAGTCTATGATAGTGCATGGTAGTTTGTGTTAAAACGAGGGTGAGAGTTCGAACTATCATCGAATATTATCACCGTTTGATCGGGGTTTTACACTATGCTAAGTCGTTGGGACGCTCCTCTTACACACATCCGGAGCACAATGTAAATCCATAAAACCAATGGGGGTCTCATATTTTCTTGTCTTCAAGTCCCTCCCCCTCTCCTCCATTCAATGTTGGCCCATGGTGCAGCTATGAGCCAAACCCTGCTCGACTACCCAACATTGAATGGGGGAGGAGGGGGTAAACTTGAAATCGTCCCAACAATTTTGACCATGATTCTGTTTGTTCTGCAGAACTAAAATCGCTGTTTAAGGCTCTTGGACAGAGGGGACAGGAAATATTTTGATACACCTTGGCAGGTATTGTCACAATAAATCATTTTACGTCTAGTTTGTAAAAAATAGAAACAAGAAACTGTCCGCTATCAGAAAATAGGGCCCACATTAGGCTTCTAAAGGTTAAAAGGTCTGGTCACAGGAAATTCATATATTTTTAAGTAGCTACATTTTACAGTAAGATGATTGACTGTATTGAAAAGATGCTAAACATATTTAGTGCAAAGGAAAATGGATCCTCGTTGAATTTCCTACTTGAAAGGAAATACAGTATTCACGTAGGCCGAGTTTGGTACCGGGGTGCAGCTGTTTAGTGGCGGAAATTCACCGTTATGGCAAGTTTCATTCACAGATTGTTGTTATAGGACTTGCTTATAACACCTGATATTTTGATAAATCGAATAATTCATGCAGCTTGCGAATAGCCGTGTTATGGCGGCGGCAACTGTTCATGTGACGTCAGACAGAGATTGCTCAACATTACACCAGACAATACTCCATAGTTTTGGTTCAAATTCGGCCGTTTTAAAACAGTTAAAAACTGGAAAAGTGTATTACCATGAATAGTTATATCTAAAGCCCATATTGGTGCATAATACACTTAATGTTTCCCTTGTATAGAAGGAAAAACAACAATACTCCACTGAATGATTTCCATGTAAACGCATCCATGTAAACCGTGCCTCAAACAAAAAACGATAACAGATGAAAACATTAAGCAAAGCAAGGCTTCAACATCTGAAGCATGCAAATTAACTGAAAAAGCCCGCCGTGTCGTGAATAAAATTGTTTCTTTTGTGTTGTGAGGTAATGACGCAAATGATTGACACATTGTTATTATGTTTACTCCACCCATAAAGTGGCAAAATGCACTGACCAATTGTAAGGCTGGAATAAAAACCTCCCAGGGTTTCTGTGGAGTGAAGAGGAGTAAACTGCGAGGAGAAGCAAAGATGGATTCAAAGGAGTATAGTGTTATCTATAATTATGTTGCAAGAGGAGAGTATCCAGATAGGTTCTCTAAAGAAGAAAAGAGATCTCTGAGAGCGAAGGTCGATGCGAGAGGAACGCGGAAACAGACTATTGAAAGATATAAACTTTGATGAAGTGAAGATGAGGGTGCACCTACTTGAGTGCCTAGACAACGAAGCAATCACGGCCTTTCCCCGTTCACGTAAAGCACCGAAACTGCGACAAAGAAGTCACAAACTTCAGGTGATTCAAACCTTTTGTACCTGCCATCTACCCAAGGCATATGATGACATGATCAGATGTGATTTGTGCGACAAGTGGTATCACATTAAATGCATGAAATTATCTTCAATTCCCACTGATAATGAAGAATGGCTCTGCCGATCATGCCTGCCACCCAAGAAAGTCAGCCGGAGATAAACAGTTGATAACCTGTAGACTGTATATAAACATTTGTTTCAAGCCCGGGAGCTTTTAGTACATGCGCCGACGCCAAGACTTGTGCAAACACAACTGACTGAACATCATGTTACAGTTTAATGGAATACTAGACTTCCAATTGCAGTTATAAATAAAACTAGTGTGCATAAATCACAAACAAGTGTCTTGAGCAGATAAGCAATAGAAGCAGTGTCACAATTGATTGAGAATTATCGTAATTTTGGATGTCAGAATACCTGACAAGGGCAGGGCACAATATTATGCCTTTAGCATGGTCAACGTTTACTGGGGGGAACACATTTCTGGATGGGGGAACACATATCCTAGGAAATGTGTTCCAGGGGGAACACATTTCCTGTCACACCAGCTAATAGAAAGAATGAAACTGTTATCTCCAAGGTCTGAAACACGTATCGCATGCTTGTTGCACTGCAGGATGCTCTGATATCAGGCAGAATACAGTTCCTAAGCACACTATGTGACAAAACGGCTTTAAGTAACGCAATCGGCGTAAATACCCATTTTTGTGATGAAAATAATCCATTCTAGCAGCTGAAGACTCCACACAACAAGAGACTGACCGTGATCAACCGCCATGACAAATTACACTAGGTTCTAACCAAGGGTCATATGACGGAAGGTTCGGACACCTGTGGTTTAGTGTAGTTTATTCAGGGTTGCCAATCACGCAGAAAAAATAATTTCCTAATTTTTCGCTGACCATGACAACCCTGTTATTTTTTACTCACATGGATGAGCAAATGTAAGACCAAATGATAAAACACATATATCAGTAGTAAGCTTCAGGGGGGGGGGGGGGGGGGCACATTGACACACCGTTTGTAGCCAGTACCTCGCAAATGTGACATGTTGTTTGGCAGAGTTCATTAGGAAAATTGGTGATGTTTTACTTCATTTGAACAACTTGATACTTTGAAAGCTGTGATAAGTCCTACTAGCAAATCTAGCAAAATCATTCATGAAAACCAAAGCAGCGAACACAACAGTCCCAGCAAAAAAAACAAAGCAACACCACAAGCAAAATTTCATCTACTGTTCACCTCTTTTTCTGATTAGATTACTTCCGTGGACAAAATGTTCCTACAGGACCATGCAGAATGGTCTTCATTTCAATTGGTGTTCTGACTTATCAAATATTGTTAACATCATCGTACATTCGGGCAGATGACACAATGAAATAGTGGAGACTGCAACTATGTTGCAGTATCCACAAAACCACCAATAATATTGTAAACAAGTTTCATGTTACATTCCTTGCTTTCATTTGTTACACAACACAAATACTCAAAAGCCTAAAACAAGAAACACATTTTAGTAAAAAAATATTGCAGCACAGGCTGGATTAATCATGGCCTCTGATTAGAAATAAGTGTTCGAAGTCAAACTGTCAAAATCGACTGTGCATAGGTACAGTAAGTCATGCATTACTCTTTTCTTGCTGGCTGACCCCTTCACCCCTAAGCTCAAAATGCAGAGTCTCTTAACCTTTAGGAAGCAAATGTATGAGCATTGTAATGAAAATTTATAGTTTAATCAGGTTTCATTTGAGCAAGGTGTCAAAAGCCAAGTTCTCCATATTGTACAATATTTTGATGATGAGAAACTAAAAAGCCTCTCTTGGGAGTCTGGCTCTTGTCTCTACTTTCCATTTTAGGGCCTGTTCACAAAGAGTAGGGTTACCTTAGCATTAAGGGTAAGCAAGGTACCCAGATTAACTTTTGTTCACATTGTTTCAAGATTTTAAACTTTTCTATTTCGACTTTGTCTTTCTTGGCCTAATTCTGGTTCTTGGTTTCAGCAAGGTTTGGCTCTACAAAGTCATCTTGATATAAAAGTAAACAATTCATCATTGACCTCAGTACAAAATTAGTGTTAAATCATTGTAAATCTGCCTGGAAATTTAAAAAAACCTTCAATCTGCATTTAGCTTTGCTTTTTCACACAAACCTCAAAAGCTATTTGACCAGGTTATGCCTACTTTTAGCTCGTAAGTTGCAAACTTGCGTCATGAAAATCCGTGAAGGATGCAGTCTCAGAATGACAATCTAAACAAAAATTGGCTCGAATTTTAAGTGATCTAATGAAATGGATGGAGTTTGTTGGAGTTTGGCTAGGTTTTTGTTTTGCATGAACAATAGAGCACAAAAAGGATAAAGGACACACAAGCTGCACTTATGAATAACAAAGCAAAACATGTTCAAACTTGCATTAAAAAAACATGTTATTTCAAACGCACACACTCATTCAAAGCCTGTGTGCATTGTTCGCTTAGTTCTGAGCTGAACTGTATTCCAATTCTTAAGGAGAGTTCTTAAGGAGAGTTCATTCCTTATAAGGGATGTAGATTGACAGAGTCCTAAATCAAAGAGCAGAAAACCCCAAACCAGAAATTGCCATGACAGAGATCAACTACACAAAGACAACCACTCTTGAACGTGGTTCGGGAGATTCAGAAACAAAACCAGACAACTCTGGAAAGACAACAGCACAATTGAAAGTGCAAGTCAAAGGAATGTACATTATCCCCATGGATAGTTATAAAAAATGATGTGGATATATATTGAATGAAATGAATGAAATAAGTTCTTCGAGGCATAGACAAGCACAACAAAGTACAACAACTTTGAGTGTTGCTTCCTGACACTGCCAGTTCATAATTAAAACTCAAATACTTCTTCAGAAAGGATAAGCAAAGGTCAGTCAATGGAAAACTGGAAATGGAACGACCACCGTATTAAATTGCAAGTATGTTATGTGTAGTACTGACTCAATCACTTCAAGAAGTTACTAGAATCATGCCAACCATTCATCAGAAGTTATTTCTCTTAAAGTATTGTTATAATATTATGCTTCTGTTGCCAGTTTTGGGTATTGCATTCCACTTACAGTAGCGTAATCGGAACATGAAAGATTCAGTCAGATGACTTGCTTTTTCTTCCATAATCTAATAATCTGTTTATTCAAGAAATACTGCTACAAACCCTTCAGGTAGTAAACCCTTCAGGTTAGGCTTTGATTCTGGGAAAATTTTAGGCTGTTTGTTTTGATGCACATACAAAACAATATTTATTTTGCTCTCACTAAATATGCATACCTGAGACAATGTCCAGTCCAGTTCAGAGTAAAAGATTCACACAGGAAGCCTATTTATTTGTACTGCATATGAATAAATTCAAAGACACATGCTACTGCATTCGTGAAAAATAATAATTGAAAACAGAAAAACTTAAAACATCTGCAGGTAAAAAGTATAACTTCAAAGAAAAACTGCTTGCCCTTCAATCCACAAGAGCATTCTCCAGGAACATCTTCTTTGTTTGTGTTCATTTTTTTCTTGTACGGTCGACCAGGCAGACTGCATAAGTTAATTGGCGTGACAAGGTATTTCAGGTACGACCTCACCGTGAGAAATGTGTACGGCTCCATGCATAGATTTTTCTTGTTTTCAATGCAAAATGTTTTTCACTTTTTATTGCATACAGCACTTGACTTCCAAGAAGTTTTTGCGTCAAAACTTCAGTACAACATCCATGCATGCCATGGCACGGGGAGATCTGCATTTATCACATTTCTAGTTATTGGTGTTGCTAACCACTTCTCAACTTCAGCTACTGAGAGACACCTACCATAACATTTCATAGCAGACCTCCAGAGCAGACACTTTTTAAGCATTTGTTCCATTTGTTCCATTGACCTGTCGGCAGTATAATAGTAAATACATCAAGCCTCCAGGTTAATACATGTACTTATTACACGACTTCACATTTTCGAGTGCAAATACGGGCCAAAACGAGTGCAAATATGGGAGCGTATTGTACTTGTCAGGAACCAGATCAACTGGTTTATTAGCTTACGTGATCAATTTTCACAAGCAAAGTTTACAAACACATCATTTTTTGTTCCATTTTGTGCGCGGCGAGAACGTTTGCCCTGCATCGTTTGTTGTATAATAAACAATTTATTACACGAAAAGTCGTGCAATACGGCTGTATTTTTACTCGTCAGTTTTATTTTTTCTCGCCTGAAGCAGGCTCGAAAAAATAAAACCGACTCGTAAAAATACTCCACCGTATTGCACTCCTTCCCGTGTAATAACCTCTTTATACCACATTGCAAGTTAGAGACATGATCATATTTAGCATCTTACAATAGTGCAGTCTTGGTGTGGTGGATTCTGTGCAGACATTGTTGCAAACTGTCCTGCACCTAAAGAAGTACTGTAAATGGTGTGCAATCGAATGGGTCAGCAGAAGACCTTATGTGACTTTTGACCTAAACATTGGTTTCTCTCATTCATGCGTGATCTGCATTATCTCGAAACACTAAATTGAAGTTGAAAAGAACACAAAAAGGCCAGCTCTGAGACTTAAACCAGTGAATGTGAGGGAGGGAGATTTGACCAAAAATATGATGCAATTGACTGGTGCAGAACACATTTTTCTAAATTTCATGGCCTTTACAGGCCTAGAATTCAAAATAAATTTCAAACTCAATGATGATTTTCCATGCCGTGTGCCCAGCGACAAACTGACTGACAATTACAGAGAATAAACGATTGACGAAAGTATGGGAAATATGTACAGAAATTCGTACGAAATAAACGAAGAAGTTTGACTTTATATATCATACACATGCTGTACTCCCTTGTCCGCTTTCCAAAAAGCAACAGCAACGCCAATTAAAATTTTCGTTTACAGTATTCCATACCCAACTCGAACCATTAAATGCAATACAACGCATGGAGAAGAGAAAGTCATATCGATCAAACTATTGATAAATACGTTCGTTCGCATGCAAGGCCAAACCTCCCTTGGTGGAGATAAAGCCTACTACTACACTACTTTCCTCGCATAGAAAGCTCACCGTATCTTTAGTGTTCCAGTCGTTCCATCCACACAGAACAAATTGTAAAATTTGTTATACATTGTGCATGCGCGAAGTTTGTACTTTCCGCGGAAATGTGCGGGCTCACAGCCCACAGCAGAGAATCTGGGTACGAGAATGTAAGAGACCGGAAGTGAACGTCATGAAGTTTCAACCCTTTTCAGTGATGTTTTCGTAACGTAATTAAGTCACATTTTCGTAAGTCACAATTGCTTTGACGACTAATCCAAGTAATAGGTTGCGAAGACCAAATCTTCATCTGTTCGAAACAAGCACAGAGGTTAAAAATTTCAAGGTAAGCCCTTCTTTATGAGCCGTAGCCATCGTTGTTTACAGCTATCAGGACACCTACAATTATTGTAGCTTGTACATAAACAGACATGCATTTGAGGCGCCTATATTGTGCACTTCATTTAATAGAACAGCTTAACGAAATAGAGCATGTAGCAAGTGACGAGAGCATGAAAGAAGTGTGGGTGAAACGCGTTCGCCGTGTAGTTTTCCGTCAGCAAAATATATCATCAAAGCTCCGCCGGTTTTGGTCGATAAAACGGATAGGAATGGATTAGTCAACAACTCCGTCAGTAAAATAGAACCAAACGGAACGATGATCACACTATGGCGAATTTCGCCGACGGTCAAAAACTTGCTATACAGACACGGATGATATATTGCAACAAAGCAGCCGTAAAGAAAACCATAACTAATTCCAACAGCTCATACACAGACACATTATTTCTCCTGTCTGTACAAAGAGGAACACAACATTTCGCCGTTAATTGACGGCGACACTTTCTGCTTGTGTATAGGGGAACACGACATTTCGCCGTAAATTGACATTTCCCTTTCGCGTTCGGCTAAATTTGATTCGTGCGTCTGTTCGTCTGCGTGTGAATCAAAATTAGCTGAAGTCGAGATTTTGGTCGACCCTTGAGGTTACGCCGCTAGACCTCCAAAGTCTATACATGAGTTTATATGAGCACATGCGCGAACTGTTCCGAATCACAGCGACGTACTGCACTGTAGTTCATATTTTCGTGCGAGGACGTTTTTTGTTGACGGAGATTTTATGATGAGTCGCAATTAGCATATGTAAATGTTTGAGCCTTTGGAAGAGCTTCGGAAATTAACGTGGCTGTAGAACGTGATGAATTGTTATTTCGCAGAGATAAACTAGATAGATCGTATTTTGTTCTTCCAGTTTGATTTTTGAAACAAGGCTTCAGAACTGTCAAGCTTGAATGTGGCCAAATTATGTCAGTAAGAAGAGGATAACTTCCTATATTACCAATACAAACAAAATCTACAATCCTAGACATAAGTCTTTGGGACACCCTGGTCACCCATTTTGGCTGGCCCAGTTAGTCAAAAAGGCACTCGCTCTCCCCTCCCCCCGATCAATATTGGTTCATGGCTGGAAGATGCACAATTCAACATTGAAGTGGAGAAGGGGGTGGTGCGAAAAACTCAAAATTAAAGGACTTTTTCCTAGTGTCCCAACATTTTTACCAGGATCATAGCTCCAAGGTAACACAAAAGACCTTATAGCAGACGATTTAGTGAAAAGATGAGCCAGTTAAATCAAATACTCAAAGCTATGTTTGCAAAACCAATTCATGTTTTACAGAATATTTTCTTTGGAGATATACACAATGGAAATGTAGTAACAACAGCAAATGATAATATTCCTGTGAGGTTTTAACACAATTAGTTCGAAAACATCAAAGATTTCATGTTGCAACTTGAAGATAAGTGCTATCTTCAATAAATAGTTGCCTTTTTAAATATTCATGACCTTGTGTCCATGTAACCTTATAAGTATTTTGCATAATGGCATCATTGAAAACAACAATCAGAATGCTTTGAAGCAAGCTATTGTATTCAGTATATATTTCTTTTGTGAGGAATTGCTTGTACAATAGCAAAGTGCATTATGGTAGTTGCAGTCAAATATAATACTTTACTGTAGACTCCCTCAGGGCTTTTCAGGCCAATTTACAATTAATAAAACTGATTATAAAAAAACTACTACTTAAAGGGCTGGTATACTCTGAAACGTACAATGCTCTATTGACTTGCAAAAATGCTGCTGCTAAGTAGAATTTAAAATTGTCCTAAAAAACATGTCTTATGTTAAATCCCTCTTAAAATGATCGATACTAGTGCTATCTTTGAGATGGAAATTGCTAAAGAATTCCAAAGAGACACTGCGCAGTACAAAAAGGTGCTCTGGCCAGCGGCACGCTGGGATGTTAAGCATACCCTTATATTGGGTATTTCTAGAGTGAACTTTGGAGTGCATGGTAAATCTTGCAGGCAGCCAACTAAGTTGCTTCAGGACAACGTGTTATGTGGTGTCACTTGGTGTGACATCAGCAAAGTGCAATTTAGAGTTGGCTATGTAGGACTCCAATGAGCTAACTAAAGGCCCCATTTATATGAAGAAAAGTTGTCCTGGGTACCCGAGACAACCACCCGCCCACTTGAGACAACTTTACTGAGCATTTATATATTTTGTCCCAGTGAACCTGTTCAAAGCTGGCCTAGTAAGTAATTATTTATTAATGCAACTTAAAGACATCCACAGCAGTTTAACAATGGAAGTATATAATGTAAAGGTACTGACTCCCAGAAATAACCCAGTATAGGTAAAAGTGCCTGGGAGTCAATTACTAGTAAGATTAAATTAAATTACATTACTTGGTCAGGAAACATTTACACATAACACAAAATATAATAATAAGGAATAGTAGTCTACTATACTGAGAATTGCTTGATCTGTGGAATGTCTTTCCCGGAAACCAAACTTGTCATAGAAAACAGTGCTTGTCATAGAAAAACATTCTTCCTTTCTGAATTATCTAACAATCTATTGTACACATGAGTCTCTCCAATAATTTATGAAAGATAGAGAGGATCAGAGATATAGGATGATAATCCATAGAGATGTGTTTGTGAAACCTTCTTAAATACTGGTATTACATTACCAAGCTTCAAATTTTGGCTTCAATTTCATTGGTACTAAACAGGGAAGATATAAAAACTATTACTTGATGGTGTTTTTAAGTAGTCCATAAGTGAACACTGAACATTGGGTTTTTCCTTAGCTAAATTAGTCCCTACATTGGCAAAATATTTATTGAGAAGGTATTTACGATAATCATTGGGTCAGTAATTTCAACATTTTTTTCTATAATATCTTTACAGGCCTCTCTTTGGCTATAGACTTGAAATGAATAGTTTGCTTAATTCCTTCAAACTCTTTTACTGTCATGTATGTTCTCTAGAAAATACTATTATAATAGTGTTTCTTGCTTACTTTAAGGTGATGATTTAATTTGTTCCTATGGTATTTAAATTTTGAATGATAATAGGAAGATTTTGTCTTCAAAAATTTTTCATGTAGCCTATTTAAATAGGAACATGTTTATCTATTAATTTTGACATTTTGGTATAAAAATAATCAAACATTTTAGATGGATATAGATATTTCATTTAACAATGCTACTTCATTGAGTTTAGAGTAATCTCTTTTATAAATTTTAATATTGGATGGACCAGAAGAGAACTTTTTAATTGTAGCAAAATTTGGCAGATGGTCTGTAAAACTGCATACCAAATTGGCACTGATGACAAAATGCTCAACTGAATTTAGGAAATTACTAGAAGTCACTAACAGTGAGTGAATGCTGCCGACAGGTCTGATGCAAGAAATGTACTTACTTCAATCAACGATTTGAGAAAGTATGATTTACTAGCTGGACAACCAAACTTGGGGGGGATAAAATCCGCTAGGACACCGGAACGATTCAAAACATGAAAGAAAAATCAGTGGATTCATTTCTTTGACCACAGGCAGCCCACAAGGTGTTACTAAGTCACGCCTGATGGGTCAAGGTCTGATGACGTCACGGCCGATCGGTTAATAAGGATTTGTATGGGGAGATTTTCAAATCACATTTTATGCGTGAAAATAAAAAAAACTTTCTCCTGAAATTGGTCAGATAACATTACGAGTCCTTATTTACCGTTTAAGGTGACTTTCGAGGCGATTTCGCGCCGATTTAGCGATTTTTTTTGTGCTGCCTGTGTATGTACTAAAAAAAAGTTTAGCGATTTTTTTTTTTTTTTTTTTTTGTGGTGATTGTGTACAAATTTTTAGTACATACACAATCACCACTAAAAAAAATCGCTAAATCGGCGCCAAATCGCCTCGAAAGTCACCATAAGCGGTAAGTAAGGACTCGTAATGTTATCTGACCAATTTCAGGAGTAAGATTATTTTATTTTCACGCGTAAAATGTGATTTGAAAATCTCCCCATACAAATCCTTATTAACCGATCGGCCGTGACGTCATCAGACCTTGACCGATCAGGCGTGACTTAGTAACACCTTGTGGGCTGCCTGTGCTTTGACTGTAACTATGTTTGTTCTACCCTGGTCACAGAGGTTTTCTCTCTCTCTCTCCCTCTCTCTCACGTAAGAAACGTGAGACTGACGCGACGGCGTACCGCGTAACGCAATCGATTCTTTTCTCAACGCAAAAAGTATAGCACACACCATTCTTTTTGAAGCTATTTGCAATATGCAAATAGCTTCTATGTTGGCGTTTGGGCGATAGTTGAACAGCCGTTCGGCCCATCCCATTAGGTCATTAAAATGCTCCCCCTCTAGGTGGCAAAAACTACTGAGGGGGGAGGAGCATGAAGTGTTATCCATATAAAAGCCGCCGTGGTACAGGTCCTGTGCGAAAGTTTGTCTTTTATTATCTACTTAACACAAAGAATGCACAGAGAGATTTCCAGTAAAGGGTTTCCGTGCTAATGTTATAACTTTGCGACAGAATGTCAGAGGCTAAATTACCTCTCCAGGGAGGGGTTTTCTAAATATTTAAAGTGCACATAAGCCTTCAGAGGATACATTTTTATACGAAATTAGGAAGTAATTTAAGCAACTTATGCCCAAAAGAAAGCCTTTCCGAAGCGTTCTTATATTGTTTTCACGCGTTTGAAATCGGAAATATAAAATCCAGGCCGCGCAAAGTAGGAGACTGGGACCTGTGACGTCAGAGGAGTGGCGCGTTTCGGCTCGGCACCTCTTCATAGCTCTTATTTATCAGGTTTGTCTATGTTTTTCTCGCCGTTTTCCCGTGTTTTTGGACTCGTACGGCAATGGCGAGCTCTAGAAGCGATGAAGAAAGTTTGTGACTGCAAAACTCAATCCTTAGAATTATTTCGGTGTATTTATCATTTCTGGTATTCAGCGAACATTGCGAAACAAAGGCTACATGATCGAATGAAAGAAACACTTCACAGGCAATGTACGATACGCAGAAGAATTTTATGAGGCAACAGATGTCATGTACAGAGTAAAGCATAAAGCGTCATTCTTTTACGGCTAAATCTCACCGTAGCTTTGGTTTCTGCTTTCGCCCTGTTATCTTCCCAAAAGTATTTCGTGTCGCCACAGAAAGTTTCGTCGGGACTAAATATTTATCGGCGACAGAGATATTTGCAATCCCCAGCGGTATCCATCAAATATTTGTTTTCTCAAAGCTTCCGCGGTGAACGCGAATCAAAATCGTTCCCGAAAATCCGGTTTATCCGTGCATATTCCACAGAGCCAAATGGTGTTGAGTTTGGATGGGATGCAGTTAACTTTTACACACAAGTAACGAGCAATTCACTGGCCACATCTCGAGTTGTTTAGCGAAGTCAATTACGTCATCGCTTAGCACGTGATAATATGAACCAATCACCATGTGCTGATTCTCGACCCACAAAAAGAAAAACAAAAGAAAAATTTCCGTTTTTAAGCTCGCTTGGGCCCCAGGCCCCCGCGAGCAAAAATAGGGACCTTAAGCACGAGGACGTGAGAGGACGACGGCAACGTCTGTGAAACAATAAAACTCAATGCAGAAGACAAAAGGCGCACGTAAATATGTGAAATTGAGAGGATCTCGGGTCGTCGTGCTCTTGCATGCGACTTTAAATGCTTGCTTTTTAGGTTGATTTCAAGACGTGGATGACATTTCGAGAAATTACACCGTCGTTAGTCTCAGTAAGAGACGCCTAAAGGCAATGGACCGTCTGCAAAAATGGAACTAATTAGGCAACCTAGAGAATAAGCCAAAGTTACAAAGCAGAGGAATATGGAAACAATATTTCCGGGTTTCTCGCGTTGCCGTCGCCGTTCTAGTTCTGCTTAAGGTCCCTATTAATGGCGACGCGCTGGCTGCCAAACGTGAGTGATTTCTTCTTTTCATTGGCAAGATTTATAGAGACTTCGGAGAGACAGTTAAGTTCAGCATCCTATGATACTTCAGAATTCTTAATTCGTTGCCTTGATGAATACGAGAGGACGGTTTATACGGTTTCATATATTTTTGTCCGCAACGAAACACCCTACCTTCCTTTGCGTGTAGCACTTGACTTCGAAGAAAAGATTGCGTCAAAATTTCGGTAAACAAAGGCTGCTCTTGTTGAACAGTATCAATGTTAAAGTCCAATCAATGGCAGAGCGAGGGGCTATCTGTGATTATCGTATCTCTAGTTTTAAAAGAAATATGTCGCCACGGACATTGCACGGCAAATGGAAGAAAACACAAGAAATCGTTGCAAAAGAACAAAAAATCTCTAAGAAAGGTCTAAAATAGTGTATAAATGTTGGAGTCAGGTCTGAAATAGGGTATAAAAAATCAGGTATTTTTGTCTGAAATAGGATAAGGGTTTTCAGGACCGGGTGGCACATCCCCACCCAAAATTATGATGAGTCCCCCCCCCCCCCCCCCCCCCCCCCCGGGTACTGTAAACCTTGGGAACCGGCTCAACGGAATTTTTCAGTCTGGATTTTTCTGTTGACTCATGTTCGACTGTTATGACACCCGACGGTGTAAAATCCTATCCAAGAAAGTATTCGAAGACGTTTTCTCTCCTTGATGAAATTTTCTTGATGGGTATGCCGACTTCAGGCAAATATTAGGCTTTTTGCCCCTTAATTCCATCCAACGCGTTCACATCAAAGTTTCCTCCTCTCTTTGGAGGAGGAAACATCGGCGGGAATTTCTACCACTAATACTGGCCGCAGCGACTCAGGAGACAACTACTAACGGGTAGCGAACGTTTAGTTTGAGTTTCATTATCAAATTCTATGATTTTCCGGGATCGGTAAAATTCCCATACGTTTCCTTATAATCTTGAGTTGCGCAACATTTCGTCACCGAGCTTGGGCCGCCTGTGGGCGGACCCGGGAGCGCTGTTACCCGATCGAGCGGATCCAAACGAACAAACCGACTCACACAAAAGCTCAATCAAAACAACAAATGGTGTCGCTGCCATCGGCAGCAATTATCAATCAAGGTTGCGGAATGATTGGTTATCCTGGTTGGCTGTAGAATTTGTGGCTGGTTGAAATAAGATCCCATGGTATCAAGCTAATTTTCAGAATCAGCATGACAGTCAATTTTTAGAAGGTCAATATTCCAGTCTCCCATTACCAGGCAGAGTTTTTTTCTCCTGTTGAACTTGCTCAATTGTCCTATTAATGTATTCCTTGAAGTTATCAAGATTGCTTCCAAGGTGTCTATATACCACTCCACACTAAATATTTGGTTGACCAGTCATTAATTTCTATCTAAAGTGCCTCATAATCTAATGTTGCAGTGGTAAGTTCTGAGCGAGTGTTAAAATCAAGATTATTTCTAATATAGAATCCTACACCACCTGCATTAAGGAGATAGGTTCTAAAATGAAGTCATATCCTGGGATGTTTATATTGACCAAATGGTCCTTATTAACTTTAAACTTGCTTTCTGACAGTCCAGTTACTGAGAAAGGAAAATTCAGCTCAGATAATATATGTACAAAATTGTCATGATTAGCACCTAGATTTCTTATGTTGTAGTTTATAGCAGAGAAAGAGTTTCTATCAGATGAAAGTTCAACAATATCTTGGTTACTATGAAAGTCATGTAAAGTGTAAAATTTAGAATTTTGGTCAAGCGGCATATTTAGATCAGCATCTGCTTTTGTAAGATGCGAAATATTTGTAATAGGAGAAGAGATACTAAGGTGAGGCAAGTTACTTAGATCATTAATTCTATCAGCATTATCTGAGTCCCTAGCCCCTAGGCATCGAGGGCAGCTTTCAGTACAATCAGGCGATTTTATACCTCAAGATAGATTGACACAGTAAATTACCTTGGCAATATTTAACAGAACCAACCTGAACATTTATACAATGCATTGGATTACACTTGAGGTTAGTAAATATAGTACTTATGTTGGGAGTAGTTTGTTGAGGTCAGCCCTTGCTTTGATGTGATAATAGGGGCTATTCTCGCTATTCCCTTAACTTTTTCTCATAAACAGCGCCAAAGTCATCATGCAAGTGTTCTGTAATTGGCCCTCTCGGTTTGGAGACTGGGAAAAATTTTGAAATTTTGTTTATAAAGCCCACGGATGGCATGGCCTTAGGAGCTATTTATACGAGACCCGGGTACCCGGGTCACCCTCCTCCCCGAGGGGGGGAAGGGTCACTCGGGTCCCCGGGCCAACTTTTTCTCATATAAACAGCGCCAAAGTCATCATGCAAATGTTCTGTAATTGACCCTTTTAGTGAGAGTTACGCAATCTAAAATGGGTCTCGAGTTCCGAGCTCCTTATCCTTTAGAAAGCTATGCAACGATAAATCCCTATAATACAAAATAATATGCACGCAGTAATAAGAGACATCGAACGAAGAAGTTCACAGGGACACAGACTAGACACGAGATCTCGCGCATACGATTATCGGATTTGACACTCTTAGCTGAAAGGACCAATTAACGACGACATGTGTTGTTCAGACAGAAATGCTGTTCCTCTAGTCTATTTAACAAATTGACGTCAGTTTTTTATGTGTCTGTCCTCTTATTGATCATGAAACGCGTCATAACATTGTCAAAAAGTTGTGGATCCACGAGGCCAATTTGTTTTTTACAATAACAAAACTCAAGCGACGACGCGGGGAAAACACGCAAGAAAACTGGATTTTGTTCGATTTGACCGAAATGTTGTCAGCAACTTTTCTCGCTTTCTAATTGGTCGAGGTTAAAATTCAAGACATTTCATTGACCAAAAAGTGACAGTTTGACGTGAGCATTTCGCGCGTGTAAAATAAAATTTTGTCAAAGAAGTTGGAAAAAAATGAAACTAAACGCTTTTCTGCTGCGGTTTTCTCGACAATTTCAAAACAAAGCTCAAGGAAATTCTCCTCTGAACACTTCTGGTTCTCTACTTCAAATGCCGAATGTCGCTTTTGCAAGAATTGAGGTAAAATTGAAGCTGAATTCACCTTCTTCGTCCAAATCACTGTCGTCAGCACTCGATTTTATGTGTCCTCTTATTGATAATGAAAATTAGCCAATCACAAAGCGAGAAACTGACGTGTTATTGTAAAAATAAAGACTGCAAGCAGTCCTTCCTTTGCCCTCTAAGATCGTGCAGCGAGTGCTCATAAGAAACGCGAAAAAATATGGCGAATGGAGTCTCCCGTTCTTTGCGCTTCTTCCAAGCGCACTCTCCCGCGATCTCAGAGGGAAAAGGAGGGTTGCATTCCTCTGTCTGCAGATAACAATAGCAAAACGTGTTTTCCCAGTTGCGTTAAGTATTGGCAAAGTGTTGTGGTCCTCTATTACTTCTGTGTACATACAGAAAATGTCAGTGTTCCTCTATATACAAACAGAATATGTCGCCGTTGATTAGCGACGAAATGTTGTGTCGGTATGTAAGGATCATTCCAACAAGATATTTTGGCAATGTTCTTTTTTTGTGTGTGTATGTATGGAAAGATTATCACGAAATTCGAGAGTAAACACGCGAGTCTTAAGTTTCAAGATTTTTACGCCGCTTTTACTCGCTTCAAATATTTGCCGGCATAAATCAGAGGTTTTTGTTTTAATCACGACGCTAATGCTGTAGTATCGCGCTATTTGGAGAGCCAAGCCGGTCGCCATCTCGAAATTAAATGTTCGTCAGTCAGTCAGTCAGTCAGTCAATCTGTCTGGCGTACGACCTCCAGGCGAGGCTACCAAGCATCCACGTTTAATTCGTTACGGTAACATGCGAGAGAGGACGGACGGATTGATTGTATACAATAAAATGCAGATACAAGGCCAAGCAATTCGATGGACGGCTGTAAATGACCCGGATAGTATGCCATTGCATGGGAGGCAAGCTCGCTAACCGTAAAAGGAGTGAAAACATTTTTTTAAGGCATCGACTGGCCGACCTGAGCACAATCCCAGACGCCAATCAATATTGTGTTAAAACTCAGATACTTCTTTAAAAAGGATCAGCAAAATACAGTCGGTGGAAGTCGAACAATCACCTTGGCGAATTTCATCGTTTGGCGATAAAAGGCAAGCACAATACAATGAAATATTCGTACAGTATGAGGACTGCTTTATACAGTGTATTTGGAAATCATTGAAGACGAAGGCAATAGTATTTTGGGTTTTGTTTCCTTTGCTGGAAAGAGCTAAAGCTATGGTTTTCACGAACCGGCGAGTTTTAAAAATTACTCAATTATTGTAAAGTACGCATGCTAATATATTTAAAGTCGTGTTGTTACTCGTATTTCAACAGTCATCGTATAGTTTGTCGTTTTTACTTGTTACACTCAAAGAAGCGTAATTGATAAAGTAGAAAAAATGCACGCATTTGGTTGGCTTTCGAGTATTCGCGCTCTGCAACAAATATACAATTGAAAACAAGGAATGTAACACAAGACTTGGTTACAATATTATTGCGGTTTTGTTTCACCGTGTGTTCAGTCCATTTGTGACTAACAAACTTTGAGGACTATTTCGGTGTATTGTTCATTTCTAGCATACAGTTACCATTGCAAAACATAGGCTGCATGATCGAATTGAAGAAACATTTCAACAGGCACTCCACGATAAGCCGAAGCATTTTGACGGCACAAGCTCGCAGCACGATACATGTAATATACTCACAAAGCCGCGTTGGTGGAGTCTTGAGCTACGAGGATGGATATTTTCGTCACACAAAAGGACATACTTTGGAACGAAACAAAACTGTACAAACCAGCTACAGTATGTATAAGGCAACATATGTCATGTAAAGTGTAAAATGCTTACGGCTAAACAGTCATCGTAGCTTTGGTGTCCGTTTTTGGCCTGGTATCTTCTCAAAGTATTTCGTGTTGCAATCGGGACTAAATAGTTAGCGGCGACAGTGTTCTTTGCAATCCCGTAGTAATATCCATCAAACATTTGTTTACGACTATTCTTAAAGCTTCCGCCGTTGAACTTAAGAACGCAAGCCAAATCGTTCCCTAAAAAATAAAAATAAAAAATAACTCCCTTTATTTAAGTCTCAATGTATTTAGCACTGCCGTGCTAATTGGGGAGATTTGAAATGCAGAAACGAAATATCATAAACTGAACGCAAATTTGTTAAGAATCCCAACTGGTCGGAGGTTAACTAGTTGGCTATTTACATAGTGTGGCCGAGGATTTGGACTCAGGGCTACCATGTTGCAAATTCAGGTAGTGGTCAGAGCGGGACTTGAACCTTAGACCTCCGGATTTCAAGTCCGGCGCCCTAACCACTCGGCCACCTGCCTCCCTAAAATCGGGTTTATCCGTGCATGTTTCACAGAGCCAAACGGTGTTGAGTTTGGATGCGACGCCATTAACTTTTTACACACAAGTATTAAAATACAATTCAATCGCCCGGATCTCAAGTTGTTCTCAATCACCTAACGTCATCGCATATCACGTGACAATGTGAACCAATTTTTTTAAACTTATTTGATGATCTTAACTTTTTTGTTAGATCCATGGTGTCCCATCTGTTCTAAAGTAAATGATTTTGGTGTTCAACGCAGCTACTGCTGTTCCAGAATAAGCCCAAAAAAACAAGCTCCAGAAAAGTTTGGTGCTTTCTTTAGGGTTTTTGTTGTTGTTGTTTTTTTGTTTTTTTTTGGGGGGGGGGGGGGGGGAGGGTGGAGGGTTGACCAACCTGAGAGAATGACTCAAAACAGGCAGAAACAACATAGTCAGTCCAGTGCAGCAGATGTAAAAAAATCCGCCTCTGGATACCATCAACTGTCTTAATAATGGTAATAGGACTGAGTGGAGTCCGATTCGGTCTGTAATCATACGAGTGATTACGAAAAGCGCGGTAGTCCGATTTCGTAATCACGAGTATGATTACAGACCGACATCGGACGACACGAAGTCCTCTTACCAATTAATCATAAATTTTACAATTTATGAGAATGAAATGATCATATAGCTTCAGCGTCTTCTCCTGTACTATACATAAAGACAAAGCATCAAGAAGTACTTCATCGCCGATCGATTTTAACACGCGCGTACACACGGCTTAGCGTTTGTAAACACGCCGCTTGTTCGTAGTCATCTAGCTCTCAGTTATATCAACTTAAAATACTTGAGAGAAAGAAGAAGCTAATTTACCCAATGATTTGAGTTGAATGCGGTTTTGAAGTAAAAGTAAAAAATGTGTAAGTTCTGTACACTAAGTAAAAATCAGTAAACCCATCACGAACTCACAAATTGAAAGACAGTTTCTTTCTGTATCTTAGCGGGTCGGCACAGCAAATACAAACTTACCGATTTCTTGACGGCTTAATTCTCGAGGAACGTTTGTCCATCACAGTCCATCACAACAAAGTTAAATTTCTTCCATGATTTTGAAATGAATTAACGACGTTCATTGACATTGAGTCGTAAGTTGTAGAGTATCTATAGCACAGCATGCTGGCGATGTCGTGAACTAAACAAACGCGCCCGACCGGCGAAAATTTCCTGTCTTCTTTCGTTACATAGTGACTGTTCACGTTCTTTGACTGACCACACACTGTTCCTTGCATGTTAAGTTGTCCAAGAATGAACAAAATTCGCCTTTCGAGATGCCACAAACTCACACCGGCAATCGTTTTCTCCACTGAAAATCAGTGTAACGCTGATTGGTGCATTTAAATTTCACTCTTGCACTTTAAGCCAACTGTCCGATTACAGAACAAAGAAGTATCCGATTACAGAACAATAGGTGTCCAATTAATGATTGATCGGGGGGTTTATGAACCAATCACATTCGAGGGAATTGTAATATTCATGATTAATTCTAAAACGGTGTGTTTGTTTATAAGTATCATTATACACAGCGGATAGACATTAAAGTGCACATAAGCCCAAGAATGATATCTTCACAATCGATTCTACATAAAGTAAATAGTTGACTATTAGATTAGTTCTGTGTTTCAACATTGCGCCTATAAGTTATAGAGGTTTATATTTCGAATATGGTAATGACGTGACGTCAAAGGAGTAATTCAATGTTATTTCTTTCTCTTCGTGATTGGAACTGTTTCTAGGTTCATACAAAGTATTTGGTAAAATCATTTACACAGAATTCAAATATGAAATGGACGTTGATAAAATGTCAATTATCTCTGCCAACAAGATTTTGTATAATAAATTGTTCCTTCTTTGACGTCACGTCATTACCATATTCAAAATATAAACATTTATAACTCAAATGCGCAGCGTTAAAACGCAGACTTATTCTAATAATCAACATATTTCCGTCATGTAGATTCGATTGTAAAGATATTATTTTTGGGCTTATGTGCACTTTAAGGTCGCACTCCTTATCAGCCAAAAGGATAATGAGGCAGAATCTTATGCACATTTGCCTATATTTTAACCCGTAGTTTCGACCATTCCACTGGGGCC
Organism: Plumapathes pennacea; assembly: GCA_964036295.1. Classification (NCBI taxonomy): domain Eukaryota; kingdom Metazoa; phylum Cnidaria; class Anthozoa; order Antipatharia; family Myriopathidae; genus Plumapathes; species Plumapathes pennacea. The sequence continues at coordinate 5,280,150 of OZ038468.1, forward strand.
TTGCAGCATTTGAAAGTGAACTTAGACGAACAAAAACCACCAAACTTACAAATTTGCAGCACCAGAGAACACGGTCAAAAATGGACTTTGCCGAATTACCTCGGAAGAAAGTTGAGGACTGTCAGAATGCAGAGCGTCATGAGATGGACCCTCCAGAGGTGAAGAGAAGAAAGACAACGGGTACATGTATGTCTACAGAGCAAGGTAAAATGAATCCTGAACACGCAATACATAACGAAATTAAAGCTGGTGAAGAATCTGTTTCTACTGTGGGGCAGTACGATAAGGCTAAAGAGCAGCATGAGTTAGACCTGGGCACGGCAAAACAGAGTGGAGACAAGACTGGTGAAGGACGTGCCTATTGTAACCTTGGTCATGATTATAATGCCCTTAGTCAGTACTCTAAAGCTAAAGAACAGTTTGAATTACACCTGGATATTACAAAACAGATTGGAGACAAGGCTGGCGAAGGACGCGCGTATGGTAATCTTGGTAATTGTTATCTTGATCTCGGGCAATACGACAAGGCTAGAGAGCAGTTTGAATTACACCTGAACATTGCAAAACAAATCGGGGACAAAGATGGTGAGGGAATTGCTTATGGTAATCTTGGCAATTTGTTTCATGCTATTGGGCAGTTTGAGAAAGCCATAGTGCACCATAAGTTATACATGAACATTGCAAGCGAAACTGGCGACACGGTTGACGAAGGAGTCTATGGTAACCTTGGTATATGCTATGATGCTCTTGGGCAGTATGACAAGGCTATAGAGAATCACGAATTACACCTGAGCATTGCACAACAGAATGGAGACAAAGCTGGCGAAGGTCGTGCTTTTGGTAATCTAGGCAGTTGTTACCATGCTCTAAGTCAATACGACAAGGCTATAGAGCATCATGAGTCAGGACTAAACATTGCAAAACAGAATGGAGACAAGGCTGGCGAAGGTCGTGCTTTTGGTAATCTAGGCAGTTGTTACCATGCTCTAAGTCAATACGACAAGGCTATAGAGCATTATGAGTCAGGACTAAACATTGCAAAACAGATCGGAGACGAGGCTAGCGAAGGAGATGCGTATGGAGGCCTGGGCAATTGTTATAATGCTCTCGGGCAGTACAACAAAGCCATTAAGCATCATGAATTACACTTGAATATTGCAAGACGGATAGGTGACAAGGCTGGTGAAGGATGTGCTTATGGTAGCCTTGGAAAGTGTTACGACGCTCTTGGACTCCATGACAAGGCTCAGGAGAATCATGAATTGCATCTGGACATTGCAAAGCAGATTGGAGACAAGGCTGGTGAAGGACGTGCTTATGGTAATCTTGGCAACTTTTATGATGTTCTGGGGCAGTATGGTAAAGCTATAGAAAATCATAAACTGTACCTTGAAATTGCAAAAGAGATTGGAGACAAGGCGGGTGAAGGAAATGCTTATGGTAACCTTGGAAATTGTTATCAGGTGCTTGGGCAGTACAACAAGGCTATTGAACATCATGAATTGGACCTGTGCATTGCAAAACAGATCGGAGCTAAGGCTGGTCAAGGACGTGCCCATGGTAACCTTGGTACTTGCTATTTTCCTCTCGGCCAGTACAAGAAAGCTGTAGAGCAGCATGAATTACATCAGAGCATTGCAAAACAGATTGGAGACAAAGCAGGCGAAGCACGTGCTCTTGGTAACCTTGGAAACTGCTATCATGCTTTAGCGGAGTACGAGAAGGCCTTTAAGCATCATGAATCATACCTGAACATCGCAAAACAAATCAAAGACAAAGCTGGCGAAGGAACTGCTTATGGCAACCTGGGTAATTGTTATTACTCTTTGGGGCAGTACGACAAGGCAATAACGCATTATAAATTGCAGTTGGACATTGCAAAGCAGATTGGAAACAAGAGTGCGGAAGGAATTGCTTATGCTAACCTTGGTAATTGCTTTCATGCTCTTGGAGAGTACGACAATGCAAAAGAACAGCATGGATTGCAGCTGAACGTTTCAAAGGAGATTGGAGACAAAGCTGGCGAGGGAACTGCGTATGGTAACATTGGTGGTTGTTATCGTGCTTTAGGGCAGTACAACAAGGCCAAAGAACAGCATGAATTGCACCTCGATATTGCAAAACAAATTGGAGAAAAGGCTGGTGAAGGACGTGCCCATGGTAACCTTGGTATATGTTATGATTCTCTTGGACAGTACGACCAAGCTATAAAGCATCACGAATTACACCTGGACATTGTAAAACAAATTGGGAACAAAGCTGGCGAAGCAGACGGCTACGGTAACCTTGGCAATTGTTATCTTGCTCTTGGGGAGTATGAGACGGCCAAAGAGCAGTATGATCTACAACTCGACATTGCAAATCAGATTGAAGATAAGGCTGGAGTGGGACGTGCTTGTGTTAACCTTGGCATTTGTAAATATGCTCTCGGAAAGTACGATGAATCTGAACCTTTATTGAGAAATGGGGTAGCTTGCTTTCAGACTTTGTTTAAGAATGCCCCAAAAGAGGACCACTTCAAAGTTTCTTTTTTGGAAACCTATTCTTTTGAAGTGAATTTACTGCTCAAGGTCCTCTTGGCTCAAGGCAAGACAAGTGAAGCTTTGCGTTTTTCTGAAGAGCAACGTTCCAGAGCCCTGGTTGAGCTCATGCTGAATCGGTATGATCTTCGAGGTGCTGAGCATACCCAATACGAAGCGTCAGAAATCTTTAAAACAGTGAAAGCTGTTGGCAGTAGCGTGTTGTTCTTTACATTGCTTTTCTGTGATGTTTGCGTTTGGCTTTTGAAACCGGATGGAGGTGTTGAGTACCGCACACAGTGCATGAAAGCTGCACCAGCATCCCAGGCCTTAAACTCATTAATTGGCAATGCAAAGGAGTTTCTCAAATCACGTTGCTTTGGCGATTACGAAAACCGCTCGCTGTCGTCCCTTTTCCCAGAAAATGAAGATCAAACCAATTTTATGCCTAAAGTCGCCACTGTTGTACAACCGAGAATTTGGCTCCATTCATTTAAACCTCCGTTTTTGCAAGCTTTAAGCAGGGAAGCAGCATCAGAACAACAAGCAGTTCGCGAGGGTCCAAAGAAGGAGAAAGAAGATACGTCAGGTGCAGGCGCTTCTCCAGCATCCGATAATCCACTCGAGGTGTTGTATCAGATTCTTCTGGCTCCTGTGCGACAGTTCATAGAAGGATCGCAGATTGTTGTCGTCCCTGATGGCCCACTTTCACTCGTGCCTTTTTCCGCTCTAAAAGATGAAAAAGGACAGTACCTGGCAGAGTCCTTTCAAATAAGACTTGTACCGTCACTGGCGACTGCAGATATGATCAGAAAGCATCCACAAGTACCCTATAGTCAAGCAAGTCCCTTGATTGTGGGAGACCCGAAGGTGGGTAAAATAGACAAGTTGCCTGTTCCAAGACTACCGAAGGCTAATATGGAAGCCCGAATGATTGGTCAGCTACTGAATGTCCCGCCTCTTTTGGGAAAAGAGGCGACCAGAGAAGTTGTCCTTAATAAATTTGAGAATGCCAACTTAATTCACATCGCAGCTCACGGAGATGCAGAAAGGGGAGAGATTTTGCTTGCTCCAAGCCCTGGCATGGATAGAGAAAACCTGAAGAAGGAGGACGTTATGTTAAGAATGTCCCACCTGGAAGAAAAACAACTGAAAGCGCAGCTGGTTGTCCTAAGCTGTTGTCACAGCGCCCGTGGGCAAGTGAAAGCCGAGGGGGTAATTGGTATTGCCCGGGCTTTCCTTGGGGCTGGGGCTCGTGCTGTTCTTGTTGCAACCCAAGCGCTTAATGATGACGCCACCTTCCAATTTATGAGGGTGTTTTACAAGCACCTTGCTAACGGGAAGCAGGCAAGCCACGCACTCGATAGAGCCATGAAGGCTGTGAGAAATGCTAAGAACAGCCGTATTTCCTACTGGGCACCTTTTGTTCTCATTGGCGAAGATGTTACTCCTCTTCCTATGTTGTAAGACTTGTGTTAGCGCCTTTCGCAACTCCATTTACATACACACAATATCGTGCCATTGCGTTACTGGACTGACTATCCCTGAGCCTGTGATAGTGCCTCACCCCCAACGGAAACCGTGGGTGACTTTCATGCCTTGGCAAGGACCCAGATGCACCATCCACGAGCAGCATGAACCACCAATGAGCAAAATGTACCGCCCACGATTAACACAAGCTATACGGGAAGAGCCACGAAAACATTTTCTCACACTTGACAGCAGTGAGAGAAGAACAAGCCAACCTAGCATACAGAACGTCAGCCAGACTTACAATGATGCGAAAAATACTCGATTCACGCGCTGTCAATAAATCGAGAACTGTAACACCTTTAAGGTATCACCCCCCAAAAATGCCATGTAGGTTTTAATTTTTTTACTTGACAAAAAACATAAAACATTTGCATGCGATATATCAAAATGTTTGTTGCAAATCAGCACATTGATTCACGGTGGTGGTTGCCATGGATATTGAGCTCGGGGGAACCCATTGCGCAATCAGTGACGTCATATATTTCGTACGTTTTTAAGTTAATCTCCCTCAATTTTTAATTAATCAGAACTAAACCAACAGCATATGAAAGAGCTAATGAGGGTCTACAAAAGTGTCTCAGAATTTTGAAACTTTGCTTCAAACCTTTTTTATCAACTTTTTAATGTAAACTGTGAACATTTCTCACATTGTTAAAATTTAAAAAATCATAAAAAAGTTTTGAATCAAAATTAAAAAAACTGAGACACTTTTAGACCTCCGTCAGCCCTTTCAAAGGCCGTTAGTTTCGTACCGATCAGTTAAAAATTGAGGGAGATTAAGTCAAATATAAAAAACCTGTGACGTCAATGAGTGCGCAATAATGTTTGCCATATTTGGTATTAACTACAGATATTATTATAAGCAGCTAGATAATTGAACAACAAACAGTTCGATATATAGCAAGCCTATGTTAGTCAATTGATGCCATTTAAATACATTTCTGCTGGAAAGTGGTCATTTGAGGGGGGGGGGGGGTGATACCTTAAAGCGCTGAACGTCGACCGCCGTGCCCAGCTAGTAAAAGAAAAGAAACTGCTTTCGCTGTTCCAGTTATAGTTAACACTACGCACTGAAATGCGAACGCCGAGGGCGATGCTATGTAACCAACTGTAACAAACCTCATCAACCCCTAATCCACGGAACAGCGCTAGTGTTCGAGGACTGGTGGAAAACAGACGTAACTTCGAAACAAAATATCAACACAAGATACCCCAGTCATGTGATATGTCACCGTGAGGCACGATGGCGACCGTTACGAGGCCGGGCTGCTGTAGAATCCGAAAGATGTCACGTGGCCTGAGAACAAAGACATGTCTGAGAGCCTACTGAATTGTAGTGAGAGCCCCCCCCCCCCCCCCCGTTAGTCGCGACCACACCTTGGCCGAGAAGTACTACGTAATTATCAAGGAAAGGTCTTTAAAGGTTGAGACCGCAAGCTAACCCCAATCATCCTATCTAGACTTCTAACAAGCCCGCCAAAATTAGGATGGTCCAGGATGACGCCGCCTAAAGAAACGGCGTCTTGCTCAGTGTCGGCCTTCTTATCAATTCAGATCTTTTTAACAATCTCACTGGAGTCAAAATGAGGTTCCGGGAATATCGTGTAGCTACCGCCGCGGAGCTGGAGGCGATGTTTCATCAGTGCCGTATTTTTTTGTGAAGATCAACCTGCTTTGAAATTCCTCTGACCTCGAGAGTAACCGTAAAACTGCAAGAGACAATAGGGAAAACCGCCATGTTCTCCCCGGCAACAGTAATAGCAATGTTGCGAGACTTTTACATATGAGATTTCTTAAAATCCGTGAAAGATGTTGTCAAGGCAGTCCGAACCCAGCGAGAATTGACGTCCTTAATCGCTCTAGGAGAATTCAGGTTGACTAAATGGAGCGGTTCTTTGCGTGAAAGTTCTGTCCTAGAACTACAGTCAATAGATGGCCTATCATGGGGTACCTGTCGACCGGTACCCCTTCAACTTCCTTGAACGCAAAACAACTTCGTCGATCTGGTAAAAACTAGAGACCAAGCAAAGCTCTCGGACTCACCACAGCGAAAATCCAGCAGCTGGGGAATGAAAAGCAGTTGGGAGACCATTCCCCTAAATCCCTTTGCAAACAGTCTGGTGTTTTAACACCATGCACTTTGGCTGGAGAACTCGAGACAAGCATTACCGTGCAAAACTTGGCGATTTTGAGATCAAGAAAGATGGTGACTGAGAGAGGTAGCAAAACTTGTTCCGGCGAGCAGGAGTTTGTTTCTGTCCAATCCTAAAGTGTTCTTAATTGGAGGACCACGATGCCCAGTTCGTGCTTTGAAGACGTACCTGTCCCGACAGCCCTATGAAACAGACCATCCGTTCTATTTGGCTGCTATCCAGAAGCCCGTTAGTGAGATTTGGTACAAGAACGAACGGCACCTAAAAAATAAGCACCTGTGAGGTGCATGTGTCTACTGCATTTTTTCTTCTATTTTTTGAATAAAGAAATGGCATTGCCACAGGCACCCCTCTTGCACCACAAAATAATTTGTGACGTATTTCCGTTAGCTTGAATCAGCTGGCCCGCTGCCAAAATGTAGCGTCGCATCTGTGTTTACGCTAAACTGTTGTATAAGAAACGATTTTTTTTCTGGGGAAACTGGGGAAATTTAAGAATAGGAAAAACGCACACTTAATAGAGGAACAGAGGGAATGATGCCCAGACATCGAAGGCATTTCACAGATCAAAACTCGGATCAGCACAAAGAAACACTTGCGTTACCTCGATTCCGAGAGCGCCGCGAGCGAAGCTGAACTACTGGAGAAATATAGGTTCCCGGAGATGAAGGTGCTTGAGGATGCAGTAGCCATTGATAGGAAATATGACTATTCAGTTGCCATTGGCGGTTTTTGTAAACATTCACCCCACAGTCGTCCAAATAAAATTAGTAACGACAAGCAGAACTAGGCTCAAGTAAAGTATATATTTTAACTCGTACGCGAATGACCAAATGGAAGATTCACAGGTGCTTCACATTTTACTGTCTCTGTGGACTGAAACATCGACACAAAATAATAACTGGTCGACTTACGTACCGTTGCAACGTGTTGTCATATTGTACACAGTTCATCAGGAAAATCGGGCAATGCATAGTACTGGCCAGAACCTTTCATTCGAGCGTTTTCGGCACACATATTTCCAAAAACTGTGATTTGAGACAAAATTAACAAGGGGCTTTAGTTTCCCCAAAAGGGGCTCGATGTTGTTCTGCGTATCCGCGTCAAGCGTCCGCAGCTTTCCCTCGGCAAGGCAACTCATCACTCTAACTCCGTATTGGTTCAGTTGACACCAAGTTCGTCGATTCACAACACTGAAGAAACCTTTCCTTTGACCGGTTTGACACATTTCGAAAGCTGTGGTAAGTTATCCTGGTAAGCTTGAAGCAATTCATATGAAAAATTCACTAACCCGATCGCCTCGCTGAAACGCTGTGACCCCATGGGTTTCTCGTGATCACGAGCTTGTCACGAACCAGCCTTCGCCGCCCTGTCATTGTTTCCTAGACCAATGGTGAAGTTCGTGTGGTATTCCAGTGCTTCCTTTCATTGGTCCCGAATATCAACGCGCGATCATTTATCGATTCTTACATCACATTACTTACATTACACGATCGATAGCATAGTGTCTACGCTTCTTCGAAGCAGTAGACACAAAAACAGCCCTTTCTCAACACATTTTGCATTTTCTGCGTCGATGTCGCCAAGCGTAACAGCAGAAATCCCAAGGGTTCTCATTCTCTCCACCTGGTCTTTCATCAGACTAACAAGCGGCGAAACAACACCAGCAATGTGGCCGGTAGCTGCTTTTAAAAATCAACAGCAGCGCTTGATATATCAACGATTTACCCTAAGTCGGCAGATTCACAAACACATCGGACTTCTTTTCAACAAACTGCACGATGGCTTCTCTTTGGTGCGCATTTAATGCCGTGATTGGGATACTCGCCCCAAGACGGGTGTATATAAAATGAAGACCGAAGACCCAAAAACAAAACTCCCCCCCATTGGTGTCTACAATCTGTCGCTCACTCACTCGGTGTGTTAGCTTTTTGGCGCGGTTGCTAAGTCAGTACGTGTCTCGCCATGGCGGTGGACGGCTGAATGTTTGTCAAGTGAGATCAGTTCTATTCTTCTTTGAGCTGCCGCCAAGTTTAACAAAGCCTCAACAAAACTTGTGATTAACACTGCCACAGCTATAGCTAAACTCATCCGGAGCTCTAATCACAGTAGAAGGAGGCAGACGTTAGCAACTGTAAACGATATCCTCTTCCGGCGTAACCTTTGCCCTGATCAATGAGATGAATAGCAGTGCTTTGATGTCGGGCCAATGTTGGTGTAAACTGTAATCTAAGCAGCGTCGCCGCTGAGCTCGCCTCGTTGCCTATAGTCTTTCGAAAGTTCTGATTCGGGTTCCCTAAAGTTCGATTATACGATTGGCAGGCCATATTTGTCGCACTTGTGCCAGTTAAAGCCTTGACCGGCTAGTCACGTTCATCACGCATGTCGTAATTATATCTCCATATACAGATTTCAATGCAAAAATTTATGAAAGTCAACCTTTGTCCGAATAGATGTGTTGTACGTCGCCTGGCCAAGAAATACGCACAGTGATCCACCCGGCTGCTTCTTCTGCTACAATTTCCGAGTGCTACAAATCATAAAACTAACACTAAACAATGACATGAAATCCGATTCATTTGTTTACCGCCTTTGCGGTCAAGGTATTCGTTGCACATACGTATTTCACTTTGAAAGACATGGAACTTTGACATAAAAAATTTGAAGGAAAGCTTTGTGTCCCCAAAGCATTATTGAAACGACTGGCATGGTTTTGTTCTGCGACGGCCTCAATTACTGACGTCGCTGAAATTGCAGTAATGAATCAGGAAGCTTTGCAGCCAATCCGTTTCCCAAATTTCAAGAATCAGAAAACTACAAATTTGCAGCAATTCATAATCAGAAAACACAGTTGTCTGAACTATGGTCTCTGTGGATTCCGAAATCAGACATTTCCTGTCGGGTGTGTGGAACGTTTTTGATACTTCCGGTTCCTCTTGCTTTAGCGGGCGAGGGGGGACGGGCGTCGTTTTTACTTCCGGTACACATGACCTGAGCTATCCTATATATATATAGGATATTACACGGCGGCGCGAAGATATGAATTTTATTTTCGAGTGGTAAAAACAATATTTTACGAACGAGCGCTTCGCGAGTGAATAAAATATTGTTTTTACCACGAGAAAATAAAATCCATATCTTCAAGCCGCCGTGTAATTTTCTTTTTATTATATTAGATACGAGTGTTTTACGAGAAATTGCACAAAAAACAACCGTGCAAAGCGGAAAATGATGCCAACGATATGGAAAATACGCCACTCGGGTCCCGGATGTAGTTTCGTATGGATTTTACGCACGGTATATTTTCCAGTAAAACACTCGTGTCTATATAATAAATATATATATTTAACAATTATTCGCCGAAGTTGAGGCACCGCTATTCACAGACACTGAGGCGAATCATTGTTTTAGTATATACCACACAAGTTTAATAGCCAACTCCCAAATAGCTATTTTATTTCCGACAAAAGTGGGCAAAAATTGGGTTCGCGCGCCATTTTGTTTTACCGGAAGCCGCCGGAAGGTGAATAGTACTTGATATTTCGAGATTTACGAGCCAATCAGAGCACGCGAAAAGCACTATTAACTTGTGTGGTATATACTATATATATATATATATATATTCTCTGGGTCGAGAATCAGCACACGGTGATTGGTTCATATTATCAAGTGATATACAATGACGTAATTGACTTCATTAAACAACTCGAGTGTGGCCAGTGAATTACTCGTTACTTGTGTGTAAAAGTTAACTGCATTTAATCCAAACTCAACGCCGTTTGGCTTTGTGGAACATGCACGGATCAACTGGGTTTTAGGGAACGATTTTGACTTGCGTTCTTTGGTTCACCGCGGAAGCTTTGAGAATAATTGGAGAGCTAAATTACTACCAATAAATTTTTAAATAGTTGAAACGCCGCTTGCGTACGCACGCAAACTGGTCAAGTGCTTCTTGATGATTTGTCTTAGTATAAATTGTATTGCGAGTATTTTGACCCCTGTGCTAATGTGTGTTGGTTTAAATAGTGGATGAGCTATATATGAGGTTAGGAGAGTGATTGGCTGGCGAATATGATTGTAAATAGAAAATTCGTGTTAGTGTGTGATAAAATGTTGCAGCGCTAAAATGCGGTTGTTGTAGGGCTTGTTCTAATGTAGGGAACATCATACGAAGGCAGAAATGTGAAATTGGGGGCCCGTGATACGCACGTGCGTTGTGAAAAAATGGGAATGGAAGTGACTGTACCAGAGGAAACCAAGAACAGAACAAAAAGAGAACGGCGAAACGGAGGGACCGGCGACTACGTTAATAAAAAGGTAATAAGTGTATAGAATGAAAGTGGAACGGGTGGTTGTGGAGAGCGCTCGAAAAAGTGTGGCGAACCGATGGCCATCATAAGTAATAACTCCCACTTCTTCATAAACAAGGGCCACTGGCCAAATCCGTACAACCCCAACCCCTCACAACACATGGCCGACGTTCTGCAATCCCTACTAAACAACATTGGTCCGCCCCTCCCATTTGCCGTTTTCCTTTTTAATAATTCCCTATAACCCACCTCGTATTGACCAGCACAAGGTACGCCCCCACGTACCAAAGGTCACTTAACATTTCACGCGGCCCCGAATCGACCTCGTTTACAATTGCCTGTCGTGGTGCAACTGAGGATTTTTCTTGGCGTTTGGATGCAGTCCCACGGCATCGACCTTCGGAAATCTATCAAGGCAACTGAATTTCCTCTACCTAATTTTTGCCCCCTCCCCTCATTGTGTCTAAGTCTTGACCATCTTCCCTCGCTTTTCTCCCCTCACCCTTAATTCTGCCAGGCCCAAACGTTTGCAACCGCCGAACGTGTAGGGCATGGATAACGGGCGCCTACCATTTCAAAACACGTACTATTTAAGAACGTTTCACCTTCATATAGCAACCGCGTTACTATGCCCCGTTTGAGAAAAGCGCGGTTGCTTCGACGGACAAACCCCAAATGATGGTCGTTATAGTTCGACACACCTTTTAAAGCGCTCTTTCCTACACCACCCGTTTAACTTCCACTTTTATTAATTACTGTTATTGTGTTAGCGTCTTCACTAATCCATTCGTTTTTCAGTTCGCTGTTTATTGTATTCTCGGTTTTATTCGCTCTTCGCTCCCGTCCCCTTTGTTGCCCAACACACGTGTTAACCGCACCGACCCCAACTACATGTCTCCTTACCGAAAATGTTCCCTACACAAATACAAGCCCTGTCACGCACCCCAGTTTAGCGCTGCAGCATATATTCACGTACTAACGCACATCGTTTTAATTTATACTTCACTTCGCCACTCACTCACTCCCTTAACCTCATATAACTCATCCGCTATTAATCTTAATAAAATAGCACAGGGGTCAAAATACCCGCAGCACAATCAAACTTTTGCAGTGTTAAATATTGAAGCCATATAATAAATCATAAATTACGATGACTAAAACACACGACTCTGCCCCGCGGCGGCTCTGTTCATAAACACGTAAAAATAGAATTCGAGAATTATTCTCCAGCCTAAAGCCCTGGCCAAACGAGGTGCAAGTCAACGCAAGTCGATGCAATTTTTCAAACTTGCGCGGACTTGCGTTTCGTTTGGCCACCAACTTGCACGGACTTGCATCGACTTGCAGTGACTTGCATGGAATTTGAACATGTTCAAATTTTCATGTAAGTCGACCCAAGTTTTTCACCTAAAACAGCGAAGAGCGCGTTAGCAAAGGCAAGTCTAAATTAAAAAATCAAAAGTAAAAGCCTCCTCATTAAGTTCCAGCCCAAGAGAGACTTTTTACTCGGTTTCTGACTCAGAACCGTCTAAAAAAGAAAAAGTTTTTACAAAACTTGCATGAGCTTGCATCGACTTGCGTCTCGTTTGGCCACCTTTTGCAAGTCGATGCAAAATTTTTTATCATGTCGAACTTGCATCGACTTGCATCTCGTTTGGCCAGGGCTTAAGGGTCCGGTCTCACTAGACTGTTTAGTCACATTAACTAAACATCCAAGAGAAACCAGGGGTGGATCCAGACCAGTGCCACCAGTTCCAATAAACCAGTCAAATCTTTCTAATATTAGCATACTCGCAGTTTATGAGGTTGAAAACTGTTCTTCAGTACATCCTTACACAGACGCGACTGTTGTCCCACTTGCGACACAGTGATGAAATGAATTGTACCGTTTAAATCAACCCTGCGACATTCGATTCGTGTCGTAAAACATCGCAAGGGAAAAATCGGTCTTTCCGCAAATAGACGTCAATGAGTGCAAAGGTCAAATAAGTGCACCCATCAAGACTCGCTATGATTGGTTACCCAATTTGTGCACTGGTCATGATCGCCTCCTATTGGCGCTCGTGATTCTTGTGCACCGGTCGTGAACTGGTCAGCCTTTATAAATACCCATGCGATGGCGTCACATGCTCGAGGAAATCCTGTTTGTCGTAAAGACGATTGTTCAGCGTTGGATATCGGAATAGTGTATCAAGAAATCGCTAGATTTTCTCACGCGGAAAAGTTCCGATTTATTCAAAATATCTGGAAGCCAGATACGCTCTTCGAGTTCCCTTTGACGAAAGAAAGCCGCGGTCGACTTAGACGATTTAAACCAGACTGGGTCGTTCGTCACTCTTGGCTGGTTTATTCCAAGTACTTGGATGGCTCGTTCTGTTTGCCTTGTGTCTGTTTTGGGATGGAATATGGAAAGAATGGCGCAAAGCTGAATAAGCTATTTCGATCTCCGCTCACGTTTTGGACAACGGCATGTGAAAAATGTAAAATCCATTCGAGCGGAAAATCGCAAATTCACAATTTCTCGGCGCTCGCACTGGTCACAAAAAAAGGCTGCATTCACCCCTGGAAACTACGGCTGCTTTGAAGTATGGTATAGCAACTCAGCGACAAAGCGCCGTTTGCACTCGGGAAGTTGTAAATGTCGACATTATTGGCGTTAAAGTCGCAAGTGCGACCGAAGCTTAGTAAGTAGATGCAGCGAAATGAATCATATATTTGTATCATGATTGTGAGTGAAGCAAAAGCCCAACTTTATTGCAGGTGCTGAGAGAAGCGGATGGTAGTACAAATTACAGACATGTACAAAAAAAGAATGGACAAAACAGTATTACTTATTAAATCATTCCAAAATGTATAATAAAACGTGAAAATCTATATGTTAGCTATAGTTGTACGTATTTTCTAATAGCTATGGCTGTACGTATTTTTATATAAGTATAGTTGTACTCCTTTTACGTATTCTAAGAAGATCGATGTATAAGAGCAATGTAAAGAATGCTTTCAGAAATACAGGTTGACTTACAAAACTGGCGAATGGCAGGGACTGAAATATAGTTTTAGATTTAATTGACCCAAATAAATAAGTTTTGCTCCGAGACTATTTGTATGATTCAGTGGGGTTAAATATAGGCATCTTCTTCATCCAGGGAACATTTGAATAACTTATATTTTTTAAAAATATCTTTAAAAGTATTTTCTTACCATTCCATACTTTAGCTTCAATTTCCTACCTTTCACTCTTAGTCCAAGCACAGGATCACCGGGGTTGTCTTCCTGGGAAACACAGGAGCCGTCTTCGTAGCATGCACCCGTTACCTTGGCATCAATCTCCAATGCTCCACTTCCTGCGGGATTCCAGTTGTCGTGTGGATTCACACTACCCCACGTCAAGTCGTCAACGTTGTAATTTTGGACAAAGTTGTTTAAGGTCTGCCCGGAAATATCCACTGAACGTGAGACGAGGGAAGTCGAGATAGGAGCTGTGTGGATCCACTAAAATATATGACGCAGGCGTGAATGAGTAATAATAGAAAAGTAAACAAAGAGACCAGAACAAAAACAAAAACGATGTACACAACTCGTCCCTGCCAAACAAGTGGGACTATAACAAACTTGTCCTCTTTCCCCAGTTAAATGTTGGGTGGCTGAAGCCAACACTGAAAGCGGCAGAAGGGGATTAGAAAGCCAAAAATATGAGCCCCTGAGGTTGCTCGAGATGTAAATTGTGTTCCGCCTGTGATTTATAAAGAGTGTCCCAATCACTTCTGACAAGAACTGTAGCTAGACGGACATACTAGAGATGCAACAAAGGAAAGTCTAATGAAAACGGGTGCAGATGTTCAGTAAAATGAAAATGACCATGAAAGTCAAATTTAATGCTATGGTAAGAAGTGCCATGTCGTGTGCATAATAAGAATGCAACATCAGAACCTAGGTCTCCCTAGAAATATTGCTTCCATGACGTCATACCTTTTTCTCAACTGCTCATCGTCAGCTGAAACATTAAAAAGATCCAATCATTTTTCCTTTTTTTTTTGCTTATTATGTTATTAGTTTTCTCCGACAGCCTTGCAAATTGCGAGTACTTTTCTGGCTCTTATCAACCTCTCCAGTGTATTTTCGTTGCTCTGTTCTCTTCTGTTGTATCAACTTGATTTAGTTTCGTATTTCTTCGCACTGTGAGACTACTAATTGCCATATAAGCTTGTTTTTGTGGGTCAACCTTTTTGGGTGGTCTTTTGGTGAGCACCTCGCCTCAAAACTTCAAACATTTGTAAAATTGAACGTGGCCGAGTTTATGAATCAATCTGGAGACAAGAAGGGAATAACGCGACAAGAGATCGACTAATGGAATGGGGAAGGTAAGACAAGATCCACCACGTGTATAACTGGGATTAAAAGAACTGTTTTGAAACGTAAACAAAAACTTCCCTAATTGACAGTCTTCCAACCAGTGTCTGGTTTGTGTTTAACATTAACGGTAATCGGAAAGCATCGGAGGAGAGAATATCTTTATGGTACAAAAAACCTCGCATACAAAAAAGGATGGATAACAAATAGCAACATATGTCTCACGCACTGATATATTAAAGTAAAATCAACATAAAACGTCAACCAAAATAACTTAGTCATATTAGCTCACCCATTGTTGGTCTTGTAGTCGGTTCTTTCTCTTGTCCCTCTACACTTGCCGTACTTTCTACATGTGGTGCTCCGGTTGATAGCAGCTCTAAACAAGTTTTGTCGCGTGAAAACGCAACAGATGCTGGGATTCAAGTTTGGTGTGGCAAGTGTCCGCACGCACCATAAGAATTCTTGAATAAGCAATCTCTGGACTAGAGCGAGACTCCCAAGAGTGATCAACTTCAATTTTCTCTTTCAATTTCTCACCCAAACAAATATTATACAGTATGGGGAACTTGGCTTTTGATTTACTCAAATGAACCTGATTAAATTATAAGTTATAATTACAACACTCGTGGATGAGAGAATCTACACTTTGAGTTTAGGAGGAATTGCGTGACTTATCTCATTTTCATGCATAATTGTTTTGACAGTTCATTCGTTTCTAATCACAGGCCACAATTAATCTAGCCTGCGCTTCATTACTTACCTGTTTTCCGTCTTCTAAATTGCGTTTCTTCTACCAGGCTTTCTAAATTTCCAGTCGGCCTGTTTCATTTCAGAGCTATTATCACCGCGGTTTTGATGAATTCACGGTTGTTTGACGAGCGTATGTTAAAGCTGAAAAACCCCAGCCGGGAGCCACTTCAGCTTGTCGAAATGGTATTGTTTGATTATGTATGCTTTCCTTCGCTTAGTTTTAACCAGCTGGACGAAGAAAAATGCGAAAGTGAATATAATGAACAAAAACCGCAAGAGTTCAATTATATGGGCGCTTTCCATTTGACCAAAAACACCGGAAATCCCGGAAAATATCAAATGGAACTGTAAGTTTTTGGTAAGAAAGTTTCGGAAATTGTGGACAACCTCCCGAGGTTGTCCTCTTTTTTCTAAAATTCAGGAATGACCGATGGTCAAATGGAAAGCGCCCTATGTCAACAAAAATCTCACATTACATACTTTGAAACTCAGCCAAGAAAAGAAAGGCTTCCACGCCGCTTGCACGTGAACATTATCCAATCAAAATATAGTATTTTTGCTTACACGTCAATCAAACTTCAAAATCCTAGAAGGGGGACTTCTTTCACCAATTGTCATGATACCTACGCTGTGGTTTTCGGGTGAAAACAATTATATGCTGGGCCCTTAGGCCCAGCATAATAACGTGCAACAGATCATAGCAATCAGAGATTTTCTCCCTTGGTTATTCAGGAATGAACAAACTTGAATCAGAAAAATATGTCAAAATTTACCTGATGCTGCAACTGCTACGGTTGTCTCCTTATCTTGTAATGCACTTGCTGCTGTTGTCTCTTCACCAGGTGCTGCACTTGCTGCTGCTGTCTCTTCACCAGGTGCTGCAATTGCTGCTGTTGTTTCTTCACCAGGTGCTGCACTTGCTCCTGTTGTTTCTTCACCTGGCGCTGCACTTGCTGCTGTTGTCTCTTCACCTAGTCCTGCACTTCCTGCTGTTGTCTCTTCACCTGGTGCTGCACTTGCTACTGTTGTCTCTTTATTTTGTGCTGCACTTGGTGCTGTCGTTTCTTCGTGTGATTCCATTATTATAGTCCCTGGAAGATACAAATAATGGTTTTATGACTGGGCTCGTTTGCCGGAGTATTACATTCATCGACGAGCTACGTTTTCTTGCCGTTTGACTTTTTTGTCTTCACCGAGACCGTGTTACATGCAAACTGTTTTTCTTTTCGAATTTCTAATTCAAACTTACTTGATTGTGAAAAATAGCACAGAATGTTTTTGGTAACTTTCCGAAACGGAGAGCGACCAGGGAGTCGCTTACAAAACGACGGTGTTTATATATACTTCAAAGCAAGATGCTAATTCTCTTCGTCCAGAAGCCAGAAACAAGTCATTATAGCTCTTCGGCCTGGATGCTCGAATTTCCCACCTTCTATCATTCCGCCAAAGCTCACTGGAACTCGGCGGGCCGCGTTCATTGCCATGTTGTTATGTCTTCGTATTAATAGCAGGCAAACTATCAGGCAAATTTGACGACTTTCGATACCAAAATACTTACATGTAATTTTCATAATAGTTATTAGAAACTGCAGGTTTGATATTGGCTCAAATCGACCAGTGTAACACCAGCTTAAGAGCGTATCCTGGAGAGTATTTCGTGAAGTTATACAATGTATCCTATTCTATCGATGGATTAAAATGGAACAGAATTACGGAGCAGACTAGGTATGCTAGGTTGGTTTTCTTTGTTTCTTTATTTAGAAAACGATTAAAAGCATCCATTGATAGTAGTTTGCATACTTTGATCACGAGTATAAATTTAACTTTCACTTTAGCATAAGCTTCGCGTCCACATAAGAAGAGAAGAAGACATATTTTTCGTTTTCATGGATGTAGCAAATGCAATATTAGTGCTTTCTTTAAACTAAACGACACATTGTATTTTTTGCCATGCCAGCTGAAAGTAAGAGGAACCTAACATCACTCTCGTACATATTTCTTGACAGGTTTTCACTGGGAATGATGGGAGTAAGAGTCCTGTGAAAAATCTTTTTCCAGAACCTGTTATGGCTCGCTACGTGCGGTTTGATATTATTGAATATTCTATACACCCCTGTATGAGAGTGGAACTGTACGGAGGTAACACTTACTTGTGATTTTCTTTTGTTGGAACATTCAGACGCCTTCGTTCGTCTATCACCAATCAGACGTCCGCCAGCGCATCAGCATATCACATCCCATAGCACATATATAATAAACTAAATTTAAATAACTTTAATTTAATTTTATAATTAAGAATAAATTTAATTAGTTTCAATTAAAAAATAATTAACGAATATGAGCACATTCTACTCCCAATTTCAGAATGCAAATTCTCCCAACCAAAAATAAGAAATTGTATGAGTGGTGAAATGAGAATTGATATCTCGATCATCAAATGTCAAGTTTCCTTACTGTTTGATAATTATATCTTTGGCGAGGGACTGAGAGGGGAAAATTGAAGTTGATCACTTTTCGAAGTGAAAGGGTCGTTGACACGTCATCTTGTGCTTTCTTTATGTTACATATTTAGCTTCTCGACGTGTATTTCAACCTTCAGACGCGCCTTTAAAATATCCAGACGTAGCCGGTATTTCTTAATAACAGCCAAGTACTTGCGGACTGCACGTGTGTGAACTTTGGCATCCATTTATTTATTCAAGAGGGCCATACGGGAAATTACGGCCCGCTAAATCAGCCATTCAGAATGCGAGTATGCTCGTACGGTCAGTCGCGTCAAATATTTTAACTAATGTCAAATTTATTGACAGCTTGCAGGATGGTTTTCTTCTCATATTTACTTCTGTTTACTTTCAACCGAGCTTGGTCGGTCCGTACGGAGGAAACATTTTTTTCCCGGCGAAACTTTCTGTACTTTGCCCTAATCTTCTCAAGGTCTCTCTCTGCAAACCCGGCTTTCACAAGTCCGTCGAGGACTTTCACATAAATTTCTTCGTTCTAAACTGTGAAAAAAAACTATTAGTACAAAGCCATTCTGACGATAATTTGGGTTTAATATGTTGCGCTTTAATAATTGCGAATAAAACTGAGCACTCACCCCAGCGGAAGTCACGCAGCCGTCAAGTTCCTCCGCAATTGAAAGTTCTTTGCAAATTTCTAGCATTTCCTTTTCTTCCGCAAATGTCCAGGTTGATCTTTTAATTTTCTTTGACGCTTCCGACCTTTCCAGCTCCATTATACAATTAATTGTACATTGGCTTTGCGCCGGGTAGAGAGAGACTGGTATACAATAACAGAAGACCGACGCTTGCGCAGTATGTGTTCCCGGCTAAAATAAGCCGCGAACAACTGTTTTTCCCGCTTATACGAGCATGTTCGAGTCTTAGTGAAGACGCGTCTTGAATAAGAACAGCTCAAAACCCTGGTCTAAGATAAGACGCGGCTTGCGTAAGACACGAACAAGGGTTTTGTATCATTTATACGGTCACTTCGCGTCTTATTTAAGGCGCGCCTTATTGCTCGTTGGGGGCGTATAGCCCCGACGAGCTTAGGATTGCACAGCGTGTCTTCATCGTCGTGTTATTAGTTTTTTCTGGGTTACGAATCAGCACACGGTGATTGGTTCACATTGCCACGTGATATGTGATGACGTAAGGTGACTTCGCGAACAACTTGAGATGTAGTCGATTGAATTGTGCTTGTGTATAAAGTTATCTGTATCCCATCCAAACTCAACACCGTTTGGCTTTGTGGAACATGCACGGATAAAGAAGAATTGGCTTGCGTTCTTAAGTTCACCGTCATAGCCGCAAAAAAATGTTTGATTGATTCGATTATGTTGGCTACCGCTACAGGATTGCAAATAACTTTGTCGCCGCTAATTATTTAGTCTCGACGAACTTTCTGTGGCGACACGAAATACTTCTGGGAAGATATCAGGCTAAAAACGGAACACCAAAGCCCGGGGAGGGGGTACTCCCATATATTTCCTATATAGGGATGTTCCGCCCGATAGGGTATCATTTTCAGGGTCTTCTGTCTTAAACCGGGTATCAAATTTTCGTGTCTTAAACAGGGTTATTTTCTGAAGATTTTCTCCTCTTCCCCTCCCCCTCAACCACATTTTTGCTCTCGTCATTTTCGTATGATTTCTTCATATGTTCCAGTGGAAACGCGTGCAACGCAGGCTAACTTATCTAAACTTAGTCTTGAACAGGGTATCAAATTAGAGCACTTTGTCTTAGACAGGGTAGCAAAATTTCCATTTTTGTGTCTTGAACAGGGTCAGGGTTTTATAGAGTCAGCGGAACACCCCTACCCAAATTCCTATTGAGTACCCCCCCCCCCCCCCCCCCCACCGGGCACCAAAGCCATGACAACAATGATGATTTATGCTTTACACTGTAAATGATATCTGTTGCCTCCTACATACTGTAGCTGTTTTGTAAAGTTTTTTCGTCGAAAGTATATCCGTTTTTGAGACGAAAATATTAATTCTCAGGGCTTAAGACTCGACTAATGCGTCTCTGTGAATATATTACATGTGTTGCTCCGCACGAGCGTGACAGTTGTCAAAATGCTTCGGCTTATCGTACAGTGTATGCTGAAATATTTCTTCCATTCGATCAAGTAGCCTTTGTTTCGCAGTGGTATTGTATACTAGAAATGAAAAATACACCGAAATAGTCTTGAACATTGAGTTTGTTAGTCACAAATGACTGAACACGCTGTGAACAATAATATTGTAAACAAGTCTAGTGTTACATTCCTCGCTTTCAATTTATATTTGTTACAGAGCGCAAATACTCGAAAGCCTCACAGAAGAAAAGCATTCAGTAAAAAAATACATAAGTATTGAAGCGAAAGCTAGGTTATTGTGGCCTCCGATTAAAGTGTTCAAAGTCAAACTGTCAAAATCGACTGTGCATGAAAAGATAAGTCACGCATTACTCTTTTCTCGCTGGCTAACCTTTCCACCCCTAAGCTCAAAATGCAGAGTCGCTCAACCTTTAATAAGCAAGTGTATGAGTGTTGTAATGACAATTTATAGTAATAGATTTCATTTGAGTAAGGTGTCAAAAGTAAAGTTCTCTATACTGTGTGATATTTTTCTGGTGAGAAACTGAAAGTCTCTTTTGCGAGTTTCGCTCTTGTCCCTACTTCTTTCCATTTTAGTTTCATCTGGTCTCGACCCCACCCAACGAGCTCACTGGCAAACCAGTCTTGTTTAAGACGCGTCTTATTTCTCTCGTATAAACGGCCTATTGTGTGTTTAGGAACTGTATTCTGTCTGATATCAGAGCATCATGCAGTGCAACAAGCATGCGAGTGTTTCAGACCTCGGAGAAAACGGTTTTATTCTTTTTATTAGCCGGTACCATATTCTCGAGTGAAATTTGATTCTTTGTTTGGCCTCTTCTGGCCCAGTTTGTCATTACTCCCATCAATACTCCACAGTAAAATGCTGAATAAAAAGAATTCAAGACATTTTCAACAAAACTGTAAACGCGATATGTTTGACAAAAGTTAGGTAAATCTTTCAATGCATTTTTTACTAATTTCACGACAGCATTTTTTGTGTTTAGAACATTACTCCCTTTTAGTCAAATAATTTGAATCTAATTATCTCTTTTGTTGTCGTTCAGTGGAGTATTGTTGTTTCTCCTTCTATACGAGGGAAACATTACGCGGATTATGCACCAATATGGGTTTTAGATATAACTATTTACGGTAATACACTTTTCCAGTTTTGAACTGTTTTAAAATGGCCGAATTTGAACCACAAACTAGGAGTATTGTCTGGTGTAATGTTGAGCAATCTCGGTCTGACGTCACATGAACAGTTGTCGCCGCCATAGCACGGCTATTCGCAAGCTGTATGAATTATTATTCGATTCATCAAAATATCAGGTGTTATAAGCAAGTCCTATAACAACAATCCGTGAATGAAACTTGCCGTCACGCGGTGAATTTCCGCCGCTGAACAGCTCCACCCCGGTACCAGACTCGGCATACGTGAATACTGTATTCTCTTTCAAGTAGGAAATTCAACGAGCTACTTAAAAATATATAAATTTTCTGTTACCAGAGCTTTTAACCTTTAGAAGCCTAATGTGGGCCCTATTTTCTGCTAGTGGACAGTTTCTCGTTTCTATTTAACAAATAAACCAGCTTCAAGCGTGCTCCGTTCAGAAATAACGCACTTAGCAAGTGCCGAGAGCACTCAAGAAGTGGGGAAAAACGCGAGCCTTCGGCTCGCGTTTCTCCCTACACTTCTTTCGTGCTCTCGTCACTTGCTGCGTGCATTATTTCTGAACGGAGCACGCTTGAAGCTGGTTTATTTGTTTTATAACATAGAACTTCAAAACTTTCACAATAAAACTGTCTTTATTCATCAAAAATGTTGGAATGCCAACAGCGATGAAAAAATAGATTCTCCTAAACGGCTCGGCGGTCCGAATTGCCAAGTCAGTACAGTTTCGCTTCAACTTTTCAACTTTTCTGTTCTATAAAATTAGACAACATCTCACAGTAAAGAACTATATATTTTCCCGTAGAACTTTGGACTACAGGTACATAAAATCATACAGTCGGCTAGTGCATAAAATGCAAATCTGAAGGGAATCAACAAATGCTCCAACGGCCGACTCGAAAATTGTGTGAATAAAAACTTACCGATTTCTTGACTCTACCTCGTAGTA
The DNA here is from genome assembly GCA_964036295.1 of Plumapathes pennacea. Lineage (NCBI taxonomy): Eukaryota > Metazoa > Cnidaria > Anthozoa > Antipatharia > Myriopathidae > Plumapathes > Plumapathes pennacea. Next base: position 5,302,469 of record OZ038468.1, read on the forward strand.
CAATCATTTGAAGTCCGTCCGAAAATTCTTCAATCATTTTTTTCAGTCACATCGTCGGAAATTCTTTCTCTTGCATCACTACAAACACGTCTGTTCGTCTGTCTTCGCGTTCATGTTCAGTGATTGCTCACGGCTGATCTTCTTCAACTGAATGATTTGCTCTCTCCTTCCTTGTTGAAGCATTCAACTTCATTCAAACAACCTACTGATATAATTGTGACTCCCAAATATGCTGTACTTAGGGACAGTGCTTAAACCAAGTCGCTTTCCACGACGCTGACAAGAAACTTGCCGTTCTTCAACATAGATTTTCCCTCTTCAAACTGTTGAAGTGCTTTTTGATGAGGTCACGTTCTTTACCGATTCACGGTGAACCGTGCTAGCCGGTGTCTTCACTTAAAGCCAAATTTTATCTCGAAGTTGGGCATTGGTGACTCCATTCTCGCATTATTTTCTCTTTTTTTTGCCAGAGGATGACGTAAGCGTGGTTTATAACTTATAAACCACGGGTAAGTGTGGTTTATACTCTGGCAAACCACGGTTTTCGACCAATCAGCGCACGGCTTGTATCGTGACTATGTTATAAATATCATTATAAAATAACTATGATACTACGCGCGCTCTGATTGGTTAAAAAACCATTTTATAAATAAGTACAAAGACATGGAAATGACGAATCCTGAAATAAAAAGACTGCGTGTCGTCCCCTACTTCAAAGATTCATGTGTTACAGAAACTGCAGTGGGCTATTAGAGGAAATAGTGAAGCCGTGTGCAAATCATGTGCAATTAGTGAAGCAGCGTGAAGAAAAATTGTCCGAATATTGCATGAAATTTAATTCGGAAACCGTGAGACAGAAAGCCAACAATTACACAGTCAAAGAACATTCTCTAAAGTTTCTAGCCTTTATACCTTCGTCTCCTGTGGCTCGTAGCTTGTAACTAGATGGCTTAGATCACCGGAGTTTCACACGAATAATTGTAGGTTTATGGTGATGAAGGCACAAACAGTCTTCGCTAATGAGTCTGTCTCGGCTGTCGGCTCGGTGGCACAAAAGCTGTTGAGTCAATTCAATGGAGTTGACTGTCGTCCGGCAGAGTTCAAGTAATGCTCAAGTAAAGCAAACAAATGTACAAACTACCTTCTTCAGCAGAGTAGTGTTGTTGTGCAGACATGTTTACGTCGAGTGATACCGTTGTCCTGAAAGTTGAAACCTGACGGCTCAAAACATTCTCGCCGGTTCTTTTGAATTCTTGACAAACAGTGGTACTAATATCCGACACATTTCTTGCGAAATTCACCTTCATTTAGCAGCCTGTCAAGTTTTTCAAGTGAACGGGAGTGGTGTTCCGTTTTCATTCATGGACTGACTTGAGCGAAGTGCCGTGAAACAGACTTTCCGATTGGACGAGCGTACGTTTTGACGGTTTTCGGGAGAATCTTGAACTTGATCATTTTCAATATAAAGTTCTTTCAGGTAATAAAAGCTTCGTTATTTTATAAAAGCAATATGACACTCGTTTCCATGTCTATGTACTCTTATATAAACACTTGGGATGTTGTGAGAACACTCGAAAAAGTTCAAAATCACTCGCCGAAGCGGCTCGTGATTTTGAACTTTTTCTCGTGTTCTCCCAACATCCCGCGTGTTTATATAAGAGTACATAGACATGGAAACTTGTGTTATATTGCTTAATTAATTAACACTTATCTTTTAGATAGGTATGTATCATATATTCTATATAATAGCTTGTTAGAAATAGTTATCCAATTTCACAGTTAGTCACTTAATAGTTACCCAATTTTACAGTTAGTTAATAGTTACCTAGTTTTAAAGTTAGTTAGGTAATATTGTCTAAACTTAAACTTTTATACACAACCCCATAAACGGAAGCGCTTTAAATCCTATCGTATTTAAATTAAATGTGTTGTATTATATTGTGAGAATTCATCGTACAATCAGTTCTTATCCAAGTAAACAGTCAACTGCCAAATTTACTATACCATCAGATATTATATATGCCTGGTGAAGGACTTACTGATTTAAGCCGTAATTGCTTGGTACCACAGGACGTTTACGTGCATCCTGTGTACATCCTAAGCTATTAATAAACCCTTTACACATCTCCCATTGCAATGAAGCTGTTTTCATCATTTTTGCGGTGATTACTGTCTCGATAAAGGTTCGCTCGCCCCTTTCGGGAAAACAAATTTGAGCAATATTGACCAAAACGCTCGAAAGTTTTGTTTCCCGAAAGACCTGTTTTTTCGCGGAAATCTTTCATCGATGTGATCTAGATCGCAATCTATCTTTAATGTGTTTAAAAAAATGTATTACTAGATCTGCATTCTTCAGTGCCAGACCTTTACAACGATAAATTGTACGTGTATATATCTGTACGTGTATATATCTTAAATAGCAACGCTGTGATGATTTTTTTCCGAGAATATTTTTGAGAAACTCGCGAACCTTTATCAAGACCTTAAGTCGGTTTTAAGGACACAATCTTTTGCGACGATTCCGGAATGAAATAGCCGGGACAGAATACACGGTTATCGGAAAGCATCGGATGAAAAAATACCTTTATGGTACGAAAAACCCTCGCATACAAATATGAATGGATAACAAAGAACAACAGAGCCCGGTTTTTTTGAAAGCCGAATAAGCCAATCCAGGATTAACGAAATCCTTTCTCTCGATTTCTCTACCAATAAACTGCAAGGTTTCGAAGATGGATTTTAAAAATAGCTTGTTTCAGCTTAAAAATGCCCCAAGGAAGTCGTTGTGGACAAAACCTTCACCTTTTCAGGCTTATAAATGACTAAAAGTTTTAGACCTAATCCAGGATTAGCCTAATCGTGCTTTGAAAAACCGGGCCCATATGTCTAACGCAGTGATATAATTACAAGTAAAATCAACCATAAAACGTCAACCAAAATGACTTAGTCATACTAGCTCACTCATTGTTGATTTTGTAGTCGGTTCTTTTTCTTGTCCCTCCGCACTTGCTGTACTTTCTACATGTGGTGCTCCGGTTGATAGCAGCTCTAAACTAACTTTCCCTTGGTTATTCAGGAATGAACAAATTTAAATAAGGTCAAAATTCAAATAGTCAAATAGGTCAAAATTCACCTGGTGTTACACTTGCTACTGTTGTCTCCTTATTTTGTGATGCACTTCCTGCTGTCGTTTCTTCGTGTAATTCCAGTTTTATAATTCCTGGAAGATACAAATAATTGTTTTATAGCTGGGCTTTTTTGCCGGGCCGTACGCGCATACTCGCATTCTGATTGGCTGATTTAGCGGATCGTAATTTCCTGTATGGCCCGCTTGAATATATAAATAGTGCCAAAGTTCGCAAGCACTTGGTTGTTACTAAGAAATACCGGCTACGTCTGGGTTCAACTAGAATGTGTAAACGTCTCAGATACAACTCTGCTTGCAAGACGAAGAAACATTTTGGAGAACGAAACCTTTGTCGGTTTGTCAGTATCAGGGAAGATGACTTGGCTTTAAAGGTTGTCACTAAATACAGCAAATCTTGGAGTTGTTCACATCCGGCATAGCTTGGTATAAATAAACAATAAACTACTTTTGGCTTCGGAAATATGCACGGATAAATGTCCGAGGATATCATCTGTTCCGAGAAGCAAAAAGTTGAACCGTGAGCTTCGAGGAACAGATAATGTCCAAGGACAACTATCAGTGCATATTTCCGAAGCCAAAAGTAGTTTATTGTCTTTATTATCCTTCAAATATATCCTCTCACAGCGCAAATAATGGCGCGGCGACTGTGAAGCTTTTTGGTGAACTACTTTTTCGACCAATAAACTTATGTCCTCCTCGGTAGTCATCTCGTAGTGTCTTTTGTGATAAAATAAATAAAACTGTGTTCGGATATTGTCAATTAACAGCGTTTGTTTGCCAGGCGGGGGTAATTCGGTCACGTGTCACGATTCCACCGATCACGCGCGGGAGGAAATATTTGATGGGACAAAAACGTGGATATTTTAACAAGAAAGGAGAAGCAAGCTCAGTTGAAGAAGATACTGATCTGACCTTTAGAGCAACTACATTAAGAAGATTAAGTCTGCCGTAAATATGTTTGCTATCGATGGTGTCGACAGCTGACAGCCAGTGCTATAATTTTCTGTCGACTTACGAACACCAACTCATTTAATAATAATCAAAGTATCAACTTAGCAGTGTTCTCTTTGCTGGGTCGGACTTGATTTTTTAACAAGAAGGCTTCAGGAAGTCGTAAGTTTCGATTTTTTGACAAATTTCTCGCATGAGGAGCAGTGTACTCGCTGTGCGAGGAACTGGCCTGGAAATTCGAATCTGGAAGTTCTTGAACTAAAGATTCGTTGCACAAAACGCCTATAACATATGAGTCCACCATACCTTTAGTCCTTTCGCTCATAAAAAAGCATTCTGGGAAATGTAACAAGTGAGGACTAATAGACTAATAATCACATTATTATCTGTTGTCTGTTCACCTGGTGCCGAACTTGCTGCTGTTGTCTGTTCACCTGGTGCTGAACTTGCAGCTGTGGTCTCTTCATTTGGTGGGTCTGTAAAAAAGATCACCAAGACAATGAGTGTATTCTTGAAGGGACTGCCAAAGAGTGGGCATGTAAATGCGTGTGTGCATTGGTAGAATGTAATGAACGTTGTACGGTGCAAATAAGGATGTGTAAAAATGTGGTAAATAAAAAATAAATAATATTGTATAAAAACTGGATGGAGGGGAAAAAATTCATAAGGTAATGAAGGATGTAGGAAAAATTGAGATCAGAATAGATAAAAGAAATGTGGTATAGATTAAAGGGTAGAAGAAGAAAAATAAATAAATAAATAAAATAATTTTATTTTTAGAAAACTTTTTATGGAAGAAGGGAGAAGAAGAGAAAAAAGGAGAAGGAGAAAGACGGTGAAGAGGACACCGCGGTACAACGTGAAAAGAAACATCGACATCAAAGCTCAAACTGATTGTGAGTCGTCAGGGGCCCCGTCCATAGTAATCCGTTTTCGTTTGAAAACAGATATTTATTTATCCGTTTTGGCCTCCCTTCCACGCGTTTTTGATGACCGAATACGGATATTTTCGAAAACGCTCTCCAGAATAGATAATTTCGAAACCCCCGTGTGGACGGCAAAAACGGAGCTTTTCGAAAACGCGTGTGTCAGTCTCCTGTTTATTCATTCAGAAATCTGCACATGCTCAATCCGGGTATTTAGCGTTTTCGGTTGGTCTAGCGCATTAGCATGAACAGCAAAAGCGACAGTGTGGACGGAAAACTTTCGATGCGTCTTTGTATGAAAACTATTAGTGTGAACGAGGCCTTAGACGGGCTAACGCTCGAAGCGTCTGTCTAAACACCTGACATGGCGTCCACATCAGCTTGGGTTGGCATAAGTTACAAAAGGGAAAGCCCCAACCCTCGAGTTTATAAAATTTAAAATTAACAGTGCACAAATTTGAAATTGAAAATTGCTTACAGCTGGCGCGCGTATTAAGAGCCGTTGTCTGAAAAAACCGGGCAGGGTCAAAAGATGGGGGTCAGCCGAATTTCATAAAATTACCAGCACTTGATGTCTATCTAGTATGATTATGAACGGTGGCATTTGAACGAATTTTGGGTCTTTTGTTTCGGAGATTGACCATGCACCCCCTTGGTTTTGGGACCGCGGGAGCCAAAATGGCGTCCGAAAATAGACCAACTTCGAGACAAAAAAATACCAACATCCCGACGGATTTTACCAGCGAGTTTTTTCACACTGTTTCCATGGGTATATTTCCCCTAGATTACAGATTCAAATTCAAATTTTATCAGTGCTTCCTTTTTGGCGAGCGGCTTGAAACAGTAGAGGTCAAACAAAAATCCAGACTGGTAAGATTTTTAACTTTTTTGAACGCTCTTTTCTCAAAAGTGCGGTTGTTTATTTTTCATTTAAGACCTGATTTTGGTAGTCCATTGCCATCTAAACCAAATTAAAAAAAGAATTGATTGGGGGAAAAAGCCGTTCCCGCTTGACTCACATTTGAAGTTGCTCCAAATTGCGGTTAGAGAAGTTTTCCCGCCAAATTAATTCTACATTATACTGTACCACAAAAGCAGTCGGTTCCCCGTAAAACTACTCCAAGAGACATTTTATTGCACAAATACAGTATTCGCAACTATATTTGGCAAATCAACGGCTGTTATGTCATTCTTCGGTCTAAATACTCAAAATAGTTTTCCCGCCAAATTTCTCTTATGCTACAATGTGCCACAAAAGCCGCTCCGTTCTCCATAAAAACCACTCCAGAAGACACTTCATTGAATAAATGCAGTAATAACATTCCATTTTGGCAAATCAAGGGCTTTGTGGGTCTTTTTATTTGATGTAAATACTCAAAATATCTTGGATATTGATCCGCGTATGGTGTCACGCTTATTACCACCATATTTACGCTTGTTTAACTGGGCTTCTCGTGTGTGTGAAACGTGCTTTTGATAAATAAAGTATCGTTGCATGCGGTGACAAAGATTCGACGCCCGACATTTCAAAATCAAATTTCATAATACATTCCGCGTTTATAGCCCTCACGAACGGCAGTCAACGATATCAGTGGGAACAATTGTACTATGATTAAAGCTTTTTGTATCCTTATGCATGAAATCAGCCGCCGTTGTGGAAACAAAGCAATTCCACTTGACAAACGACGGATACCTATATAAAAATGATAAATTTTTACCTGCGTGTGTAAGCTTAAACTAAAAATTAAAATTCACTTGTCTATACGATACTTTTTATTCACGACAAGAACAAGTGTTCGCAAAGGCCTCCAATGGATCAATGAAAGTACGCTTTCTAGAACGTGGATCAGGCGTCTGGAGATTTAACTCCGAGTAGATATCTTGCAACTGGACAAGCTTCAATGTTCTCAGCTTACCAGATCCCAGCAGGTCACATATGTTGATGCTGTTTACTTTAATCGAGTGGTTGGGGCTTTCAATATCGTCAAATACTGCTCGATGTAGCTCTTGGAGGTGGTGCTCCGTTTCCATTGCCACCAGGTCCTCTTCATCGGCACTTTCGGGCGTTCTGTATCGTTGAAGTGCAGACAAACGGAAGAAGAAGCTGCTGATTTGCTGGGCAGTCCATCACTCCTCTGGCTGAAAGAGCAGGGTGCCACTGGCGTCTCTGGCAAACTTCATCTCCTTCGCTACTTGGGCTGGATCTGATTTTTGTCCTCTTGCAGCTCCGGTGTGGAACTTCTCGGTAAGATGAGCCTTGACCTTTTCCACCATCCTCGGGGCTCTTTAGTTGTTTTGAGGGCCCATCCTTCAGGTATGCTGCAGTCGTCCGACGTTGAAGGGCTTTCATCCACTGCAGTCCATAGTGCTGGACCGCTGACCACGTTCATCTCGTTCATTCTCTCTGCCCATCTTCTCCTCGCAGTGTCATAAACTGACTCGCATTCTGATGGCTGCACGTGCTTTCCCGTGTCCATGTGTGCTTCCGCCTCCGCCATCGTTTTGAAGGTCAGCACACAACTGTTTTCGACGCAGGAGAAAATTTCCGCTCTGGTAGCCCGACGTGCATCGCTGATTGATCCCAGGTCACGGGTTCGAAGACCAAAGTCATGAAGAACTTGCAGGCCGGTATCTCCTTGTGGCTGAACCTGTAATTCGCTGTACTGCAGCAGTTTCCCAGGGCCAGTGTCGTATCCACGCCAAGCACGGACGCCATTCTGCTCGAAGGCAAAATTGTTGAGAAAGCTGATCCCCGGAATCTACACACCACAGAAGCCACTGCGAAGCTGTTCTGTGTACATGTGTCAAACAGATGTACAAAGCATTCCACGTTAAGCTTCCCTTGGCTCTTGGTGATGACCGCGCTAATGTGCCAGCTTCTTCCTCTCTTCCCAAGAAAATCACTCATGCGCTCTCGGTAATGCTGGGGCAGGTACTTCATCGCCCAGTCCATCACTATTAGACAGGTCTCCAGGTCAGTGGTCGCCAATGCGTCTTGCTTTGCCTCCTCTTGGTTCACTGTGCGCAAAAGGTGTGCTTTCCATGCCTTGATCAACTCGATGTTTTGCATGCACTCGTGCTTCATCCTTGACCTTTCATCCTCCGACATAGAGATGTGATTGATCTTATTAACAGTTTCGACCAAGATTTTCTCTAGTGACAAGCAGGTACTGCACTGGACATCATGTGCACGCTGGCATCAACTTCCGAACTGTTGGCTGCCGGGATCACTCATCGCGTAGGTGACGCAATGGTCGGCGCAGCTTTCTTCTCTGCTAACATGGCTCTTGTCGAGGCCTTGCAAGGACTTCTGAACTGAAGCAGCACAAACCTCGATCATTCTAAACAAAGATCGCTATTCTGCTGGCTCGAAATTCTGCTGCTCATAGTAGTTCTGGTACTGCTCGATTATTCTAGACGGGATCATCGTTCTCACCACAGCTGGAATAATGATGCTATCGCCCGAGTCAAGCTTTAGTACTTTTGTACCAAATGCGACATCTTGCATCATTTCTGGCCGAGAAATGTAGTCGATGAAATGTTCCACTTGTGTTCTTGAAATTCTCGTACGGAATATAGGGTCTGGTTGGACGGCCTGTCCTTTACCTGCCTCAGTAGCGTGCTGTCGTGCTTGATCTATTCGCCATTTGGATAGTGTTGGAATTAAATTTATTAGTTCTACCCGGCTGAAATCATTGGCGAAGACCGAGAGAATTTGTCGCTTTGTTTGCCACGATTCAGCTTGGTTGTATGCCTTGACGAGAGATTCAATGACGCCAGAGGAGGGATCAATACTTTTGCGTCTGGACGCACTTTCACCAGCTGATTCTAGTCTCACCTCCTTGCGGACATTAGCCCAGAGCTCCTGTTCTTGACCGGGACTAATTACTGACAGCGCCGCGATGATAGTTTCCGTTGGTAATATTTTTGCTGGGTCGATGAGATATCATGCCAGGACGTGTTTAGCGTTGACTGTATAGGACTTGTGCGACCCCCGGTCAGATTGGTGATAGCACTGTTGAGCGTTTACCGTTTCTCCTGTTGCTCCTCCTTCTTATCAGACCAGATACTAATCCATTGTTCAGGGATGCTCGCCTGTGATGACTGCGAGGATGTTGTGGTGCCCAGTCTCGTCGTTTGAGTCGGTGAGTCTGTTCTTCAACGACTAGTTCTGCCGCAGCTTGGGGAGTCATATCGTCGGCACTGGCCTGTGAATTGCAACACATTGCGCAGTTGTATAAATTACTAAAGAGTTATTTTATTGAAAAGAGCATTTATATAAGAAATTGATCCGCCTGGGAATGCGCATTTGTTTACGCTGGCCTTTATGTGTAGGATAGCCACACGTTCGTCGTTTTTGTCCTGGCCAGTTCACTGTTAAATCCCGTCTGTGTTTAGGACAGATGGTCATAACAGCCACTCTCTCATCCGTGAGGCAAAAATGTCCAGCTCTGTTCAGTATGAGGTCTTTCTCGCTAATCACTGTACCGCGAATATGCCATCCTCGCTTGCTGCTTATACCAAGAGCAGCTAAGTGGGATGTCACCGCAACTGTATCTTTATACTTATTGAAAAGCACGTTTCACACACACTATACGCATACACATACACATACACATACACGAAAAGTAGGAGAAGAAGCCCAGTTAAACAATCGTAAATATGGTGATCGTAAGCGTGATACGAAACGTAGGCGTGAGCGTGACACCATGTGGTGATCAATTTTCCTAGATAGTTTGAGTAATTGTAACAAAGAGACCCACAAAGCCCCTGCTTTGTCAAAAGGGAATGTGATTACTGCATTTATTCAACGAAGTGTCTTCTGGAGTGGTTTTTATGGAGAACGGAGCGGCTTTTGTGGCACATTGTAGCATAAGAGAAATTTGGCGGGAAAACTATTTTGAGTATTTAGACCGAAGAATGACATTAATAGCCGTTGATTTGCCAAATATAGTTGCGAATACTGTATTTGTGTAATAAAATGTCTTTTCGAGTAGTTTTATGGGGAACCGATCGCTATTGTGGTACAGTATAATGTAGAATTAATTTGGCGGGAAAACGTCTCTAACCCATCGCCAGAAATTCCGGACATTTTGCGTCCACGATTGCTTCCGGTCTTTCCCAGCGGCGTGCGGTATGAGCATGCGCCATTCACACATTCAACATTGTTACGTACTTTGCCTCAGTGGGGTGGGGGAGGGATGGGTTTCTCCGGTTCAAAAAGAGACTGCTACGTTTAGGAGACGTGCCGCTGAACGACCTAGTTGAAATTAGCTTTCGTTTGGTACAATTTTCATGCGATTTGGAGCTTCCCAGCCCAAAATATCAACATCCGAAGTCAGCGTATTTCACGGGAGGTATTCGCCATGGCTGGCTGTGAAATGCAAATTCAATCACAAAAAGTACACATCGAATTTGCTCCAGGGGACTGACTGAGGCTTCACAGGAGATGTTCAATCCTTCGACAATCAGGTACGGGGTAGACATTTTGCGTTTTACCCAAAGTTCTTGTATTAAATGCAGCTTAAAAAGTGACAGTAGCCGGTTTTGAGCGTATTCTGCTATCAATCCCTTCTTACGTCGGCCGAAATTTTAAATTCAAAAAAGTACACATCGAATTTTACCGGAGATAAATATTTTTTGTACTGTTGTGTTTAGGAAGCTTTCCTCTTCCGAATGCTGCCCAGACATTTTTACGAACGTGCTTCAGTTAAGCGAAAAGCACAATTTATTATCAGATCCCATACATTTCTTTGTTATTTCTTGAGCGGCTGTCAGCGTGAAACCTGATGCCTCTTCCGAGATGGCGCAACCGGATGTCTGAAATTTCTGGCGATGCGCAATTTGGAGCAACTTCAAATGTGAGTCAAGCGGGAACGGCTTTTTCCCCCAATCAATTCTTTTTTTAATTTGGTTTAGATGGCAATGGACTACCAAAATCAGGTCTTAAATGAAAAATAAACAGCCGCACTTTTGAGAAAAGAGCGTTTAAAAACGTTAAAAATCTGACATGTCTGGATTTTTGTTTAACCTCTACTGTTTCAAGCCGCTCGCCAAAAAGGAAGCACTCATAAAATCTGAATTTGAAACTGTAATCTAGGGGAAATGTACTCATGGAAAAAGTGTGGAAAAACACGCTGGTAAAATCCGTCGGGAAGTTGGTATTTTTTTGTCTCGAAGTTGGTCTATTTTCGGACGCCATTTTGGCTTCCGCGGTCCCAAAACCAAGGGGGGTGGTCAATCTCCGAAACAAAAGACCCAAAATTCGTTCAAATGCCACCGTTCATAATCATACTAGATAGACATCAAGTGCTGGTAATTTTATGTAATTCGGCCGACCCCCATCTTTTGACCCTGCCCGGTTTTCTCAGACAACGGCTCTTAAGTTGCAAAGCCAAACAAAACAGAAAGCGTGTTTTTATTCCTCAGGACGATTTAGTGCAAAACAACATCAAAACCATTGAATATGGAACATTCAGGGACCTGAGGAACTTGACTACTCTGTAAGTAAACACCTCAAGTCGAGATACTGAAAATGCTGTGTTCAAATTTCATGTTTACATCAGAATTCGGCGATTGAGTACTAACTTTCTTTGCTGCTCCTTGACGTTTTATTCTTTACACTTTCCTTAGTGACCTCGCGTTCAACGATTTTCGGGAATGGAGAATTGAAAGCAACAGCGAATTGCAGTCGCTGAATTACTTAGACGTGACGGGCAACGAGCAATGGACTCCTAGCGAACAGATATTACAACTGAAAAACCTTGCAACAGTTCAAAGAGTAGGTTGGAGTAAGTACTGTAAGAACTGTTTGCTGGTGAAGAGAAATTCTGATGCTGCTGAAGTTAACTCGACGTCTGAACGGTGTTACGACTGGCTCAGTTCACCAAGCAATTGGAAGTGGCATGATCATATACAATACGGCAAAGCATTAGATTTCATCAAACTCGGCTTTTGGCCCACGTGTCTGTGACGCCTTATGTTACACTCACCAGAACAGGCTCCCCTATTATCAAACAATTAATTACGTCATTATAAAAGGCTCCTTTTCTCTGTACGCTACAGGTTCTGTGGCACTGCTTGTGAATATCACGGTTGTTCTTGTTATTTTATGTCACAAATCTCTCAGGGGTAATTTGGCGGTCTGTTTGATTCTTAATATTGTGGTGTGTGATGTTCTCGTTGGTTTGGCCAGTTTGCTATATGTGAGGTATAACTCTCTAGCTATGATTATTGAATCATTTCATGACCAACTGGAAGAGAATAATTACGATGCTCTCAGCAAAATAAGAACACCCAGGAATATCATAGGATCCATCCTGACATTGCGCAGTGGTATCGCAAGTGTTTGGTTTATTTATTTTGACTCTTGAAAAATTTCTCAAGATTGATTTCGCCACGAAACCTGACATTAGGGTTGGAAAACGAGACGTTATGCTTTTCTTATTCATTTCTTGGTCTTTTTCCCTGAGCTTTGCTGTTTTGCCTGCATTTAATGTCGGACGCATGTCTTACAGTATATCTCGGCCAATACCACTTCCCACTGACCAGTTCACATATTTGGGTCATGAAAGGAAGGCGACGGTAAGTATAGCCGCTGGTTTGCGGATCGTTCTCGTTATCATTCAACGTACAAGTTTTGTTCTTTATCTCCCTATTTTCATCGTGAGCAAAAGATCTGGAACCAGTGAGGGCATACAGAGAGAGAGGCAACCATCGCCAGGGAAATTTCTCTTCTGGTTTTCACAAACTTTACTTTCTTTACTATTCCTGTCCTGCTTGGTGTCTTTCAACTTCAATTCATTCTTGAATTTTATAGTATGCAGCAAAACAGGCAAGACTACGCACTTACTGAATGCCAGTGGATAATGTTTGTCTTTGATGTCCTTCCAATTTTGTGTTTGAGTGTCAACTCTGTTTTCAACCCTTTTCTCTAGCTCTCAGACATCCTAAAATCAAGCAAAAACTCAACACGATTCTCAGTCGCTGTAGGAGTGTCTTGAATGAATGTTATGCAGCTCTTCGACTACAACTGCCCTGCTGCCACTCAAACGCAGAATTTTAACCGGGAAATGACAAGGAAATGAATTAAGCGTGAGTTTGGAAAGGGAAGGGAGACGTGAATAGATCTGCGGATAAACGGATTTAGCCCCAAAAGCGCACGAATTTTGGGTTTCGTAAATATTATTTACGGAATTTCAAAGTGTGACGGATTACGGATTCATCTTGTAAAAAAATAGGCACCTGTGAAGTGCTTGTGTCTACTGCATCTTTTTCTTCTATTTTTTGCATGAAGAAATGGCATTTGCCACAGGTACCCCTCATGCACAACAAGATGATTTGTGACGTTTTTCCGTTAGCTTGAATAAGCTGGCCCGCTGCCAAAATGTCGTGTCGCATCTGTGTTTACGCTAAAACTGTTCTACAAGAAGCGATTCTTTTCTGGAAAACTGGGAAAGTTTAAGAATTGGGAAAACGCACACAATTAATACAGGAACAGAGAGAAGGATATCCAGACATTGAAGGCATTTCACAGATCAAAACTCGGATCAGCACAAAGAAGCACTTGCGTTACCTCGACTCCGAGAGCGTGCGAGGCGAAACTGAACTACTGGAGAAATGTAGGTTCCCGGAGATGAAGGTGCTTGAGGATGCAGTAACCATTGCTAGGAAATATGCCTATTCAGTCGCCATTGACGGTTTTTGTAAACATTTCACTTCACAGCCGTCACGACCAAATCAAATCAGTAACGACAAGCACAACTAGGCTCAAGTAAAGTATATATTTATTTCAACTCGTACGCGAATGACCAGATTCATAGATGCTTCACATTTTACTGTACTTTCTCTGACGACTGAAACATCGACACAAAATAATGACCGGTCGATTTACGTACCGTTGCAACGTGTTGTCATATTGTACACAGTTCGTCAGGAAAATCGGGCGATGCATAGTACTGGCCAGAACCTTTCATTCGAGCGTTTTTGGCATACATATTTTCAAAAACTGCGATTTGAGGCAAACTTAAAACACCGCGCACAAGAACTTCGCAACGCGACAGCGTGAATTTCCGTATCCGTTCAGTCGGCGCCAAGTTCGTCGATTCACAACACTGAAGTAACCTTTCGTTTGAGCGGTTTGACACATACTTCGAAAGCTGTGGCATGTTATCCTGGTAAGTTTGAAGCAATTCATCCTCAAATATTCACTAACCTGATCGCCTCTCTGAAAACGCTGTGACCTCATGGGTTTCCCGTGATCACGAGCCTGTCACGAACCGGCCTTCGCCGCCCTGTCATTGTTTTCTCGACCAATAGCGAAGTTCGTGCACAATCGACAATCCAGTGCTTCCTCGTTATTACGAGGAGGCCGTAATAACTATGTTTAATCACAAAATGTGTGAACACAGGCCTGAGTCACGAGTACATGTAGAAAAAGTTCCAGCAAAACAGCACCGTGATTTGACTTCTGGAAAACACTGACAGATCGATCTTGTTTAATGTACTGGCATGTCTGTTGCCTCTGTTTTAAAACAAGGCCAAGTATAAAAACCTTCTTTTGACAACTAGTTTAATTGATATGAAAATGACCTTGAGAGTGGAACTCAGAGTAGTGAGCGAAACCTGCCTGTTCTTCACGCTGAAACATGACTAAGAGTTCAATTTCAAATCTAACCCAGGATTAAACTAATCGTGCTTTGAACAACTAGGCCCTGTATCTTGAGGTTTTGACCTTGGTGGGTCATCCTAACATGAGTAAATCTGCATCGAAGCTAAAGAAAGTCTACCACGAAAAACAGTTAAAATACAGGAAGGCCATTTCCTCTGTTCGACAGCGAACCCTATTGCAAATCCTTTTTTGAAAGGTTTTAATGGCAGATTTGTTTTCATGCAAATCAAATTTATTTTTTAATAATAGTTTTTGCACTAAGCCTCGCTTTAAAACAGGAAACCGGCATTTCGGAAATGGCTTATTGTGCCTGCATGCTTTCTAGATCTTTGAAGCTGAGTACAGTGAGCAGGTTTAGATTGACAATTCTGCAGTAAAAGATGAAAATCTGCGTAAAATTACAAATCAAAAATAAATAAATAAATAAACAACTTGTTTACCACAAATGAACTCATCTAGGCATGAGACCCAGGTATCCCTCCAGCTACACTTTTCTGAATTATAGTGTTGTTTTCTATTGATATTACTAGTAAGTGAACAAAATGTGACTGTAATAAACTAATAGAAGTAAGCAAAATAACCTTTTGTGATCAGTTGTCATTTTTGTCAAAACATTAGCTTGACAGCTTCTTAGAGCAGTACTGAAAGCAACTGAAAAATGTTAAACTGCAAAATTAAAGCTGCTGATCCGGTGTAACAGGCTTTTTTTCCCCCTGGCCCGGATGTCCCCCCCCCCCCCCCCCGGACATTTTGGCCCGGGCTGAAATGTCCAGCCGGACATTCTTGCCTTGGCTAAAATGTCTCCCTCTGGTCGTAAATGTCCCCCTCTCCAAGTTTATCAAATTTTCAGTTGGAATGATTTTTGAACAAGAGAGATCAATAAACTATCCTTGTTTAGCAAATTAGATTTGCAATTTTTAACAAATTATTTTGTCAAATTGTTTCGCAACATATTTAAATCTAATAGACTTTACTGTATATCAGTTTTATACGTAATGATTTTCTAGTTGGCAGTTACGCGCCAAAAAAGTGTATCGAAGCTTTTCACCACAGGCTCTGCTATTCAGTACGACAAATTAAATCCGACTGAAAATTAAAAGTGACATGTGGTCGCTAGATTAGATGTTGTGTTAACAAATGCTGGCGGGCGCGGGACCGCGGGGCGCCTAAGTATACAGCATTGAAAGAAATCAGAAATTGACCATTAAGACAAAGGAACGTGTTTTGTTGTTCACATGCAGTCAAA
The DNA here is from genome assembly GCA_964036295.1 of Plumapathes pennacea. Taxonomy (NCBI): domain Eukaryota; kingdom Metazoa; phylum Cnidaria; class Anthozoa; order Antipatharia; family Myriopathidae; genus Plumapathes; species Plumapathes pennacea. The sequence continues at coordinate 5,318,410 of OZ038468.1, forward strand.
TAACGTATTCCGCACACCAACTGCTGAAAATTCATTCCAGTTTATTGGGAAGAATTTCCTACAGACTCACGGAACCGCTATGGGCAAAAAATGGCAGTTGCATTTGCCAACAGTTACATGGCGTCGAGAAAAACATGAATTCTAAGCCAAAGCAGCATCAAACCACTTGAGTGGAAACGTCACATTGATGACATATTCTCTCTGTGGGATAACAACAGACAGGAAGTTGAACAGTTCATTCAACAAGCTAATCGCCCTCACCCGACAATCAAAGTTACGGCTGAAGTATCAGAAAAAGAACCTAAAACCTAAATTTAGAGCGAAGAAAAAATTGTGCCGTTCGTCACGCAATACCAACCAAAGAAATTTTGTTGAAACGATGGCATTTGATACCAAGATACCTCTGTCTCCACAAAGCTGTATATTTCTTCCAGATAAGCATATGTAACATTAGTAAAGTGCCGGTTGCATATTTTAACCCGGTTTTAATCAACGCACAAACTGAAATGTGGCATGCGCGAGTCGAGTTACATTTTTCTGTGGAATTCTTGCTGTCGTGCTGCCCTTATTATCCCAGATACTGGCTTCTTTTACTGATAAATAGGTGTTTTTGCCTTTGACAGACCTCAGTGTCATCATTCAGAGCCACTCGTGCGACACAGAGCACGCATAAGTAAGTATTCCAAATGGAGCAGATTTTGCACATCGCCCGACCGTCCACCAAAAAATTATAGATTTTTCGCACGGGTCGAAAGCTTGTGACAGGTATCCCATCGACCCCATGGGAGATCATGCCAATTTCAGATATTCACGTGCTTCTTTTGTCTTCTGTGAGCAGTTCTACTGTTTCAACGACGCTGCCGTCGTCCTCTCTCGTCCTGGTGCTGCTATCTATTGTTATAGCTTAAAATTGGAATATCTTCCCGTAATTTTGGAAGCGAATAAGTTTGTGAATTGGATTTCTTTTGTTGACAACTGGAAGAGTTAGAATAGATGTTTAATCAAATGTTACGTTGTTGTTTACTGTGATTAGCACTGAGGTCTTCCTCAGGAAATCTAAGTGATCTTGTTATTAATAGAAGATCCTGTTTTAGGAAATGAGCAATAGCAAGTGCGCACACTGTCGTAGGCGTGCCAGCACCTTCTCTTCCTTCAGATCTTAACTACAGCCAATCGTATCCATTGGAATGTGTTAGTGCGATTTTATAATAAGTGTATTAATCATATGGAGGATCCGCTTGAGTGTACAAGACATCCTAGCGGAAAAGTCCATTCGGAAATATGAGTTCCATTTCCTATCCTTATGTTCTAGTTCGGCTAGTGTGAAAACCATCAGGAACCGCTGGAACGACTTAACACTTGTGGTGCATAAAGCTATCAGCTACGAAACTAATAAGATCATAGTGAGACTTGTTCTTGTGAACGGAACATCGTCGTTGAAGTGGATTAGTGAGCTTGACCTCTAAAGTCTGTTATAGCCCCGTAACACTATTGTCTATGGGTGGCTCAATTGCTCGCTCAACACAACCGGTCGCTCAATCGGACCTTGTATTATTTAGTGACTTAATTTATTTTTTCTATCAAAGATTTAAAATTCGTCTAACGCGGTTTGAATAGTTGTTGTGTTCGAAATTGATTCCTTGCCAAAGTTCACACATTTCCGAGACTTCAAAAGCGTATAAACAATTAAATATCGACTCTCCCTTTCAGTTCTAAATTTGTTAAACTCGAAGAAACGTATTAAATTGATGAAATAAAAAAAACAAAAAAAAAAGAACGTACATGTACGTGGCTAGGATACAGCGTTGGCTGGAGCAATCGCGGCTTTTCTTAAAATTCATGAAAAATTTCGGTGTCGAAGATCGACTTCGCTGACTGTGCAAAACTGATCGAGTCACGCTTCTAGTTGCACTTTTCTTGGCTTTCAAGTCTTGGGAGTATTCTGTAGTTGTGTGTAAAAGTTGTCTCAGCGAATTTTGGAGTTCGGCTAGCGCCCACGAAAATTACAGCACGTGTATGTTCTATGGGTACAATGTAGGAGGCAGTGTGGTCGAATGGTTAGGGCGCCGGACTTGAAATCCTGAGGTACCAGGTTCAAGTCCCGCTCTGACCACTAGCTGAATTTGCAACACGGTAGCCCTGAGTTAAAATCCTCGGCCACACTATGTAAATAGCCAACTGGTTTGCCTCTGACCAGTTGGATTCTTAACAAATTTGCCGTTCAATTTGTGATATTTCGTTTCTGCATTTCAAGTCTCCCCAATTAGCACGGCAGTGCTAAATACATTGAGACTTAAATAAAGTGATTGATTGATTGATTTTATTATTTATTTGTTGTCTGAACTAAACCAGACTCAGCAAAGAATTCTTTTATCGGCCGACCGGTGACGTCGCTACAAAACCGTGGTTTTGCTGTAAAAAAATATTCTAAAATAATCTCCAAGCGTAAAATAAACAAGAACCCCGCTTTCCGAAAACCCACTACAGAGCGAGTGGATATCTTTCTAGGCTTTTGATTGGTTCCTTGGACATGGGTTATCAGCTCTTATGACCCATGAAATATTTCTTCGCGCGCGTGATTGGTAGAATCGTGACACGTGACCTAATAACGAGCGGACGTTATCAGCGATTAACCCCCGCCTGGCCAAATAACTTATTGACAATATCCGAACACAGTTCTATTTTTAGTTCTAGTTTAGTCACAAAAATCATTACAAGATGACTACTGAGGAGGACATCAATTGATTGGTCAAAGAGCAGTTCCAAAGAGCACTAAAAAGCTTCACAGTTTCCGCGCCGTTATTTGCGCTGCGAAAGGAAATATTTGAAGGATAATATAGACAATAAACTACTTTGGCTTCGGAAATATGCACAGATAATTGTCCTTGGACATTATCTGTTCCTCGAAGCTCACAGTTGTTTACAACTGTTCGCTTCTCGGAACAGATAATATCCTCGGACAATTATCCGTGCATATTTCCTCGCCAAAAGTAGTTTACTGTTTATTTATTTATGACCCATCAAATATTTCCTCCCGCGCGTGATTGGTGGAGTCGTGGCACGTGACCGAATAACGTCCGCTCACGAGCGGACGTTAGGGACCTAAAGATGCAGGACGGGAGAGAGGACGGCGACGTCTCCGGAAGTGAAATTGCCACTAAGACGATCACTGCGCATGTTAGGAATAAATTATGTACCCGTCCTGTCGCGTCTCCGACGGCAAAAACAGTGATCTCACGTTGTGGTGACAACGTCGTACTTTTTCGATCGATTTAGGCAAGAAAGATAATGCTTACGACCTGAAACCTAAACGAGGAACACTGAACATATTCTTGAGCCGTATGGAAGTTTACTTGAGCATTTTTTTGCGGAGTATTCCGCGATTTGCGAGCATCGCTGTCACAGGAGATTTTGCAGTTCGTTCGAGATATGTCAAGCGGCCAGGAAAAGCAAATTATTCGCCCTGAAACCTCGTAAGTACGATCAACAGAGTACTAGAAATACGATAATCGCAGATACCCCCTCGCTCTGCCATTGATGGGACTTTACTTTGGTACTCCCAACAAGAGTAGCCTTTGTTTTACCGAAATGTTGACTCAATCTTTTCTTCGGCGTCAAGTGCTACACGCAAAGGAAGGAGAAAAAGAATGGTGTTTGTTATAAGAGTCGATTGCGTGACGAAGTACGTATTTCCCACGGTCGGCACGTCAAATTAATTCATACAGTCTGCCAAGCACATTCTCAAATATTAATACTCAAATTTTGAAGTTGGTCGGCCGTCGTAGTACGGAAAAAAGGAACACTGATTTCCAATTTTGAATTCATAGGCAGTACAATTAAATAGGCTTCCTGTGCGATTTGTTTTTACTCTGGACTGCATGCTCCAGACTCAGGCATGCATATTTAATGAGGTAGAATTGTTCATGGCCAGAAATTTGTTTCACGCATGCGCATTGATACGCGACACTTAGAAAAATACCGCGTTCGTGAACACACAATTTTAAGAGAGAAATGTATGGAGATGAAACTTTGACAAAACTTTGATTTGCGTGACTCTGAAATAAAATTTCAACTATTTAACTCGACATTTTTTACGTAGTTGAATTTGGAGCTTTAACTTTCGCGCTTCCCACAAAGAAACAAAATTGCAAGTCGGCGAACTGGAAAACCCCATACATCTTCTGTTACTTTTTGATTACGTGGCATCTTTCCGTGTTGTTCTCTTCGTCTGTTATGACTGCAAGCGAAGCTGCACAATTTGCACGGATTGATAATTGAAGAAGAATGTTTACACTACCGAACTTATGCTCATTATCTGTTCCTCGAAGCTCACAGTTGCCCTCGAGCTTCGCTCTCGGGCAACTGTTCGCTCCTTGGAACAGATAATATCCTCGGACAATTATCCGTGCATATTTCCGAAGCCAAAAGTAGTTTATTGTTTATATATCCAGTGGGTGGACAAATATGGTCAATGAACGCGTGAGCGACGAAGCAGTGTTGAGAAAGTTTTTTCAGATTTCACAACCTTTTCAGAGTGGCTTGCAAGTCCCGGGTGAGACAAATTTACAGCACTAATTAAAGAATGGGCAAAGAGGAAAAAATGCATGCCTCAAGTGTTTTTACACAACAGAAAAGGGAACAAGACGGCACCTTCGCTCAAGTCGATACGAGCAGCCATTGATCGATCGCTTACTTCGGTTCGCCTCCGCGATGTAAACAGTTTTCCATCACCACCGACTCTGCCCTCACAGTAGCAAATATAGTTTTCTTCTTCAATATTCCTTGCTGATGTTCAAACATCTCCAGCTTCAGTTCTCGTTCAGCACAGCCAGTTTTCAGTTTTAAGCAGCATCACAAACGTCGCACATGGCGAACAAAGAAAGCGATTCCCTCCGTAATGCGATGTTTACAACTTTACCAACGTCCAAGGTTTCAATAATTTTGATACGTCATCGTAAGGTATTTTTGTAAACTCCTTTAGAGAGTGTTTGTGCGGTATAATTCCATGCTAATGTGTTCTTCACTCGATTTTTCATTCATTTAGCTATCAGCCCGTTCGCAAAGACGTGGGGTGCGTTTCTTTAATAGATCCATGATCCAAAGTATTCAATTTTGGATATGATCCAGTGAATCCGTCCTCAGTGTGTATCACATGGATTCATTATCCGGATTTAGATTTTAGTAAAGAAACAGAGAATCTGTTTTTGGATTTGTGATCCGGTTTGGATTCCTGAAAAGAAACACACCCTAAGATCCTCCCAGAGCCCAGAGCCTTTGATTTCGTTGGGCATGTGCGTGAGACATCGGAGGGTCTGGGTACGAGATTGATGCCGCTGGTCAATGCAACGCAGGCGCGATTGATCACGTGGTACAGTGGTCGATGCAGAACATGGCGGGGGAAAGTGAGATTCTTTCTGCACTTTTAGCCGTTTCAGTAGCTGAATATTTCGTAGGAACAACCTTTGTGGCTACGTATTGTCTCTGTTCACCACTGATAGTACGGAATCGTTGGCTCCGCTGATGCTTTTTTTGCCAATTTCAGGTTGTCCGTTCAAGCACACGTGTTTGGCGAATCGACATACGAAAGGTAAGCCCTTCCTTTAAAGAGTCTCGGTGGGCATGTAAAATGTATTATGATGTCTTGATGACGATTTGCGAATGGAAGTCAGGCATCAAGAGACGGCAGCAAATTCGCCTGAAGCGATATTTTACTCGGTCCGATTTAGGTCAATCCTGCCCTGGGGGCGGGCGGTCGGATTGTGTGTATTCGTGTGGAAAAATTGTTCGACTTGCAAGAAACGTTCAGTTAGTGTTCTGTTGAATTGTCCCAGATGTTTTTAGTGAATTTACAGCGAGATTTTGCTGCCAAGGGATGTCGGTGTGCTGGTCTGAAATCAAATGCCTTTTGTTGACAGGAAAATTTGGCTGAGCGTTTTCTCAATGTTTGAGCTTGCTCAAGAATTGTTAAGTTTCCGATTTTTGCCGAATGAATCAGTTTGCCTTCATTTACCAACAGAGAGCCGGGCGAGGTTTGCCGAGTGATCTTTGTCTCCATTTCAAATTCAGAAATTTTCCCTTGCGCGCGGTATTTTTCCCATCATAATTATGATTGCCCTGTTTTAACTTGGTTTAATTTTGTCGTTCAAATTTACAGGGTATTTACATTGTATTTTCCCATCATAAGATTATAATTGCCCTATTTTAACTTGGTTAAATTTTGTGTCATTCAAATTTACAGGGGAGATAACATAACAGGCCTATGTATGTACGTGTTTGTTTTACTTTGGAGTTGTTTCTGTGGAAATGACATGCTTGTGACTTAGGGTTTTTCTACCCACTCCGAAATCTTAGCTCTATATTCTGGGAGCCTTGGTAAAAGTTGTCGGAAAATTTCAATAAATATCAGAATTCTAACTAAGGCAAAAATAGGTGAGAAAATTTTTTTGGGTTACAAAGTTGGAATTTGCACTATTTGGCAATTATAATTTTTTTGACAACATAAAGTTCCAACTTGAAAAAGTTTTAGAAAATGTTTCTACAAAGAGGTGGATATTGTATCTTTGTTTGTGCACAGTTTAAAAAATATTTATTGAACGGAACTGGAAAAAATTAAACTGAAAATTGCAAGTTTTTGAGACATAGCAATGCCATCAATTGCATTTTACTTGTGGTGTGTGCACAGAACTCTATAGAAAAATGAGGAGAAAACTGCGATTGCACGTCAGGAAGTAACAGCAAGTTTTCTGGTGCAAAACTAAAAACAATGTTGTATCCAGGATTTCAAAACTGGGGGTCCTTTGGATCCCCTCTTCCAAAATTTAGGGGTCCAACTAATTAGTATTCATTTTTAATATTAATATTTGTGGCACGTCATTATTCACATTGCTTATTTTTGTACCAAACAAATAACAAGCCAATAGGACATTTTTTATGTTCCTGCCACATTTTGTTCTCTTTCAAGGAGGTTTTTGGCTAGAAGTATTTTATTGACGTCGGCCATGCACACAAAACATATTTATGCAAGCCTGAACTCAATTCTTTGGGTTATCAAATTTCACCACGTTATGTGAAAAATTGACAGCTTGATTTTCAGTCGATGTGCAAGACTACAGGTCAATGTTTTAAGATTTGTATGCAGACAGATTTCGACCGTTTGACATATTAAAAGCGGTGTCGTCGTGATCGATAAAAGCTGTGCATGTCATGATAAACTGAGCTGCTCGAACAGCCAGTGGTTTATAGTAACATTTGATTTTGTTCAGTCACACTTGCATTCCAGGATTTAACCCTTACGAAATTGTACTACTTTTTTCGTGTCATATGCGACAGAATACCAAATCATGGAGTAATTTTTTTATACTTGTCATAAGCAAAAGTTGCAATGTGTAAATCAGGCTTTACTGACACACTATCAGTGGTGAAGGATCAGCGTCGGCTTTCTGCTTTGTGTACCGAAAAGAGTTGCTTGTCAATTTGCGTCCAAATTGAGATTTGTGCGTCCCAGGATACAAGTAAAAGGAAATAACACTATGCAATTCTTGAAGTTCTGTCCAGAGAAGCTCCTCTAGATATGTCAGCCACTATTTATGCTGTGCGAACTGCTCTTGAAAATGAAAATTAATACAAAATAATCAGTACAAATACAAATGAAATCCGAATGATTTGAAGGTAACAGCAATTTAACATCTCAGTCCTTTTCAAGTTTGTGAATATTTAGTTCTGCATTACTCGCTTTAGATAAAGTGCCACAAACTGACATGGGATCAAACTCTGCAGGTTTGTAGGATTTTTAAAGCTTCATAACATTCCAATAATTTCTGTAGGTTTGCTTACAGTACCTTCAAAAGTTGATGTCAATGTTGTGACTACAATCAAATGCAAAATGGTTGAGACACTTGTAGAAAAACACCCATTCTTCTCTTCTATTCCCTCACTCTTATCTGGATTTCATTTGACAGCATCTTTCCCCCCCCTCCCCCATTTCAATGTTGAGTATCCAATATCGCACAACCAGATTTTAGGCCCAAACAACATTGAGACGGGGGGAGGGGGGCAGAAATCAGCAAAACTTAAAAGCCGATAAAGTGCTCAACATGTGCACTTTGATTGTAGGCTGAATGTACTGATTTGTCCAATGCAATGATTTTCAAAATGACTGTCTGAGCCATGTTTGTCATGGCTGTTTATTTCTAAGTCAAACAGAATAAAGTCTGAGTGTTTAACACTGTTAGAACTTGTTCTTTATGTTTGGTTGTTTAGTTATTGGCCTAACAGGATGTGTAGAACTGATTCGGTAGAGTTATATATTTAAAGGTAGAGTTATAAAGATTGGCAGTCAAGTAAAGTCAGTATGTACTGAGTTTGATTGAAAGCTAGCTAAAACAAACAAGCTATGTTTACTTTGTGGCACGAGAAACTGGATGCATCATAAAACTGTTTTTTCAGATTTTTAGAGTTTAATGTCAAATTATGATGTCCTCCAAAGAATTATGAAAATTTCATTGCAATTTTGGTGCCTACTCAAAATTTGGTCAGAAATCCTGTGGAGCAACCTAAGCAAAGTTTTCATGTGGCAAAAAATAGTTTTGTGGAATAGCATTCGATCTTTTGCTGATTTTTTTCAAGTGGCTTTGGTTCTCAGGTTTGCCACTGTCAGGGAAATGTGTTTTTTTCCCCTCAAAGTTAAAGAAAAGTCAGGGAGTTATATTTTCATGTTGTGAAAAGGTTTTCAATATTCATTATGCACAGGTCAATGTTATTTCAAAAACATTTCCATGAAGGTGAAGAGAAACAAGTTAGCAACCTTCAAAAGAAACTGAAGCAAAATAATGTAAAGTTATAGGAATCATGGTCTTTGTTTACATCATGCATGGTCAGTGAAAATTGTTTTGTGGTCAGTGAAATGTCAGGCAATTTCTTTTTTGTCTTAGTGAGTGGCAACTCTGGATTCTGTCTGTCCATATTGCTACAATAAAATGGTTTTGGGTTCTGTCTGTCCATCTTTCTACAAACTCAAAATTCTCCCAACTTTTTGAGAGGTAAGTGAACAATATGACTCAACTCTGGTGAGAAATTGTTGAGAAAATTGAAGTTGAGTAACAAGGGATGAGACAGTGTTGCTATTGTGGTTGCCTTCTCTGTGCAAAACTCTGTGCTCTCCCAAACTTCAGAACAAAAACCCTTGTTGAGTGCTATAGAGTTATTAACCAAGATTACAAACATTAAAACGAGTTATATTTGTTTTGCCACAGTCAGGGATTCATGTGAATAATACATTGTGCACCACCCTGTTTTGCATCAGTTAAATGTGTTGCATGACAACAAGACAGTACCTTGTTTTTGAACCACCTACAGCACTCATGTGCAAGACTCGGAAGTAGAAGATGAATTTGACTATTAAAATTACTTTGATCAAAACTGAGTCATCTCAAATTAGTTCTCGTTTATGTAATGTGACACTGCATCTAAATCTTTACATGGTATTTATTCTGAACCTTTTGTGTTATTTGAAGATCAAGTTACAGGGCTCGACATCAGCGGTTGCCCACTTGCCCGGGGGAAACTAAAAATTCTAGCCGGGCAGGTAAATTCAGTGCAGTGGTTGCCCGGCCAGGCAACCAAAAAGTTTCGGAACATCCAATTCCTTGAAACTCAATCTTGTCCATAAACGATCTCGCTCTGAGAAAGAATTACATTTCCCAGTAAATGGAAAGGCGGAAGGTCATCATCCTCACAGTTTGCGCCAGAATTATGCCGAGCTTTGCTTGACCTTACCATATTTGGTTGCCTAGCACATTAAAAACATGTGCGCCACTCAAGCGGAAAACTTTTTCAAGGTTTACATTAGTTCGATTATTGCAGGAAATTATCTAGTTACGGATTTGTACGTTTTAAATTGCGTGCATTTCGTTAGTTTCTGTTACTGTGTACAATAAGACGCCGATTAACCGAGGTTCAGGCGAAATTATCACCTTGATGCGTCAGGCAGCACCTTCAGTGTTTACGCGATAAAATCAGTTTTCAGTAAAATAAATGACTGTAAGAGAATTCACGCGGTATTGATAAAATTAGCTTATGCTTTATCAGATCCGATTCAAACCGATATCGCAGCGCGACAACTCAGAGCGATGCCGTAAAAAGAATAGAACCAAGGCTAATTTCAAAGCAACGAGCCATGTGGCAACTGAACGATGAAAAGCATGTGCAATGTCATGGTGTTGCGCTGCGTTCAGACACTCATATAGATTTATTGGCCGCTCTTGCAAAAGAATAGATAAAAACAATTATAAGAGACTTGCTGAGAACATTTCGAGCGGAGAAAAACATGTGCACCGATGTAAGAGAACATGAAAAAAGGAATCACGTTATTCATTGTGTTCCCGTGTGAAAATTATAAATTCAGACGTAGACTCTGAAATACAAACCCCGGCCAGTGGCCAAATGATGGACGTCTGATCATCAGGAATTGTTTAAAGTCTCTGATATGGAATGATAACCCACAATTGAATAGTGATACTATTATTGACGCACAAATGATATTAAATGCTTGCTGTGGTTTTGATGGAGAAAATGCTCTGAGTTATAACCACGCGTCGATCAAGAACATAAAGACGACTTGCAGTGATTTCACGTTCGCGTCATTACCCAAGTTGCTTCTTTGCATCTTTACGAAACAATATGTGTACCGTAATGTAATTCCAAGAGAATATATCACTACAAAACCCCTGTTCTTTGTCCAGCTGAATTAGACTTCTTTTAGATAAAAACCGTAATAGGATATACGGAATTTCCGCAATTACGTCCGGGCAACTAAAATTGTGTTACAGGCAACTAAACCCTTTAGGTTGGTTGCCCAAAGGGCAACCAACCTAAAACCTTAATGTCGAGCACTGAGTTAAAGCTGAAGAGCACTTGGGAAATGAAAGAGTACTTGGAACATCTTCTCATTGCAACCTAGTTACTACTGAAGAGTATGGAACATATTGGTGTATATGCTCATTTCATTTTCATTTGTTTCCAGGTTGTCCCTACAAGAACAGTTAACTAGTGAAGGTAAGATCAGTTTTGGACAAGTCTTAGTGTGACAGATTTATTTGATGGTGGTTTTATACCATGAGGGATCCATTGCTAGTGACGTCACATGTAGCGTTATTTGTTTTCTTGGCAGTCAGATCAAACAACTTCTCTTTAACCCATTTATACCTGAGGTTTCTGAACAGAAAAGCTCTAATGTCTTGAACTAATTAGTGTATTTGGTGACAAGTTCAAATGTATGCTGAGTACATAGATTTCTGGACAGCACAAAGCAGTAAAATATTTGAGACACAAAGTTGGTACTTTATTTGTTATATTAAAATGCTGGAGTAAATGAAGTGAAAAATAATCAATGAAGGTCATTGATTTCAAGAGATTTAAATTTGCTGTAGTGTCACCTTATTTGGAGACTCTAAGCGGGTTGCCATCTCGAAATTTAATGTTTGTCTGTCAGTCTGGTGTATGACCTCGTTCCCAGGCTCTTAGGCGAGAACTGTAAATCGCCAAATTTTTTTGGTGACATGCGAAAGAGTACGAATGGAAGTGAGTTTGTACAACAAGATGCAGATGCAAAGCCAAGAAGTTTGACGGACTGCTAGTAGTGAATGGTGAGGTCGACAAGCGAACGAAACTCGGGTCATATTTCATGTAAATAAATTCTTTAATGCTGTGCCAAAGTCGATTCGCTAATGTGTCAAAGTTGATTCGCTTAACAATTTGTATCACAGAAATGGTATTATTGAAGCATCTGGCGTAGAAGCAGTGAACTGAAACAAACAAAACTCTGCAGTAAATTCTAGTCGATTCCGAGTAAATACAAAACTTAAGAAAAACAATATTCTCTGCCAACTTATTTATTACAGTTTTTTAATTTACAAATGAATGTTTTCATCTAAACTGAACTGAACTGCCTATTTACATTTACCGCAAGACCGAGTTCTTGCACCGACATTGACAAGAAAATTATTACGATTATTATTAGACATATATATATATAAGGAGTTCAGAACTCGACTAGCGTACTGGTCTGTTGATGTGCGAGCAGTACTTCAGAAGTTGTGCTGCGGTCTTTTGCTGATCCTTGTACATATCCCAGTACATGAAAAGCTTTGCCTAAAGCTGGCAGTATCTTTTTCGCTGTATGCACCTCAGTTTCCGGCCCGAAACAAGCCTGATGTTGATAGCGGTCAATCTCGCCTCACGGTCGAGAAGTTCGATAGTTAAATATAGTGGCAGGCTGCATCGCCCCCCGGCGCATTGATTGAGGGCATTGTGCAACCCTTTGATGTCATTGTTTGTTCTGACTGGCTGTCTGTAAACGCTCCAGTCCTTTGGCGAGAAGATCGAGTTTTCAAGCCACTGCCGCTGTGCATATTGGACGAGCTCGCGGATGATGTTGTTTTGTCTTACATCACCGGACAGATCCTCCAAAGGTCTTTTGGCAGCGTCTTGGTTACTATTCTCAACTAGACTGGCCTTGCCAGTGAGCTCGTGGCGTGAGTTGGGTTGAGACCAGAATATAAAATGGAAAGTAGGGGACAAGAGCGGAACTCCCAAGAGAGACTTCCAATTTCTCACCATAAAAATATCACACAGTATAGAGAACTTGGCTTTTGACACCTTGATTAAACTAAAAATTATTATTACAACACTCATACACTTGCTTCTTAAAGGTTGAGCGACCTTGCATCTTGAGAATGCGTGATATATCTTTTTATGCACAATCGATTATGACAGTTTGACCTTGACTCATATTTCTAATCAGAGGCCACGATTAATCCAGCCTTTGCTTCACTACTTATGTGTTTTCTTTTGTTAACTCAATACGTTTCTTCTATCAGGCTTTCGAGTATTCATGCTCTGTAACAAATATAAAATTGAAAGCGAGGAATGTCACATGAGAGATGTTTACAATATTATTGCGCTTTTGTTCACAGTGTGTTCAGTCCATTTGTGACTGCAAACTCAATCCTCAGAATTATTTCGGTGTATTTTTCATTTCTGGTATTTAATGAACATTGCGAAACAAAGACTACATGATTGAATGAAAGAAACACTTCAACAGGCAATGTACGATATGCAGAAGAATTTTATGAGGCAACAGATGTCATGTACAGAGTAAAGCATAAAGCGTCATTGTTTTACGTATAAAGCTCACCGTAGCTTTGGTTTCTGTTTTCGCCCTGTTATCTTCCCAAAAGTATTTCGTGTCGCCACAGAAAGTTTCGTCGGGACTAAATACTTATCGGCGACAGAGATATATTTCCAATACCCCAGAAGTACCATCAAACATTTGTTTACGGCTATTCTCAGAGCTTGTGCGGTGAACGCGAGCCAAAATCTTTTCCTAAAAGCCAGTTTATCTGTGCATATTCCACAGAGCCAAATGGCGTTGAGTTTGAATGGGATGCAGTTTACTTTTTTGCTTCACTACTTATGTGTTTTCTTTTATTAACTCAAGTTTTTTCTATCAGGCTTTCGAGTATTCGTGCTCTAACAAATATAAAATTGAAAGCGAGGAATGTCACACGAGAGATGTTTACAATATTATTGCGCTTTTGTTCACAGTGTGTTCAGTCCATTTGTGACTGCAAACTCAATCCTCAGAATTATTTCGGTGTATTTTTCATTTCTGGTATTCAGTGACCATTGCAAAACAAAGGCTACGTGATCGAATGAAAGAAACACTTCAACAGGCAATGTACGATATGCAGAAGAATTTTATGAGGCAACAGATGTCATGTACAGAGTAAAGCATAAAGCGTCATTGTTTTACGGCTAAAGCTCACCGTAGCTTTGGTTTCTGCTTTCGCCCTGTTATCTTCCCAAAAGTATTTTGTGTCGCCACAGAAAGTTTCGTCGGGACTAAATATTTATCGGCGACAGCGGTACCATCAAATATTTGTTTACGGCTATTCTCAAAGCTTCTGTGGTGAACGCGAGCCAAAATCGTTCCCGAAAATCCAGTTTATCCGTGCCTATTCCACAGAGCCAAATGGTGTTGAGTTTGGATGGGATGCAGTTAACTTTTACACACAAGTAACGAGCAATTCACTGGCCACATCTCGAGTTGTTTAGCGAAGTCAATTACGTCATCGCCGAGCACGTGATAATATGAACCAATCACCGTCTGCTGATTCTCGACCCACAAAAAGGAAAAAAAAAAATAAATAAAAATGTCCATTTTTAAGCTCGCTTGGGCCCCAGGCCCCTGTGAGCAATTAAATCTTTGAACGTTCGCAAATGTGCATGCATATTTAGAAAAAGCATGTGGGATTTGCTGGGTTGGGTACTATATAGAATATAACAAAGTACTAATCCACGTGCTTGGTTGCCAAAGATGAATTTTCAGTCGCATTGGTGACTCCCTTGTTGCAATTTTTGACCCTGGACAGTTCTAAATTTGTTACACTTGAAGAAATGTATTAACTGGTGACGTCGCTACACAACTGTGGTTTGTTTAAAAAAGGATTTTAAAATAATCTCCAAATAGAAAATAAACAAGAACCCCGCTTTCTCAAAAACCCACTACAGAGTGAGGGGATATCTGCGATTATCATATTTCTAGTAAACAATTTATCATTAGTGAGTTGTCTCTCACAAGGTTGAAGGCACCACAGTGTTCTAGCTGGCCTGAAAAAAACGACAGGGTGCCCTAATTTGCATATATTTGATATTCATAAAATCTCATTAATATTCATAAAAGTGTACACAATATTCTGTTGACCAGCATTCTGCCAAAAATGACCAGCTGTTTGAGCATCGAAACATAAGTTGATTCATCCACCATTAAAGCAAAGGTTGGTCTATCTTTCAGTTCTTTCAAGATATTGTCCTAAATGACTTGTGAAATGGTGACAATGAACTTTTGGATTAGTTCCTCTGAAGTATAAGTAGCATCTGCTAGTTGCCCAAGTAAGAGGACCATTCTGACCTTATTTTGTGCTTTGTACAAATCGAGCAATGCATTGCATTGCTTGCACTGTCAAATGTTAGCCATGACAATCGGCCTTGCTTCCTCGCATTGGAAAATCCAACCTTCTGGCCAATGGTGTAATGCCAGCTCTTAAGAGAACTAGGTTGACTGCGTCGGCGAGGCGGAACAAACTGGTGTATCAACTGTGTGTTGATGAGGGTAATGGAACGCCGTGAATGAGACAATAACTGACGTTTCGAGCACTAGCCCTTCGTCAGAGTGAATGAGAGGTTTATGGGTTTAAAAGGAGATTAAAGAAGAAACTTATCTCAGAGGAAACTTAATAATTTTAGATTGGCTGTTGTGAAGAGCAGCCAATTAGAAAATATGGTCAAAGGTTACGGAGCTATGAGAGAGAGAACCGCTCGTTGATTCCTGCGGGAGATACAGTAAGGTACCAATTTTGAAAATCAGGCGCTGTTCTGTGCACTTGTGGGATTCGGTGTTGCCTTGGTGAAGAGATAAACTGAAAATGGTCATGTTGTGGGAATGACCAGGTTGATTAAAATGACGAGCTACTGGTTTGGAGATGTCCTGGCTGTTGTTTTTCACATCCAAAAGATGTTTGCGGAAATGATCTCCCAACCTCCGTCCTGTTTTGCCGATATAAAGCTGGCTGCAGCTGGTGCACTGTATGCAGTAGATGACATGGCAGGAAGTGCAGTCAAAATGATCGGTGATTTGGGTGGAGTTCTTAGGGCCGGAAATTGAATTGGTGTTTGTGATGAATGGACCTGTTTCATCTGTAATTTTGGGGTTTGGAAAATGAAGCCTACCTTCACATATAAACCTATTTTCACCCTCAGAAATGCTTAACATTTCCCCAAATAACTGAGGCATTGCAAATTTTCTGTATTCATGGCACTGGAGTCAATTTTGTCTGCCTTTGCTTTATGACAGGTACCTATTTTTTAATAGCATATTTTATGTTTTAATAATTATTGGTTGTTTTGTCTGTCAATCAGCATTCTGCCTGGCCCATGGGTGCTTACAGTTTTTTATTTAGGTTTTAGCACCTAATCTTTAATGGCGGGATAATAATATATCACTAGGTGTTATTAGAGCTGGAAACCACGAACCATTATAAGTGTGGTTTTCCTCTTTTTCATGTGACAGGTAGCACCCTGTGGTATCAAAGAGTAGCTGGTCAACCTAGCCGGGTGAGGTCGGCCCACACAGTTTGAATGAACGTTTGAATAATTGTCACTAGGTGAGGGGCCGTGGGGATTCAAATTGACACCAACGTTTTTCCTGGTCCATTTATAACTGTCCGATGATCAGAAATTGAAGTTGACTAGCTTTTGCTGGCATTTTCGCATCGAGAAATTGCTCTTATTGTTCTATTCTGTGCCGGAATTGGATGGTGTTTAAGCAGTGATTTTGGGGAGAAATCAGTGATTATGTTCAAGTGAGTTGGGAATTCTAGACTGTTGGCTTCCTGCCTTTTTCTTTTTTAGTACATACACAATCACCACAACCATTAATCCCTAAATCAGCACCAAATCACCTCGAAAGTCAACATAAGCGGCAAGTAAGGACTCTGTTATCCCTTTATAGCCCAAGACAAAAAACGGAGGGGTGGGGCCTGTGCCCAAATGAAAATGGCAGCCATGTGTAAAATTACAACAACATCACCCAAAGTCTTTTGTTTCTGAAAAGATATTGTGTCAATGACAACCAAAAAAAATACAGCCATTCAGGGATATTTAATAGACCACATCAATATGTATACAAGCAAGGACACAACCTGTCAGCCTACAAAAAAATTCTGAAATTCGAGGTTGCATCTGAAAATGACTTTGCATTTCACAATTTACAGTAAATAAATCACTCTAACATGCAAACAAAACAGTTCTTAGCCTTGGAGAAACCTAATTTAGAATGATGAATTCTAAATAAAGCGATAAAAACATTCCAAAGTTCGATAAGGGAACAAGAATCCAAGTAATTCCGTTTCTTGCTCAGTCACTGCAATTTGAATTTCGCGTGCGCCATTTTGATTTGTCCTCCTTCACTGCATGTGGAAAGGCTCAAAGCAGCCAACGCAGAGAGTAACATCACACAAAGCACAAGCCCAGCTTGACCTGTGCCTTTGGCCGATTGATGCACAATAAGCGCATCGATTTGTCGGCACTCGGGTCGGGAAATGCGACATTCCGTCCCTGACTTCGATGCCAACATCTCGTCTCCTCTTGCGACAACTGTAATTTCCGACCCAAATGGTGATAAGTTCGAGGCGAAATTTCAGTTGTGTTGTAGTTGGATGGTTTGGCGAAAGCTGGCGTAGAATAAATGCATTCACCAGAGCAGTCTCCAAGAAAAAAAAGGCCAAATAGCGGTACCAGCGACGAGATTTTATAGGAATCCTATAGTCCCCTCTCTTCTGGTCGGTGTAGTCTACTCCACCCATGTGTTTGTTGTACGATACAACACATGGGGGCGCATTTACTTCTTGCATTCTGCCATCTTTTGCCTTTCTGGTGACTGTGTGGTTGCCAGTGGGTTGGCAGTTGGTTGTCAAAAAGTTCACCTTTTTCTTGTCCTGCCAAGAACAGGCGGTGACGCCACTGCGTTGCATGGTAAGTGATTCTCCGCGGCAAAGCTTTGCGTTCTTCAACTCAAGCAGAAATCCTTTCCTGTTGGGATGCGTCGTCGCCGTTGCGTAAATACTGTCATTCAGGAGGGATTTCATCAGCCGAAAACTGGAGAAAAAATTGTCAAAATACAGGTGGTATCCACCATTGACAAGATCTCGCGATAGATCTGTAACCACTCGATCCCCATGGCCTTGTTCCTGTCCTTGCTGTGGACGGCCAGTGTAGACTTGGAACCGGGAGACGAAGTGGGTTTGGGAGTCGGCACGCAACCAAACTTTGATCCCTTGCTTGGTTGGCTTCATAGGCATATATTGCTTGAAAGACAAGCGTCCCTTGAACTTGACAAGACCTTCGTTGATAGCACTCTCACGGTTTGGCTTGTATTCTGCGGCGAACGTCTCGGACAATCTCGAGATCAGTGGTCGAATATGGTGAAGCTTGTCATGATCTCGGTGCTCATGTGGAACAGCTGTCAAGGCATCGTTGAAGTGGAGATATTGACCTATTTTCAGGTATCGATTTCTGGGCATAATGTCCTGAATTTTCTTTACTCCCAACAGCTTGTCCTTTGACCAGTAGTGGCGTTCTGATGGCAGTGTTTTGATGCCTTGAAACAGGTGTATCGCCAAGTACGCTCTGATGTCAGCGCTGTTCATGGGTTCCCAGTCGCGGTCGTTGCCTGCTCGTTGTTGTTTTTGTTGAGCGTTTCGATTTGTCTCTCTTACAATCAAATCAAACAGATCATCAGGAAATACTAATTTGGCGAATTCGGCTGCATTCGCTTCGGCTGGGAGGATAGTTGCCGGTCCAGTAGCTCTGTCGAAGGGAGTCACGTTCACGTTGTGAAGATCGCGTTGCCATTCATCGTCTTCCTCCACTTCTTCTTCGTCTTCATCGCTAGATTCACTGCCAGAATCATCTCCAACGGAAATATCACTTTCCCCAGACGCTTCTCGGTCACATTCTGGTTCTAATCTAGCAATATCTTCCCTTGTAAACCCCAAAAACTCTTCTTCACTATCGCTGCTATCAAACAAGTTTCCACCCAACGCCGCCATCGCAAAACATTTCGTTTAGAAAATTTACATAAAATCGAACATGCGGTCAAATGTGACGTTTGTGGTCTCAAAGGAATGGTCTATCTTTCCTCTGATTGGTGCAAATACAAAAGGGCACATTCCTTTTTATAGCCGGCCAATTGCGTCGCTGGAAGTAACACTTGTTTTTGGCCACTGCAGTGGCCTGCGGGCGCCTGGTAACAAGGCCACTACAGTGGCCTACGGGCTATAAAGGGACTGACCAATTTCAAGAATAAGGTTTTTTTATTTTCACGTGTAAAATGTGATTTGAAAGTCTCTCATACAAGTCCTTATTAACCGATCGGCTGTGACGTCATCAGACTTTGTGGGCTGCCTGTGGTAGCACTCTGGTATCAAAAAGTAGCTAGCCAATTTGAAAAACTCTTTCGCAAAGCTCCTTTAATTTTGCCTCTGTTGCTTGGACACTCTTGATGTTTTCAGTGATAATGGCCACATCACACTGTTTCAAAGTGCCAACTCTTAACAGTGCTGCCAGTGGCCCCAAGACTTGCTGATTTGGAATGATATCCCATTTTTTGGTTCATTGTCTTGATTTAAATTCTCTGTTGTCCATTGTTACCTCCTGTCAGCCACAAACGCTTGACAGAAACTGTCTCTAGCCAAACCTGCCACACACTTGGGTAGAATAGAGGTAGATGTAACAGGTCAGTAGTGAAATTTGCGTCTTTTGTTTTCCCATGAGAGAGCCAGCCCAAACTGCCATTTTTTTGTTTTCAACCACCATCCCTGTTTCCTTTTGTACCACCTCTGCTCTCTTGTCCTTGGTGTTTTCAGTTCCCCATTTGGTTTGTTCATGCTGTGCTGGGAAACAGCTGCAGTATATCCACACTTGTGCTATCCGGCCTTCACTTTATATTCTTTAAACGCACATGTGGAGCAATTTGCTCACACTATGCTCTGTGTACAGTATAGCCCAGAGTTAAGTTTCCCCAAATGAGCGATTGATGCATAACATGTGCTTTACAAGCGCGCATTATGCAAAATGTGTTCACATTACTGATCACCTCTGTGCCTCTGTTGTTTCTAAACACAATTAATTTTTCGTCTCATAGAACTTTAGTGCTTGTTTTGTGCTAGTTTTTGGGATCGCTTGGGCTGGGGAACCATTTAGACAGGTGCAAGGTTCAACTCTGGTTTTATTTACAACTTCTTGTAAAAGTAAACATTCAGTGAAGTTCTGCTAGCTTGTCTTGCATAACAGCAAGGTTCGGCTAAGAGTTGCTGGCTTGTCTGGGTTTTGGTCTGGTTTGATTTGCAGCTCGGGAAGCGGCTGACTTGATCTTGTTTTGTTTTGGATCTAAGTATTTTTTGTTTAGTTGCTGTTGTACAGCCTCAGTGGCTTGTTGGTCTGCAGCTACATTGGTATTTTGTTGCTCAATCATTAGCGACAGGAGATCTGCTTGAGCACAGTAACAAATCTTGTTCAGATTTTCTTGAAACTGCTAATTGTGTTTCAGTTGTGGCTTGGGGCTGTACTGAAGGTTAAATGGGCAAGTTAACTTGCTTGCGTCTTTTTTCAGTGTTTGTATGGACTGCTTGCACGTTGCTTCTGGTTTCAAGGCTGGTCAGGCGATTCCACAGTTGTTTAAAACCCTTGTCAGTCATTGGATGTTTGGAGGGTGTTGACTGGGCAGAGTCATGGTCATGGGGCTGTTTTGGTGATTTGAT
Source organism: Plumapathes pennacea (assembly GCA_964036295.1). NCBI lineage: Eukaryota > Metazoa > Cnidaria > Anthozoa > Antipatharia > Myriopathidae > Plumapathes > Plumapathes pennacea. Next base: position 5,338,785 of record OZ038468.1, read on the forward strand.
TGGAGAGATAGCTGGACGGTCCTGTGTCTCTTTTATGTCTGCAAAAATTGCTGTGATTTCTTCATCTGATGCCATGGTAGATAAAAGTTCCGAAGTAGAACTGGTAGAAGCAAGACCAGTTTTGGAGACTAACAGTTAGTTTCCTTTGTCAATTGTGATTGATAGAGTAGCTCGATAATGTGGAAAGCTTTTGCCAATAGTGAGCAAAAAGTTGTCTTATATAGATCTCTTTAGATCAACCAAGCAAGTATTTAGTTCATCTAAAGTAAAAAACTTTGTCTGTGTGCAGTGTTCTCCCAGGATTTTTTCCCAGAGCAGTGCCTCATTAATATTTATAATACCACCTCATGAATATTCATATTAAACAACTCCAAACCTTTTGTAATACACACTTGTATTTAATGGTAGTAATGCAGTAAATAAATTATGATCTAACCACAGAAATTCTTCCGTTTCTAAGTGAAGTCCACATGTCCACAGCAAAGTCAAAGTCAAAGTTCTCCAGCTCTGGACCTTCTGTGGCAATCCTGATCACATGGTTCAATGTTTTGTTCTTGAGATTGCTTCTCAATCTTATCTTCACTCCCTTTAATGTTGAGGACACCCTCTCACTCTGCATTGCTTACTGGGGAGGTGAGGCAGATAGTGGCCAACTTAAAAAATAGGCCTGCAATGCCTACATGTGGATACTGCAAGGCTTTGAAAATGACTTGTAATGTATGTTGTGTTTTTCATTTGAAAACTTCTGACTGATATCAACAGTTTACTGAGAGAATTCAGGCCTTTGGCGCACACTGGAAATGTACAATAAAATAGTTATGGTGAATGAAAATCCCCAGCAATCAGAAAACATGACTGATAATAATTTTTGAGCTGTCATATAGCACAGGGTTTGATGAGACAGGCAATTATAACAAGGTAAAACAATAATATTGCTTTTAATTTTCTAAATTTACAAACTTGCATTCAACTACAATGTTACTTTTCAGTCAAAAGTTCAAGGGAAACTACAGTATTTAGCAATGTAACAAATGCTCAACTACAACTATAACATAAGTAATGTAGCACTGCAAATAAGGTGTACTAACTTCTTGTGCTTTTACTTGACCAACAATATCAACTGCATGGCAAATGGTAATATAATATCAACTGCATTGTTGTGAACAGTACATGTAGATGTGCAAAGCTAAACTTTGATTGAAGACTGAAAAAAAGCAAAGCAGCACTTGTACTTCAGTAACTGTAAAGTACAGTAGAGCAATCCTTAGTTCCAGCACTGTAATGTTTTTCACGATTTTGGACTTTCTGTTGAAAGTTGCTTGCAGATTTGGTGGCAAAGACAGGGCTGCTTCAGTCAGTGAGTTTTCTGACCAAGAATTAGGTGTGCCAAAGGTGGCTTCTAGCAAGTGTTTCATAAGATCTGAAAACACAGTCAGCTCAACTTTGTCATGCCCAGACTTGAACAGTACCTGGACAAACCAGTTGCTGGGACAGGAAGACCTTTTTTGCTTGAGGTGGCAGTTTTGGCATTCTACAAAGGCTGACTGAGTGGTTTCCATTTTCTTGGAACACTTACAGCATGTGAGGTAGCAAGTTGCTTTCTTGATGCCCAAGATCTCGCCTGTAATTGTGGTTGTGTCAGACTTATGTGTGGTAATGGCAAATACTTCTGTAAATGGGTCAGTTGCTGTAATGGTAGTACCATACTTGGCTGTATTGACATATATCTCACTTGTGTAGCTGTCTTTCTTTACCCTCATATTGTGAAACATGTATGTGTTTCCATCTGCAACTGCATCCACAAAATCTTCCCACAAGATAACTTTCAGTGTTGCTGAGGGATCGACAAGGTCTGCTTCAACCATTCGTAGTTTCCCAGACTGGACATGTTGAACAGAGGTAAGGTGTATGACTTTCGCCCTGATAGTTATGAGTTGACCAATGCAAACTGAATTGATGGTGGACAATGTTATGGTGGTTGGTATTTCAATTCTTGTGAAGTCAATGTCTGGAAAATGTTCGATTGAGACATCCTTCCCCATCCTTCCCCATGATGAGGTCTTCTATATTGGAGTTGGTGTCAACTTTAAACTTTTTCACTTTGACTGGGCTGTTGTTTTTGCTGTACTCAGAGAATTGTTTCCTTTTTGGAGGTGAGAAGCAAACTCCTCTCACATTTTTGATTTTCGTTTGTAACTGAAAATCAAAGTATCTTCCGTTTTTCAATGGAGATACATTCTGAAGATACCCTATGGCGACTCCATCTTTCAATGTTTCAATGTTTCAACAACAGACGGTTCTTCTTGCTCAATGTCTTCTTCGTGGCAGCTAGGGAGACCAGCAGACTTGTTGGCAGTTTCATCCAGATTAGAACCACTGGTGGCGGAGTCAAGATGTTCTACCTCATTTTGACTGTTGGAGGCCATTGTCGTTACTTGTTAACTGTTAAAATGTGAAGCATACAGAAAAACATTAGGAAAATGTTACACAAAAAAGCTGCTAGACAAACAATATGATACAATAACTATAGCTACGTGACTATAATATAAAACAGTACTTTTTTACATACCATTGTTTAACTGCTGGTGACTGGGATGAAGAAGCAACTAGGCATTCAATAGTAATAACATTGAATGTGCATATTTTGTGAGGTCTTTTTGCAAGCTCCATTTATTTCTAGCTCAAAACAGAAAAGTATGATGATACCTGGACTCTAGATTATTCTCTTATTTGAACTGTTGTCACCAAAAGTATATCAAGCTTGTGTTAATTTATATTGTGAATTTTGCACGAAAATGTCTTTTTTTAAAATCTTCAAATAGTAATGCACATACTGATTTATGGTCAGAGAAGGTTTCTAAGATGTGTAAATTTACCTGAGAATCAGGCAAATTGGTATAAATGTGATCAATTGCTGTTCTGTTGTCTGTTGTATAAGAACATACTAGCTGTCTGTAATTATGATCCCTAATAAAAAGATTATACAAAGGAATTATGTGTATTTCACTTAACCAGTTTGCATTGAAATCTTCAATGTATACATTGTACTGGGAAGAAGAGGCCAGGATATTTCTTAAAGCTAAACACTTCTGTCCAACAGGGACTTTTGGCGAGCGATAAATACATGTAAATGTTACATATGGCAGTGTCATGACTTTGAAAACAGTCATTTCTATCCCATTAGTGTTGGCACGGTATGGATACCCAGGGCAAAAAGGGATTCGACTGTATACTGCTGTACCTCCATACCCTCTAAAATTGCCACTAGAGTGACTGTCATTTCTAAATAAAGTATATCCATCAATAGCATACATCATTATCTAAATGACTAAACTGTGTTTCTGAAAAGACATTTACATCAGTATTTGAGTAGTTTAGATCTTTGCGTACATCATCAATGTGTTTGTGCAGTGACCTTGCATTAAGAAAACAAAGCCGAAAATAGCTTTGGTGTGCCCTGTAAAGAGGGGACACAGAAAGCTTGAGGCGTGCTTCTGTTCGTAAATGCTCCATTTCAGCTTGCACATCTGTGCTCACTGTTATTTTGGCTTCACAAAGCTCAGTGACATACAGCCCCTCAATTGTAGTAACTCTACTTAGGCCTACATATGTATGTGAGGTATTGCTCTTCTAGTGTCAAAGTTGACAACAATGCTAGTCTCAGTATCTCCTTGTGATCTGTGTATTGTTTTTGCAGCTGCAGGGTGCAATGGAAACTGTTTTCTGACTACCTGTGCAGTTCTATTTCTACCTACTGCAAATTTAATAGTTTAAGGCATAATTGGAGTCCATGTAGCTTCAATACCTTGCACATATAGGTTTCTGTTTTCATGGCGAGTTTTTTCTCCAACATGAGGATGGTCAAACTGTACACATATGATTCCAGATGGTTTATCACTTTGATGTAGTTTTATCCTCTTAATGACGTTACCAGCACCATTTGTCATGCCATCTTCAGTTCGCACATTTATGGCTATTTCTGTTCTTTCTCCTTCTGCCAGCTGAAGGTTGGAAATTATTTGTTTTGTTTTCCTGGGGTCATGTGGTATCTGCTTCATGGTTTTATCTTTAAGCTTTGCAGAGTTGGCTCCTACAACACTATCTTGTGCTTTGATGGTATACTTGTCACCACATGCCGCATGGTGGACTATTATTGAACTCATTAACCTTGATGTTTTGAATGAACAAGTGAGGTATATGTATCGGGTAGTTAACATGTATCTGTCATGTCTTCTCATATGCTTCTTTCCTTGATTTTCAGAATATCACCTTGGGTATGTTTACCTTCTCGTAATCTGTAATTTCAGCAAACACTTCATTTTCCTTTTGCCTCATAATCTCTTGAAGCTCAAACATTTTGAAATGTTTTTTGTCACAGATTAGGAGCGAGAATTGCATATTCTGAGTTGTCCATGTTTTTAAATATGTACCCATCCATAACAGGTTGAAGTTAAAATAAATCACCAATTGCAATTATACTAACACCACCAAAGTCTTCTTTTGCTGCCTTTGATATCTTTCAGTATATTGTTGATCTGTACATTAAACATGGTATTGCCAACCATTGAAATTTCATCAAGGAAAATTAGTTTTACACCTCCTAGTTGAGTTCTGAGAGTATTTGGTCTGCTTGAATCAAGAGGTTTGTAATTCTTAAGAGACTGGCATGCTGGTATTGCCAGAGAGCTGTGTATAGTATTACCCTTGATATGGTAAGCAGCTTTTCCAGTTGGGGCTAGCAGTGATACTTTGACTTCATGGAAGTCATCACCAGCTCTAGTGTTGTAATACTTCAGTGCAGCCTGATATAGTGCTTTTGTTACATGTGATTTACCCACCCCTGCTTCTTCACTCAAAAAGCAGTGGAATGGTTCATCTGATGTTTTAATGAGATGCAAGATATGATAGAAGAATTCCTTTTGCTCTTTGTTTAACATTTGCACAATTTGTCTGTACTCATGGTCTTGTAACTCATTTAATATAAGTTTGTCACTATTTGAGGCAGTGGAAGGAATTCCAATGTCCAAATCATAGCCTTCATTGAAATCAGGGTGCAAGTCTTGCATGCCCTCAGCATTATCTTGGTATTCCATGTTCTGTGTAACCGGTGCTATCAGGTCATAATGATCACCAGACTCTTCAATATCATTCAAGTGTTCTTGGATGTCATTAAGGTCTTCATCACAAACTGCATATAGTTTCATTTGTTCATCTATCATATCTTTCAGAAGAAAGTAGTGTTCTTGATATGAAGAATAATTACCAATCAAGTCAGTTTCTTCATTTCTCCATGGGGTGAACAGCATGATCAGTTCACGGTAATGCTTCTCTGGATCTACTTGTTTCTTAAAGTGAACACTTCTAATAATTCTAGCTTTTGATCGTTTCTTGTTCTTTGGAGGTTCACAGCTCAGTTCATCATAAGCATCATCATCATTTTTTTCATCAACAGCTGTTTCTACTGGCAGATCATCAATATCAACTTGATAGGGCTTCTTTAGATATGGTTTCCCAGTAGAGTCATACCATGCTGCCCAGTCTGCAAGTGTCACATGTTCAAGGCTTAAGTGACGCTTTGTGTACCTCTTTAACAGCCCACTAGTGTAAATTTCCTCACAATCATCTTCCATTTCTTGGATGTCATTTATGGACTTCAAAAGTTGAACTCTCTGTTCAGGAGGTGATGTATTAATGAATATAACTTGATGAGATGATTTTCTCATTGGTAGCTGTAATACGATATAGACAGCTTCTTGTGCACTGATTTCTACATTAAGAAATTTATTGCCAATGTCTCTTGTTGTTTTATGGTAGAATTTCCTTTTCTAGCTTCATCACATACAGTTCGCAAAAGTTCACTCATTACTTTCTGTGCTTTAGAGATATGTGATGCAATGTACGTAGCACATGCATAAACATCTAAAACAAACTATATGTCCATGTTTGCTCTCCATGCACCAAGACAAGCAGTATTGTAATTATTGATTCTCAACTCATTTGGCTGTCTCTTTAAAAATATTGTTGGAGTATTAAGATGTGATCTCACAGCAAGCAGATAATTTTCTTCCGTTACTTTCAACTTTACCTGTAACTGGTTAAATGATATATTTTAACCTTTCATGTCATTTAATTGTTTCTTGATAGATTTCCAAGTATCTTTGTAACATTTTAATTCACTTTTTTGAATATCACTATCAAGAGGATAGAGAATTTGTGTACAACTCATAGGTGGCTGTGGGTAATTAAAACGACATTCAGTTTTAGACTTTTTTTGACATGTGTGTGAATGCCTGTGGGTTTGGTTGTTTACAAGTTCAAGTAGTTCAGGTTTATTAGTTGGTTTTTCACAGCTAATTATTTTGTCAACAAATGCTATGACTTTATCATCACTATCAACACCAAATACTGGTGCATCTTCCAGCCATATCAACATATGGATATGAGGTGAACCTCTCTGCTGATACTCAACTCTGTAAAACCACTCTGCAATTTTGCCTAAAGGGGCAAGATTGCTTATGAGAAATTTTTTTAGAAATTGACTTACTTGATAGTCAAAATGTCTTGCACATGTGACTGGATCACTTTGAATAAGCCTACACTTTTCCTGCCAGTTCATATTTTCTAGTTCAGTGTTATATTTTCTAGTTCAGTATTCTTTATTATCAAGAAGTTTCCCAAGTATTTTCAGGAGATGAGGCCACTGTGTTTCTGCTGAAGAGACTACAAAACAATGAGGCAGGACCCAACTGTCTGATCATTGCAAATATATCTTTCTTAGCCTTTTCAAAATATGGGGGTGAACCACGCAATGCTCGTAAAAACTTAAAACCCTCATTATGGTGAATTAATTTCTCCAGTGCTCCTGGGTTTTTCAACTCCCCTGCTTTCATTGTTCTGTTATTTCCTTTGCATTTCCTTAGGGCAACTTGAGATTTTCCCAGCATAATCTTCATTTGCAGCTTTTTTGTTTTAAAGAATATATTTTTCACACACATAGCGGCTCTTCGGTCTGAACGTCTTAATTCAGATTTACAAATGTCACTATAATGAACAGCTGCAAGCCTATTTTCACTATCAGGTCTTTTCTGGCCTAGGAATATGCCAGGATACGCTAGTTCTTCAGAATATTTATCTCTGAATACACTAAGGGGTGTGCTACCCTCAGCTGGTGCAACACTGAGAATGTGCTGACGCTCACTATCTTCCATGAAATCTTTGGCAGTTAACAAAGTATCAATAACACCAGCAGGTATTTCTGTCTCATCTTCACTCCACTCCTCTTCATTGTTTGTTTCTGTTGCACTGTCAACATTTGTATCACAATCCATATCATTTGACTTGTCCTCTTGTTGTTCAATATTGCATTCATATATATTAGCATTATTGTCTGCCCAATTTTGATTCAACTTAATGCCCTCTTCTCTGTAGAGACTACTGTTACCCACAAGATAGTTGGCTGCTTCCAGTACTTTGTGTGGTCTAACATTTAAGGATAATGCTGCACTCTTATACTGTGATCTTTTTAGGTTGACTTTGATTGTTCCAGTTTCATCTGGTAATCTGGGCAACATGCTTATACTATTTGTGACATTCACTGGTACATTTACATTATTCCCACTGATTTTGAATTGCTTTCTTCTTGGAGCTTGCATGAGTTTTTGAAATGCCAATCGAGGAGCAAGTAGTCTACACTACAACTCATTTAGGTCAAAAAATGCAGGTTTTGGTGGGAACTGCATTCCATTCGCAGCAGCACAAGGTGGAACTTTACTCTTTGCTAAGAAATGATGGCATGACCTACACAACCATTCCAAATTATTCACACTTTTCTTATTTAGTAGATACTTGTCAATATCAGGATTAGAATGTCTCAGCGTTTCAGCAGGTTGCACACTGTGTTTATACCACAACTGGTCACAGGAAGTGCATATGTACATTGGTCCTTTAGAAACAATATCATGAAACTTTGATATCAAGTTTTGTTGAGATGCTGATTCTGTTGAAGCTGAATATTATGTTGCAATGCACTTTGTTCCAATCCGTTATCATCACCATCAGTAGCATTTAAATGAAAGTGCTCATTTTGAGCCTTCTTCTGTTTGGACTGTTTTGTGTTCCTATATTTCCTCATGTAAGCATTTTTCTTCTGTTTATCCTCAGTTTGCCGTTTTGTTTTTAAGTATTTCCTCATGTAAGCATTCCTTTCAGTATTTAAGGCATACATCTGGTTATTGTCAGCTTGCCGTTTTCTTTTCTTATATCCTCTCACGTAAGCGTTCCTCTTATCCTTAATTGCTGGGTGTGATTTATTTGTAAAGGCACTTTCCTTTATTTCAAGTGTATTTGAATCAAAGAATAATGGTACTGTTGACACAATGGTATTCATCCACATGACCTAAACAAGTAACTCTTGGTTCCTGTATTGGACTTACTGCTTCTATCACATTAAACTCTGCAAAATGCTGATGTGATTCAACAATGTGTATTCGTAAATTCAGTTTGTCTGCAATAGCCTGTATCATGAGCCCATCAGTCCATGTTCCGTGTCTAGAGATATTAGCCAGATATTCCATCCAGGAATTATTGGTGTTACTTTTGATGAAACGTTTAGGATTTTCATTCAAGTACTCAATGCCAGCAGCTCGGATATCCAAGTGAAAATTTGAATCAGAATATAACTGATGTGAAAGAGCTTTAAAAAAACAGTCGCCTGCACCACCAACATCAAGTGGTCTTAAACCCAGTTGATGTAACCTTAATCCCCAAACGGGGCTCAATATCGATTTGCATGTGTTCTTTGGTCCTTCTTGCCATAAGATTTGGCGTTGTTTCTCATTGAATGCATCCTATTAGAACTTGAAAGATATTTTGGAAACCTTTCATTTGACCAGTTTGGTACATGCTAGCAAAATTCATTCATAAAATTACTCACCAAAGCAGCAAACACCATGGACCGAACAAAAAGCAATGCCACGCCACGCCACGCCTGTGGAACCTTCGTCTGTTGTTCGCGAAACTTAGGCTGTTGTTCGCCTCCAGCTCTGATTGGGTTACTTGCGCAGGTGAAATGTTCTGACGGGATTATCTTCACTTCGATTGGTGTTCCGATTTATCCATTGTTAGCTTATCTTACATTCGGAAACTCGCACGATGACAGTTGCAGTATCCACAAAAAGGTTTGGATCCTGTAGATGCTTGGGATAAAAAATTGTGAAGGCTGTCAGCAAATCCACATCAGGATATCTCTGGTCCAGGTTGACCAGAAGAGCATCAACGAATGGCTTCTTAATCTGAGAGAAAAAATTTCATGTTTCTGGAGTTAAATTATAGCATTGTACTTTTACCTCATTAACAAAAGTTTCTTTTGCATTCACTTGGACTGTGATGTTAACATCCTTGAGCTCTTCTCGTAGCAAGTGATCTGCTTGTCTCTCCTGGGTTCCGGCATGGCCCCTCAATACCAAAACTCTAGCTCAGGTGGCTTGCAACAGGGGGTGCACTTAAAGCAAGTCCAAACTTTCTGCCTGGAATAGACAACTCAGATTACTGAACTGGGGTATAGTGTCACACATGCGAAAACTGGCTTAGTTAAATAAATGTGTAATTTCCTAAAAAGACACCAGCCAGCTATGAACAAATCTATCATGGCTATGATTACCAATTGAGTTTAAACTTCCGCTGTGCCCCTAGTGGCTGATGGTATTCCTTGACTTTACCATTTCTATCTCTAAAGTACGAGCCACTCGTCTCTTAACTCCAAGAATACCGGGGCTAGAGGTGATAAAGCTGCTCAAATCTTCTGCGTGGAAAATGCATTTGAGTCTTGAAAAAATATTCATTGTTGTAAAGTGAAAAAGAAATTTAATCCGACTAAAGGGAGGTGTCATTAACCTCTTTCAGCCATTGGAGGAAAGTTAAATCTTCCAACAAAAGTGGACGTTGCCTGTTAAAGGAGTTTAAAGCAGTTTTGTTTTGAGCAGCTTGATCATTCCTTGTTACAGGATACTGTTTTGTTCTACTACAAGTCGAGGCTGTCTGACGAAAGACAAAGAAAACCACATTGTCGGTTAACAAGGTTTTAGGCAGTAAAGATATTGAAAGCTGCTTGAAACGGGTTTACATGCTTTGAGTACAGGCTGTAAATGTCGATGGCATTGTGCCATTTGGAAACATGATTACACGTAACATAGGACCATAGATTTGCCATTATTTGTCTGAACATTTGTGTGACATTGCAAGGTAGGCAGAATTGTGTTAATGTATGCCCAGAGGTTCCGTTCAAATGCGTCTATCGGATGGATAACCTTAATGGAGTGATCTTCATCTTTACCATGTGAGTTGCTCAATCTTCCACGTTAAAACAGGGACTTTTATCTTTCGACTTTTAAATTCTGTAGGCAAGAAAGGCGAAGTCCACATTGTCCTGCTTCAGAATGTCAGCTTAAGTCTTGTTGTTTCCTTTGCGGATGATGGGAATTGTTGAACAGGTGTGTAGTCCACCAGGCGGAGTTGGACCCACAAAGATAGCCTCTTATAATCTGTTCAAGGCTGTTGGCTATGTGAATCGTTTTGGGTCCAGCTATCTGTGTAGGTCCAAGACCCGATTGTTCTCGAATTTGTTGTAACCAAAGAGGAAAAGGAAAAGACCATCGAATGGTGAAATTGTTATAAAAATAGAGAAGGAAGGCCGTACTGTGAAACTGCATCTAGCAGAAGGCAATGCTGCCACTGCCAGTAACTGGAAGAGAAGGTTTTGCTGTCAAGGACCCTATGGGGTGAACACTTTAATACCCTGGCACTTTGTATGGCCCATGTTATGGTCTTGAACAGCCACCGATCGTGTTGAAAATGAACAAGTTCAAAGAAACAAGTATAGTCCAAAATGTTGGAAAATGCTTTGTACAAAAAAGGTATCTTTCCACTTTCACAACTTTCTCTCTTGGTTTAGAAGACTCGCACCAAGAAGTGAATGGATGCAAAGAAGGCCAAAGCATACATTCCAACCCCTCCATCTGAAACATTTCAGAAATATTTATTCTCTTGTTTGATGACAATATTTCAATACCTAGATCTATGAACTTTTTGTACAAAGACCTAGAGCATATCTCAGTAGGAAATCGTAAGCAACTGAGCATCTTTGAAAATCATTTCGATCTGCAGGGCCAGTCTGCTTGCTTTGGCCTTGCTTTCTTTGTAAAATTAAAAGGAAGGATTTGCCTTTGTAATAAATGGCAGTTTTTGCAGTACGACCATCAAAGAAATTTAATCCAGAAAGACAAGTTATGCACAGTGGTTTGTCTGACATTACTTCGTTCCAAGTGATTGACTTTGTGTGACTCCAGGAATTGCTGTTTCTCTGTTGCAATTCTGTTCTGGTAAGCCTCATTTTCTTGAGTAAATTTGAGTTGTAATTCTTGCAGATTAGGTTTCTTTATGATCACATTTATGATCATATTTGTTTGGCGTTGGGACCAATGTGTCATTGCATCATACTCAGAGAGGACATGTTCTCAGCATGATTGTCTGGTTTACTAAGTTGTTAGATGCTGTCGATTACCAATCTTATTCTAAAAAGATATTAAAGGGCTTACGGAAGGAGAAGATTTTAGAAATGGGAGGCATAGCATAATAATAATAATAAATGAAAACCTTATTTCCGGTGGCAGCTTCCTTTCCTTTTTTCATGGTTTTCATAGATACTCTTGTTTCTGATAACATCATGTCATTAGGAAGGCAAAGAAAAGAATGTATGACTTTTAAAATTAACTTTTTATTACGTACTGAAGATAATATCCTAACATTAACAATACAAAATAATTTCAACCTTTTCCAAAAGTACAATTATAGCTATTTCATTAGACTGGATATATGTGGTTTGAAATAAAGAGAAGTTTAAACCTGAAAGTCCATATTTTTTCATCAATTCATTCTAAAATGTGGAAATTTTCAGGTTGTCACAAATATCAGAGGCATCACTTGGTACAAACATACAAAAGACCATATTTAAAATTAAGATTTTAGAAAAAATGTTTTATGCCTTTCCAAAAGTAGACATATATTATTTACTTTATGAAGTCATGTACCACCTTAAGAGATTTTATGTTTTGAAACTTTAACAGGAAAATATTAGAATGAAAATTGCCCAAAGTGTTCTTTTTGTGGTTAAGAAAGTGGTTTTGATATTATATACAAATAGTCTATACATAGGGAAGAATGTAATAATTGTTAGACTGGGTTCTTGCGCACAAAAAGAACTTTGCTGACTCGAAGTTGCGCAAACACCTTGCCGAAAAAAAAAAAACTTTCCAAATTAGATTACTACGACACTGTTTTACCCACTCCCACAATTTCTTGTACAACGCTTACAACGGGTTCAGTTTGCCGCAGCTAGTTTTGTCACAGGTAAATATGTTAATGATATTAGCATCATTCTTAAACTGGGGTGGCCACCAGTTAAGGAAAGAAGGGACTGGCACCTTAAACTAGCTTTTAAGGCAATGTATAACCCACTATAGCCCTCGTATCTGCCAATTAATACTGTAAAGAACACTCGAAATCTCCATTTTAACACAGCACCAAGACTGACCATACCACTAGTTCAGGGCACCTTCCAGGACTCAGCCTCCAGATTATTGAACTCCCTATCAAGTAACATAAGAGCATGTAGTAATTTTAAACAATTTTGCAATTTATCTAAAAAATTTTTGAGTCAAAAAGATGATGTAGATTGCTCGGTTGTGTTGAATGTATCAAGTTTCAGTCTTCACTCTTTTGAGCATCCGGTTATCAATACCATGTTTTTTGTAGTCTGAACGGTAATAGCTAGAGTTCATCGTCTTAGTTTCCTTTTTAAACATTCACAGAAAGCAGATGTGGCTGCAATTAGCCATTCTCTATCAAAAATTCTTATACAAAATATTTAGGATAATATATTTGCATAATATTTTACAATAATTCTATTATCCACGTGTTGTAAATATTTAGGTCCATTTCTAAAAAAATTCTAGTTAAAGATGATCTCTGTTGCAGTAAAAATTGGCAAGTTGATAGTGAACCAGTAGCAGGTCACAAATTATGTGATAGATGACAGCCACACCCAATCACAAGGAGTACAAGGAGCGTCACACCACCTTTCACTTCCCTTGAACAATCAGAGCAAGAAAGCAGAAAACTTACAGTAACCATCTGAAATTACTATTTCCATATCTGTGATTTAGATCTTGAAAACATCTTTCTCATTTATCAATCACTTATGAGGGAACTCAGGCACCAGATTTACAGAGTCCAGTTGGCCTGGCTGTCATGGACTTGAGTGTTATACCAGGAAAACCTTGCATGTAGCTTGTTCAAACTGCTTTATGTAAATATTATAGACTTGTATACTGTGCAGCACAACCTCTAAATAAACTTGAAGACAGCAAAACAGAAAGTCTGCTGTTTGAAAGGAACATTTTGAGCTTTGTTTTGTAGAAGGCCGAAAAGTGTTAAAAGTGCATAGTTTCATTGTGGCTGCAATTCAGGTGAAATTGCTTGTAGAAATGGCAGACTGGTATTTATGGTCAATTTATGTATTTGTATGTATTTTTATTGATGTGTGTGAACTGAGAAATAAACATGCAAGGCTTGAATGATTGCGTGACAAATTGAACAATGGCTCAGCAGGGATCATTCCAAATTAGAAAAAATGTCAGCAAAAAGAATATTTTGTTTGATATATTCCCCAAGAACAGAATTATAGTCATTTCATCTCAGTAAGGTGTATTCAGATCCTTTTCAAACAAGCAATCTCTGTCCATAGTAAAATCTGTGATGAAAAGTGTTACTGTTTTGATGCCGTCTGTCAATCACACTAAATGACATCTAAGCACCATTTTGCATCCAGGTACTTCACATGACCAGATGCCTCCTTGGATTATTTGGCAAGCTCCCAGCTATCTTACTTTGAGCTACAGCTCACAAAGTGTTGCGAAAATGGGAGTCCTGCAACCAAAACATTTGTGACAATTTACGTCGTAGAACCACAGGGTCACCTGTCAATCAAATTCGCCCAAATGAAAGTTCATTCCCTCTTCTCAAAAACCATATATAGTTTATATGCTTAAAACATAATCCAAAGATCCTATGCATAGTTTAAGATGCCTGCCTCAAAAACGCTAAAATAAAACCTAGTGATAAAGGTTTTGGAAAGTTTGGCCCAGCATAAAAAACACAGTTCAAATAACATTTGACTTATAGTACTTATACAGTGTTATACTGTGCATGGTAAAAACAGCTGAGTAAAAAAAAAAAAAAAAAAACTGCCTGTTTAAACCAAAACTCACAAGTTTTTGCACTGCACAATTTCACAGAGGACAAATATTTTGATCTGTTCTTTGATAAACTGAAATGGTTTCTGGTGCTGCAATTTTAATGAAAACAGTTCTCTCTAATCAAATGCACAGAAACTCCAAATTTTTCTGTGTGAGTGATGCATGTCGTGATTTTGTCTATAAAGCAAGTTAACAATTAGCAAATTAACCTCTGCACTGTATGACACTGGAAGTTGATTTAACTGTCGGTCGAAACAGTTTTCTGTCGTGAAAATTTATAGCATCACAACAAGAAAGTTTTATCGTGGCCACAAAATGTCCGATAAGCTCGAAGCAATGCATGACGGATGAGTTGAGTGAACAAAGTAAATAGACGTGTCTTACCTGTCCCTTGGAGTTATCAGCTGGCCTTCAAGCATTATTTTAGCTTATTTTCTGTCCTCCTGCTGTTCGTGCAGAGCCTGGTTGTCAGGGTTAGCCCATGCAGATATTGTTGCTTCTGGAAGTGCTGTTCTTTGACAAGAGATGAATGCAAGAGGTGTTGATTGTGCTGCTCTCTTTCCTGGGTTGTCTCCTGAGCTCGTTTCTGCTAGTAATGCTCTCTATTGGCATTGCTGTTGTTTTTGTCTGGTGGCTGTTTGCTGTCTGCGCTCGAGATGGATACATCACTCTTGTCTGACAAGACACCTTGACAGCTCTGGACTTGTTCTTGCCACATGAGCAACCCTTTGACACTGGTTCTGGTTCTGGAGTAGAGTGAGAAAATATGTGAACCACTATTGTAAAGTACAGTGCACATAATCCAGCACAGTTTCCTTTGTTCACACAGCAGTTATAACATGTCTGGGTGTGAAATGACTTGCCCAAATGAAAGTCAGGTTATGTCTCATATGTAGTCATGTACTTATTGAAATGGCAAAACCATATGCTTGAAACATTTTCTGACATGATTAGTCACTAGCTGAGTCTGAGGGATGTCCCGGTTTAACTTAGACTATAATTCTAGCATTTTCACCTGTCCATCAGACACCATCTGACTCCCTACAATAGCTATCCATTGGGGTGTATTGGACAGCACGATTGATCAAATCCCAGGGCATTTTATCCTCTCCCTTGCTTGGGGAGGAGGACATTTGACATGCCTGGTTACATCAAAGGCTAATGCCTGGGACTAGGCATAAATATCAATAGGAATAACTTAACTCCCATTGTTATTAACGCCCAGTCCAGGGCATTAGCGTTTTATGCAACTGGACCCATAAGTGATAGATACCCCACTCAAGACTCCTGGTGGGAATAACAGGACCAAGAAAGAGGTCCCTGTTCAATACACTAAAGCCCTGTTTAGTCAGAGAACCCTGAAAACCCTACCATATCCATGGCACATCCCTGTATAGGAAATTGAGGGATACTCCCTCCCTTCAAAATGCGGATTTTATACCGCGTCACCCTATACTAAAATGAGCAGGAAGCTGTGTTCAAATCAATATCACAAAGGCACTTGGGATCGTTTGGATTGACAACATCCTGGCCATAGCTCGATATCTTTGGGATCCAAGAACACGAAGACTTGTCATTTCTATAGCTGTTTGTGCCAGGCACAACATTTATAACGATGCGGCATGTTTGTTACTCCACTTGTCCCTCCAAATGATTCCAAGTGCCTTAGTTTGCGCTATTGATTTGAACCCAGCCTCCTGCTCATTTTGTATTGCCTAATGTGTGAAGTTGGCAATAAGTTTCCTGCATTTTTGCAGATAACTTATGATGGTTGTTTGCATTTTGTCACACAAAATGGGCAAAGTCAACACTTATTTTTCTCCATGTAAAATAAGTCCGGATGCAATGGAGAGCAAATGTTCACTTTAGTATGGAATGAGTTACTTTGACATGAAGAGCAAAAATGAATTCACTTGCTAATACCTTCTCGAAGCACATTATTTGCCAAGTCATTGCATAGCATTTTGTGTCCAGGAGCACTTGCATTAAGTGCAAGGATCAGTGATGATGTAACAATTGCACCATGGGGAACAAAGGTTGTGTGGGGAAATGAATTCAGAGAAGTAATGACAACTATAGGGACTTGGAGGATATCAGAGCAGACCCTGATAACCAAATCACCCAGATTTCCACTGAATGTTCTAGGTTTTCTGAAAAGTTCTATCTCATCATTTAACCTTTCAGAGGTATTCTGGTGACAAACTGGTAATGTTTACTGCTTTGTGCCTTGTCCACAAAGAGCTGATGCAATTGAAATGTGTCCTCCTGTACCATCTTAGCGAGTCCTAAGTTAATTATGTGCTGCCTCAACCATGACTCTTCCTGTTTAAACTCTGCGATCTTGTGCAGTTGTCTGATTATGCTGGCAAAAGCACAATCACCATCTCCATCTACAGGGTCAGTTGTCAATCCAAAGGCTGCCAGGTTTCTATTTGTTTGGGATCTGAGAGAGCTCAGTTTCAGTGGTGCATGACTTGCAAGACTTAATGGATTAGAGCGTTCTTCCTGGACGGGATGATGGGCTTCTATAGGTACAGTAGGCACCACACGTGCATTCTTGGAATGTCTTGCACCTTTGTGTTTAAAATTTAAGCAGTAAAATAGTGTTGTGAGAACTGCAATAGCCAAGTCCGGACTCAATACACTTGCTCCACACAACAGTGATCTATTCAGACTCTGATGAAGTCTCTCATTTCCAGCTGTTCCTTGGCCTGGTTGAATTCCTGATAAGCGTACTTTCTTTATGTGTTGCTTCAGTTTTAAAATTTTCATTCATTGTACTAAAAAGTTCGGCTCTAGTTAAAACATTTGTTCTGCATTCCACAAGGGAGTCCAGATTCTGGACATGGTACCCTCATTGGGAGTTGGCAAATCACATTCTTCTCTAACATCACCATCATGCCTAAACACGAGCGAAAACTCATTGCAGAACTTTTTGGAAAATTCTGTTCCTTTAGGGACTGAAGATGTTACCCTCTTGACAGCGTGACATAAGTCCAGTTTGACAGGTACATTACCCACAACTTCTTGGTACTGATTGCAGGTTGACACCTTCACGTTGCTTGACGTTTCTCAAAAGCTCTCTTATCTCAGAGAAAGCACTTGAGCTTGTGAGTCTCCATTCAATTACTTCGTTTTTTTTTCATTTAACAGAATAAACAAAACCTTCAGGGTTGATCATACAATACTAATAACGGTATTCAAACTAGTTACAATCCATACTTACAACTATTCCTATCTATTTATTTAACTATACCATTTACATCCAAATATTTACACGTTATGGTACAATATAAAAAGGAATCTAAGAGTAAAATAAAACATGTTTTACAGGGATGCCGTGTGTAGCTCTTATCACTCGGAAAAATTATCCCTTCGGAGGTTGTTTTTGAAATCCTTCAGCGATGGCGCTGTTCTGACGTGCATTGGTAGGGCGTTCCACACAGCCGCTTCACTGAAACTAAAACTTCTTTTACCGTACTTGGTATGAGGTAGCAGCAGGTAGTCCGGGGTTTGGTTATGCAACGTTTTGTACATCATGGATTTATCAAATGTGCGGATGACTTAATTTTTTCCAGCCTAAGTTCTGAAAAAGTTCATCTGCATTGCTAGCGCGATTTTGGAGTTTTTGAAGTTTCTCGGAAAAGCTTTTGGCACAGTTTCCCCAGACTACACTGCAGTAGTCGAAGTGAGGCTGGACAAGTGCATTATAGGCTGTAAGTAATGTTTCATGAGGAACAAAGTGACGTATGCGTTTGATTGCACCGATGCCAGAAGCGATTGTTTGGGCATTAATTCTATTTAAATCCTTATTGATATGCTCATTTATATCACCTATGTCATTACTGGCTAAAGTTATGCTTGTGTTATCTGCATACATCCTTGGTTGGAAGTGCAATAAACGGTTAAAATCGTAAGGCTATGTCATGCCATGCCATGCTGACGAGGCCCAAAAAGGCTGAAACAGCTGCCCATGGCTGCTATTACTTGGGCTCACAATTTTTTTTGGTAGATCAAGGGGTAATGCCCGCTACCACTGTGGCCTTTGTGCCCTACTCTGTGGCTTCAACTTACCAGCACATTGTGCAGTATTCTGATTATGTAATTAAGCCACATCCAGAAGCCTTGCGATTTTACAGCTTGTTACCTGAATGTGGGAACCCAAGCCCAACTATAGCTATGCCATGCTGACGAGGCCCAAAAAAGCCGAAACAGCTGTCCATGGCTGCTAATACTTGGGCTCACAATTTTTTTTTGGTAGATCAAGGGGGTAATGCCCACTACCACTGTGGCCTTTGTGCCCTAATCTGTGGCTTCAACTTACCAGCACATTGTGCAGTATTCTGATTATGTAATTAAGCCACATCCCACAAGCCTTACGATTTTACAGCTTGTTACCTGAATGTGGGAACCTGAGCCCAAGTATAGCTATGCCATGCTGACGAGGCCCAAAAAGGCCGAAACAGCTGTCCATGGCTGCTATTACTTGGGCTCACAATTTTTGTTTTTTGTTTTGGTAGATCGAGGGTAATGCCCGCTACCACTGTGGCCTTTGTGCCCTAATCTGTGGCTTCAACTTACCAGCACATTGTGCAGTATTCTGATTCAATAAACAGTTAGGTAAGTCGTTGATATAGATTTAAAAATTTGGTGCTCTTACAGCACAGATTGCTTCCTTGTTGCCACTCAGGTACAGCACCTTCTCCATTATATTATCCACACAGGCACTAGAATCCCCGTTCTCTTATGGAGAAAGCAGCCTCGGGGTTTCCTGTTGGTACATCTGCGCGAAAACGCTTAAAATCCATCTTAGAAATATCGCGCAGCCATACCAACAAATGCATGTTGGCTGTGGGCAACAGCGTAGGTTTCAGGACCCGCAATTTTGGTTGGTGGTTGTCCTACGCGATCACGGACAACATCAAGCCAATTTGGAAAAGGAAATAACCACTCGTATGGTGAGAATGTCAAGAAGAGGCTTGGTTTTCCAAATTGGCGTAATGCGTCCAGGAGGAAAGAATGTTGCCATTTCCAGAATCCCATCGAAAAAGTTTTAGTGTCTAAAGAATGGTATGGAGAACAATTCTGCATTCGAGCAGTTTGTATTGCTCCAGTGACCGTCTTATACACCCATCTATCGTAGTGAAAATGGACTAACTCAAAACAGAGAGTAGTCTATAATTTCACTCAGCAACTTGACAAAGAAGGAGGACTTCGCACTTTGGCGGTGCTCGTGACCGGTGAAACTGGTATCACACCAGTTACGAAAAGGATAGAGGTGTGGCCAGAGAGCACATTCTATGCCAGGCATTTGAAAAATATCTAAACATTTCAAACTTTTTTCATTTGTGATACATTCCTCACGAAGGGAAACCATTTCGGAATATGCGCTTCCTTCTAAACGGATAAGTCCATTGTAGATGCGTATCAGAATGTTTTTCCTGCCTACATCAGGAATAGCCAACAGATTTTCTTCAACAGTTTGAGGTGTAGGATAGAGAGTAAACGCTACCATTTTGATTCGATAATCATGTTGGTGACATTTGTAAGGGCCAAGATCAATTACAAAAGGTCTTAGAGTATAGACATCCTCCAGAGGTAAGGTTTTTAAGAAATCAGGTACATTGCAAAACTTAGGTACAATGTACATCTCGGCACGACAAACGCAATTGCTAACACTTGGCTTATACCTTTGTTTAAAATTATAGGTCATTGTTTGCCGTTGTAACAAATTACAATTGGGACAATAGGCCCAAGAACAGAATTTCAACCAAAAAGTGAGGTCGTTTACTGTGGAGGTATAAGAGGGTGTTGTTATATTATCCTCAAGTGTACCATTGTAAGAATTGGAAAAATTCAAAAAAGTTCTTTCGCGCTGAGCAGCGTGGACATTTTCTGAGTGATAAGGCGTTCATTGGCTCCTAATGGGGCGATTACAGTTTTATAGTTGATACTCACAAATTCACTCATGCTCCACAAAATTTGGTGCTCTTACAGCACAGATTGCTTCCTTGTTGCCACTCAGGTACAGCACACTCAGGCACTAGAATCCCCGTACATTATTGTTTTAGAGATGTGTAAAAATAGTTTAGCTGGTTACTATTAAATATTGTTCATACACACTCAGCGACAATTTTGCTTTTTTGTTTTCCTTTTTCGATATGCATATTAATTACAGTGTACGTGCATGGTATGCACATGAAATTACAGTATACTGACCTATTTGCTTGCAACCAAATGTGATGTAGGCTGTGGTTGAAGAGTACAGCAGGGGCATGTTTGCAATCCTCCAACACATCCATAATGGCATAGGTTAGGCCAGTGCTTGGGTTGTGGAGTAAATACTTAATGCAGCCACCTTTTGCTCATCTCCTGCACTTTTAAACAGGACTGCAAAAGAAATTATTTTCTGCCTTCTTGTGGTACCATTTGTTGTTGAGAACCATTTTCTGGCATTTGTTAAGCACTGCTCCCCTCTTAAAGGTGTTTTTTATGCTGGCTGGTGGAACAAGCTTTCCAACCAGTCTACAATTTTCCACTTCCGTGACATACTTTGGCCTGGCCAATCGAAACGAGCATTAAATTGATTAGTAGAAATGTCTGATATAGTCATTTTTAGAATTCCGTACACTTTACTTTTAATATTTTTGTAGTAATACGCTACTTGCGTCCGTCCGTCTACCTGCAACACTCTTTCCCAGGCGTCCTCATCATAAAAATGTCGAAGATGGCCGCCACACAGAGTGAAACTCAAGTATAAATATTGGCCTCATATGCAAACCACAGTTCTTTTAGAAATCGGAAATGAGTTTTAAAAGAGAATTTGTGCTCTCAGGTGAGTGGATGCTGTGCGGATGCTGGTTAATGTTTGAGAAATGGGGAGATTTTGATGTTGATCAATCGGCACATTGCAGAGAATTTTGTACTTTGGCACTGTAAATTGCATTCGAGTTGTTTGAAATGGACTTCAGAAAGGAAGGAAAAAGTCCGCTTACCGTGTTTACACTAATCTCGCTAGTCATATAACATTGCCTTATTTACCTCCTGGCAGAAGGTGCATCCTGTGAAAAAAACGTGCATCTGTGTCAGCAAGTAATGTTCAATGCATCAGCTCCAGTTTGTTATCTGCGAAGAACATCTGCATTATTTAAAAGTAAGATAAAAAAATAATCCAAGTAAACTAAAGTAAATATGGATTGACAGCCACGCACAGCATACCGTTATACTAACAGTAAATTTATTATACTATTGAGGAATAGCTCAGCTAGTAGTAGTAGTTTCTGCAACACTGATAAGGCACTAACGGAAAAGGAAAGAATAATGGAGAAAATTATACCTGACAGTAAGCGTTCCGAACAACCACGCTCGTAGCTGATAAAACAACTGCAGCAATCTGACCAATTATGCGCCAAGAAAACCAATGTAACAATGGAAGATAAACCAATGAAAATAGAGTAGAGGACAATGAAGCCTATAGAAAATTACCGAGTAGGACAACACAAAGCAAACGAGGACAATACCGAAAAGGTAAGCTAATTGCGGCCTAGATAAACAAAGGGTATGAAATGCTGTGCGTGCTTGCACCTGCGAATCTAACAGTATTTGTATTTTTAGAGAAAAAGTACCACCCTCTTTAAGTGATGTTCTAATGAGCAAACCATGTACTGTAGAACACTTGAAACAGAAATATGTAAATGCTATAAACAGCTTTTACTCATCTCCAACATGAGCAAGACTTAGCGTAGGCATCAAGTGGTTCAGTATAAGTTCGTTTTCTTGAGTGGCTACCACCTGTTTGAAGCTGTAACACCGTGCATACTTCTCTCAACTGTGCTAACTTAAGCTAACTGATCTTTCCAGCATGCAAAAGTTCACAAACGTTTACTGCTACGACTTGAATAGGGTGATTGGGACTTTATGTCTCTGTATACCTCTTGGCATATGGCTTGAATGCAGTCTTCTGATTCAAGGGCTTTGAGATCTTCCTCTGTAACTTGTTCCTCCTGGCTGTCGATTTCGTCAGCTTGTCATTGGCGCTGTAACGCTGACATTCATGAGAAAAAGTTGCCAATTTGTCGGGCAGTCCACCATTCCTCGAGCTTGAATTGGAGTTTCCCACTCCTATCTCTGGTGCAATGTCTGGAAAATTGAAAATTGAAATTTAGGCATTTTTCCTGGCGCTGTAAAATGTTCTATTTGCATTATCTTGCAATGAATTGTATATCGAATTGTTCATAAGGCTCTCTAGTTTTCTAAGAGAGTAACAAGTTTCACCTCAATTTAGCTGGTAAGGGGAAATCAGGCATATTGTGACCCCTGCTAATCGCCATCGAACAAAGGGCAGAAATTGCCTTGATTTAGAAGCTATTTTTTTTAAACTTGGGACCTAATTCATAGTTAGAACCTACACAGCCGAAAAGTTTAGTTCTTTATTGGCAAAACTGTGCAAAAACTTTTGTACGATTTCAGTATTTCAAAAGTTATGACCGTTTGTATCAGCACATGTGCGAGCATTTACGATATTTCCGGTTATTGCAAGATTGGTCCATCTCAAGCAGATTTTGCCATAATACAGCTTACCTGCTTCGCAACATGGGCATATTTCCAACTTGAGCCATTTCCAACCCCTCAGATGGCTGAAGACCATAATCACAGCCGGTAAATAGGTATTGCCGTTGAACCTTCGAATTAATAGCTAGAGCACAGCCTCCATCGAGTCTCTTGTTTAGCGAACCAGAGCTTTAAACCATGACTACGTTTTGCGCTAAATAGCCTACTAAAACAGACAATAAGGTATTGCAGTCGGTCTTTAGGAAGAAAATCGAGATTGGAGGGCTTAAAAGTTGAAAAATTATCCCCATTGATCGACTCTGTTGTGACACTGCTTCCACCGAGGTCCGCTTAAATTCAGAGCCCTTTGCTTCCAGGGACCCCGTCAGCAGTGCCTTCCACATGTTGTTGGGAACGAACTGAACCCTTGCACAGAAAAGAATGGCATACTTGGCTTGGTCGTCTTGTTGGTAGGACGTGGCTGCTCCAAGCTTTCTCAGCTCCTGCCAGACCTGTGCCCAACCCCCTTTCAGTTGGGGCAGCAATTGCACCAGATGTCCGACGTTGAGTATGCTCAGAAGCTTGTCTTCAGAACAACACAGAAGCTCTGCCCAAATCTTCTTAAGTGCATTTGTTTTCTCTTTGAAGGTCTGGACATCTGGGTGCCACATCGCTGTTGTCAGGCTAGGTGCCATGTCGAGCAGGAACTGCAATCGGAGGTTCTTGTTGCCAGAGAATTGGATGGCATGCCTGCCGAACGTGGAGAATTCAGTGAAGAAGGTGCACAAGACACATCCTGTTTCCAGACATTGCTGCGACAGCATCACAGCCCTACCTGCCCCCCTCAGTGGATCTGTAAGGGCAGGCGTTGCTAGCTGATGCATCACAGGTGCACTGCGTTTCTTCCAGGCGCTACAAGTTTCCAAGCAACTCGTACACTGTGGACTTCCTGTGAAGACAGTGTAACCACCAAGCAGCTTCACCGGCTTCTATCCACTGCTCTTGGGGCACTGCCTGTTGCCTTGCAGCAGTCACCTGCACAGGACAACAGGATGTAATAATTTGGTATTTACTATTATGGGAGAGATCTTTTGTGTCACACTGCAGGGATCATGGGTTCGTTGGCTGTCTGTCTGCTTTGACTGTGTCTGTGCGACTGCATAGGCTGTATCCGACTCACCTCTCAACTAATGGGCTTGTCTTTTTGCATGAACTCACCGATGCGCCTCAGAGCTCCTTCAGGCACTCTGGTCATGTTCGCACTAGGGAATGTGGCCAGCTTGGCTCTGATGTCCATTTCCACCCTGGCAGCCCCCCCCCCCCCCCACATCTCTTTGTCCTCCCGCTGCTGGCCTCGACAGGTAGGGTTCAACGAGCATGGCGTGCTGGTGCATAGTCGTCGTCGTCGTCGCCACCGCCGCTCATGTGAAAAGGCCATAGCCAGTGTCCATATTCTCCACAGCAACTCTGCTCTTGAGGATTTTAAGGGCGCTTTCTTGAGGCAGGAGCTCATTATGCAAACCAGTTATTGAAGGTGTTGTACCTTTTGTACTTTGATGTAAGCTATTGGTTATATGAATGTAATATAGATTGATGGTTTTGGAATTTAAAAAAATGCCACAAATTTTATTTTAGTTTTGTGCAATTATAGGGGTGGCTTCAATAAGTAGTAGACACTGTTACTGCTCTACAGGTTGCAGCCTCTAACAGGTCTTTTGCTCTGCCCTAAGGTATCTTTCGAGATCCAATATTTTAAATCCATACAGTGATGGACTCGTGGTTGGCTTGTTGTCATTTGCTGACCTTCCTCGTCCATGCTGTAGGTCTTTAAGATCCTTTCATTCCTGCCACAGGAAGTTCAATGTAATGGTTTCCAGCCTTGAGCATGGTAGGAAAACCTGTGGGATACTAAGACTGGATATCATTAACCTGAAAAACAGAAAACAGTCTATTGACTTGTTGTTCAGTGGGATTATTTTTGGCCAGGTTATGGCTTGCTCCTGACCAATTGCCACCAAGTTTATTTTCCTTTGCAATGGTTTGCAGAGACAACAGGCATTGATCGAGATAGAACTTTGTAAAAACAAAACTGGTTCCTGCAAGGACAAGGAAAGCATTAACATTCAACAGAAAGGGGTTATCCGAACTTGCATTGACTGGGTTTGCCAGAGACATCACCTGTTGTCGTAATGTATCCGACAAAACCAATTGAGTGTAGTTGTGGATGACTTGAAGTGCTTCTTCAGATGGCCTTGCTGACCACGAAATCCAGTAATCTTGGATTAGCTGCCCAAAGGGGTCTGTTGGCACAGGAACACCACCTTTAGGCACTTTGCTACACAGCTGGCCATTGCTTGTTGAAACAAAAGTGTGAAGGAAAAAACATTAACGTCGACATGCTGTGTTGTCGAGTACATTTATAATAATGAAGACTTTATTTAAGTGTCAGAAGGTATATAGCTGAAGGGTAATGAACTGATTGGGGACACTGTCTACTAGCTTTTCTATCCTATTTAAAATAACTGGGACATTATATCTGATTAAACTATCTAAACTTTATGATTTAGAAGCTAATGCGGACTCTATACATCAAAATGTTCCGTATAAAAAAGTTAAAAACTAGTTAGAAAGACCTTAATGTGTGACCTATATTTAGGTAAGAAAATAATAGAAAAATAATAGGAAAATAATAGAAACCAATAAATATTAATTAAAACCTAACCTAGATTGTACTAATTTGAGGATAAAAACAATTACTGCATGCTTCGGTTAGGAGTTCCGTGATATTGCACTGTCTAATGCATTTAAGGAAACTGTAGCATCTAATTTTGACCACAATTTTGGTCCCAGGTACTTAAGGCTATGTTTTCCGTACGAAACGGTATTAAAACGTGATGTGATAAAATCTGCGTTCCTCAGGTCGTAGGAGCTATTATTTTTACAAAATAGATTTTGTATGTACTTAGGGATTAGGTTATTTTTCACTTTGTACATTAAAATGGCAATATCTTGGAGTCGTCTGTTTTGTAGTGTTGGCAGGCCAGCAGTTTTCAGAAGTTCTTCATACGGTGCTGTCTTGTTGTGGTAGACTGCATGCAGCGCCCTTTCCTGCACTCTCCAGCTTTCTACTGTCTGATGCATGGCAAAAGTGCCAGACCATATGGCAGTGCGTCAGGTGTGGAAGGATTGCAGATCAGTATATCTGCAGTTTGGCTTGTGTTGGTATCAGATTTCAAAGACGCGTCAGAACCCCGACTTGTTTGCTAGCCTTCTTGCATACATTTATGATACAATGTTTGATTGTTATCACGTATATACTGGACAGCATACAATTCTGGAGCATCTATATGAGCCAGCCTGGTATATAGGCATGACTCCATTGGGTCTGGCTTAGTTGGGTCAATGTTTAGCACCAAACCGTCGCCATTCACAAGAACCTGGTCCACTGGAATAGGCACTGACAGGACTGGCAGTTGTCACCCAGGCAGAATGGGGAGCTGGTGACAAAGGCCTTGTGTATCTCTTCATCAACTTTTGTTGTGATGAGACATGGAGACACTTGTATTAGTAAGTGGAGTACATTCCTTCGATAAACCATGTGTGAACTGTTTTTTTATTTAAATATTTTTTATGGGGTTATCGAAATTTGGAATGACTTCTGTTTTCTTTTAGAATTTTTTATATGTAAAAATTGGGGTGTGTATAGGCATGATACTGTTCACTTTTAAAATTTCTCATGACCTCCCTCAGCTGAGGACAGAGTGGAACCCTGCACACAGCCAAGCAAGGGTTATTGATCTCACTAAGTAATGCACAACAGATCAAAAGACAATCCAGTTGCAGAAATATCTGTACCCCATTTTTTCAAAGACCCCCTCCCCTCTAAGAATTTACGTTTCCATGGGATTTCCTTTTACCACCCTCTGGAAAATTTTAAACTTTGTTGAGCCCTCACCCTTGGAAATTTTCAGCTACCAGACTGACCCCCAATCCCTTGGAACTATCTTGTCCCTCCAAGGTGGGGTATATATAATTTCTGGAATGTTCTAATTTGGCAGAGAACAACTTCCTTTTTTGGAAGACCATACATTAAGGCTTGCCTTTCCCGCTTGTACAAAGAGGCGAGCTGAAGTTTCTTTTTGTTTAGGTTCACAATGAGGAATAAAAAGACCACAAATACCAACCTGTTTGGCAAATAATGTCTGGGAGGACTTACTGCACTTCGAACCTCTCCACTGCACAGGTGTTTCACCGGTTCGTTGACATGTTAAAGTATCGGGAATGAAGACACTGTGCGGTGGACGAACATTGTCTCTTGAAGTGAGCTGGTAGAGCATCCAATATTTATGGTGTCGGCCAACATCGTCAGAAGACTGTTACCTCTTGGACGACCCCGGGCTGGTAGCTCTCCCTCTGGAATGGCCGTTGCTCCAATCTTATTGCTAGTGATGCTGATCAGCTGGCCAATCTGCTGCTGTTGTTGTATTGCAAGCCGTTTGCATTGCTGAAGGGCTAAGCGCAATTGTGTCAGGACCTAAACAGGAGCTTAGAAGAATCTTTGTGATAGTTGACCAATATCTTGTTCATTTTTTTATCAACTCAATTTTCTCCTTAAGTTTCTCACCAGAAATATATCATACAAAAAGGAGAACTTGGCTTTTGATAAGTTGCTCAGGTGAGAGTTGACAGAAATATAAATTCTCACTACATTGCTCTTGGAGAATCTGTGTGTGAAAGGATTAAGCAAGTATGGTCTGGCGTACATGTCTATATCTTGTCACATTTCATGGCTGCTAGTGTTTGGCTCTGGAATGTTGCATTTATTTATGTTATTTTTTTAATGTTGCATGCATTTATGTTTAGAGTAAGTTTCAACAAGAGATAAATGTACATACTGCATTACTTGCTTGATTGACCGGGAACTTCCTGGTGAATATTCCATGCCATGTCTGCAAGTTGTTCAGTGTCATCTGCAAAAAAGGGTATAACACTACGAGGAAAATATGAAGAGTTAAAGTCACAATTTCTAAGACAGGTTAAATAGATGTGAGCTTTGTCTAAAGAGCTTGGGGATTCCTTAAGAAGGTTTTCTAAGTGATGCAAACTTCTGTTGTTGGCAAAGTCGGCATCAACATCTTGTGGTATCCATGGTGGTGGAACTTGGACCTTTTGAAAAATCAAGAGTGACATTGTTAGTAGGTTCAATCCATGAATGAGAGATGGATGAATCACATCCAGGAACTTATAATATTAAAGTATTTCATGCTGACAATGTGCAGTATGTTTTCAGTATTGAGTTTCTTTCAAGCCTATACCACTTAAGCCTCTGGCTTTGGCTCTTAATTTCAATATGTACAAAACATAAAACAATAAAGGCGATTGTTATGTTATGTTATTTTATGCTTGGCTCTTATTGGTTTAAACTGATCCTGCCAAACTGCAAATATCATATACAGTTTGTTTTTGAAAGTCTTTCTGCTCAAAGATTATAAATAGGGAGCAAATTATTTTTGTACTAGAGGCATGTTAAATGGTCACTATTTTGACGAGCTTGTAAAGGCATCTCAAAGGAATTGTGTGCTTGATACCCAGACTTTTCTGTGTGTTCCAGTGGGTTAAATACTGAAACAAGTTGTGACATTGAGTGTGCAATAGATTCCTTCAAGCTTGACATCCATAAAGTCTCATTTTTCTGACTTTTTAACATCGTGTTTGCCAAAACGTTCTGAAACTTGGTAGAGTTGGGATGTGTTCTTTCTTGTGACTGGGTGCATTTTTTAATTTAATTAATTTTGCACATTCGGTCCCAGTCCCTTTCCATGTCTAAAGTGGCTAACTGCAGGTGTTTTACAACAAACGGTAGTGCCTAAAGTGGCAATTGTTTCAAATTGTTGTTCTTGCTCAGAATATTTTTGAAATATACGATGCCTGGCGATAGTTGTGGACTCGTAGCTTTCTTGCCACCCTGCGTGTTTGCCGAGTGAGTTTTCACCTGCGACTTTTGGTGGAAGTGCCCTCTCCTTGCTCTTCTTGTTCTTGTTCTTCCTCGTCAATTTCTTCCTCTTTGTCTGGTGGTGGTGGTGGTGGTGGTACTTCCACACGTTCCCGCACTGGCCGGGAGTTGACAGCAGACTGGGGACCCGTAGCTACAAACGTTAGTATTTCACTTAAGTTTCTTTTAAAAGAATCAAAGTTCGTCCAGCTTTCGATATTTGGAGCAATAAATCGTTCTAAGGCGTCCGAACGGTGCACGAGTTCTTTGAGCAAATGCTTGGGAACATGGATTATTTCCGCAATTATGACCTTTAGCTCTGGTCAGCAGGTCAACTGTTACTAGACCGGTTGTGGAAAAGCAGGGTGAAAGATGGCCGGTTTTGCAAAGTCGTACAGAACGCAGGATCATGTATGTGTGATGTTTGTTTTTTTTGGTTTAACTACCCCTCCTCTTAAAGCAGAAAAGGCCAACTCTTACTGCTTCTGTGAGAACAAGCCTTCATTTTATATAAAGAGACGGGCTGACGTATTTCGGTTCCTTGAGTTGTTCTAAAGTCCCACTTTAGAATTTCTTGTATCCCTTTACATATGTACGTACCCCTTATTTAAACACGGATTTTCAGTGTAGCTGAAAAACAGCTAATATGTTCTTGAAAATGTAATTTTGACGCTACTTATGTTAGGGGTAAGTAGATGACAAGTGTCTTTCTGTGTAAAAATTTAACCGAAATAGCTGTAATAGCCTTATCAAGGTTATTTGTGATAAAGAATTTATAAACAATATCAAAAATAGTAATCAGCTTTATTAATCTGTCAATGACTGCTACTACCTTGAGCAAGATCACTGCAAGATCACTCAATTGTTTCTCCTAAAAAGATGTTGAACCTCGAATAGCAGACCTCCTTCCGCAAACTACACTTGTGATATAAGAAAATATGCCATTTACTTTAATGAAAAATTAAGTGAAAATTTTCTACACACTTCAGCTAATTTCTCAATATCCGAGTAGAACTTAATGAGCAAAAAAATTTTAAAACAGAATTAGCGGTATTTAATTATTTATTGAATGACCAGAGTGCGCAATCCTAACTGCGATCAGAACTAACAAGTTCTGACTTACTCCAGGCTACTAACGCCAGCCAAAAGGAGTACCAGCAAAGTCTTAAATCTGACCATGATGGCTTATTGAATGACCAGAGTGTGCAACCCTTACCACGCCTGTTGACATCATAAAAAAGCTGGGGTGGTTACACGCTCAAATTAGACTCTCAGCCTTAAGATGCAACAAGAAATTGAGGATCTAAAAGAATTTTATGTCTTTAATTACGAATACCAAAGAGACACAAGTGCGTTGACTGAATCCACAGTCAACAGATTGGTCGAACGCTTGCTGTGCTTTCTCTGTTTCGCAAAACATCAAGAAACTATGCAGTTAGAACTCTTATTCTAAACCTTCCACTGGTGGAAAAGTATGCTCACTGAAGTCCTCAACACTGAGTGTGCACTTAGGATCTCTGCTGCACGTTGCAAAGATTTTATACAGGCACAGGCTAGATAACACAGCTGAGTATGAAAATGGAATTAAATCGCTGCAACGTCAGCTAGATGAGTCTGCCCAAAAGGAGAAATAGTTGTAGTCTGCACCGAAGGAAGTGAGCAACGCCAAGGAAGTTGTGTTTCCTGAGCTCTTAGAAATTTGCCACCAGCTTCAGCAGGAATTCGAGGAATTCCCCTCCAAGTTCAAAAGGGCCAGACTGGTTCATGACCTGCTGGTGCTGCTGATTTACTGTACCGTCAATCCAGGAAGGGCAAAGAATAGGTGACACTGAGGATAGCGACAGAAAAGAGCAAGGTGTCAGAAAATGGAGACAAGAAGTACATCCTCTTCCTGAATGATGGGTCTGAAGTTCAGTTGTATGAGGGCGCATATAAGACCAGCAAACATGGCCCCAGCTATTATTTGAAGCTGTACACTAAAACCTACCGCTTTGTACTGTTGGCTGACAAAAACCACAGTTTCCTCTTCTGCAACACAAAAGGAGATCCTTTCACAGAATCGTCCTACCACCGATACTTAAGCCGTTTCTTCGAGTAACGCTGTTCGACTCGTTTAACCACCAACGACCTTAGACAAGTAATGGTCACATACTTCCTTTCGTTGCCCAAGAGCAACAATCAGGTCACGAGAGAAAGTGTTGCAGCTGTCGTGAAACACAGTGTGCAGGCCCAGAAACGCTACTACGACGAGAGACTGGCCTCCCAGAAAAGGGCACGAGGTTTAAAGCTCAAGATGACAGGCTTTATGATCTGTGCACTCCTAAAGTCGACATCCACAAGAACGTCAGGGGAAAAACACGCTAGTCCATGGTCATGTTCATTGATAGATTTTATTGTTAGATTTTGTTTCATTAAGCTTGAAGTTGGCTTTGATTTTCTGCATTTTCAAAGTCATATCAATAGACCAGTTTCTCGAGATTGCGTGCGCCCAAGCTTGACAAGCCATAGCAACAGGACCTGGTCACATGACCCTCAGCAAATTCATCGCTTCAGGCTTTTTGAGTGCCAGGAACGAAAGAGCATGAACAAATAAGTAGAAATGCAAATTTCAGGCTCACAGCATTTATAGATCAAATTTGGCAGCACTTTAAATTTACAAAAAAATAAGATTTGTATGGGAAAAGTTGCTCGTGAGGAAGCTGAAGTGATGAATATTTAGTAGCCAGGTCCTCCAAAGGCCCCAATTACCAGCCAGTGCTTTCAGTATGCCATGTTATTGTTAATAACGTATACACATGTACCTGAATTTGCAGAGGTTTCTATTGGAAGAACTTTATTACTTGTATGTTACTATTGTCATTAAATAATGCACAATACCATTTTCCCCTATTTTCTGTTTGCAAATTCTTACTTTGTGAAAGCTTATCTTACAGTGTTTGCTCAAACATTTTTAATTTAATTGATAGGAACTTGGCAAATGACACTGAGAGGAGAAAAAAAAGTTGAAAAAACATGCAAGTTTAAGAACGGCAAACATGTTCTTTTCAGCAAGAGCTTCGGTTTTGTCTATCTCTGGAGCAGGTTTTTCGGGAACTGGTTTTGGTGTCGTAGTCGGCGTTCCATTGGTCGGAGTGCTCTCTGGTCTGGCTTCTCTTGTGACTATTGCCTTAGACAAAGGTAGTTAGGAAATTGACCATATATGAGAAGCTCATATCTCTTGGTCAAGCAAAAGTGAGCAGTGTTCAGGTGATTGTTAGTAAGGCACTTTCTGATGGAAACATCTAATGAAGAATTTAAGAAAATAACTGATGAGCAATATAATTATGAATTACAAAGATCAGAGATACTTAAGGTTCCAAAAAAGTTAGAAAGTTTATTAAAAAAAATCACGAAGTGTGAGAGCTATCATGGAGGAATTGGTGGTTACTTTGGCAATCGAAAACTTAGACATTAACATAAACATCAGGATTAGAATGCGAGAGCCAACACTAGATCCTAGTGCTCCACCATCATACGAGATTTAAATGTTTGTCGTTTTGTATTAAATAACACAAAACATGAGCAAAAAAGCAATACTAAGCGAAAGAGACAAACTAAGAGCATTAAGTTCTGCTCAAAACTTTGGTTAAGATCCTTCTGGTGGGCCAACAACAGATGAAGAATCTATTTTTCATAAGATGTTTCCAAAGATAAACATGCAAGAATGGCTTAATAAGAAAAAAGAGGCTTACGAAAAGTTCAAAAGACATTTCCCTGATGCAAATCATGAAACGTTTCATGAAAGCGAAGGGGATGGTAAGTACATCACTACTTACAAAGGGGAAGACGGAATGAAACGAGAAATTTGGAGTGATGGGAACTTCTTAGTAGATCCAAACACTATCAGAAAGATTGAAAAAAAAAAAAGATTTAGGTAGAAGAGTTTTAGTTCCGTTCACATTATTATTGAGGATGGAAACTTATAGTTTACATCCTACTCCTTTCAATCACTCAACGAAACCAGTGTCCACAGATCTCAATATCTGTCACACCTGACAAGTTCTTCATAGCAAAGATGAAAAACGTTTTCATGAATGAGACACTTTTATGACTGCGAAGCAAGCCAATAAATGGTTAGCAGGACTTGATATCTCTTTTTGGCCACAACAACTAAGCTTTGCTGTGTGGTGTGCTACTTGTGGATGTGGTATTGGTTTAGATGAAAATTATTCGAAAGTAGTTCAAAGTTTGATAGTTTCATGTGTATTTCGCGATAAGAAGAATTCTTTATGAGTTTGGTGTTGCCTTGCCTAATACAAACGCTTTCGACGTGATGGATAATCCTGTAGACAAAGGAAAATATCAAGCTTTGTGTAAAACATGAATGGTTCGCTTTGAGAAATTGTAAGGAAATTACGCAAGCTGGACTTGGAAGACTTGACAGAAGTATCAAAGCTTTTGTATATTGTGTCTTGGGTGCACAAGCGAATGTGAGAAATCCCATCATTTGGTGACGGAGGTTTGAAAGTGTTGTGATTGAATAGGACATCTCAAAAAGTAATTCAAGATATCAACTAGCGGTACAAAACGCGGAAGTGAAGTTAGACTTTGCTATCATTACGGGAACATGATTACTTCCTTACGAGTTAGTTATCAATACTGGAAGAGTTGATGGTTACAACAACAAATTACGAAAAGCTACGAATTACATGAACTTTGGAGTATAAAACGATTCAGTCAACAAAAAGACCAAAGAAGATTCATCTTGGAACATATACTCAATGATTCCATGTTGTGTTGTGACTGGCTGGAGACTGCTGGCAGATACCAATGGAGTGCTGGGTTCTCCAAGTGGGGTGACCCTCTCTTGCTGCTCTGTAAAAAGTTCACGAGTGAGTGTGCCATTAGCAGCAGGAACAGATGACGGCTGAGGAACTTTGCTTGTTTGGCTGCAAATCAGCTGCTCTATTTCTTCACTCATCCTTTCCATCTCCTGTTGTGTGAACTCCACCATCTTCGAATTTGGCTTTCCTTCAGGGGCTGCAGCCCACGCTCAATCATTACGGCAACTGCATCAGAAGGGTTCACCTTCCTCTGTGTTATTGCCTGCCTGTTGTAGAATTCGAGCATAGCCTCTTTTTGGGCTTGGGTGAATGTCACTCGCTTTCCTGAAGGTTTAAGGCCATCTGAGCTGCATCTGAGTTGTGTTGGGTATAGCGGATGCTATATACCTCATCAGTGGTCTGCAATGCTGTCTGACCAGCAGTACATGGCATTTCATCTGTAGTTGCAGCCCCTGTTGCCCCAGCTATAGGATCACTCCGCCCTGAGAGGATTTGCAGGATTTGCACAGGTTCTCTCTCTGGCTTTTCCAGCACCAGCCAATGATCTGCAAACCAGTCCCCCAGCATTTGAAGCAGTCAAAGGAAATTCATAACTGGCAAACAAAGAAATATCTTTGATGGTCCCCACTTTTTCTGGTGCTCTCCTTCTGTCAGTCAGAAGCTTGCGACAAGTGACATCTTTCATAGCCTACAGTAAATGAATACAACAAAAAATAAAATACAGTAAGAGAGCTGCAGTAGGAAGGACTCCACTTATTTGGATTCCCAAGGGAAATGTAAAACTGCCAACTTTACTGTAGTCCCTAAGCACAATTATTATTGTTTTAAAATGGAAGGAAGACATACCCCAATAAGGTAGCCTAACTTCTGTCCAGAATCAAGATTGTTGCCAAACCGAACCCATCGAACAATTTTGTGGCTGTGGGCGAAGTGAGTGTCCAGAGAAGTTTTCCCTGCTGCTTCAAAATTGTAGTACTGGTGCATTTTGAAGTTGAGCACTTTGCTAACCTCGGCCAAGTGCAGGATGAAAGCAGAGTTGCCATTGTCTGCATAAAACAATCACAGAAACAACATTACAAAGGATCATTCTTTTCAAAGCCAAATATTTTGATGCTTGACACAAATTTACCAAATTTTATTATTTATCAACCATTGGATGGAACCTTAATTTGGATGAAAATCTGAAAGATGTAATAAATGTACACTTAAAATTGAACACTCTTCAATGTGTACACACCTGAGAAGAGATGAACTCTGTAAGAAGGGAATGTCTCTTCTGTCCACTTCAGAATCACATACATACACTCTGGGTAAAGCAGCCATCTTGCTTTGTGTCTTCACTCCACAGATCCAAAATCTTCACACATCTCTGTTTCATTAATCTGGGCTACCACGAGACAGCCATGCAGCGAAATACCCCTCTTCCCATACCAGTCTCGTTGAGTTTCACATGCGTGATCCCCAAGCTCAAGCTTCATCTTGTAATCAATTATTATCACAAGCTGCCCTGGCTTCAAATTCTTCAGGACAAACTGATAGTACTCCCCTTGGTGCTTTGTTCTTAGCAAATGTGCCACGTATTCTGTGTGTGCAACTCCTATCTCATGAAGTGTCTCGCTTAACAACGCCTGGGAGCTGTCTCGTGAAATTATTTCCCTCAAGTTTCTGAAAACTTCGTATATCTTCATGGCATCGACAGAATGATGAGTGTAGGTTTCAGGGCACTCTGTGTTAAATGCATGTGACATGCACAGTTCCAAGTATTATGAATTCTTCTCTGCCTGCTTGCTAAACTTTGTTTTCAGGTGGGACTGGTACTGGTACAACATCTTCGACAAGTGTCATGAAAAGTGCAAAGTTCCCATGCCCATGTTCATCACAAATGTTGCAGAGGCCAGCCAGCATGGTGTTTCTTCTGAAGTTTGAAGGCAGATGTGTGTGTATGTACGACCTCTTAATTCCCCAAGGAGATTCAAAGCAGTACCAAACAGGGGTTTCTTTACCATTGACAACTACACTTCAGCATGAGGAAGCCCTGGACACTTCATCTCTCTGGAAAAAAATCAGACAGTTCCTCCAAAATGTGAGGGCTCACCCTCTGACTTTGGAACTTGATATTGGCATGGGGGATACCACCTCCAAAAAGAATCCCGTGCACTTCTGCTGCTGCAATTGTATGAGAAGAACAGCCAAAGGATTGTTGCAGGAACCAGTATGCGTACTCCATTGCAACTATGGCAAGGAGCCTATTTTCATCACCATACTTTGTTATTCTTCCCAGGGAAGCAGCTGCCACATC
Source organism: Plumapathes pennacea (assembly GCA_964036295.1). Lineage (NCBI taxonomy): Eukaryota > Metazoa > Cnidaria > Anthozoa > Antipatharia > Myriopathidae > Plumapathes > Plumapathes pennacea. The sequence goes on from OZ038468.1 coordinate 5,374,758, forward strand.
ACGGTTACTGAACGTCCTCACTTATTTTGTGGAGCTCGGGGCTTCTTCCGGGGTCCCTTCCTGGCAGCGCAAGGGTCACACTTTGTACACCACTCCGCTACATCCCTCCTACAGTTTACCCAGTAGAATCTCACACAGACCTTGGCAAGCGTCTTGTTTATCTCCAGGTGTCCCCCGGTGATGTTGTCATGGAGTTGTGTCAAGAAGTCCTGGCGGAGGACTTTGGGTAGGACGAGGTGCAAGGATTGACTTCGATTGTCTGGTGCTTCCCAGCAGTGATAAAGCACTCTATTAATCATTTGTAAAGAGTCCGACTATGCCCAATATGCTTTCATTGTTGGGCTGTTTTTGGCTCTGGTCTTCCAAGGTGGTTGTTCCCCTTCTGCCTTCCATCGGCTGATGGGGCTTATGTCAGGGTCCTCTAGCTGCACTTGCTCTAGATCTCTGCTTGACCACTCAGTCTTGCCCAGCACACTGCGCGGCGTCATACCAAGGTCTTGGCTTGGCTTCCTGCCTTGGCCCACGTCAGCCCTGGCACTGGTAGGCTCTGGTTTGTTTAAGCCCACTTCAGATTCAGAGGACCGTTGCTCGCGTTCTTGTTGTTGACAGTTTCCACAGCCGTCAGTGGCACAAGGCTGGCAAGATATGGTGTCAGCATTCTGGTGGCTTCTCCTTGGGCGGTGCTGTATGGTGAAATCATAATATTGGAGCTTCCCCAACCAACAAGCAGTCAGTCCTTCCGGGTTGAGAACTTTAGTAGCCATTGTAGTGCGGGGTGATCCATTCTTATGGTAAAATTTCGCCCATGCAAGGTAGACATGAAAGTGTTCAACTGCCTTCATGACTGCCAACAGCTCTCGCCGGGTCACACACTTGGCGTTGAAAGAGCGTGCACTTCTTGGGGTTCAGCTTCAAGTTGGCTGCACGCAGTTGGGTGAAGACTCATCTGAGGTCCTCGACTTCTTCCTCAAAGGACTTTGTATGTGTGATGATGTCGCCAAAGTACACTGGCAAAAGGATCTTTCCAAGGATACCAAAGATACTTTCAAAGGTCGCTGGTGCATTGCATAGGCCAAAAGGCATGACCACGTATTGCCATAGCCCATTTCCTGCAGTGAATGCTGTCTTCTCCCTGTCAGCCAAGTCAACCTGCACTTGGCAGTATCCGCTCGCCAGGTCTAATGTTGAAAAGCAGGTGGAACCGGATAGCGTGTCCAGGATGTTGTCTATGCGTAAAATTTGGATAGTGAACTGATTGCCAGTCAATTGAGCCTGCACTGAATCCATTGTCAGGCCTCGTAAACTATCTGGAACTACAAGATGGCCTTTAAAGGCTTCACATGCTTCTATGGAGCTGTGGGTTCTGGCAGTGTTCACGTGTGTTTCTCCCATGGACGTTTTCTTTTACAGATACTTCTTTAAACCACTAAGTTTTGCCTTGTTCGGCAACCTCCGTAAATTGTTCCCAAAATACGATTTTGATACAACCACTAGGATTAACGATATAGCCTGTTTGGCTCTTCAATTGTCCGAAGTGTGTTGCACGGATTTTTTCTCTGAAAAGCTGGCATAGTTTTGCTTTGATAGTGACTCTTTCCAAGTTTGTGAGCTCACTGATGTTGCTTATATTAACATTGTCTTGCAAGTCTAAACCTTTAATGAGTTTGAAAGACAATTCCTTTGAAACTTTACTCACTTTGGTTCTTTTATCCAGAATGAGGTCCAGTCGGCCAAATTTGTCGCTTGTACGGAACTGTGTGATCTTCACTGCGCTTTTCGTTTTTGCAAGTTCTTTGAACTGCGGCTGGTAATCAGCATTGAAGCACACCATCTTAGTCTGCCCATTGTTTGCTTGTAGTACTTAGTCGAAGTATCTTGTTGTCTTTGAACTTTTCAGGTGAGAAACGCGATGAATATAGCCAGTGATTTCTTTCTTACCTGCAAAATTAAAATGGAGACAGATAGTTTTATAAAACTGAAAGTGATATTTCATAATGAAATATTTTCAGTAAACCATACCTCCAATGTTTGGATCAGCTTTTTTCTGCATGCCATTTTTCTCCATGTGTAATTCCTGTGTTAGAAATACAAAAAGGAAAAAATTAAACAAAGCTCAAGGGTTTACATGTATATATATTGAAATCTCCATTGCATCACACAGTAACTGTCCTGTCTTGACATCATTCAAAATGCTGTCTTCCCAAATATGGTTCATTCAAAATGGCGTCCTCCCAAATATGGTATGTTTGGAATTAAACTGTAACATTGTTTAGAAGCGAACAAAAGTAATAAAATTCAGTAGTATTTAAGATCATACATGCACTTTATACACATTCATCAATTTTTGTATTTTTTTACCTTATCTCAAAAAAGACTTATCTCGTATTTCTTTGTTATCCAGAAATGTCTTAACTGATTTAATGAAATAAACATTGGAAGTCTTCTGAAGACTTATTGAGTTTGATGAAAAATAGTGGCTCGAAAATATTTTAGAACTCCACGCTCCAACGTTTTGGGTCTAAATGCATCATCACATGACAACATCTTGTGGAAAATGTACAAGCAGGAAATTTGGTATTTTGGAAAAATTGTACCCTCAAAGAAGACATTAGCAAGTGTGCGGTTTCACGACCTTATACAAAAATAGCAACCCAGGTATTTCTGTAGATTGTGTTCTGAAGTGCACTTCTATAGAAAACAAGAAACAGATCGAGCAACTTTTTTCAAAGTCATCTCACAAAACGTTTTACCAATGCATAACCGTACATCAATTTCTTATGATGCACTTGCCTAGTGAGTTTCCAGGACTGAAATTCCTCCCTCCAAAAGGAGTTCTGCAAAGAAATAAGACATATTTAGCTACTCCGCCATACTTTTAGTAACTTAACACATCAAAATGTCTCATGATGGACATTAATTTCTTATAACGCACTTACCCGGTAAACAAGTTTTCAGGATTTTTGTTGAAATTCAGCTCTCGAAAAGGAGTTCTGGAAAGAAACAAGATATTTTTAGCTACTCCGCGTACTTTTAGTAATGTAACGCATCAAAATGTTTCATGACGCACATCAGTTTCTTATGATGCACCTAGTGAGCAAGTTTCTGGGGTTTTTGCTGAAATTCCGCTCTCAAAAAGGAGTTCTACACTCTTAGTAGCTTTACAGCTCAAAACTGTTCAATTGCGTGCTGAAACGCATATCAATATCTTGTGACGCATTGACTAATTTGAACCACACCCTGAGTGCAAAGCAAAAAAGTTGTAAACAAGTCTTCTGAGTGATTGGTCATTCCCATCGCTCTTTTGATTGGCTATCCAAAAAAATCTGGTAAAATGATTAGTGCTTTTCGATGCAATGTTTTGAGCTTGGTATGGAGGAAATTCGCAGCTCCGTAGAAAGTGTCAAGGAGTTGGCAGCATCGCATCAAAACGCTGACAAGGCCTCGCGTAGTTGATTTGTTCGTGCATGAACAATACAAGTGATCAAATTCTCGCAATAGCTGGGCTTCGTACTGTTCTAGCAATCAAAAGTTGTTCCACAGCCATTGTATAGCAATTGCTTGACAGTATTTCACACTGACAAATTCAGTAACACCACTCTCAAATCCCCATCAAAGTATGTTAATCCGCAATTAAAGCAGTGATGCTGCTAAAAGGTCTTGTTAATAGTACATTTGCATGATGCCGTGATTTGACTACAACTACCAGAATGCTTTGAGGCAAGCTATTATATTCAGTATTTATTTATTTTGTGAAGAATCGCTCGTGCGAGATGCAAATGTATGTACAAAGACTGCAGCGAAGTGCACTCTGGTTGCCAAATGACGTCATCATACAAATGTCCTATTGACATATTTTGTCGCATTTGTCAGTAGGGTTTATGTAAAGTTATGTCCACAATAATGCGTTTTTAAAAGTCTTCGTTTTTTATGTCACCCGTTTATAGTAATTATGAGGGCTCCACTTCCTCAAAAATTCGAGGCCGGTTTGTTAGTATTTGTGGGGTCGAGAATCTGATTGACTGGAGCGTCGCTGGTCACTAAACCGTACATGGCGATTGGTTGGCTCGGTTCACGATGGCAGAGAGTTGACTGTTTTTTATAAAATAGATAATTTGTATCGCTTGCAGGTGCACTGCAAAGGTCTAGTCATTCCTGAGACCTCAAAAACGTGAGCCAGTACAGCGGGACATGGCATGGAAGAGCAACAATCTAGTATATCTTCAAAAAATTGAAAAGACCAAAAGGAGCAGCACTGCTTGACTCATTTCAGACTATATCTCAGGGTGCAGAACTTGGCCTTTGATCCTTTGTTGAGATAAAAGTTCTAGCTATGCACATTTTCTGTTGACGGGGCTGGGGTGGAGCAATTACGATAAAAAATTACTCCTAGCTGGTTTTAGACGAAGTTTAGACGAAAATTACTAGCTGGTTTTGCGTTGTTGAGTTTAGCCATCGGAAGCTTTGAAAACAGCCGTAGACAAAGCTTGATGGATTAATTTGTGTACATGACATTTGTGTTGTCTCATTACCGTAGCTGTTTGGTAACGTTTTGTGCCAAGGTAATGTTGAATTCTGTCCCGAAAGCAACGAAAAAAATCCATTCCCGGCCCGCAAGACAAATTCACATTGCGCTTTGATTGGTTTTGAACATATTTTGATAGGTACTGCTACGGAACAGTCACAAATAACTCTCTCGCCATTAAATTGGTGTAGAGTAAATTTTGTATGGCGACACAAAATACCTCTTGGAAGATACTGGGCTGAAAGCATAACGTAAAGTCAGAAAACGGGAGCTTGTTGGCCACAAAAGCAATGAAGAGCCATAAAACAATGCATGAGGAAAAATGAGATATGCCTTTACACATTTTATGTTTACACATTCAGGTTAACCGCTATGAAAACTATATTGGGGTTTCCTGCGTGAAACACCGGAAGAGAATGACGCATGGGGTTTGCTGGGCAGAACACTCTAACCTCGTTCTCAGGCTCTTTCCTCTGCAACCCCATATCTCATGTTTTAATGTTTTTCATTCATGGGGCGACCTGCCGGCACTGCGGGGTTTGCTGGGTAAAACATTGAAACACTGAATCTCTAACCTTGTTCCCAGGCTTTTTCCTTTGCGACTCGAAATCTCGGGTTTTAATGCTTTTCGTTCACGGGGTGACCTGCCCATACCGCATGGTTGATCACATGGTGTTGTGCTGGTCTGTTGTGAAGCAACAGACACCAGGAATTTTACACTCTTGCTGAAGAAGTAAATATGGCAAGTATGAATGAAGCAAAGAATCAAACCGACCACTCTTACAAGAAGAAACAAGTTCATCTTCAAAAACGAAGAGAACAAGCGAGACTAAGACGAATTAACAGGCAGAAGCAGGCCCAAGAAACAACTCGGGCAAAAGAACAGCGCATGAAAGCCACTTGACAATGAGCTGCTTCCCAACGCCACAGTGAAACGAGTGCACAAAGGGATAATAGGCTTCAGGCTCAAAATAAGGCCAACAATTGACGCCGTGAGCAACATTCGTCTCTTGTCGAAGAACGGCGCTTCCAGAGTGTTTCTTTCAGAACAATATTTGATATTAATTTGGCACGTGCTTTGCCAAATTAGTATCAACAGCTACAGTAACGAGACATGATTGATTCTTGTTTCTAACACAGTTAAGTCAGCTTTTGTATGTTTTCCTTCCCTTAGACGATTAAGAAGTTCAGCAAAATTCTTATCATATTTTTGTCTCATAATGGTTGAAAGCTCATATAATTTAGTGTTGTTGCCAGACATTAGTTGCAAGAGGACCATAATCCACTCTCAAGTCTTGAAATATCCAGCCAGCCATGACAGGTTTCAGTTGGAACAAATTTCCTACAGCTATGATAAGTTAACTTTATTATACCACCTTGGGTATCTCAATAATTCATAAGACATTACAAAAATAGTGTAATCAAACAACTAGCAATAAATTATTATAGTATAAATAGATGATACAGTATTATTATTTATATACCAATACGCTAACTCACTTCCGTCTGTCGGTCCGTCCGTCCGTCCGTAATGCTTTCGGTTCGAGATCCTAATATGGAGATAACCTATTGTTTTGGGAAAACCTTATAACGAGGCAGCCATTGTTTTGGGAGGAAAGTATTATGGGTTTGATAATTATCAATTTAATTGCAAAGGATTTTCACTGCAAACGAAATGGAGAAGGTTTCCACCCATTAGGTAACCAAATCACGCCGTTTTCAACACCAAATATCGTCATGGAGTTCAAATGACTTCAAGTCAGTTACCTTGGACCCTGTACTGAAGTGCTTACTCGGACAATTGTCATACGGGCAAGATCGCTGGTAAAATCAAGTTGAGTTTCTGGTAACTGAGCAATGCAAATGCAAATAAGCCTTTATGAGAATACAAGGTGACATTTACATTCGCCGAATTTGCTGTATTTGTAGATTGCCGTGTAAGTTCGATCGGATTGAGATCCTTAAGTGTTTTCTGAGTTTTTAAACGCTGTGGTGACTGCTGAGCATTTGTGAACTGTAATATAGAGGTCATGTGGAAGTGGAATGATATTTTCTCGCTTTGTTTGTACTGTACACTGTAAACTGTATCGAAGATGAAATATAAACAGATTGATGCTGTCGCTTTTTGAATGTCTCAAATAGCTTTCTCTTGGTTTGTATTTCGATATGTTCTCGGTTGTCAGCATGACGTTTCCCAAGCGATAAAAGCCAGAACAATCAGAAATTGCAAAAACAAATCACTGTATTTTACATTCGCCGAATTTGCTGTATTTGTAGATTGCCGTGTAAATTCGATCGGATTGAGATCCTTAAATGTATTCTGTGTTTTTAAACGCCTTGGTGACGGTACTGAACATTTGTGAGTTGTAATATAGAGGTCACGTAGAAGTGGAATGATATTTTCTCGCTTCATTGGTACTGTACACTGTAAACAGTATCGAAGATGAAACAAACTGATATAAATGCTGTAGCTATTTGAATGCCTCAAGTTTGTATTTCGACATGTTCTTGGTTGTCAGCATGACGTTTCCCAAGCGAGAAAATCCAGAACAATCAGAAGTCCAAGTATACCATGTCCAACTTATCACCACTCTCTAGAATCCTGATAATTTCTTGTGTGGTTTCTAATAAATTTGAAAGACAAGACTTTCCATGGACAAATCCATGTTGATGGATGTTGATGTACTCCTCCACATGGGAATATAGATGACCACCGTATTTTTTCAAACAATTTGCATAGGATGCAAGTAAGTGATATGGGCCTGTAGTTGCCTGCATCACTGACTGATCCCTTATGTAGGGCAATTATGACTGCTTGCTTCCATGATTTAGGTAAGCCACGAGTGAAAGCAGAAGGAATCTCATTACAAAGTTGAAAGAGAAAGGGATACCAAATTAACAAAAAGGCTTTCCACAGAAAATCAGATGCTATCTCTTGGAAAAGAGGAACTATTCTTGAAGAGAAAGATGATTGAGCAAATGGATGCATCAGATAAGAAATACCATGAAACCATGGCAACCTTTGCAAACAGCTTGTCTTCTCTAAGTACTACATTAAATAATGGGTTTAGTATACTTGGAGGCCTCTTACAGCAACAAACTGAGCAAGGTCATTCTCATTACCAACAACCTCAGGGTTTCCAGTCAAGCAGTTATGGGTCGGCTGACACATCAGCTGATTTCACATGGTACGGCAACCGATGTACAACATTATAGAGGAACTGTCCAGTAGTTATACATGCAATTTGTTACAATTATGACTGGATTTTTGTTTCATGTTTTTTTAACTGCAAATATTTGCATAACATTGTGTTTCAAACGAATCTCCATTGGTTCAAACAGCTGGAGAATTTGAACATAATTACATTTGTTTCAGTAAATCTGATTGGAATGCATGATAATTCAAAGTTATGCCCATATTTAATGCTTGTATTATGTTGGAGTTTTCTTGTTTATATAAACAACTACTTGGAATCATTTCAAGACTGAATCACATTTGTAAGAAAGCACAATCATTTATTTCAGAAACAAGCTATTTCAGGATTTTTTTACTTTAGGATTTACCTCAGTGTATGTTCTGAAGTTGTTGATATTAAAGTGAAGATTTTTTGTTGGATATGTTTAGTTGCTAACACAAGTCATTCAACAATGCCTATCTACAGTACATGAACTCCAAACAGTCACTTGGGCAATAATATGCAAACAATTCTAGCACAACATGATGTGGGCCAAAATTCGTAGGGAAGGTCTTAGTCGAAGTACTGCACAAAAATATTTTGTATTTCCTTGCTTCTGACTTCCAAAGCTTGATTTCTGGCACATGTAGCCACAGATTGGAAATGTCTCTCATAACGAATTCTCCTTTCTACTGTCTCATTTAACAATTTTGCATTCTTCATTTCCCAGTAGTTGTGTAACACAAAGCAAGCATGTATCACTTCTGGGAGGTTTTGTAGATTAATGTCCATGTCACGCCTGAGGGCTCCAAATCTACCCTTCAGCCTTCCAAAGGCACACTCTATCACCATGCGAGCTGAACTAAGGCGCCAACCAAAGAATTGTTCTTGTGCAGTGTTACCATCCCCTAGAAACTCTTTCATAACATATGGCAGCAGTGGATGTGCTGGGTCTCCCAAAATACAGATAGGAACAGGGTCAGCATCTGGGACTATTGCTTTTGGCATAGATGGAATTGAACCTTCTTTTAGCATTTCATTGACTTTGGAGTTGTAGAAAATTCTAGCATCATAAACGCTACCAGGACATTTTACTACAACGTCCATGAAGCAATATCTATAGTCACACACTGCCTGGATATTCAAGGAATATCTGTTCTTTCTGTTGAGATAATCAGTAGGGTTCTCAGTGGGTTGCTTTATGAACACATGGGTACCATCAATGGCTCCAACGCACTGTGGAAAACCGTGCTTTTCATAAAACTTTCCAGATGCCTGCTGAACCTCCTCTGTTGTTGGTAATTTGATATACTCCGGTCCCAGCACAATATTAATGACGTTGAAAACTCTACGAATAGTTAAAGACACAGTTGATTTTGCAACTCCAAATGCATTGGCAACTTTTCGAAATCTTCCCTCATCTGCTAGATAGTACAAAGTTATTGCCACTTGTTTCTCAACCGATATGGGTATTCTCATATTTGTCACTTGTTTTTGAAGTAAAGGTGTAGCCTGTTGGCACAGCTGCATAAAATTCCCCTTCGACATTCTAAAATTCTCGCACCATTCATCTACCACAACATTCAAGAAATTGTCCCACCATGTGCTTGTTCTGCCTGGTCTGATCCAATACCTCCCATTTCTGTGGTGGACATTCCTGTTCCTGGTAACTGCTTGGAAGAAATTATCCGAGTCTAACAGAAGGCTCATATACCTTGGCTTTTTTGCTTCGATAAATGATAGTATTTATCGCCATTTGGAGGATGTTCAGTTCCATAAGAGCAGTTAAACCTAAAACCAAGGCAAGCAAAGTACATACAACTCTCATGTTTAGAGCAGCACAGAAAGATGAAAACAAAACATTTGAGCACAAACCGAGCTAGGTAGCCAAGCCAAATTTAACTAGTACCCAAGCCTCAACTCAGCGCAGTAGATAGAAAAGAAGGCGGGTGAAAGAGTTTATATGATGCCGGCCTAATTTGGAACCAGTACAGGTACAGAACTGTACCTGTGTTTCTGCAGGTACAAAACTTGTACAAATAGGCGGTACAAAATTCCTTCGGATAGAAGAGATCCGTGTAAATGCAAGGCCTATTTGGTACGATTTTGTACCGGATCCAAATTGATCCGGTACCGTGTAAACTTAGCCTAAGCTATTACTTTGTAGAGCACGATATCGAAATGCTTGACTAGTAGGAATTTTTAATGCTGAGTGAATTGTATTGCCAGAGATATTAAATGCTGCTTTCCTAGTTGGAGCAATTTTAACAACTTTGACATCGTCAGGTTTTTCCCAGGGATGCTGTTCAGATATTTTGTCAGTGCCATCATACAACGTTTTGGTGACCAAACGTTTGCCCACGCCAGCACCACCACTCAGAAATACATTTAATGTTTGATCTTTTGTTTTTATCCAGTGAAAAACATGGTAGAAGAATTGTTTTTGTTCTTTGTTGAGGGACCGCATTGTTTCTTGATAACAGTCATCAGTCATATTGTTAGTTACCATTTCTTCAGAGCTATGATTTCTTGGATAAATACCAAGATCATTGGCAAGGTCATATTCTTTGTGTTGCTTGTATTCTCCTGGATTGAAACAACCAAACGTCATGCTTACTGTGATTATATCAGACTGGTCTAGTTGGTTTTCATGTTGGGTGTATGGAGCACAGTGATCAAAGGCACTGTCAAGATCCTCTTGATCTTCTAGAGATGAAAATGCTTTTTCTATCTGTTCAGCATGAAGTTCAAACTGAGCCCGTTTAAGAACGATCATCTTTTCAAGCTGTTCAAATTTATCTTGAAAACTAACAGTTACCCAAAATATCTCTATTCTCATTTCTCCATGGAATGTAAAGCATGATTTGCTCCCTAAAGTAGTTTTCTGGATCTTTTTGCTCGTGGCAAAGCAACAAGTTTAGGCTTCCAAATCATGTCTTCATATTTTCGTCTGGGTTACGAATCAGCACATGGTGATTGGGTTCACATTGTCACGTGATATGCGATGACGTAAGCTGATCGCGAACAACTTGAGATGCGGGAGATTGAATTGCCTTTAAGACTTGTGTTTAAAAAGTTAGTGGCATCGCATCCAAATTCAACACCGTTTGGCTCTGTGGAACATGCATGGATGAACTGGATTTTAGGGAATGATTTGGTTTGCGTTCTTAAGTTCACCGGCGGAAGCTTTGAGAACAGCCACAAACAAATGTTTGATGGATTCGATTATTTGATGGATACTGCTACGGGATTGCAAATAACTCTGTCACCGCTGATTATTTAGTCCCGATAGAACTTTCTGTGGTGACACGAAATACTTTGAGAAGATACTAGGCCGAAAACGGACACCAAAGCTACGATGATTGTTTAGCCATAAACATTTTACACTGTACATGACATATATGTTGCCTCACATACTGTGGCTGTTTTGTACAGTTTTTTGCCGAAAATGTATCCTTTTGTGTGACGAAAATATATATCCTCGTAGCTCAAAACTCCACCAATGCGGCTTTGTGAGTATATTACATGTATCATGCTGCGAGCCTGTGCCGTCAAAATGTTTCTTCAATTTGATCATGTAGCCTATGTTTTGCAATGGTAACTGTATGCTACAAATGAAAAACACCTAAATAGTCCTGAGCATTGAGCTTGTTAGTCACAAATTGACTGAACACGCTGTGATAGAAAACCGGGAGAATATTGTACACAACTCTCGTGTTACATTCCCTGCTTTCAATTTTATATTTGTTACAGAGCGTGAATACCCGAAAGCCTAATAAATGAAACGCATTCAATAAAAAGAAAACAGATAAGTATTGAAGCAAAGGCTGGATCGGGATTAATCATGGCCTCTGATTAGTAATAAGTGTTCAAAGTCAAACTGTCAAAATCGACTGCATAAATACAGTAAGTGTCAAAGTCACGCACAGGGTCATGCATTACTCTTTTCTTGCTCGCTGACCCTTTCACCCTTCAGCATAAAATGTAGTCTTTAACCTTGAAGCAAATCTATAAGTGTTGTATGAAAATTTATAACTTAATCAGGTTTCATTTGAGCAAGGTCTCAAAAACCAAGTTCTCTATGCTGTATATTTTTCTGGTGAGACTGAAGCTAGGTGGGTGTGGCAGCATCTTGGTTGGCAGCGATGGATCACTGACACGTTTAACTCAACAACATTTAATTCCACATGGCGAACAGAGACAAACATACACACTCGGAAATAAATTTGTAAAACTTGTAGTAGACTTTGTGAAAGTTTTAGGTAAAAACAGTTTGAAAAAGCAGTTACAGTTTGTCGTCCAGGTTTTGCCCCAAAATCCGCTTTAAACAGCGTCGTGTCAACACACTACAGTGCCATCTTGGAAAAAACCACAAGTTATCCCCACCACGTAATGCATGATGGGAAATGGTAAACCACTGAACACTTAAAATAGAAACGAATCGCAGCGAATCTGTTTTACAACATTCTAGCACAGTGGGGTACTCCGATATGTGAGCCATATGTAGGTATGTGCCGTATACATTTTTGAAGTTAGGTCTGAAATAGGGTATTGAAAATCAAATATCTTTGTCTGAAATAGGCTAAGGGTTTTCAGGACTGGGTGGCACACAAGTACCCCCCTCCCCCCCTCCCCCTGGACTCAAAATATCTCTTGGGAGTCTCACTCTTGTCCCTACTTTTAATTTTAGTTTATTCTGGTCTCGACTCAACTCACGCCACGAGCTCACTGGCAAAGCAGTCTTGTTCTTTATTGAATCTGACAATTCTAATGATTTTTGGCCTTTTCCGTTTTTGTAAGATTATACCGCCAGGGAGTACATTTGTCTTTTTATAATAGTTTACTGGCAGTTCTTCATCCATAGTATTATCAAGTACTTCCTTTAAGTTAAATGAATCTAATGTGATTTAAAAGAACTTGCCTGTTTGGAAGATCATTTAAGTGGTATTTTACAATTTTAAAATGCAGACAAATCAGCTAGGCACAATTATTGCAGTGATTTAGGTCGTCTTTGATACCTTTTTATTTGGTTATCTGATTCAATGTCATTAGAACTATCTGGAAGCTGCTATATCTTCTCAAGTGGTTTAAGTAGGAATGTCCCTTCATTTTCTGAGCTTCTATTGATTAATAAGAAATCACGAGATCTCAGAGGAATTTGTAAAAGAAGGTAGAACGCTTCTTGTGCACTAATTTCTACATTGTTTAGAAAGTTGATGCCAATGTGCCGCACCTGATTTTTTGTCTTTGTTAATTTTCTGGCTTCTTCACAAGCTTTCTAAATGAGTTTAGTCATGCCCCTTTGACCTTTAGTAATGTATAAAAGAATGTACATTGCACAGGCATACGGATCTAGCACATACTGTATGTCCATGTTGGCACGCCAAGCTTTTATTACATTTGTATTAAAATTATTTATTCTAATTTTAGAAGGTGACCTCTTTAGAAACAATGTGTCACGAGTTAAATTGGATCGTATAGCCTGAATATACTGATGTTCAGTTAGATTCAATTTTTGTAGAAATTCCTCAAATGTTATATCATCTCCAAGTTTCATTTGTTCAAGTAAAACTTCTGTTGGAATAATTTATTTAGTGTTGCTGCCACTCATTTGTGTCCTCTGTACTTTGTGCTAGTGTTGTTAAGATAATTGTTCTGGCCATGGAGGGGATAGGGAAGTTAAAACGACATACATTTCCGCCTCTTTTTTGCAAGTTTTTGCATGTCTGTGGGTTTGAAAGTTGACAAAAGTTGTCATTTCTTTTGACGAATCATCTTTGCACGTGACATACTTGTCTACGAAGTGAGCAATTTCTTGTAAAGAGTTAACTCCATATTGTGGAGTGTCTTTAATCCGGAAGAGTGCATGAATGTGTGGATACTGAAATTCAAGTCGAGAAAACAAATCTGTAATTTCTCCTACAGGAGCCAAGTTGCTCTTTAAAAATTGCTTCATGAAGATCTGAACCATATGATCAAAATGTCTGGCACAGGTCACTGGGTCATTTTGACTCAGTTTATCTTTTTTCTGCCGAGACATTTCTTCAATCTCTGTCAGTATAACTTTTGTTGTCAACAAGTTTGCCAAGAATTGGAAGATGAGTCCATCTTGTTTCTGCTGCTGAAAATGAACAAAACCATGTTGGGTTGCCAATTTGCCTTATCATAGCAAGTAGATCTTTTTTGCATTTTTCAAAATACGGAGGTGAACCTCGTAACCCTCTGTACCCTACGTCTATGTGTATTAGTTCCTTAACTGCATAATCAGATTTGAAGTCCTTTGCAGTGAATTTTTTTCCTTTTGTTTTGCACTTTCCTAATGAAATTGAAGCAGTGCTCTGAATCTGTTTAATTTGTAATTTCTTCAGCTTACAAAAAATATTTGGAATTGATTTTGCTGCTCTTCTATCTTGCCGTGTTAATTCTGATTTTTGCAAATTGTGCTGTACTGTACAGGCACTGTTCTGTCTTTATTATCAGGCCTACGTTCACCACAATAAATCGTTGGAAATGATAAGAGTTAGAGTCTTTATCATAAAACATGTTTCCAGATGGGCGTTCTTCTGCTTCACACCATTTGTCATCATCATAACCTTTTTGATTAGCACTTCTGTTTAATTGAGAATTGGAGCTTGAAACATTCTTGTCACATTCATTTTCAATGGTACAATCAGGTGAATTTATGTTTGTTTCACTTGTTGGACATTTATCATTATTACTTTCCTCAGATGGTGACTTACTTTTTTGTTTCAAAAAATTCAGACCATTCTACAGAGTAAACTATTTTCTGTTCCAATGCTATTTGTTAGAGTATCCAGATGAATACCCTGTTCCTTGAACAGGACACTTGTTTCAACAAGATACCTTGCAGCATCTAAATCCTTTTGGGTCTAATAGTCTGGAAGTGATGGTAATGCTTGTTACTCATGTGTCTTTTCAATTTAAGGGGTACAATTTCAGCATCACTTATACACCGAGGCAAAACACTGACTGTAGTGTTCACATCTGCAGGTACATATACAACATTACCATGAAAACTGCCTTGACCTCCTCTTGGCAGTTGACGGAGCTGCATAAATGGTATTCTTGGTGACACAAGTCTTTCTTCAAGTTCAATTCTAACACTGGTGGTTTAGGTGGGAATGTCATTTTATTTGCCTTTGCACAACTAGGCAACTTACCTCCTTTGATGTTTCGATGTCAAGTCCTAGAAATCCACTGAGTATTGTTCACACTTTTTTTCCTGATGATGCAAATTTTGACCAGTGCATCAAGATCTTAGTTGTATGAATGTTCATTACATGCGATAACACTAGATTTGTACCAAAGTTGATCACAACAAGTGCAAACATACTCAAGTCCACATTTAACATTTTCATGAAATCTCTCTATTAGGCCTTGTATGCTTTTGAATATCTTTACTGTTTGTTTTGCTTCTTCTGTTTTTCTTTTAATCTCACTAAGTGTTTCTTATCATTTTGTACTGCACCATGTATAGGATTGTGACAAGTATGACTTTGTACATGATTTGTCACCAGTGGAACAGTGGAGACAGTGAACTTCATCCAGGTGTCCAATGTACAGAATTCTTGTTTGGAAATTCCTGGGTTCAATTAAAGTGCGTTTGCAAAGTTTTGAGCATATTCTGTTATATAACTATCCACATTGAATGGATTTGCAACAGCTTGGATAATTAATGCATCAGCCCAAGTTCCATTTCTAGACATCATCTCAATGTAATTGCTCCAAGAATTTTCAGTGTTGTTTTCAGTAAACAATTCAGGATATGCACAAACGTACGAAATACCACATGCACGTACTGTAGCATAATGTTCAATTGTTCCCCACAATTGATGCGACACTGCAAAGAAAAAGCAGTTACTGTCTCCAGGTGCTGAGTGTTCTCTCAAACCCAGCCAATCGAACCTTTCACACAATGTTTGAGAAGAACTACGATATAATGCCAGAGGCCCAAGATTTTCTTCATTGTCTCCGGAAATACGGAGTCTATATTTATTGTGGTAAAATTCGTTATTTGCATCACCGATAAGAGTGTGCAAACCTATGGTATCCTTTTTATGTTTTCCATTTTGCCGTTGCTTACAAACATAAACATGCTTACGAACTTTGTCTTTTTCGGCACGTTTTGCTAAATGCATTGTGAAAGAGTAATTAGCACATTTCCTGCTATTTACGACAACAAAAACAGATGACTGGAAGAATTCTAGCAAAGTAATAACATACCCTACGTCGCACACGTTTGCTCTTTTGCAAAAGTCTTTGTAATTTGCGTAAAGGTATATGCGGCTGCTGGCTCTGTTCCGAGTAACCTTACCTTTACTAATCCACGCAAAATAGTAACGCCACCGGCCATCAAGCATTTCAAGTTTAGATAATAGCTCAGTGTCTCAGTCTTTGAGCATCACCCCTTGTGGTCCAATACGACAACCTAATTCCTCTGTGTCAACTTCGAGATGCATTACAGCTGTAGAAGCACCCTCGTTAACTGAGTGGTTTTCGCTTACGAAAGAGCACAATGGCTGCGTTTCATCTTTTTTTGTTCGTCCCAACATTCTCGCTCAATTGCGGTATGCTTTTGTCATCACAGTACAGTGAGTGCCCTACAACTGTAGGAACACTCAGGCTCAACAACAAACTTCAGATGCTTGACATCCATGATAAATCAGAAGAAACTACCTTTGACGAGTTTACCTGTTCGTCACACCCAATTTGCAATACCCAAATTTGGATAGAACACAAAAGAACACATCTTTATATGGATTTCCATTGTGGACGCAGAGTGAATGGGGGACAAATCAATCCCATAAAGTCGCCTCTCCACGAAGTGGAGTGGGCGACCATAAAAAAGCCATACATGACACCAAAGGTCATGTATTTTGTCACGTTTGGAATGCACGCTTGTCGCGGTAGTTCGGACGTGTTGGTATTCACTCTGTACATAGTTGTGAAGCGTGCATGATTATTCGTGAGAAGGTACGGTATATATAAGGCTTGTTTCACAAGCAAGTGTCACTCGACGGCATCTCTCGTTTACCTTCCGTCAAATTTCTTTAGTTTGTTACAGTGTACAAGTTAATCATTATTGCCTTTGTTAAGAATTACTATTCTGTGCTAGATATCAATGGATATTGTATTAATCTTCATATATTGTTAAATAGCTACTGTTTCACTGCCCATTATATAGTAAGCCTGGCTATCAATAAACCAGATGCCCATTCCTGATTCTTGTATGTTTGATGGTAATTAGTGTCAAAATGATTTGTTCTCGTTTCACTGCAGAGTGATTAGAGAATAAAGTTGCTTAGAAATATTGTCAGCCCGACTGACAACAGTACTATATAGAATCTCGTGTGGAATTGTGTTTGTGTAAAAACTTTAATAACATTTGAGACAACAAGAGAAACAGAAAACAATCACACAACATTGTCTTTGTATCATTGACGTGCGCGTTGTACTTGTCTGGCTTCATGCCTAGCAGTGGGCGTATCATCTTCATCTTGTGCTTGTGGCTGCTTTGCAACCGGGTGAAGTACAACGGATTCTTGGACAAGACCATCTTGAAATCTGCCTGATGCGTTCCTCATCTGGCGCAATTCGTCCAATAGGTTACGGCGAGGTACTTGCACTTCCTGCTGCTGTCGAATGCAGGTGGCATGAAGATATGTCATCATGGCTTGAACATTGCGTTCTTTCTTGAATGTGCTGTCCGTGCCATCTGAATTTCTGGAGATCTGCGCAAATTGATCACGATTGTTAAGAAGCATGTCTGCTACCTTGAAGTGAATTCCCATGGTAAATAACGCTCTGCCAACTTTAATAGCATCGCTGAAAAACCGATCAACCTTTGTTTTCTCTTGCAGAAACCCTTCCAGTACTCGGTGTAGATGTCCAACAGTTGCTGGCTGCTCCTGTTGATTTGACTTCGTCAGGGTTTGTGTCAGCATTTACAGGAGAGGTTCCATTTGACCTCTCGCTTGGTGCACTGCGATGATCTTAGAGGAATTTGTAAAAGAAGGTAGACAGCTTCTTGTGCAATAATTTCTACATTGTTTAGAAAGTTGTTGCCAATGTGCCACACCTGTATTTTTATTTCTTTGTTACCTTTTCTGGCTTCTTCACAAGCTTTCTAAATGAGTTTAGTCATGCCCCTTTGACCTTTAGTAATGTATGAAAGAATGTACATTGCACAGGCATACGGATCTAGCACATACTGTATGTCCATGTTGGCACGCCAAGCTTTTATTACATTTGTATTAAAATTATTTATTCTAATTTTAGAAGGTGACCTCTTTAGAAACAATGTGTCACGAGCTAAATTGGATCGTATAGCCTGAATATACTGATGTTCAGTTAGATTCAATTTTTGTAGAAATTCCTCAAATGTTATATCATCTCCAAGTTTCATTTGTTCAAGTAAAACTTCTGTTGGAATAATTTATTTAGTGTTGCTGCCACTCATTTGTGTCCTCTGTACTTTGTGCTAGTGTTGTTGAGATAATTGTTCTGGCCATGGAGGGGATAGGGAAGTTAAAACGACATACATTTCCGCCTCTTTTTTGCAAGTTTTTGCATGTCTGTGGGTTTGAAAGTTGACAAAAGTTGTCATTTCTTTTGACGAATCATCTTTGCACGTGACATACTTGTCTACAAAGTCAGCAATTTCTTGTAAAGAGTTAACTCCATATTGTGGAGCATCTTTAATCCGGAAGAGTGCATGAATGTGTGGATACTGAAATTCAAGTCGAGAAAACAAATCTGTAATTTCTCCTACAGGAGCCAAGTTGCTCTTTAAAAATTGCTTCATGAAGATCTGAACCATATGATCAAAATGTCTAGCACAGGTCACTGGGTCATTTTGACTCGGTTTAGATTTTTTCTGCCAAGACATTTCTTCAATCTCTGTCAGTATAACTTTTGTTGTCAACAAGTTTGCCAAGAATTGGAAGATGAGTCCATCTTGTTTCTGCTGCTGAAAATGAACAAAACCATGTTGGGTTGCCAATTTGCCTTATCATAGCAAGTAGATCTTTTTTGCATTTTTAAAAAATACGGAGGTGAACCTCGTAACCCTCTGTACCCTACGTCTATGTGTATTAGTTCCTTAACTGCATAATCAGATTTGAAGTCCTTTGCAGTGAATTTTTTTCCTTTTGTTTTGCACTTTCCTAATGAAATTGAAGCAGTGCTCTGAATCTGTTTAATTTGTAATTTCTTCAGCTTACAAAAAATATTTGGAATTGATTTTGCTGCTCTTCTATCTTGCCGTGTTAATTCTGATTTTTGCAAATTGTGCTGCACTGTACAGGCACTGTTCTGTCTTTATTATCAGGCCTACGTTCATCACAATAAATCGTTGGAAATGATAAGAGTTAGAGTCTTTATCATAAAACATGTTTCCAGATGGGCGTTCTTCTGCTTCACACCATTTGTCATCATCATAACCTTTTTGATTAGCACTTCTGTTTAATTGAGAATTGGAGCTTGAAACATTCTTGTCACATTCATTTTCAATGGTACAATCAGGTGAATTTATGTTTGTTTCACTTGTTGGACATTTATCATTATTACTTTCCTCAGATGGTGACTTACTTTTTTGTTTCAAAAAAAATCAGACCATTCTACAGAGTAAACTATTTTCTGTTCCAATGCTATTTGTTAGAGTATCCAGATGAATACCCTGTTCCTTGAACAGGACACTTGTTTCAACAAGATACCTTGCAGCATCTAAATCCTTTTGGGTCTAATAGTCTGGAACTGATGGTAATGCTTGTTACTCATGTGTCTTTTCAATTTAAGGGGTACAATTTCAGCATCACTTGTACACCGAGGCAAAACACTGACTGTAGTGTTCACATCTGCAGGTACATATACAACATTACCATGAAAACTGCCTTGACCTCCTCTTGGCAGTTGACGGAGCTGCATAAATGGTATTCTTGGTGACACAAGTCTTTCTTCAAGTTCAATTCTAACACTGGTGGTTTAGGTGGGAATGTCATTTTATTTGCCTTTGCACAACTAGGCAACTTACCTCCTTTGATGTTTCGATGGCAAGTCCTAGAAATCCACTGAGTATTGTTCACACTTTTTTTCCTGATGATGCAAATTTTGACCAGTGCATCAAGATCTTAGTTGTATGAATGTTCATTACATGCGATAACACTAGATTTGTACCAAAGTTGATCACAACAAGTGCAAACATACTCAAGTCCACATTTAACATTTTCATGAAATCTCTCTATTAGGCCTTGTATGCTTTTGAATATCTTTACTGTTTGTTTTGCTTCTTCTGTTTTTCTTTTAATCTCACTAAGTGTTTCTTATCATTTTGTACTGCACCATGTATAGGATTGTGACAAGTATGACTTTGTACATGATTTGTCACCAGTGGAACAGTGGAGACAGTGAACTTCATCCAGGTGTCCAATGTACAGAATTCTTGTTTGGAAATTCCTGGGTTCAATTAAAGTGCGTTTGCAAAGTTTTGAGCATATTCTGTTATATAACTATCCACATTGAATGGATTTGCAACAGCTTGGATAATTAATGCATCAGCCCAAGTTCCATTTCTAGACATCATCTCAATGTAATTGCTCCAAGAATTTTCAGTGTTGTTTTCAGTAAACAATTCAGGATATGCACAAACGTACGAAATACCACATGCACGTACTGTAGCATAATGTTCAATTGTTCCCCACAATTGATGCGACACTGCAAAGAAAAAGCAGTTACTGTCTCCAGGTGCTGAGTGTTCTCTCAAACCCAGCCAATCGAACCTTTCACACAATGTTTGAGAAGAACTACGATATAATGCCAGAGGCCCAAGATTTTCTTCATTGTCTCCGGAAATACGGAGTCTATATTTATTGTGGTAAAATTCGTTATTTGCATCACCGATAAGAGTGTGCAAACCTATGGTATCCTTTTTATGTTTTCCATTTTGCCGTTGCTTACAAACATAAACATGCTTACGAACTTTGTCTTTTTCGGCACGTTTTGCTAAATGCATTGTGAAAGAGTAATTAGCACATTTCCTGCTATTTACGACAACAAAAACAGATGACTGGAAGAATTCTAGCAAAGTAATAACATACCCTACGTCGCACACGTTTGCTCTTTTGCAAAAGTCTTTGTAATTTGCGTAAAGGTATATGCGGCTGCTGGCTCTGTTCCGAGTAACCTTACCTTTACTAATCCACGCAAAATAGTAACGCCACCGGCCATCAAGCATTTCAAGTTTAGATAATAGCTCAGTGTCTCAGTCTTTGAGCATCACCCCTTGTGGTCCAATACGACAACCTAATTCCTCTGTGTCAACTTCGAGATGCATTACAGCTGTAGAAGCACCCTCGTTAACTGAGTGGTTTTCGCTTACGAAAGAGCACAATGGCTGCGTTTCATCTTTTTTTGTTCGTCCCAACATTCTCGCTCAATTGCGGTATGCTTTTGTCATCACAGTACAGTGAGTGCCCTACAACTGTAGGAACACTCAGGCTCAACAACAAACTTCAGATGCTTGACATCCATGATAAATCAGAAGAAACTACCTTTGACGAGTTTACCTGTTCGTCACACCCAATTTGCAATACCCAAATTTGGATAGAACACAAAAGAACACATCTTTATATGGATTTCCATTGTGGACGCAGAGTGAATGGGGGACAAATCAATCCCATAAAGTCGCCTCTCCACGAAGTGGAGTGGGCGACCATAAAAAACCATACATGACACCAAAGGTCATGTATTTTGTCACGTTTGGAATGCACGCTTGTCGCGGTAGTTCGGACGTGTTGGTATTCACTCTGTACATAGTTGTGAAGCGTGCATGATTATTCGTGAGAAGGTACGGTATATATAAGGCTTGTTTCACAAGCAAGTGTCACTCGACGGCATCTCTCGTTTACCTTCCGTCAAATTTCTTTAGTTTGTTACAGTGTACAAGTTAATCATTATTGCCTTTGTTAAGAATTACTATTCTGTGCTAGATATCAATGGATATTGTATTAATCTTCATATATTGTTAAATAGCTACTGTTTCACTGCCCATTATATAGTAAGCCTGGCTATCAATAAACCAGATGCCCATTCCTGATTCTTGTATGTTTGATGGTAATTAGTGTCAAAATGATTTGTTCTCGTTTCACTGCAGAGTGATTAGAGAATAAAGTTGCTTAGAAATATTGTCAGCCCGACTGACAACAGTACTATATAGAATCTCGTGTGGAATTGTGTTTGTGTAAAAACTTTAATAACATTTGAGACAACAAGAGAAACAGAAAACAATCACACAACATTGTCTTTGTATCATTGACGTGCGCGTTGTACTTGTCTGGCTTCATGCCTAGCAGTGGGCGTATCATCTTCATCTTGTGCTTGTGGCTGCTTTGCAACCGGGTGAAGTACAACGGATTCTTGGACAAGACCATCTTGAAATCTGCCTGATGCGTTCCTCATCTGGCGCAATTCGTCCAATAGGTTACGGCGAGGTACTTGCACTTCCTGCTGCTGTCGAATGCAGGTGGCATGAAGATATGTCATCATGGCTTGAACATTGCGTTCTTTCTTGAATGTGCTGTCCGTGCCATCTGAATTTCTGGAGATCTGCGCAAATTGATCACGATTGTTAAGAAGCATGTCTGCTACCTTGAAGTGAATTCCCATGGTAAATAACGCTCTGCCAACTTTAATAGCATCGCTGAAAAACCGATCAACCTTTGTTTTCTCTTGCAGAAACCCTTCCAGTACTCGGTGTAGATGTCCAACAGTTGCTGGCTGCTCCTGTTGATTTGACTTCGTCAGGGTTTGTGTCAGCATTTACAGGAGAGGTTCCATTTGACCTCTCGCTTGGTGCACTGCGATGATCTTAGAGGAATTTGTAAAAGAAGGTAGACAGCTTCTTGTGCAATAATTTCTACATTGTTTAGAAAGTTGTTGCCAATGTGCCACACCTGTATTTTTATTTCTTTGTTACCTTTTCTGGCTTCTTCACAAGCTTTCTAAATGAGTTTAGTCATGCCCCTTTGACCTTTAGTAATGTATGAAAGAATGTACATTGCACAGGCATACGGATCTAGCACATACTGTATGTCCATGTTGGCACGCCAAGCTTTTATTACATTTGTATTAAAATTATTTATTCTAATTTTAGAAGGTGACCTCTTTAGAAACAATGTGTCACGAGCTAAATTGGATCGTATAGCCTGAATATACTGATGTTCAGTTAGATTCAATTTTTGTAGAAATTCCTCAAATGTTATATCATCTCCAAGTTTCATTTGTTCAAGTAAAACTTCTGTTGGAATAATTTATTTAGTGTTGCTGCCACTCATTTGTGTCCTCTGTACTTTGTGCTAGTGTTGTTGAGATAATTGTTCTGGCCATGGAGGGGATAGGGAAGTTAAAACGACATACATTTCCGCCTCTTTTTTGCAAGTTTTTGCATGTCTGTGGGTTTGAAAGTTGACAAAAGTTGTCATTTCTTTTGACGAATCATCTTTGCACGTGACATACTTGTCTACAAAGTCAGCAATTTCTTGTAAAGAGTTAACTCCATATTGTGGAGCATCTTTAATCCGGAAGAGTGCATGAATGTGTGGATACTGAAATTCAAGTCGAGAAAACAAATCTGTAATTTCTCCTACAGGAGCCAAGTTGCTCTTTAAAAATTGCTTCATGAAGATCTGAACCATATGATCAAAATGTCTAGCACAGGTCACTGGGTCATTTTGACTCGGTTTAGATTTTTTCTGCCAAGACATTTCTTCAATCTCTGTCAGTATAACTTTTGTTGTCAACAAGTTTGCCAAGAATTGGAAGATGAGTCCATCTTGTTTCTGCTGCTGAAAATGAACAAAACCATGTTGGGTTGCCAATTTGCCTTATCATAGCAAGTAGATCTTTTTTGCATTTTTAAAAAATACGGAGGTGAACCTCGTAACCCTCTGTACCCTACGTCAATGTGTATTAGTTCCTTAACTGCATAATCAGATTTGAAGTCCTTTGCAGTGAATTTTTTTCCTTTTGTTTTGCACTTTCCTAATGAAATTGAAGCAGTGCTCTGAATCTGTTTAATTTGTAATTTCTTCAGCTTACAAAAAATATTTGGAATTGATTTTGCTGTTCTTCTATCTTGCCGTGTTAATTCTGATTTTTGCAAATTGTGCTGCACTGTACAGGCACTGTTCTGTCTTTATTATCAGGCCTACGTTCATCACAATAAATCGTTGGAAATGATAAGAGTTAGAGTCTTTATCATAAAACATGTTTCCAGATGGGCGTTCTTCTACTTCACACCATTTGTCATCATCATAACCTTTTTGATTAGCACTTCTGTTTAATTGAGAATTGGAGCTTGAAACATTCTTGTCACATTCATTTTCAATGGTACAATCAGGTGAATTTATGTTTGTTTCACTTGTTGGCATTTATCATTATTACTTTCCTCAGATGGTGATTTACTTTTTGTTTCAAAAAAAATCAGACCATTCTACAGAGTAAACTATTTTCTGTTCCAATGCTATTTGTTAGAGTATCCAGATGAATACCCTGTTCCTTGAACAGGACACTTGTTTCAACAAGATACCTTGCAGCATCTAAATCCTTTTGGGTCTAATAGTCTGGAACTGATGGTAATGCTTGTTACTCATGTGTCTTTTCAATTTAAGGGGTACAATTTCAGCATCACTTGTACACCGAGGCAAAACACTGACTGTAGTGTTCACATCTGCAGGTACATATACAACATTACCATGAAAACTGCCTTGACCTCCTCTTGGCAGTTGACGGAGCTGCATAAATGGTATTCTTGGTGACACAAGTCTTTCTTCAAGTTCAATTCTAACACTGGTGGTTTAGGTGGGAATGTCATTTTATTTGCCTTTGCACAACTAGGCAACTTACCTCCTTTGATGTTTCGATGGCAAGTCCTAGAAATCCACTGAGTATTGTTCACACTTTTTTCCTGATGATGCAAATTTTGACCAGTGCATCAAGATCTTAGTTGTATGAATGTTCATTACATGCGATAACACTAGATTTGTACCAAAGTTGATCACAACAAGTGCACACATACTCAAGTCCACATCTAACATTTTCATGAAATCTCTCTATTAGGCCTTGTATGCTTTTGAATATCTTTACTGTTTGTTTTGCTTCTTCTGTTTTTCTTTTAATCTTACTAAGTGTTTCTAGGCCTTGTTTCTTATCATTTTGTACTGCACCATGTATAGGATTGTGACAAGTATGACTTTGTACATGATTTGTCACCAGTGGAACAGTGGAGACAGTGAACTTCATCCAGGTGTCCAATGTACAGAATTCTTGTTTGGAAATTCCTGGGTTCAATTAAAGTGCGTTCTGCAAAGTTTTGAGCATATTCTGTTATATAACTATCCACATTGAATGGATTTGCAACAGCTTGGATAATTAATGCATCAGCCCAAGTTCCATTTCTAGACATCATCTCAATGTAATTGCTCCAAGAATTTTCAGTGTGGTTTTCAGTAAACAATTCAGGATATGCACAAACGTACGAAATACCACATGCACGTACTGTAGCATAATGTTCAATTGTTCCCCACAATTGATGCGACACTGCAAAGAAAAAGCAGTTACCGTCTCCAGGTGCTGAGTGCTCTCAAACCCAGCAATTCGAACCTTTCACACAATGTTTGAGAAGAACTACGATATAATGCCAGAGGCCCAAGATTTTCTTCATTGTCTCCGGAAATACGGAGTCTATATTTATTGTGGTAAAATTCGTTATTTGCATCACCGATAAGAGTGTGCAAACCTATGGTATCCTTTTTATGTTTTCCATTTTGCTGTTGCTTACAAACATAAACATGCTTACGAACTCTGTCTTTTTTGGCACGTTTTGCTAAATGCATTGTGAAAGAGTAATTAGCACATTTCCTGCTATTTACGACACCAAGAACAGATGACTTTGGAACAATTCTAGCAAAGTAATAACATACCCTACGTCGCACACGTTTGCTCCTTTGCAAAAGTCTTTGTAATTTGTGTAAAGGTATATGCGGCTGCTGGCTCTGTTCCGAGTAACCTTACCTTTACTAATCCACGCAAAATAGTAACGCCACCGGCCATCAAGCATTTCAAGTTTAGATAATAGCTCAGTGTCTCAATCTTCGAGCATCACCCCTTGTGGTCCAATACGACAACCTAATTCCTCTGTGTCAACCTCGAGATGTATTACAGCTGTAGAAACACCCTCGTTAACTGAGTGGTTTTCGCTTACGAAAGAGCACAATGGCTGCGTTTCATCTTTTTTTGTTCGTCCCAACATTCTCGCTCAATTGCGGTATGTTTTTGTCATCACAGTACAGTTAGTGCCCTACAACTGTAGGAACACTCAGGCTCAACAACAAACTTCAGATGCTTGACATCCATGATAAATCAGAAGAAACTACCTTTGACGAGTTTACCTGTTCGTCACGCCCAATTTGCAATACCCAAATTTGGATAGAACACAAAAGAACACATCTTTATATGAATTTCCATTGTGGACGCAGAGTGAATGGGGGACAAATCAATCCCATAAAGTCGCCTCTCCACGAAGTGGAGTGGGCGACCATAAAAAACCATACATGACACCAAAGGTCAGTTGCTTAGAAATATTGTCAGCCCGACTGACAACAGTACTATATAGAATCTCGTGTGGAATTGTGCTTGTGTAAAAACTTTAATAACATTTGACACAACAAGAGAAACAGAAAACAATCACACAGCATTTTCTTTGTATCATTGACGTGCGCGTTGTACTTGTCTGGCTTCCTGCCTAGCAGTGGGCGTATCATCTTCATCTTGTGCTTGTGGCTGCTTTGCAACCGGGTGAAGTACAACGGATTCTTGGACAAGACCATCTTGAAATCTGCCTGATGCGTTCCTCATCTGGCGCAATTCGTCCAATAGGTTACGGCGAGGTACTTGCACTTCCTGCTGCTGTCGAATGCAGGTGGCATGAAGATATGTCATCATGGCTTGAACATTGCGTTCTTTCTTGAATGTGCTGTCCGTGCCATCTGAATTTCTGGAGATCTGCGCAAATTGATCACGATTGTTAAGAAGCATGTCTGCTACCTTGAAGTGAATTCCCATGGTAAATAACGCTCTGCCAACTTTAATAGCATCGCTGAAAAACCGATCAACCTTTGTTTTCTCTTGCAGAAACCCTTCCAGTACTCGGTGTAGATGTCCAACAGTTGCTGGCTGCTCCTGTTGATTTGACTTCGTCAGGGTTTGTGTCAGCATTTACAGGAGAGGTTCCATTTGACCTCTCGCTTGGTGCACTGCGATGATCTTAGAGGAATTTGTAAAAGAAGGTAGACAGCTTCTTGTGCAATAATTTCTACATTGTTTAGAAAGTTGTTGCCAATGTGCCACACCTGTATTTTTATTTCTTTGTTACCTTTTCTGGCTTCTTCACAAGCTTTCTAAATGAGTTTAGTCATGCCCCTTTGACCTTTAGTAATGTATGAAAGAATGTACATTGCACAGGCATACGGATCTAGCACATACTGTATGTCCATGTTGGCACGCCAAGCTTTTATTACATTTGTATTAAAATTATTTATTCTAATTTTAGAAGGTGACCTCTTTAGAAACAATGTGTCACGAGTTAAATTGGATCGTATAGCCTGAATATACTGATGTTCAGTTAGATTCAATTTTTGTAGAAATTCCTCAAATGTTATATCATCTCCAAGTTTCATTTGTTCAAGTAAAACTTCTGTTGGAATAATTTATTTTGTGTTGCTGCCACTCATTTGTGTCCTCTGTACTTTGTGCTAGTGTTGTTGAGATAATTGTTCTGGCCATGGAGGGGATAGGGAAGTTAAAACGACATACATTTCCGCCTCTTTTTTGCAAGTTTTTGCATGTCTGTGGGTTTGAAAGTTGACAAAAGTTGTCATTTCTTTTGACGAATCATCTTTGCACGTGACATACTTGTCTACAAAGTCAGCAATTTCTTGTAAAGAGTTAACTCCATATTGTGGAGCATCTTTAATCCGGAAGAGTGCATGAATGTGTGGATACTGAAATTCAAGTCGAGAAAACAAATCTGTAATTTCTCCTACAGGAGCCAAGTTGCTCTTTAAAAATTGCTTCATGAAGATCTGAACCATATGATCAAAATGTCTAGCACAGGTCACTGGGTCATTTTGACTCGGTTTAGATTTTTTCTGCCAAGACATTTCTTCAATCTCTGTCAGTATAACTTTTGTTGTCAACAAGTTTGCCAAGAATTGGAAGATGAGTCCATCTTGTTTCTGCTGCTGAAAATGAACAAAACCATGTTGGGTTGCCAATTTGCCTTATCATAGCAAGTAGATCTTTTTTGCATTTTTAAAAAATACGGAGGTGAACCTCGTAACCCTCTGTACCCTACGTCAATGTGTATTAGTTCCTTAACTGCATAATCAGATTTGAAGTCCTTTGCAGTGAATTTTTTTCCTTTTGTTTTGCACTTTCCTAATGAAATTGAAGCAGTGCTCTGAATCTGTTTAATTTGTAATTTCTTCAGCTTACAAAAAATATTTGGAATTGATTTTGCTGTTCTTCTATCTTGCCGTGTTAATTCTGATTTTTGCAAATTGTGCTGCACTGTACAGGCACTGTTCTGTCTTTATTATCAGGCCTACGTTCACCACAATAATTCGTTGGAAATGATAAGAATTAGAGTCTTTATCATAAAACATGTTTCCAGATGGGCGTTCTTCTACTTCACACCATTTGTCATCATCATAACCTTTTTGATTAGCACTTCTGTTTAATTGAGAATTGGAGCTTGAAACATTCTTGTCACATTCATTTTCAATGGTACAATCAGGTGAATTTATGTTTGTTTCACTTGTTGGCATTTATCATTATTACTTTCCTCAGATGGTGATTTACTTTTTGTTTCAAAAAAAATCAGACCATTCTACAGAGTAAACTATTTTCTGTTCCAATGCTATTTGTTAGAGTATCCAGATGAATACCCTGTTCCTTGAACAGGACACTTGTTTCAACAAGATACCTTGCAGCATCTAAATCCTTTTGGGTCTAATAGTCTGGAACTGATGGTAATGCTTGTTACTCATGTGTCTTTTCAATTTAAGGGGTACAATTTCAGCATCACTTGTACACCGAGGCAAAACACTGACTGTAGTGTTCACATCTGCAGGTACATATACAACATTACCATGAAAACTGCCTTGACCTCCTCTTGGCAGTTGACGGAGCTGCATAAATGGTATTCTTGGTGACACAAGTCTTTCTTCAAGTTCAATTCTAACACTGGTGGTTTAGGTGGGAATGTCATTTTATTTGCCTTTGCACAACTAGGCAACTTACCTCCTTTGATGTTTCGATGGCAAGTCCTAGAAATCCACTGAGTATTGTTCACACTTTTTTCCTGATGATGCAAATTTTGACCAGTGCATCAAGATCTTAGTTGTATGAATGTTCATTACATGCGATAACACTAGATTTGTACCAAAGTTGATCACAACAAGTGCACACATACTCAAGTCCACATCTAACATTTTCATGAAATCTCTCTATTAGGCCTTGTATGCTTTTGAATATCTTTACTGTTTGTTTTGCTTCTTCTGTTTTTCTTTTAATCTTACTAAGTGTTTCTAGGCCTTGTTTCTTATCATTTTGTACTGCACCATGTATAGGATTGTGACAAGTATGACTTTGTACATGATTTGTCACCAGTGGAACAGTGGAGACAGTGAACTTCATCCAGGTGTCCAATGTACAGAATTCTTGTTTGGAAATTCCTGGGTTCAATTAAAGTGCGTTCTGCAAAGTTTTGAGCATATTCTGTTATATAACTATCCACATTGAATGGATTTGCAACAGCTTGGATAATTAATGCATCAGCCCAAGTTCCATTTCTAGACATCATCTCAATGTAATTGCTCCAAGAATTTTCAGTGTGGTTTTCAGTAAACAATTCAGGATATGCACAAACGTACGAAATACCACATGCACGTACTGTAGCATAATGTTCAATTGTTCCCCACAATTGATGCGACACTGCAAAGAAAAAGCAGTTACCGTCTCCAGGTGCTGAGTGCTCTCAAACCCAGCAATTCGAACCTTTCACACAATGTTTGAGAAGAACTACGATATAATGCCAGAGGCCCAAGATTTTCTTCATTGTCTCCGGAAATACGGAGTCTATATTTATTGTGGTAAAATTCGTTATTTGCATCACCGATAAGAGTGTGCAAACCTATGGTATCCTTTTTATGTTTTCCATTTTGCCGTTGCTTACAAACATAAACATGCTTACGAACTCTGTCTTTTTTGGAACGTTTTGCTAAATGCATTGTGAAAGAGTAATTAGCACATTTCCTGCTATTTACGACACCAAGAACAGATGACTTTGGAACAATTCTAGCAAAGTAATAACATACCCTACGTCGCACACGTTTGCTCCTTTGCAAAAGTCTTTGTAATTTGTGTAAAGGTATATGCGGCTGCTGGCTCTGTTCCGAGTAACCTTACCTTTACTAATCCACGCAAAATAGTAATGCCACCGGCCATCAAGCATTTCAAGTTTAGATAATAGCTCAGTGTCTCAATCTTCGAGCATCACCCCTTGTGGTCCAATACGACAACCTAATTCCTCTGTGTCAACCTTGAGATGTATTACAGCTGTAGAAGCACCCTCGTTAACTGAGTGGTTTTCGCTTACGAAAGAGCACAATGGCTGCGTTTCATCTTTTTTTGTTCGTCCCAACATTCTCGCTCAATTGCGGTATGTTTTTGTCATCACAGTACAGTTAGTGCCCTACAACTGTAGGAACACTCAGGCTCAACAACAAACTTCAGATGCTTGACATCCATGATAAATCAGAAGAAACTACCTTTGACGAGTTTACCTGTTCGTCCCGCCCAATTTGCAATACCCAAATTTGGATAGAACACAAAAGAACACATCTTTATATGAATTTCCATTGTGGACGCAGAGTGAATGGGGGACAAATCAATCCCATAAAGTCGCCTCTCCACGAAGTGGAGTGGGCGACCATAAAAAACCATACATGACACCAAAGGTCAGTTGCTTAGAAATATTGTCAGCCCGACTGACAACAGTACTATATAGAATCTCGTGTGGAATTGTGTTTGTGTAAAAACTTTAATAACATTTGAGACAACAAGAGAAACAGAAAACAATCACACAGCATTTTCTTTGTATCATTGACGTGCGCGTTGTACTTGTCTGGCTTCCTGCCTAGCAGTGGGCGTATCATCTTCATCTTGTGCTTGTGGCTGCTTTGCAACCGGGTGAAGTACAGTGGATTCTTGGACAAGACCATCTTGAAATCTGCCTGATGCGTTCCTCATCTGGCGCAATTCGTCCAATAGGTTACGGCGAGGTACTTGCACTTCCTGCTGCTGTCGAATGCAGGTGGCATGAAGATATGTCATCATGGCTTGAACATTGCGTTCTTTCTTGAATGTGCTGTCCGTGCCATCTGAATTTCTGGAGATCTGCGCAAATTGATCATGATTGTTAAGAAGCATGTCTGCTACCTTGAAGTGAATTCCCATGGTAAATAACGCTCTGCAAACTTTAATAGCATCGCTGAAAAACCGATCAACCTTTGTTTTCTCTTGCAGAAACCCTTCCAGTACTTGGTGTAGATGTCCGACAGTTGCTGGCTGTTCCTGTTGATTTGACTTCGTCAGGGTTTGTGTCAGCATTTACAGGAGAGGTTCCATTTGACCTCTCGCTTGGTGCACTGCGATGATCTTAGAGGAATTTGTAAAAGAAGGTAGACAGCTTCTTGTGCAATAATTTCAACATTGTTTAGAAAGTTGTTGCCAATGTGCCACACCTGTATTTTTATTTCTTTGTTACCTTTTCTGGCTTCTTCACAAGCTTTCTAAATGAGTTTAGTCATGCCCCTTTGACCTTTAGTAATGTATGAAAGAATGTACATTGCACAGGCATACGGATCTAGCACATACTGTATGTCCATGTTGGCACGCCAAGCTTTTATTACATTTGTATTATAATTATTTATTCTAATTTTAGAAGGTGACCTCTTTAGAAACAATGTGTAACGAGTTAAATTGGATCGTATAGCCTGAATATACTGATGTTCAGTTAGATTCAATTTTTGTAGAAATTCCTCAAATGTTATATCATCTCCAAGTTTCATTTGTTCAAGTAAAACTTCTGTTGGAATAATTTATTTTGTGTTGCTGCCACTCATTTGTGTCCTCTGTACTTTGTGCTAGTGTTGTTGAGATAATTGTTCTGGCCATGGAGGGGATAGGGAAGTTAAAACGACATACATTTCCGCCTCTTTTTTGCAAGTTTTTGCATGTCTGTGGGTTTGAAAGTTGACAAAAGTTGTCATTTCTTTTGACGAATCATCTTTGCACGTGACATACTTGTCTACAAAGTCAGCAATTTCTTGTAAAGAGTTAACTCCATATTGTGGAGCATCTTTAATCCGGAAGAGTGCATGAATGTGTGGATACTGAAATTCAAGTCGAGAAAACAAATCTGTAATTTCTCCTACAGGAGCCAAGTTGCTCTTTAAAAATTGCTTCATGAAGATCTGAACCATATGATCAAAATGTCTAGCACAGGTCACTGGGTCATTTTGACTCGGTTTAGATTTTTTCTGCCAAGACATTTCTTCAATCTCTGTCAGTATAACTTTTGTTGTCAACAAGTTTGCCAAGAATTGGAAGATGAGTCCATCTTGTTTCTGCTGCTGAAAATGAACAAAACCATGTTGGGTTGCCAATTTGCCTTATCATAGCAAGTAGATCTTTTTTGCATTTTTCAAAATACAGAGGTGAACCCCGTAACCTTCTGTACCCTACGTCAATGTGTATTAGTTCCTTAACTGCATAATCAGATTTGAAGTCCTTTGCAGTGAATTTTTTTCCTTTTGTTTTGCACTTTCCTAATGAAATTGAAGCAGTGCTCTGAATCTGTTTAATTTGTAATTTCTTCAGCTTACAAAAAATATTTGGAATTGATTTTGCTGTTCTTCTATCTTGCCGTGTTAATTCTGATTTTTGCAAATTGTGCTGCACTGTACAGGCACTGTTCTGTCTTTATTATCAGGCCTACGTTCACCACAATAAATCGTTGGAAATGATAAGAGTTAGAGTCTTTATCATAAAACATGTTTCCAGATGGGCGTTCTTCTACTTCACACCATTTGTCATCATAACCTTTTTGATTAGCACTTCTGTTTAATTGAGAATTGGAGCTTGAAACATTCTTGTCACATTCATTTTCAATGGTACAATCAGGTGAATTTATGTTTGTTTCACTTGTTGGACATTTATCATTATTACTTTCCTCAGATGGTGATTTACTTTTTGTTTCAAAAAAAATCAGACCATTCTACAGAGTAAACTATTTTCTGTTCCAATGCTATTTGTTAGAGTATCCAGATGAATACCCTGTTCCTTGAACAGGACACTTGTTTCAACAAGATACCTTGCAGCATCTAAATCCTTTTGGGTCTAATAGTCTGGAACTGATGGTAATGCTTGTTACTCATGTGTCTTTTCAATTTAAGGGGTACAATTTCAGCATCACTTGTACACCGAGGCAAAACACTGACTGTAGTGTTCACATCTGCAGGTACATATACAACATTACCATGAAAACTGCCTTGACCTCCTCTTGGCAGTTGACGGAGCTGCATAAATGGTATTCTTGGTGACACAAGTCTTTCTTCAAGTTCAATTCTAACACTGGTGGTTTAGGTGGGAATGTCATTTTATTTGCCTTTGCACAACTAGGCAACTTACCTCCTTTGATGTTTCGATGTCAAGTCCTAGAAATCCACTGAGTATTGTTCACACTTTTTTCCTGATGATGCAAATTTTGACCAGTGCATCAAGATCTTAGTTGTATGAATGTTCATTACATGCGATAACACTAGATTTGTACCAAAGTTGATCACAACAAGTGCACACATACTCAAGTCCACATCTAACATTTTCATGAAATCTCTCTATTAGGCCTTGTATACTTTTGAATATCTTTACTGTTTGTTTTGCTTCTTCTGTTTTTCTTTTAATCTTACTAAGTGTTTCTAGGCCTTGTTTCTTATCATTTTGTACTGCACCATGTATAGGATTGTGACAAGTATGACTTTGTACATGATTTGTCACCAGTGGAACGGTGGAGACAGTGAACTTCATCCAGGTGTCCAATGTACAGAATTCTTGTTTGGAAATTCCTGGGTTCAATTAAAGTGCGTTCTGCAAAGTTTTGAGCATATTCTGTTATATAACTATCCACATTGAATGGATTTGCAACAGCTTGGATAATTAATGCATCAGCCCAAATTCCATTTCTAGACATCATCTCAATGTAATTGCTCCAAGAATTTTCAGTGTGGTTTTCAGTAAACAATTCAGGATATGCACAAACGTATGAAATACCACATGCACGTACTGTAGCATAATGTTCAATTGTTCCCCACAATTGATGCGACACTGCAAAGAAAAAGCAGTTACCGTCTCCAGGTGCTGAGTGTTCTCTCAAACCCAGCCATTCGAACCTTTCACACAATGTTTGAGAAGAACTACGATATAATGCCAGAGGCCCAAGATTTTCTTCATTGTCTCCGGAAATACGGAGTCTATATTTATTGTGGTAAAATTCGTTATTTGCATCACCGATAAGAGTGTGCACACCTATGGTATCCTTTTTATGTTTTCCATTTTGCCGTTGCTTACAAACATAAACATGCTTACGAACTTTGTCTTTTTCGGCACGTTTTGCTAAATGCATTGTGAAAGAGTAATTAGCACATTTCCTGCTATTTACGACACCAAAAACAGATGACTTTGGAACAATTCTAGCAAAGTAATAACATACCCTACGTCGCACACGTTTGCTCTTTTGCAAAAGTCTTTGTAATTTGCGTAAAGGTATATGCGGCTGCTGGCTCTGTTCCGAGTAACCTTACCTTTACTAATCCATGCAAAATAGTAACGCCACCGGCCATCAAGCATTTCAAGTTTAGATAATAGCTCAGTGTCTCAATCTTCGAGCATCACCCCTTGTGGTCCAATACGACAACCTAATTCCTCTGTGTCAACCTCGAGATGCATTACAGCTGTAGAAGCACCCTCGTTAACTGAGTGGTTTTCGCTTACGAAAGAGCACAATGGCTGCGTTTCATCTTTTTTTGTTCGTCCCAACATTCTCGCTCAATTGCGGTATGCTTTTGTCATCACAGTACAGTGAGTGCCCTACAACTGTAGGAACACTCAGGCTCAACAACAAACTTCAGATGCTTGACATCCATGATAAATCAGAAGAAACTACCTTTGACGAGTTTACCTGTTCGTCACGCCCAATTTGCAATACCCAAATTTGGATAGAACACAAAAGAACACATCTTTATATGGATTTCCATTGTGGACGCAGAGTGAATGGGGGACAAATCAATCCCATAAAGTCGCCTCTCCACGAAGTGGAGTGGGCGACCATAAAAAACCATACATGACACCAAAGGTCAGTTGCTTAGAAAT
Source organism: Plumapathes pennacea (assembly GCA_964036295.1). Classification (NCBI taxonomy): domain Eukaryota; kingdom Metazoa; phylum Cnidaria; class Anthozoa; order Antipatharia; family Myriopathidae; genus Plumapathes; species Plumapathes pennacea. Next base: position 5,410,020 of record OZ038468.1, read on the forward strand.
ATTGTCAGCCCGACTGACAACAGTACTATATAGAATCTCGTGTGGAATTGTGTTTGTGTAAAAACTTTAATAACATTTGAGACAACAAGAGAAACAGAAAACAATCACACAACATTGTCTTTGTATCATTGACGTGCGCGTTGTACTTGTCTGGCTTCATGCCTAGCAGTGGGCGTATCATCTTCATCTTGTGCTTGTGGCTGCTTCGCAACCGGGTGAAGTACAACGGATTCTTGGACAAGACCATCTTGAAATCTGCCTGATGCGTTCCTCATCTGGCGCAATTCGTCCAATAGGTTACGGCGAGGTACTTGCACTTCCTGCTGCTGTCGAATGCAGGTGGCATGAAGATATGTCATCATGGCTTGAACATTGCGTTCTTTCTTGAATGTGCTGTCCGTGCCATCTGAATTTCTGGAGATCTGCGCAAATTGATCTTGATTGTTAAGAAGCATGTCTGCTACCTTGAAGTGAATTCCCATGGTAAATAACGCTCTGCCAACTTTAATAGCATCGCTGAAAAACCGATCAACCTTTGTTTTCTCTTGCAGAAACCCTTCCAGTACTCGGTGTAGATGTCCAACAGTTGCTGGCTGCTCCTGTTGATTTGACTTCGTCAGGGTTTGTGTCAGCATTTACAGGAGAGGTTCCATTTGACCTCTCGCTTGGTGCACTGCGATGATCTTAGAGGAATTTGTAAAAGAAGGTAGACAGCTTCTTGTGCAATAATGTCTACATTGTTTAGAAAGTTGTTGCCAATGTGCCACACCTGTATTTTTATTTCTTTGTTACCTTTTCTGGCTTCTTCACAAGCTTTCTAAATGAGTTTAGTCATGCCCCTTTGACCTTTAGTAATGTATGAAGGAATGTACATTGCACAGGCATACGGATCTAGCACATACTGTATGTCCATGTTGGCACGCCAAGCTTTTATTACATTTGTATTATAATTATTTATTCTAATTTTAGAAGGTGACCTCTTTAGAAACAATGTGTCACGAGCTAAATTGGATCGTATAGCCTGAATATACTGATGTTCAGTTAGATTCAATTTTTGTAGAATTTCCTCAAATGTTATATCATCTCCAAGTTTCATTTGTTCAAGTAAAACTTCTGTTGGAATAATTTATTTTGTGTTGCTGCCACTCATTTGTGTCCTCTGTACTTTGTGCTAGTGTTGTTGAGATAATTGTTCTGGCCATGGAGGGGATAGGGAAGTTAAAACGACATACATTTCCGCCTCTTTTTTGCAAGTTTTTGCATGTCTGTGGGTTTGAAAGTTGACAAAAGTTGTCATTTCTTTTGACGAATCATCTTTGCACGTGACATACTTGTCTACAAAGTCAGCAATTTCTTGTAAAGAGTTAACTCCATATTGTGGAGCATCTTTAATCCGGAAGAGTGCATGAATGTGTGGATACTGAAATTCAAGTCGAGAAAACAAATCTGTAATTTCTCCTACAGGAGCCAAGTTGCTCTTTAAAAATTGCTTCATGAAGATCTGAACCATATGATCAAAATGTCTAGCACAGGTCACTGGGTCATTTTGACTCGGTTTAGATTTTTTCTGCCAAGACATTTCTTCAATCTCTGTCAGTATAACTTTTGTTGTCAACAAGTTTGCCAAGAATTGGAAGATGAGTCCATCTTGTTTCTGCTGCTGAAAATGAACAAAACCATGTTGGGTTGCCATTTTGCCTTATCATAGCAAGTAGATCTTTTTTGCATTTTTCAAAATATGGAGGTGAACCTCGTAACCCTCTGTACCCTACGTCAATGTGTATTAGTTCCTTAACTGCATAATCAGATTTGAAGTCCTTTGCAGTGAATTTTTTTCCTTTTGTTTTGCACTTTCCTAATGAAATTGAAGCAGTGCTCTGAATCTGTTTAATTTGTAATTTCTTCAGCTTACAAAAAATATTTGGAATTGATTTTGGTGCTCTTCTATCTTGCCTTGTTAATTATGATTGGCCACAATCCGATTTTTTACGGTGAAATTTCAGCAAGACAAAGTGAGACAGTTTTTGTGTCGCCACAATGTGCCAGCATTACATTTGTGTCGCTGCGTTATCGGCGAAAACATGGCCAGACTGAACGAGATACACAGAGACATTTTTTCTGCTTGAGCGTGTTATTTGTCAGGCTCGGTTATCGGGGAGAATGAACGAGACATAGCGGGATAAATTTTGCTTTTGGGGTGGATGAAATTTAATCGGTTGAAGGCCGTCTCGGCAGGGAGACAAATCGGTCAACCCTAAGCGCTGGTTTGGACTAACACTAAGCGTGTTTGAGATTAAGCATGACTTACTTGATGTCACTAGCACAGCAATATTCTTGTACTGTAATCTTCCTTTCATTCAAAATACTGAGTTGTGCAATGTACACAACCGCTTCTGCTTCTGAGACAAACTTGTAACATGAGTACGCATCTTCCGGTGCGATAAGGTTTGCACGCAATGTCTGTTCACCTAAATTAACCCAATCAATCCACACATAAACGCAACATATTGTTTTAGAACAGTTTTACAATTTATTACGAAACGTTTAGAGGAACCATAGCATGAGGAAACGAAGATTCGTGTTATCTTGGATGACACTTTTCGTCGTGTGCACCCTGAGTGAGCTTCCTGATTGGCTACATCAGGGCTGTAAAAACATATCACTGGCGCTAAGTAGTGGTTTTATCAACGACTTCAACGGGACATCAGTTGCTTTAGCTTTGATTGAGTGAAAACGTTTGTTGTAACTACGATGGCAACGTTCATTTTGTTTGCGTTTTCAAGCGAAAGCGAATTCGTGTAAAGTTGCTATTTTGTGTAACACACACAGGCATGTGGCGAGATGTTCGGTACGGCTGTGGGACTGTTGAAAAGATTGAAACCGTTCGCCATCAACACTGCCCAAGACCTGAGCAAGTGAATAGGAGCCCCAACCTTCTGTATGTACCGACCATGATTCTTCGAAAGACATATTTCTGTCAAGACTTCTGATCGAATGGCGAGCAGCCAAAAGTGAGGGAATTGAGCGAGAATTTTATCATCGATGTGATATGGTATGTTAGCCAATATTGTTTGACGACTGAGAGTTTTCATTGTATTTTGAACAACTATCTTAAGAGATCAATATATAATTAAATTGCAATTTTGAATCAACTCTGCTGTGTCGTTGGTTATGTGAACGTGTCGCATGTGAACTCCATTTGTTTACCAGCGATACATAAGTCAAATGACAGGCGATAATCTCGTAGAAAAAATGAGTCCAATGACGGGCGATATACTCGCCAGAAACAAGCCATCTATATGTCACGGTCAGTCAAGTGTCTCGCTCGATTCTTGTTCAGTTATCGCTCATTGCTGAGCTCCGTCTTGCTCGTGTCTTGTTCAAATTTCTGGCTTGCTTTTCGCTGAAAACAGACACGAAAGCTACGATGACTGTTTAGCCGTAAACATTTGACACTACATGACATATGTTGCCTCGTACATACTGTTAGCTGTTTTGTACAGTTTTTTTCGCCGAAAATAGATCCTTGTGTGACAAAATATCCATCCGTGTAACTCAAGACTCAATCAAAGCGGCTTTGAGAGCATATGACATGTATCATACTGCGAGCCTGTGCCGTCAAAATGCTTCGGCTAATCGTATAGAGTGCTGTTGAAATGTTTCTTCAATTCGATCATGTAGCCTATGTTTTGCAATGGTAACTGTATACTAGAAATGAAAAAAAACCGAAATAGCCCTAAGGATTCAATTTGTTAGTCACAAATGAATTGAACACGCTGTGAAACAAAACTGCAAGAATTCTGTAAACAACTCTCTTGTTACATTCCTCGCTTTCAATTTTATATTTGCCACAAAGTGCGAATACTCGAAAGCCTAATAAAAGAAACGCATTCATTAAAAAGAAAACAGATGAGTATCGGAGCTATGGCTGGATTAATCGTGGCCTCTGATTAGAAATAAGTGTTCGAAGTCAAACTGTCGAAAATACAGTAAATGTCGCAAGTCACGCACAGGGTCACGCATTACTCTTATGAGTGTTGTATAAAAATTTATAATTCAATCAGGTTTTATTTCAGCAAAGTCTCAAAACCAAGTTCTCTATGCTCTGTGTATAATATTTTTTTCTGGTGAGACTGAAACCTGGTGGGGTAAGGTATGTGCTGTGTACATTTTTGAAGTTAGGTCTGAAATACCGTATAAAAAATCAGATATTTTGGTCTGAAATAGGTTAACGGTTTTCAGGACCGGGCGGCACACCCATGCAAAATTATGATGAGTACCCCCCTCCCCCGGGGACTGAAAATCTCTCTTGGTCATCGTCCATCAAAACTGCTAGGGATGCCTTTTGAGCTTCTTTTCCGCTTGTATGCTTGCTGCATTTTGCTTCTTTGGGCTTGATTCCTGAACATGCTTCTTGGATGTGCAAGCTGAAGTATTAGTGCTTTTCTTGTCTTTTTTCTTCTTTTTGGACTTTGGTGGCTGTACAATTTCTTCTTCGTCATTGCCCTCAGATTGCTGATTGTCGTCGCTCATGAGGTCGATGAGCATTTGCTTGGAAATGGTTGATGTCTTGTCTTCTTGTTGTTCCTTTGGCACACATTCATTGAAAATGAAGTCCCGCATGGCTTTGAGGGACTTGATTTTTTGGAAGTCGGTGTCTGAGTGGTCAACAGCATTCACCTTTTCAGCATAGGTTGCTGGATTTCTGAATAGGGTTCGTGCCACAATGTAGTTGATGGCTGTTGAAAACAGGCGTTGCCCAGTTGGAAGCAGGTATCTATTGCCTCATCCACGTCTGGTTTCGGAGTCAAAAGAGACCTTAAGCAACAGACGTCGGCGGCTCGACAACGCCGACCGGAAGAGAAAAATTTCCTTCAAGGCGCTACTGCGCATGTACTTGACGTTGTCACCTGATGTTGCCTCCACGTTGACAACGTGAAAACGTCAAGTTCTGCGTCGAGAGGAGAACGTGAGTATTTATTCCCTCTTTTTTGTAAAATTAAGCTCGCTTTTGTATTTCTGTTCACCCTAAGACTTAGTTTAATTTATGTTGGTTGATTTCAAGACAAAAAAATGGTTTTGACACAAATTTTGAGGCTTTAAGACTCTCCCTTGCAATATGCTTACTCGGCAGCTAACAACTGAATTGCTTATTCGGCGGAGCAAAGGAAAACGAATGTATCTTTCATTTTCTTGGCGTATTACTGGTTCGTATGAACAGCCGGTAAACATACGAGTGTCTTATTTCTTTCAGTTCTTTCTTACCTCATGTTATAATCTCATCGCAGCAAGCCTATCTCAACGCGGGTAAAATTGTGTACAATAACAAATGTTTACCGCTCAAACTGTGCCGTGGTCAAAGTTTCCATGCTTTTGCAGTCGACTGTATGTACTGTATTTTACAAACTGAGCTGTAACTGTGTTCCGGTAACTGCTCACCTGATATTTATTTATTATCAAAATAAGTGTTGATAGCAAGTGCTAGTTTGTATATGTATTGAGCACTTAAAAAGCCCATATTGTACATGCATCTGCCTTGTCTGTACGGACAAAGGCTGTGATTCCTGCAAAGTTTTTATGCACAGGGTAGTTTTATAACTCACTCATCTCATAAATTAAAATATCAAGTTGCACACAATTATTTATCAACCATATAATGTTGTTATCAGAATCTCATCTAGTTACCTCATTCAATCATAATTCACAGATGGAGTGGACAGAAGAAAAAGATCTCTTGCTTGCTCAGGAAATTCTTCTTTGTGAGCCATTTAAACACAGCTGGTTCAAAAGAGCGTGGATCAGCATGGACCCAAATTTCCAATAATCTTAATACTCATCCAGGGTTCCAAGTTTCACAGAGAGCTGTTAGAGATCGCTTCACCATTCTTGAGAAGAAAGCAAAGAAAAGAAGACGTGACATTGAGAAAGCAACTGGTATTTTCCCTGAGGACTCTGAGCTAGATTTAGCCCTTGAGGATTTTCACATCGAAAATCAAAATAAAGCCAGAAAAATTGAAAATGATAAACAAAGTGCAGTGGAAATGAGAAGAATGTCGATGGAGACACTTGGCTCAACCCTGAAGAGGAAATCCGATTCAGAGGATTCGGCACCCAAGAAATGTAAACAGAGGAGGAGTGGCAGTGATACAGTCCAGTTTTTAAGAGATTATAGTGAGCTGGAGTTTCAAATGAAAAGAGAAAAACTTGTTGCCAAAAAAGAAGAACAGTCAATTGTAGTGCAACAGCAGCAACAACAACAGCAGATGTTCACCATGCTATAGCAACAGCAGCATCAGCAGAACCAACAACAGCAACAATACCAGCAACAATTCAGCAACAAATGCAGCAGATGCAACACATGTTTTTGGAATCCCAGAGGCAGCAAGCACAGCTAATGGGATCCTTACTTGAGAAAATGATGGACAAAAAATAGTGTGATGAAACATTTGTTGCGTTGAACATTGTTTTAATCATCAACTGAACAGTGTTTGCACACTGTCACTTGGGATGCATGTTTTGAAGAGAAGTTAATTTGAACGTTAACTGTTGCTAATTAGTATTGTTTGGCTTTTGATATTTCATTGATGCCATGTTGCATTACAAGGTTGTATTGAAATCAGATTCAAACATTAATTTTAGTCCTAAATAGTTGAGTTCCTGTTGACCACAAGATTACAATACCGAACTTTACATGATGCAATGATGGGTGTTTCTTTCATGGTAGACTTTGAACTGAATTCAAGAGAAGTAATCGTGAACATCAGGGGGGTCAAGCTGAAAAAATCTGGATGTGCTGTTTCCATACAAGCACGTAAGTGCATTTCTGAGTAGTGCAGCTACTGCATACATTTTGCCTATCGAGCTCAATCCTATTTTTAAGTTTTTCTTGAAATCAAGAAACTTGAAATACTCTACGATGTCGCCAAAGAGCCACTCCACTGAAGTACGGACCTCACTCATCGACTTGTTGAAATCTTGCATCTGTGGTGTTAACACACCATTTTTAAATGGGCCTTGAAGATGCAGTCTCAGTGGATAAGCTGGGTCTCCATAAATGCATAATGGGTTTCCAGCTGGATCAAATGAGACTCTTGCCAAGTCATCGTAGACACCCGAATCAGCCAGCATCCCACTGTCATGCTTCCTTCCCTCTAAAAATACTAGGATATCCAAGGATAGTGATTGCTGCGCAGATTTTGCTGTAATCTTGAGTTGGAGTGAGCGACCTCATCCAGAGAAAATATGGATAACATATCTGGCTAATTGACCAAAAAATCGCGGCATATATTGCACAAAAGGAACACAAGTGAAATATGTTTTTAATTATCAAAGGGTCTAACATTTTTCTAAATTTCTGATTGTAGATAAAGTACAATTGTTGTGTAACTTTGATTATAGCTAGCTTGGAATGGCTGACTATTGTCAGCAATGTTTATTTCAAACTATAATAAATTATTATCGATAGAAACCAACAGGAACTAACTGAAAAATTAATGACTATTATTTTTGTGTTTAGTTAAGATGTTGCAATTCGACAAGTATGAACAGAACAACCTAACTTAAGACAATCCAATGCAAACAGGAATGATCCAATGCCAACAGGAACAATCTAATGCCAAGTTTGATGGTTCACATACAAACTGGCTCACTGGTGGAAACTTTAATACTGTATTTGAATGGTACTTATAGATGTTTGTGTTACTGGTACATTCTTAGTGCTGCTTCCTTTTTGGAGTGATAACTTTGATGGCATTTTTCTTCTCATTAAAAAGAACTGTTGCTTCAACTGTGAGCAACATTTCAATTACATCATCATCAGTGAGTTCCATGAAATTTTTGTGAATCTCAGCACCCTGTTCCTGGCATGCTGTGTACAGCTGTGCAATGATATCATCAAAGATATTGAGTGACATGGTTTCTTTTTTGTCATTTATGGACAGTACACTGGCAATGACTTTTCTGTTGCACTTTGCCTTGAGTTGTGTTAGGCCACACTCAGGGCATTTCAAAATTTTCCTTTCATCGTTTGTCAGCTTGGAATGACACTTGTTGCAACTGAAGTAGTGCTGAACATAATTGATGCCATCTGGTGGAAATGTCACTTGGTGATGGTTTGCTTTGGTGGTTTCTGCATCCTGTCGGGTAATGTCCAGGTTTGCTTTTTCCAGCATGGTGTGTTTGGTAAAGGTCAAATAGTTGGCTCCACCATAACTTTTCACAGCAACATTCCGGATGTGGTAGCACTGCTTTGACTCCACCCTTTTCATGTCATTTTCCCACAACACAACACGTACTGATGAAGTGTTGTCAGTGAAAATTGCTTCTTGCTTGTTCAAAGTCTTCCCTTTAACATTGAGGGTCTCTGCAGCACCATCAAAAGTTATACGCCCAGCAATGTTCACCATTATGTTCACATCCCCGTGTAGGATTTCTTCTGCCGAGCTGTCTTTTGCTTCCACCAGGTCAGTCTGTATTTGCCGGTAATCGAAGTCAGTTTCACTTTCATTCGGTTCTTCAATCCTGGTTCTTTTATTCAAAATCAGCTCTTCATCTCCAGTCTTGGCATTCCTTTTAATTTGGTACCTTTCCAGTTTGACGGGGGAGGTGGACTCAAGCTTTTGCTTGAGTAGCGAGTGTTTCTCTGGCGAGAAGCACACTGTGCGATAGACGTTTGTGCTTGTCTGAAGCTTCATGTCAAAGTATTGGTTTTTACTTTGGCTTGTCTTTATGGGTGACAGCTGGTGTAGATAGCCCACTATCCCATCTTCTGAAAGAAGAAAGCAAGTTGATGGTTCACTAATCAGTTACAAGCAAGGGATTTTCCATATTACCATTTTTAGGAGCAAGGTTTATTGTACCGCATTTCAGTATGAATTGACAGCTGATTATCTGGCAGTGAACCTATGAAGATGCAAGTCATTTTGGACAATTTCTGACATCAGAGGCAATTTAAATGCATCATGAGATCTACTAAATTTAGATGAGCAATGATAATGTATTTGGCATCTGTCTGTTCTTCAAGTGTTAGACTTAATAAATGTATCTACTTGCATCTGGATTACAAAGTTTTGGAGCAACTCACCATTGGTATGATCCATACTGTGTAGTATTGTTGTCTGGCGGGAAAATAAAAAACCAGCAATATTATAAATAACTGTAAAATAATAATAATAATAATGATAATAATAATAATAAAACACCAGCTTTTATAATTGATGTGATCATCGTTGTTCAAAGAAGTCATTTTTGGTTTGCTCTGAAAGTTTTTTCAACCTAAGCTCCTCTTCCTGCCTGTACTTCAGGTTCTTGGAATTTTTTATGCTTTTAAGTCTATCAAATGTCATGGGTTCTACAACTAGTGAAGACAACTGTTTCACCCTACTCAAGGCTACATATGTGATCCCCAAAGTTTGTTCTGACTTTCCAATGTCCACCCATGCTTTAGGCAGAGTTAGTCCTTGGCTCTTATGGATAGTTAAGGCCCATGCAAGTTTGAGTGGTAGTTGCTGTCTTTCTTGTGTTGAGTTGTCAGAGTGTATAGAAACAGTAACAGGAGTTATGGGTACTAAAGAAGGAATGTCTTTGGATATTGAGGGACCAACATAATCATTAAACTTGACAATAACAGCAATAGGCAGATCTGGAGGCTGATGTGATGTTTTATAAATTATGTCAACTACTTTGCCAGTTGCACCATTACAAAGACCAACAGATGGCCACAAATTCATTGTGAGCATAACTTGAGCACCCTTTGAGATGAGCAATGTTGGTTCTAATCCATACATATCTTGAGGGTTAATTTTGGCTGCCTTTGAACTCGAGTGCTTTGCATCAAACTTTGCAATTGGCTGTTTGAGGTCCAAGAGTGATTTATAATTTAATGCAGCAACTTCTTCATTGGTATGAAACAATCGTGTAGCTGTTTTAAACTGATCAAGATTAGTAGCACATGATGGTTGCCTGGTCAATAGTAGTTGCCAATCCTCTTTGGTAGTTTCACCATGGCGCAAACGTAGAAGGAAATCTCTGAAAACTATTTGCTCTGGATCTGAACCTTTGACTCTTTGATTAACAGATAATGTGACTACATTGGTAAACATCATATAATCATAATAGCCTTGCTCCCCAACTGGATTTGATGGTTTTGCATGATACAATGGTTTTGCACAAACTGGTGGTAATTGAGCCGGATCACCAATCAGTATAATTGATTTTCCTCCAAACAACCTTTCTTTTGCACCAGATGATTGCCTACATCGCCTGTCAATCCACCCAAGTGCTTTTTGTCCAAGCATTGAATACTCATCAATGAAAATATAATGAATGCCCAACAGTTTACTTTGTAAATGTAGCAGGGCTTGACCAGTGAGGTCTCTTTCCAACAGTTGTGTGATTGGCAGTTTTAACAGCGAATGAATCGTTACTCCATCTATGTTGTAGGCAGCTTTTCCAGTTGTTGCAGTGATTACACATTTGTGTTGAAGATGAGCTCTTGCAGCATTTATGAAAAAGCTTTTCCCAGTTCCTGCAACACCATTTACAATGAGAAGTAGAGGTTCGTTTGTGGATGTGTTTTCAGAATGTTTTGAAATTATATTGAATGCAAGCCTTTGCATTTGACTGAAAGAACTTATGTCTGTTACTTCTCGTTGAGAACATGGTATTTCAAAGTTTTCCTTTGATGTATTGATCCAGGAGGGCATTTCACCAATTTGTTGAACAGTGTATTTCATAGCATCCAAGCCCCAGTTGTAGTTTGAATGTGGATCAGGATCTGTATTTGTTTGTTGACCTGACTTATAAAAATCAGATAAAATCATCCATTCTTCTTGTTGATGTTGCTCCTCATTGTCAGTTTGTTCATCAAGATCTGGAAGCTGGATATTTTCCAATACATTTGAAAGTTTCTGAGACCAGTTTTGAACATACCTTTTGGCATATGAAGTGTTCAGAAAGTTATGCCATTCAGTCACATAGGTTTGCTCATTGGGCTCTGTGGTACCCCATGCATCATTTGGAGAATTTTTCCATGGTTTATATCTTAAAAGTTGAAATTTGCAGTACAGGCTATAATATTGTCCTCGAGGATTGGGGGAATATGTTGGAAATATGTTTGGGACAATATTATCTGAACACTTTTCAAGTTTGCCCTTAGTTAATTTGTAAAGTGTTGCAAATTGCGCAAAATTGGTGTTCAATATGTCAGGGAAACTATCTTTAAAGGTACTGCGTTTTGCATATACATCAAGAAAAGAATCTTTTGTACATGTTCCATTGCTGTTATGGGCAGATGTTTGCAGTCGATGAGAACCATTTAAACTGAAAGATTTGACATGAAAAGTGGTACTGTGTAATTTCAGTGAAAGCAAATGATGCATGGTTTCTTGAGCACTAAAATCACGGTCTCCCAGACATTTCATCATGAGTTGCTTTATTGTTTTATTGGAGTTGTTATCAACAGGTGAGCTCTTGACAACAGAATTGAAAATGTCCTTTAGTTGTTGTGATCTTGGTTCACCCTTGGCAGCATATTTTGCAAGATATTCCACACAAGCATGATGGTCGATTATTATCTGAATGTCACAATTGGCTCTCCATCCCTGAAGTTGAACACGTTGATGGTTGTTTAACCTAGCATCATTTCTTTTTGTGATGATTTTAGCTCTGTATTGAACTGATTTGTCTTTAGTGTTGATTTTTTCAAATTCCAATCTAGTTTGATCACAAAGATTGAATGGGAAATTGAAGCGACACTTGAGATCAGTTTTATTCGGTTTGTGCTTTAGACAATAGTTAGTACTGCAACGTGTGTGACGCTGGACAGTGTTTATAAGGTTTACATAGTCATTGTCATGTTCATCATCTGACAGTTCTAGATAAGGCTGTTTACATGGATGGATACTTGGTTTTACCCAGTCAGTTTCACAAGGCAGTTGTGGATTGCAAGTTGAGAGTAGTGAATCTACATAATCACAAATTGTTTGAGTTGCACGTTTGCCACTTTCAATATCTTGCAAAATCACATGGTTTTCCTCGCATGACATTTGTTGAAACTTTTGTTCAGCCAAGAATCCTTTTAGTGCTACTTCTGTAAGCTCACAAATTCCAGGATCATTCTTCAATTTAGCTGTCCCATGACAATGAATGCTACCTCTAGCTTGAAATTCGTATCTGTACCAGTGCCATGTAGCCCCGAGAGTGTCATATAACCAATGTTTAATAAAACTTTCTAAACGTTGGTTGAAAAACCAATCAACAATGTGTGGATTGTGTATTACATTTTGTCTCCTTTCCTCATTTGTGTAATTATTTGGGTTTTTTGAAAATAAGGAGTGCAATTCTGGCCAATGCATGTCTGCTGAAGAAAAAGTAAAAAAGATGGTTGGGACACCTTTAACTGCTATAATTGATTTCAATTCTTCCCTTTGTTTATACCAGTAGGCATTACTACCTAAAATGTTGCCTACATATCTTGAAAGCTTTGTCATAAGAAGTGCAGAACTGTTGGCCGATGCCATTTCATGCAATTGGTCAATTGTGAGATGAGAGTCACCTGGATTTTGTTTGATGAAGATAGAACTTTGCTGCAAAATGCGTCTCCGTTGAATCATGTTGAGTGCCCAATAGGAGAAGCGAGGATGCTTAGCAAAACGATTAACCCAATGGCCATGCAACCATTCCCCAAATTTTAGTAGATGTTTAATTCTACTGGCAAAAGGCACATCTCTGTTTAGACTGGGAATAGTTGGGTCACCTTTTCCATCAGGAAATAATGTCGGAAATGCCAATGTAGCTAAATATGATGTTTTATATTCATTGAGTGGTTCATTTTGAACAGTTGGCCAATTTAGAGTTTTTCCAGCTAATTCATCTTGAATTGCCTCTCTTTCTTGTTTCTCATTATGTTCAGAGGAACGAAAACTGCTAGTTTCAGTATCCTTGTTATACACCACATCTGAATCAGTTTCTAATTCTGTATCAGTTGGGGAATCCTGATCAACGTTGTCAGGCTTTGCTTCTAGTGTTACAATATCCGCTGGAGTACCATTCTCAGGCAGAGAGTTCAAAGCATCTCGATTAATTTCAATGTCTTTGTATTGAGGATTATGTAGGCTAAGCCACTGCAATGCGTTCTCAACTTTTTGCCTCCTCACAATGACTTCTTTACAAGTGTTGCCTTTTCCCCTCATGCTAACAATGACAAAAGGAACATCTTTGGGATACCGGGGTAATGAATGAGCTAGTTCATTCACATTTTGAGGCAAATTGATACAGTGCCCTGAATAACCTCTTTGTCCACCAGGCTTTATATAAACTCTCATTAATGGTAAAGCTCTAGCTATCAACATTTCCTCTATTTGAGTTAGGCCTTGTAATTCTTCTGGAACAGAAGAAGGTATCATAAAATTTTCTTTAGAAAATTTCTTTGGGTGCTGCTTGTCTCTTAGACAGGTGGTACACACATAGTTTGAAATTGTCTTTTTTCTTTTTTTAGTTTTTTGTGGCCAAGCTTCACAGCAGATTTTACATTGGTAAATGGTATAATCTATGGATTTATGAAAATTAATCACATTTCTTGATGCCAATTTGTCAAGGGCATCAATTTTCCTTGGAAAATTTTCCTGTTTGCAAGTTGCATTTTGCTTTGGTCGTACTTTAGTTTCCTGACAACAAGAACTGCTTTGCTTTAAATTCCTTACTTCAGAGAGGTTTCTCCTCTGTGAAGCTTTCTCTGTGCACTGCGAATGTGTGGTATACACAGCAGTTTTATTCAAACGTTTTTGTGATACAGGAAAAGCAGTATCAAGTTTTCGCTTCTTTTGACATTCCACATTTTGCAAATTCTTTCCAATTGTTTTCTTCTTTGCACCAAAACTGCACATGTCACTTGACAAGGAACTCTGAGGAGTTTGCTGTGTTGATTTTTTTGTAGAGACGTCAAGTACTACATCATAGTGATTTCCATTTGTGTGGTTCAAGTATATTGAGCAATCACTTTCAGGTCTTTTGCCATCAAGCATGGTTCTTGAAAACCTTTGCCACTTGTAAGCACCACCAAATTTGGTGTAAACAAAAATATCGGCAGATAACAAAGAAGCAGCAGTTAAAATTTCAACATCAGTTCCCCAAACACCATTACCAGCCATCTTCGTTTTAGCTAAGTAACCTTTTAATGATGTGTTCATGTGTGGGAGTAAAAGTGTCTCAATATCCCTCATGTGATTTATAATCTGCTCTCTCACTTTCATGTGATATGTTTGTCTGCCAGTTATGACATATGAAAATGCTCTGAACAAACAATTTCCGTCACCTAATATATGCAAGAGTTTTGATGGTTGGCCAAGTTTCTTGGAAGGTTTGAAATTGTGCTTCACAACCAATGGAAGATTCATGATTGAACACATTCTTGACTGTGACCCTTCACCAAAGTAGGAGAAAAAAGCATTACTTCCTGCATTTGAGTGTGCAGAAGCTTTCTTGATGGCAGATTGTGGTTCACTCACTTTTGAGATTAGGGTTGCCCTGGACATCTGATCATTTATCAGTCTGGTTTTTTTTTCAAAGTTTGTCTGTTGTTCTGTCTGATTTGCCCTTTTTGAATTCTGCTGCTTAGTGCTTTTGTCTGAAAATATGTTGTTAGCTGGATATTGCTCTTGATGATTCATGTTTCCTAACTGTCTTTTCCTCATGGTTTTCTTTTTTGCACCAAAACTGCACACGTCATTTGACAAGGAACTCAGAGGAATTTGCTGTGTTGATTTATTTGTAGAGACGTCAAGTACTACATCATAGTGATTTCCATTTGTGTGGTTCAAGTATATTGAGCAATCACTTTCAGGTCTTTTGCCATCAAGCATGGTTCTTGAAAACCTTTGCCACTTGTAAGCACCACCAAATTTGGTGTAAACAAAAATATCGGCAGATAACAAAGAAGCAGCAGTTAAAATTTCAACATCAGTTCCCCAAACACCATTACCAGCCATCTTCGTTTTAGCTAAGTAACCTTTTAATGATGTGTTCATGTGTGGGAGTAAAAGTGTCTCAATATCCCTCATGTGATATATAATCTGCTCTCTCACTTTCATGTGATATGTTTGTCTGCCAGTTATGACATACGAAAATGCTCTGAACAAACAATTTCCGTCACCTAATATATGCAAGAGTTTTGATGGTTGGCCAAGTTTCTTGGAAGGTTTGAAATTGTGCTTCACAACCAATGGAAGATTCATGATTGAACACATTCTTGACTGTGACCCTTCATTACAAGAAATAAAAGCACAGGGTGCAGAAAAGTTTTCTTCAAGATTGACATTAGGCCCAGGGTTAGTTTCAACATCATTTGCCAGCCTTATCAATTCAGGAATGTAAAATCGGTATAAATATATTTGTGTGAGCCACAGGCGATTGAGTCTCGTGAGCTCAAATTGATGAATAAGTGTTTTTAAAACAGGTAAGTATATTGCCTGCATGTAGAACAGTAAGACTAAAGAGCTCCAGAATTTTCCTTTGAAACACTCACTGTATTCTCGAGCTTTCAAGTATATGGAATGCATTCCAGTAACTATTCTATATTGCATAAGAGAATTACCCATCGTCCACATACCTTCACAGAAGTTTGTTTCTAGATACAGCAATAATGAAAACTGAAAGAGATTTGAATGTATGTTAAACTTTGTAAACACACTTTAAACAGAGTGAACACAGTAGCAAAACGAGGCGTGCTGAACACACCAGCAAAACGAGGCGTGCTAAACACACCAGCAAAACGACGCGTGCTGAACCACACCAGCGAAACGACGCGTGCTAGACACACCAGCAAAAACGAGGCGTGCTAAACACACCAGCAAAACGACACGTGCTCAACACACCAGCGAAACCCCAGGTGTGCTGAACACACCAGCAAAACGACGCGTGCTAAACACACCAGCAAAACGACACGTGCTCAACACACCAGCAAAACTCCAGGCGTGCTCAACACACCAGCAAAACGACGCGTGCTAAACACACCAGCAAAACGACGCGTATTACAGCACACACAATGATCCAAAGTCATTCACAATGTTAAGTTGAGAAAGCGAAAACGGCGAGTACTCTCACCTCACATCCGTCTTCAGCACTCCACGTGTTGTCTTGGACGGGTACGCACAGCATTCTGGTCGACTAATTTCCGGTGCATTCTGGTCGAATGATTTGCGGTGCATTCTGGTCGAATGATTTTCGGTGCATTCTGGTCCAAAATCGAGATTTTGTCCAGAATATGAACTGCTGCTCCGCTTGCTTCGCTCGCTGCGCAGCAATAAACATTGAAGATGCTATGAGAACACTTGTCGTGTACCATGTATCCGTAACAGAACTATAGCAACTTGTTAGAGATAACTACTGCGTTTATTCTCCGACCCGCTCTCTGGTCCGTCTTACTTCAGTTCACTCCCTCACACCATTCCCACATAATAAGTACATGAATAAATATGAATGATTACAATGTGATTAACATATATTACATCTTCTCTCCCCTAAATAAAGACAAAATAAGAAATAATCAAGATCACCAGGAAACCAAAATAAAGGCTAAAGGTTCCGTTCTTAACTAATCATGTCCATGATAGTTCAGTGCACCGGTGAACAGTAACAGATGAATACTAAGCAATGTTCAATCCTTGTATTTCGGATTTTGTTTGACCACTCTTCCATAACGGCTGACACGTGGACCGTTGTCGTTAGGCCTGTTGGGTGACGCTGTAACCACGCCCTCCGGCGGTTCCCGTCGAGCTGTAGGTGTCTGGACTGGATCAACAATAGGCTCCTCCAGGACTGGATCACCAATAGGATCCTGCAGGACTGGAGCACCAATAGGCTCCTCCAGGTCCCAGGGTGGCACCAGATATTCTTCTTTGGTCCTCATCAGGTGTTTCCGGTTTCGCCGGTACTCTGCGCCATCGTTGGTTTTGACTACATAACTTCTGGGCGTGCTATGTTTGGCGATAATAATTGCAGGTTCCCACGTTGCTTCAGGGTTCTTCTTCATTCGGATTGTATCCCCCTCTGCGAGTGGTGGGAGAGGTCTTGCTGTCCGGTCATAGTTCTTCTGAGTTGCTTGGGATTTCTGCCTTCCAGCAGCAAACTTGGTTGGATTGATGACAGAAGGTTTTAGCTTCCTCTGGCTGATAGGTAGAGTTGTTCTTAGCATCCGGCTCATTAGTGCTTGTGCTGGGCTTACTCCGTCAATAGGTGTATTGCGGTAATTTAGGAGTGCGAGGTATGGGTCTTCTTTGGTTTCGCTGCATTTCTGTAACAGGTCCTTGACAGTCTGTACAGTCTTTTCGTGCAGTTCACCAGACTGTGGGTATCTGGGGCTGATCGTGGTGTGTACAAACCCATAGTCTTCTGCGAATGCCTTATACTCTCTTGCAGAGTATTGGGGCCCGTTGTCTGATACAACTTCCTCCGGAAAGCCATGCCTGGCGAAGAACGACTTTGTCTTGTCTATGATCGTCTTGGCCCGCGTGTCCCGTAGCTCTGCAACTTCTGGGTAGCGGCTGTAATAGTCTACTACAATGAGATGTGCGCGGCCCTTCCAGTCGCACAAGTCGGTGGCGACTCGCTGCCATGGGCGACTTGGAATCGGGTGTGGCTGTAGTGGCTCCCGGTGATTAGCATTTCTGTGGCGTAGACATGTGGGGCATTTCGACACAGTATCTTCTATCTGTGAGCTCATGCCCGGCCAAAATATGCACTGCCTTGCTAGACGCTTGGTTTTCTCTATTCCTTGGTGCGAATTGTGCAACTTGCTCAGTGTCCAAGCGCAGCTTTGGTGGAATAAGAATGTTGGAACTCCTGTAAATGATTCCGTCTTGCTCCACTAGCTCCTGTCTGAAAGCGTGGTATTGTCTGATTTCCGTAGGGATTAGCTGTTTGTTTTCAGGCCAGCCGGTGCGGATTTGCTGGATAAGCATTTGCATTGACTCGTCCATCGTAGTCTCCCGTCTAACTTCCTCCATTTTGCGGTCGGTGACGTAGCCAGTCTGTGACATGAGATGGATGTACTTTTCTGTCTCCATGTCTTTCTCGAACTGTTCTTGTATTACTTCTGGTGAGAATGCTCGCGAGAGTGCGTCTGCTATGTACATCTCAGTTCCTTTCTTGTGCACCAGGGTGATGTCGTACTCTTGTAGTTGTAGTAGCATTTTCTGCAATCTCGATGGGGCTTGGGACAATGGTTTGCTAAGTATTGCTTCGAGGGGCTTGTGGTCTGACTCCACAATTATCTGTTTCCCATAAGCGTACTGATGGAATCTCTTGCATCCAAAGACAACTGCCAGAAGTTCTTTCTCAATTTGAGCATACCGCTGCTGCGTTTCATTGAGTGCTTTTGAAGCGTACGCTACTGGCCCTTGATCTTGAAGCAACACTGCGCCCATGCCCTTCTGTGACGAATCGACCTGTAGCGTGACTGGTTTCGAAACATTGTAATATCTTAGTGTTTCCGGATGTGTGAGATTGCGCTTGAGGTCATCAAACGCTTTGTCGTGGGATTCCAACCAGCAGAATTCTGTGCCTTTCTTGGTTAGTTCTCGGAGTGGTGCTGTGATGTCCGATACATTTGGTGCAAACTTCGCGATGAAGTTTACCATTCCGAAGAGTCTTAGGACATCTTGTCTGCTCTCTGGTCTTGTATACTCCAGAATGGCTTTGATCTTGTTGTCATCGGGCTTCACGCCCCGTGCAGTGAGGGTCTCTCCCAAATAAGATATTTCCGTCTTGCGGAATTCACATTTATCCTTGTTGAGAGTCATATTTACTTCTTTCGCGCGCTCAAGTACACGTTCTAGGTTCTTGTCATGGTCTGGGATTGTCTTGCCCCAGACCAGAATGTCGTCAATATCTGTTTCGAATGTCGTTGAATTTCTCGGCGACCGTTCTGTGAAACACTTCTTGTGCAAATACAACTCCAAATGGGACGACTGTGAAGCGATATCGATCAAACGGAGTGTTGAAAGTTGCGAGGTACGAGCTCTGTTTGGTCAGTGGTATCTGCCAGTAACCGGATGTGGCATCAAGTTTACTGAAGTACTTGGCTCCAGCGGCTTGTTATCTCCTGCTGTGTGGGGAGTTGATAGTGTTCCCGCTTTATTGCCTTATTTAGGTCACGTGGGTCGATACATTCTGAGCTTTCCCGATCGCTTTTCATTGACAACCATTGAGTTCACCCACTTGGTTGGCTCGTGAACTTTAATGATGATCCCCCTTTCTTCCATGCTCTCCAGCTCATCTTGCACTCGTTCCCGTAGAGCGGCAGGGATTTTTCTTGGTGGGTGGATGGTCGGGGAAACACTTGGGTCAATCTTGATTTCATATGGTTCTGAAATGCAACCAAGACCTTCGAAACATGACTCGTATTTCGAGAAGATCTGGTCGGACGTGAGTCCCGTTAGTGCGCAGGCATCTCGCGTGTGTTCTCGGTCATGTATCTCGTTGATGTTATGAAAAGTGATTAATTTCATGCTCTTGCAATTCTTGCACCCGAGCAGGGACTTTCCGTTTCGCACGATATCAAATTCTAACACCTCCGTTGTGCCGCCATTGGCTCGACATTGCAGAAAGCACCTTCCCATCGTTGGAATGTTGTGGCCACCAAACGCTGTAAGTTTTGGTTTGCTTTGTTTGAGTTTGTGTCCTCTCTGCCTCTTGGGGACCGCTCTGTTGAAATCTTGTTCTGTTAGGATGTTTGCTTTGGCGCCCGTGTCCAGTTTCATTCTGACGACAGCGTTCACTTGAATGGTCGCGTGCTCCTCGCTTCAGAGTCGTGCACACTGTCAATCACTAGTTCCCCAACTCCATGTCCGGACGAATCGCTGTCGTATTCGATGTCTCTCACCGGCGTTCGTGAATCTGTTGCGTAGTATAGCGTAGATCGACAGTATTTACCGAAATGACCCAGCTTGTTACAATTGTTGCATCGCTTCCCGAAGGCTGGACATTGCTTGGGCTGATGATTCCTTCCACAGTTTCGACAATTCCTCTGTGTGTGTTGCTCTACTCTGTGATTTGGATGCATATCTGGGGGTGTGTTCATCCCTTCGCTGTGCATGTGTTCGCGAGTAACGATTATGCTTTTTATCTATTTCATCTACACTCGGTGTTCCGGTTCCACTGTTGTTGAATGATTTGGCCTGTTCGATGGAGTCTTCTGCAGCTCTGCAGGTGTTCATGGCCTTCTCCAGCGTTAAATCAGTTGTTCGGAGTAGTCTTTACTTGACTTGACTTCTGATTCCGCACACTATGCGATCACGAATGAGGCCGTCGGTGAGGTCTTTGAACTCACATGTCGCGGCAAGCGTGCGGAGGTCTGTTGCATACTCCCTCTGTTTGGCTCCTCATGAAGAACTTGTGCCTTTCGTACGTGATGTTCTTGCGTGGGTTGCAGTAGAGTCTAAATGCATCTCAATTTCATGGTGGTTCTGTGCCATGTTGGAACCCCTTCAACTAATACCGTTTCAGGTGGCAGTGTGAGTATTTTGTAGATCTCTCTTCCTCTCTCTCCAATACATAAAAGAAAGTATGAGCATTTCTCTTCGGCGGTTTTGCCTTTCAGCTCTGTTTTCTCGAACAACACCCAGTGTTCTTCGAATCTGCGGTAGTTCTCACGGAGATTGCCTTCAAAGCTGAGTGCATTGGGCGCTGCCCATTGTAGATTCGTTGCCATCGGACGTCTTCTATTTGCGAGGCGTGCTGAGGTATCCCACTTCTGACACCATGTCGTGTACCATGTATCCGTAACAGAACTATAGCAACTTGTTAGAGATAACTACTGCATTTATTCTCCGACCCGCTCTCTGGTCCGTCTCACTTCAGTTAACTCCCTCACACCATTCCCACATAATAACTACATGAATAAATATGAATGATTACAATGTGATTAACATGTATTACAACACTGTAAATGGGTCGTTGGGGAAGTTCATTTATTATGATGGGGGGGTTGAGAGGGGGTGGGGTTCAATTTTTTGGCTGCCTAGTTGAAGAAATTCCCCCTTCGGGTGTGTGAGTGTAGGGAGACTCTAATATACGTAATAAATACTCATTTCTTGACTCCACTCACCCACTGGGCCAAACAAGTTTGCTATCAGACCATTTGGAGTCACAATGGATTGGAACTTCAGGGAATGTACTCGTTTATGCCCATTGTAAAGGATTCTTTGATTTTCACCTGGTCGACAAATGGGGCGGACGGTTCCATCGATGAAACCCCAGCAGTTTTGTAAAGCAGCGCCCTTGTCATGGATCACTTCTGCATATGTCTGCAGAGAGGCACGGGACAGGAAGGGCTGGTTGAAATCAGTAAGGTGATGGCCGTGTTCCTCGTAAATCCAATCGAGCACCACGTTGGTCATCATGCTGATTTCGGGAACAGACCGACCAAATCTGGGAATCATGTCGCTATACCGACAAGGATAGGCCAGGCGCTTTAGCAACATACAAAGACCTTCCATTCCTCCAACAACACTCCTCTGCAGACAGCGGAAATCATCTGGGATTCCAAGGGCATCTGCCAACACTGGTAAATCGCTTTTCTGCACGCGGAACTCTGCTTTACATTCTTCGTCACTGAAGTTAGCCAGCGAAAATTCTTCGTAACTTTCGTGGGGAAAAGGCAGGTTTTTCGAAGTGTTTATGTCGTAAAGAAGAGCAAATTTGTTTGCTTTAATAATTCCTTTCGAGAAGGTGACCAAAAGCAATTCTCTTGTTTCTCAAAAGCTTGTCATTTTATTCAGGCGCCAAGAAAGAAGGAAAGAAACGGGATTATCCGTTGGCATGGATTCAGTCAATTCGCCGCCAGAATGAGTAAAGTTTCGCACGGTTTGCTTAACCATAAAACCATACCGTCGCGACGGCGACCAATGACCTCTTTCCGGAAGTGAATTTCTCTTCCGGTCGAGGTTCTCGGAAAGGGCCGACATCTGTTGATTAAGGTCCCTAATAAGAACTTCAGAACTTGTATCACATCTTGCTTATTCCCACGTTCTGTGGAATCTCTGTGGAGCCTTTCCAAAGGATCAAGGAGAGGCTTCAGTTCTTTATTGAGTTTGTCGATGGTCGGCACTTCAC
This sequence comes from Plumapathes pennacea, assembly GCA_964036295.1. Classification (NCBI taxonomy): domain Eukaryota; kingdom Metazoa; phylum Cnidaria; class Anthozoa; order Antipatharia; family Myriopathidae; genus Plumapathes; species Plumapathes pennacea. Next base: position 5,432,127 of record OZ038468.1, read on the forward strand.
CAATATTGGACGGATGTTTCTGTAGCATCTCAATGTTTTGAATGAATGTTGCTGCCATTTCCGACATAGCGTATTTCGGTCAGATCTACCATTCGCAGTTGAAGTTCTTGAGATTTCTGAATATTGTGTTGATGTCTGGTGCAGGGTCTGCTAGTCCATACGGGGTTACAAAATTCTTAGCAAATTGTACGACCCAGGATACACCCTGTGGGTCTTTTTTGGGCGAATACGGGTTTCCTCTGTAACTCATCTTGTTTCTCTGTGAGAAAAGAGTACATTTCGAGTTAGTTTTTGGTGCAGCTGTGTTTTCGGTCATTGCAAGGTTTTTATTTACACAGGTGAGTGCACATGATTTGGGTGCTTTTCTTATGATACTTGTTTCTTTAGTTAGGCGTAACAGGTGTGAAATGTGCTGGTTTCATAGGGGTGAGGAGATACAGATCGTTGAGAGTTTTTACTTGCGACAGTGCAACGTAGGCTGATTCTGCAGAAAGATTTTTGAGAAATACTTTGGGCTTAATGTACTTTTCAAAAATTTTGAACTGCTGAACGAGCGACACGTGATACATGTACAAAATGATGCATATCAGATACAAGCAAATGCCCTTTGTTGATCAACATTCACATTTTGAATGAATTCCGTGGAAATCGTAAATTTTGATCATTTTTGTAACTTTAAAATAAAAGTTAAGCCCGGTCGGGCGGGGACACTTCTTGGATGGGTGACCAAAATCGAACTTTTCCTTTTTCAGTTTTTTCGGCTATGATTGCTTGTAGCTCATCAAGATTTCGTGATAATGCAGTGCAATTTTCAGGACTTGTTTCTCCTGGTTGTCACTGTAAGTGTGTGTGATAATGTTTTATGTAGACTGTAAACTAACGGATATACAGCAACTTATGTAACGATACAAACGAGAGAAACTGGATCCTAGATATGAACTTATTATACAAGCTAAAAATCACAAAATGCGGTAGGGAAATGAATCAATTATTGTACAAATGGGATTCGCAAATTCTGACCTGCTGTTCTATGATATATGTCGATGTATCTCACATCAAAGCTTATGATGCACTTCAGATTTTATTGACCGGTTACGTCATAAGGAAGTACGCAATCGAAAATTTAATCGCTATAAAGGCAATATTCTGTAAGACGATATGCATACGTGATCATCGATGAAACGTCTAACTGTACATTGCATTGATAAGGGTTGAGCTTCAACATTTGCTACTTATCGATCTCTGTGTTGATCGTGAAATCGTATGACGTAGTACCCAAAATCTGTGGAAAATAAACGTCATAAACTTAATAGACCATATCATACAATTATACATAATGAATACATAATTACTTACACCCTGCAACAATCCAACAACCAATACAAATGCACACAATCTTTAAAACGATGCTCTGCACTTTAAACAAAACCTGACCGAACAGATTTCTTTGAGTTCTGATCTATTAGGAGAGACTGGAACTGATGGTGTTCTGGGGTTTGGTAACTAATCAAGAGTCCCCATCGGAAATTGTCCCAGCCACAGGAGCTAGATACAAGGGGATGCCCTTAGATGATTAACATTGACATTTTGAATCAACTCCGTGGAAATTGTAAATTTTGACAATTTTTGTAATTTTTAAAAAAGTTAAGCCCGGTTGGGCGGGGACACTTCTTGGATGGGTGACCAAAAAAAACACCCCATATCGAACTTTTCCTTTTTCATTTTGATCGCTTGTAGCTCATCACGATTTTATGTTAATACACTGAAAGTTTCAGAACATGTTTCTGGTGGTTGTCGCTGTAAATCTATATAATATTTTATGTAGACTGTAAACACACAGAAATATTCGTTAAATTGCAAAAACAAAATTTATGCTAAAAAAATTAAGACTTTGTATGGACAAGAATGGTGGTCAACATGCCATAACATCTGTTTAATGCAGATACCCAGTGATTTTATGCAAGTTGAAGCATCTCAGTAAAAGCTATCGAAAGCACAAAGAAAAAAATGACCCAAAATTAAGAGAAAATGTTGAGCAAAAGGAGAAATCACATCTTTCCGACAATTTATCCAATTACTCTGAAACTTGGCATGCGCACTTCTTGCCTTACTGTCTTACCGAAATACAAAATATTAGCCAAATAGCAGATGAAAAATTTTTCCAAAAAAAAGTAAGGCTTGTATGGGAAAACAAGAACTTCCATGGGCTGTAACTCTTCTCAGGGTTAGACCACACAGCTCATATTTCACAGGCACATCTGCCACAGTGTGTTCTGGCGAGAGGAAAGCAAAAGAGTTTGTTAATCCTCTACTTAATTCTATTAAAGTTTCTATCAATGGTGTTCCACACAAGTTATTTTCAGATGGAATTTTACGAGAGGACACTTGGCCAGTGATTTTGAAGATTTGGTTATTTTGAGGATCATTTCAAGGAAATAGACTTTCATAACGACAAATTCGCATTGTGGGTTGATTTGAGATCCACACCAGATAATAACCTTTATGGTGATGGAACTGTGGTAGGAAGATCACATGATGGTGCTAGATTAGTTGTTGACTTAGCCGGTATTGCAGGTGAGACTATTGTCACGTCTTTGTTGTATCTGATGCAGCAGTTTTAGTTAGTGACAGAGATGGAGTAGTAAAAGAAGAGAGAATTCAACCATCCTCTTGAAATTCCAAGACTTAACAATATGATTTCATATCCAAAATGGAAGCTATGAAATCCAAAGTACCATTTCATTTCAGTGCTTGATCACTGGGCCGATTAATTGTTGAAAAGCAAAGTACTTGGTTGATCTTTTGAGAGGACCTTTTAGACATGTCTTTGACTTTATCGTCTTGATTTGCCCAACTTTTGCAACAAACAAAACTTATGAAGGATTTGTTAATCTTGATAAATTTTTCTTTGTCATGATGCCAAATGCGAATGAATCTGAAGATGTTGAAGAGTGTTTGGAAAATCTGTGCTGATTTGTTTCACGATAACAAAATGGATGATCTACAAAGACAAACCAAAGTTCTAGTAATTCTTGATGATTGTGCAGTGAGTGCAGATGTTAAGAAGTGAAGCAGTAAACTCATCGATCTCGCGTTTAGTGGAAGACATGTTGGAATTTCTGTTTGGGTTTTGACACAATAATTGAATAGCATCGCAAAACCATTCAGAGAGAATCTTGGATGTGTGATTGCGTTTCATAATCCAGAATCTGATGGAACAGATTTACTTTTCAAAAAGTTTGGTTCTGGAATTGAAAATAATGAAAAGAAAATTATTTGTGAAATTTTAAAAAATGAGACACTCAAGAATTTGTTTTTCTCTTCGTCATCCATTTTCATATCATGTCGAAATTCCACAAACAACTTAAGATTTCGTTTTTCTCAAATAAAAATGGGAACTGAATGATTATGTAAGTCTTGAAGAGAATCAACCAAAAGAAGAATCAACTCCATTCGAAAAACCGAAACCAAAAAGAAAACCAAGAGCAAGAAAAAAGAAAGAAGAAATAGATCCAGAGGTACAAATTGAAATATTGAGAAAAAGAGATATTCTTGCGTCAGTTGCCATGTTGGATGGTTTGGAAAAATATGTTGGGAGAGAACATAAGTGCAGTTGATATTAGAAAAAAGAATTCTGAAATAGAATCTTTATCCAAAGTTTATGAAGAAAAATGTGGTCAAGAATTAATGAAAGATGGAATGGGGGTAGCTGTTGAAGGAATTCTTAAAGGACTTTCGTATTTTCTTACTTTCGATGATGAAGAGTCTTTGAAGAAAGATTTGTTGGACAATAAACAATTAGGAAGAAGAATTGGGAGGTATGCGTCAAAGGTTTCTGAGAAATATGGAGATGTCGTAGCTTTTTTAAAAGTTAAGCTTGTGATATTGCAAAACATGTTTTCACTAAAGATGAAGAAAAGAATGTCGTATTTACGAAAGATGAATCTGTTGAACATAAAATAAAGAAAGAATAGATGTATTTCTATATGTTAGCATTTTGTTAGAAAAATGCTAACACAATTTAAAAGTATCAAAAATTAAAGTAAAATGGAAGAATTAGAAAGTTCCAAAAGAAAATTTGTACCCGACTATTCCAATGGATTCTAACGCTTTCAGGGTATCTGTCTGCTCAAGAATTCTTGAAACAGTGACACAGAACTTGGAATATGATATCAAGAAGAGAAACGAAAAATTGAAGAAACATTTTAGGTTGAGAACAGTAAACATATTTTCCTCGGCAGGTGCTACGCTTTTATCAGTATCTGGAGGAGGTGTTTCAGGGACTGGTTTTGGTGTTATTGTTGGTGCTCCTCTTATCGGAGTTGGTGCACTCTTAGGAGCGACATCTCTCGTGACTATTGCTCTCGACAAGGAAAAAATTAATGATTTACGAAAACCTAATATCACTTGGTCAATCCTAAATTACCAGCATTTATGAAATGGCCAATAAGGCACTTTCAGATGAAAAAGTTTCTGAGGAAGAGTTTAGGAAAACAAATGATGAACGAAAGAATTACAAATTACAAAGATCAGAAATTCTTAAGGTTCCAAAAAAGGAAGAATCTCTAAGAAGATCACAAAGGATAAGAGATTTGACAGAAGAAATTTTGAAAGTTATTCGACAATCGAAAACTTCTTGAATAACTTGGATATCAACCAAAGAACTTTTGAAAATTTATTGGATAAATTAGATATTGACATAAACATTAGCATTAGAACTCGAGATAGAGACCAAAGACTGGAACCAAGTGCTCCTTCAGCATATGAAAATGTTATTTAAAAGTTTCTTGTTTTGTATTTTTAAATACAAAACATGAGCAAGAAAGCAATACTCAACGAAAAAGATAAACTAAAAGCAATAAGTTTTGCACAAAACTTCGGTTCAGATCTAGCTGGCAGACCAACAGATGAATCTACCATTTTTCATAAAATGTTTCCAAAAGTAAACATGCAGGAGTGGATCAAGAAAAAAAAGAGGCTTACGATATGTTCAAAAAACATTTCCCATGCTTTTTCTTACAAATAGGCCTTTCAATTTTCTTTGGAACAAAAAATGCTCTTGAGGTATATGTTTTCGTTTCTTTTGGAACAATAAATGCTTTAGAAGTAACTTTCATTTGGGAAGAAACCGGCTTCTTCATCTCTTCCTTTTGACTTTCCTGTGCCTTTTTAATCGCCTCCTCAAGTTCTTGTTTCTTCATTTTCCACCAACCTTTAATGCCTAATTCCTCCGCAATTCCTTTTCTAAGTTGGTCTAACGTCTGCATTTTATATCTTTTTATTAAGTCCTTAAGTCTTAATTTATTAAAATTCAATTTTTTATTACGATAGTTGTTCCCCCGTTTTTGTGGTTACGTCACACTTCATTTGTAAAATAAAGTGTGCTAACGAAATGTGAGTTGGGGAAGGGTGGGGTGGAGGGGTGTGTTCCAGAAGGAACATTCTTACACTACTACAATACTATATGACAAGGTAATAGGAACATATTAGTCCAACAAAAAACATTGAACAGACTTCTTGTCCTGATCTTGGATATGCATTCAGATCAATGAATAATTCATTTGACAGATTTGAAATTATCAGTAAATAAGTTGTTTTTATACATTGACCTGTTATCTCAAAGTATATAGTTTTCCAAATTTTATTCTTAGTATCACATATGTAAACTTATTGTAGTTTTCACATTTTGATTGTGCCTACACCTTATGCAAAAAGGCGTGTCCTATGTTTTTTAGCACTGCTGTACATGGGAAAGAAATAATATGAGCAACAGGTGGAAGTACATTTAAAAATAGTGATCTCCAGAAGAGATTTGTATGAGAAAAAGCAATCTGGCCTTACTTGCCTCAATTTCATGTTTTTCCAACACTTATTTTAAATAATTCTCCCTCATTAACCCTTCCTTGTACGGTTCTTTTTTGATAGTGAAACTTTATGCTGTTCATTCCCAGTCCTCACTATTTTTCATAAGGTCTAATGTTAAAAAACCATTGATGATGATGATGATGATTATTATTATTATAACTGTTCGCTGAACACTTGAACCTACTTTCATCTGGCACTTCAGTGGGTCTTGGATATGCTGTTTCAAGAAGCCTCTCCACAGCCTCCTCAGGATTTTGGCAGTTGTTAATAACTTCCTCCAAAATAGCATGGTCAGTGCCTGAGAACATATCTCTAACTTGGCTCATTTCTTCATGTCTGGCTTTCTTCTTGGGCTGAATGAGAAAAGCAGAATAAGCTGAGCTTTGAAAGACTAACGAGGTTTTTCATTTTGAAGAATGCCCAGAGAAAATGTAAAAAAATTATACGCACCTGCTCCATTTCATCTTGGGAATCATTACTCTTTCCTGTACCATCTTCCTGGTTCTGTAAGATAGGCAGCATACAAAATAAATAATATATAATTTGACACTTATAGGTTAGCCTAACAGTGCAGCTTACACTAAAGAATGCCATACTGAAAACATGGACAAAAGAACACAAGGGAGGCACGAGACATTTTTTTACAAATGTCATTTTAATAATACCTCTTGATCGGTTTCTTCAATTATTGCATCATTGGGCATATAGTTGGTTATTTTTTCAACATCACAGTCCTGAAATAAATAAATGATACAAATGATAGCAGTTCTTATTAATACCTGGGACCTTAAAAGCCCTTTCAGCACATAACCTGTGTGTACCTTATGAAAATTTCTATTGCTACACTCTTACAAACAAGCATGAGCTTGTATTGTATGAGTCAATTCCAAAAGTGGATATCCCGTACGTCTGTCCGTCCCTCCCCCGGCAAACCCCTGGGCATTTGACTTTTAGAAAAATTTAGGTCAAATGCCCCACCGTGCAGGAAAAAAACACGGTCTAATGCTCTTCCGATTCGGCTCCACAGTCTACAAACGATGTTTTCGTTGATCTTTGCCTGCAGTTGGAATTGACTCGTACATAATCTGCGAATAATCTTTTTTGTTAGAGCTGAATTAACTACATTCGAACCCCGCTATTTCAAAGTCGCTCAGGACATGAAAAAAGTTCGAAATAGCAGGGTTTCTTAATAGTCGAATAGTAGCCAAGGGGATTTGGCTTGACTTCTAAATAACAGGGACTTCGAATTAATCGAGTTCGAAATAGCAAGGTTGAGTGTACTTTACTTACATTGTTATTAAATGGAATGTCTTTCGTGGCCCATATATAAATTGGGCCAGCGCCTGTTATATGCTTTAAGACTTTTCCGACAGCTCTTACAAACTCAAACCTGAAATACATGTAAGTACAAACAAATATTTATCTTAGACTTTTTTCAACATTTTCGCTGTATTTTATGAGACTCGCGCTAGTACTGAAATATTCAGACAACAACCTAAATATCACTATAACATAAACTATCACACTCTTAACAACACAGAAGCCCTCTGCCATATCATTGAATACAGTATGACAGCGTACCCGATTATTTTCCCTTTGGCGGCGAGATGTTCAGAGAAAATATTTTTAAACTCCATTCGGAGTTCTATTTCTCCTAAGGCGGTTGTAAAAGGCCAAGCGTCTATGAAGAGGCCAGCCTTCATAAGATCAGCTTTGCACTTTCGCCTCAGTACTTCTTTCCATTCAGGGGATGGCAGGAGGCACATATCCTTCAGTGTTGCTGGCGCGTCCACGGGTTTCGAGGAAACATTATTGAAGCAGCCACTGGCCGATCACAGTGGCTGTTTTCCCTTGCCTTTTCCCGTCCTGCTGCTGGCACTAGTTCTTGGAGTTGCTGTACTGATTAGCCAGTTGACGCTGTGGCTGTGGTTTCGGCCACGTGGGATAGAAAAACTTCTCCACAGCTCTTGTTCAGTAGTTGTTACCATGGCTGATGTGCCTGCTTCTGCTGAGGTGAAATTCCGTATGTTCTGATGGTAATTGCCATCTGAACTGGGAAGACTCTGTAAATTAGATATTACAGCACGGACTATCCGGCTTAGATCTTGTACTTTGTCTTCACGGTCAGACATGTTGCTGGTTGTGAAGTGGACAAAATAGACGGCGAATGGCAGGAAAAACCATGTGCTTTATTAGTCACTTTTGTGACGTAGCGTGACACCATGTCTGGTAAGGCATTTCCGTTTCCTTTCGACTTGGATTAGTGCGGACTTTGGTTCGACTTCGAATCTTCAAACACAGTATCAACTTCAAATGTGAATTTTTTTATTTCAACCAGCCAAACTTCATATTCGAACAATAAAGACTTTCGAATTGGATTCGTGACAATTCGACTTCCAGTTAAGAGTTTTCGACTTTGATTCATGACAATTCGACTTCAATTGAAGAATTTTCGACTTCGATTCAGGAGAGTTCGACTTCAATTGAAGAGTTTTCGACTTCGATTCATGAGAATTTGACTTCAAATGAAGGGTTTCCGACTTCGAGTGTTGAATTTCAATATTTTTGTCCGTAACGGAACGCCATAGTAAACAGAACAAGCATGAGACGTGATTCCGGGAATCGCGCATATGAGAGTCATGATAATTTCATTGGAGAAGAAACTTACCTTCTCTTTAAGCTTGCTAGGACACACAAATTACATATAACGATCAATCCATTAATAGCTGAAAAAAGAGAAACAAGTGTAAGTTTAATATAGACATAATAAGAAGCAAAATACAAAGGTGAAAAATGGATATTGATCAGCTGAATTTCAGAAGATTAACATTAAACTCGACAGCACGATTGGTACTTTTAAAGGTTATAACGAGTCAAACATCAATGTCATCTGGTAGTGAGAAGATCTAAGAGACATAGTTCATCAGTGCGATAAACAAACAGAAAGAAATTCTAAATTCTCGGCAAACAGAACAAGCGTGGTACATGATTCCGCAAATCGTGCATATGAGAGTCACGATAACTTCATTGGAGAAGAAACTTACGTTCTTTTTAAGCTTGCTAGGGCACACAAATTACATATAACGATCAATCCATTAATAGCTGAAAAAAGAGAAACAAGTGTCAGTTTAATATAGACATAACGAGAAGTAAAATACGAAGGTGAAAGATCGATTTCGGTAAGCTGAATTTCAGAAGATTAGCATTGAACTCGACAGCGCGACTGCCACTTTTTAAGGTTATAGCGAGTGAAACATCAATGTCATATGGTAGCGAGAAGATATAAGGAACATAGTTGCTTAGTGCGATAAACGAACGGAAAGAAATTCTAAATTCTCGGTAAACAGAACAAGCATGAGACTCGATTCCGGGAATCGCGCATATGAGAGTCACAATAATTTTATTGGACAGGAGACTTACGTTCTTTTTAAGCTTGCTAGGGGCACAGAAAACGATCGATCCATTAATAGCTGAAAAAGAGAGAAACACATGTTAGTTTAATACAGACATATCGAGAAGCAAAATACGCAGGTGAAAGGTCGATTTTACGAAGGTCAACAAAGGGCAGTCTAGTCTTGACCTGAAAAACAGTTTTAGAAATTCTGTGAGAATATCTTCATTGCAAACAACACTTACTTCTTTGGAAATGGAAATTTGAAGGAATGGAAAATTGAAGGTTGTCGCATTTATAGTTAGAGTGAAACCTCCAGTGAGATGTAGTTTATGTAGGGTTGTTTCCCTTGAGGTCCGTCTCGGATGAGCAAGTTACATTGCTTGACACTTGATATGTCACCTGAAACATACTTCGCATGTACCCAAATTATGCTTATGCCCCAGTAATGAATTCGGTCATAAAGAGGATGAACCATAACCAGTGGTTCTTTTTCCATAGAGTGAATGCTTTGCTATCAGACATGGAAGCACTAATACAAGAGCTTATCATTTAAATCTCTGGAAAATTGGAAGTTTGAAAGTGCCATTTTGAGAAAAATTCAGGGGTCAAACTTTGGCTGTTTTGGTATACAAATAAACTTTTTATTCCTACAGTTAAAAGTTGTTCAACTTGAGTCATACATCATGATGATAATAATAATATAATGATTTGGTTTTGCGTTCTTAAGTTCACTGGCGGAAGCTTTGAGAACAGCCACAAACAAATGTTTGATGGATTCGATTATTTGATGGATACCGCTACGGGATTGCAAATAACTCTGTCGCCGCTAATTATTTAGTCCCGATAGAACTTTCTAGGACGTTGGTGCCTTTTATCATTTTTTTTGGGATTTTGATGTTGCCATTTTTGATGTTTTGTAACACTTTAACAGCACACATTTGATTTGCGCCTGCTCGCAACAAACATCCGGGATCATGCTCTATGTTGCGTAAAAATTTAGCATGGCGTCGTAAAAGGGGGGTGGGTCCTCGTCGCGGGGTGTCCATGATAATCCTCGCCATGGGATAGGGCTGCTTGTTTTTTCTAGGTTTAGGGAGGGCATGAAAAGTAGGGTGTGGCCGCAGTTAGCCAGGATGTTGATCCGTAGACGACAGCGATCATCGGTGTGCATGTCGTAGTCTACACATAAGTTGGAGAAGGGTTTTTGAAAGGTTCTGTGGCGTATCCAGTTCATGATTTCTCGCACTTCATTTTTGTGATAAGTGGATTGTAACAAGTGCTTGATCACATTCATGTTGCGCATTTCAATGATGAAAAGGGCGACTGAAATATTGCGTGCCAAATCCACAGAATGACGTCGTTGGTGGTAGAAGTTTTGGGTGATCATGAACGCTGTGATGCCCAGATGGTGGGATTGTTCAATGAATAGTTTTAGAATGGGAGATTCTTTTTGGGCTACTTCTTTCATAAAATCATCCAAGACGATGATCTGTGTTTCACCCTCGGGTACTTTGTGGGGGAAGTCTGATTCAATGGTGTCGGGGAGACCTTGCTTGAGTTCTACTCTTCGTAGCCTGGTTGCATGGTAGAATAATACCATACGACGCGGGTGACAGGGTCTTTGAAAAATAATTTGGAGCGTTTGAGAATGTTGACAATCAAGGTGGTTTTTCCACTGTTGGAAGGGCCACATACGACGATGCGGACAGGGTGTTTGAATTTGAGATCCAGGGTATCATGAGGGATCTTGGTGGACGGTTCTCCACGAGCGGGACGATGTGCTTTGCACTTAGTCATGACGAGACAGATGAGGGTTAAAAGGAAGAGGGTTTATTGCTTGCGGGCATGGCCCGTTGAGCTTAAAATCACACGGCGTGTCTTTATTGTCATGTTAGTTTTTTTCTGGGTTACGAATCTGCACACCATGATTGGTTCAGATTATCACGTGATATGCAATGACGTAATTGTCCTGAGTATTAAGTTTGCAGTCGCAAATGGACTGAACACACTGTGAACAAAACCGCAATAATATTTTAAACATGTCTCGCGTTACATTCATCGCTTTCAATATTATATTTGTTACAAAGTACGAATACTCAAAAGCCTATAGAAGTGAAACGCATTCAGTTAAAAAACAAGACAGACTAGTATTGTAGCGAAGACTGGATTAATCGTGGCCTTGAGGTCAAACTGTCAAAGACAAGCCACGCATTACTCAGATTTACTCGGTGGGTAACCGTTTTGCTTCTAAGCTCAAAATGCAGAGTCGCTCAACCTTTAAGAACCAAGTGTATGAGTGTTGTAATGATAAATTTATAGTTTAATCAGGTTTTATTTAAGCACGGTGTCAAAAGCCAAGTTCTCTATACTGTGAGAAACTGGAAGTCTCCCGCTCTTGTCCTTGCTTTCGATTTTAGTTTATTCTGCTCTCGACCCAACTAACCGGCCGCAAGCTCACTGGCAACGCCAGTCTAGTTTATGTTTTTTTTGTAAGGTACAAGTTTGGCCTTGAGCTAAAGCAACGTCTGAAATAATATGATGGGGGTCTAAATCGACACTGGCTACATGGGCTACCCGTCTGTCGTTTTGTTGGAAACGTTGGGGTGTCAAGTCGGGGTAGCGGGATTCATAGGTGTGGGTGAGACCACGGCGAGCGGCTACATAGATGCAATAATAACCACAAGCACTGCTCTTGCCTTGATAGCGTATGGGGTTTTGGGTGACACGAGAAAAGTGGGTGAGAAATTGATTGAAGCCTGGGTTTTGGTAAGTGTGTAGGTCGAATCCAAAACTATCAAACACATGCAAGTGTCCTGGCTGGTCACATCCCATGAAAATCCAATGTTCCCCGGGTTTGGAGATGGGGTGTGTGTTGACCACCAATTGCCATGGGCGAAAGTGACCATACTTGTCTGTGGGGTGGGGGAGGGGAGTTGGTCAGACGCATACACACCGCGAAACAAGTGTTGGTTGAGAGGGTGTTGCGTCAAGAGTTGGTCCAGTTGTCGGGTCCAGAGGGCTTTCATTGTCGACTGTTGTAGATGACGGAGCCCACCATGTCCAAACTGAGTTGGGAGGTGTGGAAGAGGAAGAAGTGTGCTTTGAGGTTGTTACTGCTGTTGGGATGTACACTTTGAAACGTTGGGTGCCTGTGGGTAGTTTATAGAGGACAGGACTGTTCAGCACTTGGTCGGGCACAAAGCTGAAGACGTACAGGTTGTATTGGGCAAAGTATTCCTCCTGGCTCAAGTTTATACCCTGCCCGGTCAGTCGGAAGAGATTGCTTAGACGGCAGAACCCCTCCAAGGGTTCTTCGCTTAGATCAATTTCATCATACTCTCCATCCCCATCGGTTTCCACTTTTTTTCACATCATTCTTTTCAAATTCGTAGGTGTTCAGAGGACGTCCCGTGCTGGTATTGGGTTTTTTAAAATTGTTTTGTGCTTGTAGTGTCAGAATGATGTGAGTGGGTATGGGGCCCTGGGACACAACATCTGTGAATTGTTGCCAGGCCACACCGTTGGGAATCGTATAGGTTTTGAATTCCACATTTCTCATGGCATGGGTTGCATAGGAGCCACCAGTCAATGCTCTTTCAATGGGCAGCACTTTGGCAGGATCCAACATGGGGTGGAAGAGTTTTATGTAGGGTTATCCGGTCAATTCCACTTTGGCACCTAGCGCTCCTCCCGAGATCAAGGGCCAGTTGTTGTTGAAAGGAAAGAATTTGAGGGTGACTCTCACTTGGGGCGGTAGATACTGGTCTGTGCTGAACACGGGCATTTGCCCTATGGGCAAATGAAAGGTGACCTCCTTCCTATAGAGAGGGTCATCTTCTGTGCCATTATCATCGGCATCATTGGTGGAAAGAAACAGTTCACAGGGGGTCCATTCCTTGTCGTCTTTGTCTCCCACAGCGGCACTCACGGTGTCTACATCCATGTACCCTTGGAGGGAGGCCCAGCTTTTCTTGTCCTCTTTCGACAAAAAGAGCCATGCTAGCAGCCATTGAGTGAAGGGGAAGCCTTTGTCTGCGGGGGTGGACCGATTTGCTTGCCATTCATAAGCACTTCTACCAATCTCCAGCAACTAAAGGCCATGTTTTGAACAGAGACCACACGAGGTTTCCAATCTGCCCCTTCTGTTTTGGTCAGTTTCAGGGTGAACACCATGTAGGATTTGCTCATATCGGTCCATTTCTCTGAGTTCCAAATGTCGAATTCTACAGGGTTGTAATTGTCGTTGATGGGAAAGATTTTTCGCTGCTCCAGTCCGAAAAGTTCATTGTTGGTGGGGTGACCATGATTGCAAAAGTGATGTTGAAGAGTTGAAGAGAACATTCTATTTATACGTTTAGGTGTTGGCTGTAATCTGTGGTCCTGTCCAACCATACATTTTGGTTGCCTGTGGGAGGTGTCCAGACGGTTCCACCATACTGTTTCCTCTTTTTGGACGCCTTTTTCTTTTTCTTCAAGGACTTTCTCTTGGTGGACTTTTTCTTTTTCTTCAAAGGTTTCTTCTTCATTGGCTTTTTCTTCAATGACTTTTTCTTTAAGGTTTTTCTTTTTTCCTTGGGGGGTGGGGGTGGTTCTTCCTCATACTCACTCTCCTCGTCCTTGTCTTCATATGCTTCAGCGACTCGTTTTCAAGAGGTGGCTGCTTTTTGAACGACAGTGTTTAAGGTTTTTTCTAACTTCCCACTTTTTAAAAACTCTTGCGCTTTGTTGCCCACATGATCTATGATTTTTTGCCAGCATTGGCTAGGACTTTGCCTAAGAAGCCCCCATGTTGTGTTTGGGGTTAGGCTAAAATGCCTAAACTACGATTGTACTTGTTCATGGAACGCATGATAGTGAATGTTGACATCAAGAACCTTTACAACAACCTTTATAGGATCGGGAGGTATCGACACACGGGGTTCAATTGGCGGATGGGGTTGTACTTGTGCATTTTGTACATCATCTTAGTGCAGGAGAGGGGAAATTGTCGACACGCGTTGATGGCTAATTTGGCCCCTGCTTTGACTACAAAGGGGGGGACCATACCGGTGACGCGATTTTCTAAGTTTACGAACCATGATGTATGTGAGTTTACAACGAAATGCATTTTTATTTATACCTTTTCTGTTGTTTTTTTCCATTGCTCATAATCTCCATAGTCCACGAAGACAGCACTGGGCTTGCGAAGAATGTACCGACCCTCCATCAAATTACTCATCAGTTGTTTAGCAAAATCCGCAAGCCTCATCCCTTCCCATTGACGGTGACGTCGTTGTGGTGGAAGTTTCCGTTTTCGGCACTTTCAACACATGGTGTTTTTTGTTGCTTATCGTTGATGTCTTTGTCTTTTATAAATCACTTTACGTCGACGTCTGCGCCCACGCTCACGCTGTTTTTGAGTGGGAAATGGGCGCAGACCCTCAGGCCCTCGTTTCCTCTGAGTGGGATAGGGGCGAAGCCCCTCTGACCCTCCCCCTTTCTGGGGGTAGAGCACCCGACCTTTACTACGATTGTATTTCCGAGTGACTTTCATGATGCCCAATAGAATGCGCTAGAGGTGTCCTTTTATTTATACCTATTCACAGGCATAGATATTCTTCCGTCTAAAGTGAAGGGTGGCGTAGGTGTTGCACGTATCCTTGGCGGCAAAATGGATGGGGTGTCCATCTTCATCTTCCATCCAAAGATGCAAGGCGTCTACCGTACGTGCTTGTCTCCTCCTACAATCAAAGCAGTTTGCCAACATCTTCCTGACTCTTGAGCTTGCATTTATCACCCAGAACTTGCCTCTGAGTAGAGACAGCACATACTCTCTTCCTGAGTGACCCGACAAGAAGTGATAGTGACGTATGATCAGTTCTGTGATGTGATGATCTCGCGGTAGAATCATTGGATGTTGAGCTTCTTCCGGTAACGACGACCGACGCAAACGTCCACCAACCCTTATGACACCATCAACCAGAACAGGATCCAACTGGTAAATGCGGCTTGTCTTCTTGACAGTACTCGTCATCAGCTCACCACTTGCTGGTGACTTACGGAGAGCCCGGATCTCTTCGGCAAAGCACTTCTCTTGGGTATATTTGACTATGCTTAGCTCAGACTCCTTCATCTCATCGACATTTATTGGCTTGAAAGTTCCCTTGAACTTTGCCTTGACTGGGACTGACTCCTTGTGGTCACACGCAGCTCTGCGAAGATTGCTTCGATACCTCAGCATCCATGCCACGAACTTGATCAGCTTCTTCCATGAAGAGAACCCCTGCAGTATCCTATCTGTCGTTGTCACAGCGTTGTCAACCACCACTGCACAGGCTGTGGATTCTCTTTTCACTTCAGGGTCACCTTCGGCGATCTCCAGAGCGTCCGAAGGGGGTGAAGGCCAGGTAGCTTCAGGTTCCCACAGGAAATTGGTGCCATTCGCCCATCGCGTTGATCCAAGGAACTCACCTGCAGTCAGGCCCCTGGAAGCATCATCGGCAGGATTCACCTTCGTCTCCACATGCCTCCACTGAGAAGGATCTGAGCCATCACGCACCACTGCAACCCGATTCACTACAAATGTGTGAAACCTCTTATCTTCATTGTTGATGTACTTGAGTACCGTGGTACTGTCTGTCCAGAAGTATGATGCATCAACGGATAGCTGTAACTCCTTTCTCATCATCCTGTCTAATCTGATGGATACAGTTGCTGCCGACAGCTCCAGGCGCGGGATAGAAATGGTCTTCAAGGGTGTCAATCTGGACTTCGCGATCATGAAGGCGCAATGAATCCGCCCGTCACCGTTCACGATACGGAAGTAGGTGACCGCGCCATACCCGGACTGGGAAGCATCACTAAAGTGGTGCAGTTGCCTAGACACAACATTTTCGAAACTTCTGGGCTGGACACAGCGATCAACTTTATACTCTTCTAACCTGGCGAGTTCCTGTAGCCACTGCTGCCAACACCTCAGGGATTCTGCTGGTATAGCATCATCCCACCCCAGTTTCCTTCTACAGAGATCTTGGAGGATGACTTTAGCTGGCAGCAAGAAGGGACCTGCAAATCCCAAGGGGTCGTGTACTGAACTCACCAGAGACAAGATTCCACATCGAGTAGGGGGTTTCTCTTTGACCTTAACCCTGAATTGCAACGTGTCAGAGTGAACATCCCAGTTGAGCCCGAGGGCACGCTCCACGGGCATTCCTTCAAAATCCAGATCCTTCATCGTTTTGGCTCTCTCACTCTCTGGAATGGATTCAGCAACCCCTTTGGAGTTAGTAAGCCATTTGGTGAGCCGAAAGCCTCCCTTGGAGAGTAGGTCACGCAGGTCATGTACTAGGTCAACTGCAACATCGTCATCTATCACCGACTTAAGACAATCATCTACATAAAAGTTCTTTTCTACAGTGTCCACTGCTTCTACAGGGAAGTTGTCCCTGTTGTCAGCGGCAGTCTTAAGCAAGGCGAAGCCGGAACAGCTAGGAGATGACACCCCGCCAAACAGGTGAACTTTCATGCGGTATGATTGAGGACTCTGATCCACATCTCCTCCTGGCCACCAAAGAAACCTCAATGCATCACAGTGATCTGGCGTGACATGAACTTGGTTGAACATAGACTCAATGTCAGACATGAGTGCGACTGGTTCCTGTCTGAATCTTGTCAGAACTCCTACTAAGGTATTGTTCCAGTCAGGACCCTGGTACAATCGTTGAGTGAGACATTGCGGTATTTCGCTGCACAGTCAAACACAACTCTAGTTTTTTCTGGCTTTTCTGGATGGAAGACTGGATGATGGGGAAGGTACCAAACACATCCATCAGAGCGGTCAACCTCATTCTCTGGAACTCTCTCAGCATAACCCTTCTGGAGGTAATCATTGACAACCGCTGCATATCTTCCATGGAGCTCAGGGTCCTTGATGAATCTCCTCTTCAAGTGCTTAAGTCGATGTTCTGCCATGGGCTTATTTTCCGGCAGAGATGGGGGGGGGGGGGGGGTAAGCTCTCCAGGGAAAATCCATACAATAGTGGCCATCCACCAGCGTGACTGATTGTTCCATCGTCTCCACTGCCCTTTGGTCTTCTTGAGACATGTGTGTGGATGCATCTGCTATAGAGTCATTAAACTCCATTTCACAAAACGCACTGAACTGCTTATTCAACAGAACATCCCCTCGTATTAGATTCGCTGTATGTCTTGCATCCTCCTGCTTACGACCCAAGGGGCCATTGATGGTCCAGCCAAAGATAGTCTTCACTGCATACGGTCCTCTGTCCTTGCTCTGCCTCACTTCTCTCGGTTCAAGTGCCTTGGTACAGTCATTTCCAATCAGTAACCCTACTTCAGTGTCAACCCGGGTTACACATATATCACTCAAATGTGGCCATTTGTCTATGTCACTCTGTTCAGGGATGTCACGTGATGTAGCTGGGAGCTTGGATGTAGAGTACACTGAGGGAAGGTCTACAAATTCATCCTCGTCGAGATCGTACACTTCTAGGCTAACAACATTAGTCTCGATGGGACTGTTCTCAGAAGTCATAGTTGTCAATGACAGTCTTGTCTTTCTCCCTTCCACGCCAAGTCGTTCCAAAAGTTTCTCAGAACAAAACGTTGCGTTTGACCCACTGTCTAGGAAAGCGTAGGTCACTACAGAATCTCTCTGTCCCTTCGCCTTCACCCTTACGGGCACAATAGGTAGTCCAATAGCTGAACTCACTGTGTCTTTCAAACCACAAAGGCGCTCATCTACTCCGACAAACCCATTCCTAACTCCGGTGGCTGCACCTCGTTGGCCAGGTTCGGCTTGGGTGGGTTCTTTGGACTTTTCCTTGGAACCATTGCTGACTTCAGATGGGTGCAACAGTGATGAATGAGGTCCATTGCACTCACTGCAATTATTCCTTTTCCAGCATCTACTTGCTCGATGGTAGGTTATCAAACAGTTGAAGCAAAGGGCTTTGCTAGTAGCAAACTTCGAGCGGTCAGAGTAACTGAGTGCTTTAAACTTCTGACATTCATCTAGATTGTGGCTCTGTTCACACATGATGCAGTTCCTAACAACACTGAGTGTTTGGCTAGAGGGTTCACCCCTATATCCTGCTTGATGATTTGCATTGGTTGCAAAATTATGCCAATTGGCACTAGTAGGCTGATTCTTACTGATCTTTTTGTCATCTTTCTCAGATGGCTTGGGGGTAAGACTTCCAAACAATGGGTGTGAAACAACTTGGGCCTGCTTCTCGACGAAATTAACAACATCATCAAACTTGATCTCTCTTCCTTGACCTCTGAGACATCATCTGCCACGGTACGCCATTTCCGCCTCAGGTCATATGGGAGTCTTTCCACTACAGCCTTCAAAGTGTCAGGATTCTCGATCTTATTCCTATGCCCAATCTCATTCAGGGTATTCTTGCAGCAGATGAGCAACACTGATAGATTTTGCAGGGCCTTCGGGTCTTCTGACTTTATGCTGGGGCCCTTGGTGACTTTATCAACCAATGCAGTTGCGATCTTGTAATTCTGCCCATATTTCGACTTAAGTAGTCTACGGGCTTCAGCATAGCCCTGGTCAGGATTCATGGAGAGGCAGCTTCGCATTAATTCTTGTACCTTACCTTTTGTGTATTGTATGAGATAATACAATCGAGAGCGACTGCTGTCAGTTTTAGCCTCTATGAGACAGTCAAACGCTCTAACAAAGTCACAATACTCAATAGGATTGCCACTGAATACTGGAAGATCTGGTTTGGGGAGGGTCAAGGCCATAGCACTCTGGTGTTGCTGTCCTGCCAAGTCTTGAATGCACTTCATCTGCATCTGTTGGATTTCTAGCATTGCATTCAAGAGTTCACCACTCTCACTAGGGACTGGATTGGGTTTCCTTTCTTCAGGGTAGAAGGCAGGAGCTTTAGGATCAAGAGAATCTTTCTTCATAGCGTCACTCATCGGTTTGAAGTCAATAAGGGGGTCGATGGCTCTAACCACTTTCTTCTGCATCAGCTTTAGCATACACTTGCTCCCTAGCCGCTGTTTGTGCCAAGTCAGCTTTTAACCCTAGCATTTCCTCCTCTTGCTGTAGGTGAAATTTCTTCTCTGCCAACTGTTGTTTCAACGTCAAGATACTCAGTTGTGCTTCCAATGCCTTGCGAGTGGCTTCTGCCTCAACCTGTTTCATGCGAGCTGAGCTGTTGGATGAATTACTCAACCTCGAAACCCTTGACTGCATTCCGACATGACTAGCTGAATCCTCTGTCTGAACAGTTAACCCAACAGGCTCTACCGATATGCAAGCCATGGCTGCCAACCACCCTTCAACCCTCTCCTTAATACCACTAAACAATGCTAACTCTTGATGAAAATAATTTCTCAGCTCCCCCTCCGGCACATCACAATAACTACAATACAACTTGTGAACTTCACTAAATCTCTCAAAGGAAGTATTCAAATCCAAAACCTTCAACTTCACTTCCTCAACACCGGAAACCTCCATCATTTCAATTAACTCCTTTCTCACCCTCGTCAGTGTAGATTTATGGCCTGCTCGTCGGGTTTTCAGTTGTAGAGCTTTCTCTGCTCTAATGGACTCTTGATCCAAGGACGTGTTCGGTATCTTTGTGCGAGTAGACTGTTTGGGATTTCCAGAGCCGTCGGTTTCACCCGTCTCACTCATTTTCATCCAGAATTATTCGACGATACACTTGTGTAAATATGCCTCAAGCTGGCTCATGTTCAAAGTAATGTAGATGCCGGCGGATCGAATCAAATGTGGTACTTGCGTGTTTACACTCGTGGTTACAGTGTTGGTCTTTAATCCCTTGTCTTTTCCAACAATATAAGCGAAACGGTTTCTACAACAATACAATACAATTAAACTTATGCAAGCCTAATTACAAAACACAACGTGACTACTTACAAACACGGTGAAGCCTCCATAGGTATAAATTCCACTAACAAAAACATAAAACAATTACTTGAACGACAAAGCATCAAAGGATCACATAAAACGTAGCCGATAGAAACGGATTTTTGACGATGACTGCCATCCCCGAAACGTGACAGCAGCCATATTTTTTTTCCCTCCTGGGAGAATGGGCACTAAATAACAAGCGGCCCCAAGGGGGGTTCCCCAAGGGGCTAGAACAATAACTTGAAGTATGATAACTTGAATCTACACTGATTGTTAATTTCTAAATTGCCAAGTACATGCATTTATAACTAGAATTTAATTTTCCATTGTTTTAGAAGTGCATCACTATATTTCAGTTGATTTAACAACTTTGATGCCACTTCATTTTCTTTCATTTCCTTCAATGTTGGCATTCGGCAGTCATGGTCAAGAAAGAATTGTTTCTCCCAGTCCTTAATGTGCTGCTTGAGGACACCCTTTTGTGCCAACACTCGTATTTGGATCAATGCCAGCTTATCCTTATAATTTTCAGTTGCAAATGCACTAGTTGGTGTTTTCTTTAGATGGCTACGGGCAGAGTCAAACTTTCTGACCTCTTCTGTTGCCCCCAGCACAATTTCTACTGCCTTGCCAAGTTGTGTGGTTAGTGTATGTTGATGCGTTGATGCTTCAGTATTGTCGGTGTCAGGTTCATTTGGTGAAGATGTAGCTGGAATGGAGCATTTCAAGGATGATTCATGAAGGTGAGAATTAGCTGTTTGTTCATGTTTTCCAGGGTATGATTCTGTGGTGTCTGGTTGGAGGTTCTTGGTCATGTTTACAGTTGGTGCTTGCAGCATTTCATCATTGCCCAGATCAGGCACCTGATCCTGGACCAAGCATACGTCAATCACTCTTTCTTCTTCTTCTTCTTTGTCATTTGCCACCATTGTATCCTGGTCCAAAGGCTGCCCATCACCCATTCCTTCTTCCAAGAAGTCTGTGACCACTCTCACTACCTTTCCATTAGTATTTGGAAGGTAAAGAAAGTGGGCAGGGACTTTGATCTTTTGTTCCAGGCATGTGTTCCAACACTGGGAAAGGTAGTTTTCTTCCTCCTTGAAGTTTGTGGAAATGATGCAGTGTTGGCCCTTCGTTCCTTGTGTCTGGTTCATCTTTGCTGTCCAAAAACTCCACCATTCCACTGATATCATGATACTTCCACCAGACCCCCTCTCCTGGTAAAAGAAAGTCACTGATGTTTTCCAAATGGGCTTGCCACCATCTGGAGAGTTTCAGCTCATACAGGATACAACTAAGCACCTTGGTGTTTCCAGATTTTGGCAGGCTTGAAGCAAGCTTGCTGATGTGGTTTTGCTGCTTTCTTCTGGTGTTTTCTCCAGTGCCAAGTTCCTCTTCTGCCTGAAGCCTCAATAGAAGGTTGGGAATGAGATGACTTGGTTTGTTAGAAGTTGACTTGGTGATGCCCTTAATCGCATTAAAGATACGTTCCTCATCTTCTGAATTTGATGACTCACGAGATATGAGGCGGAGCTGAATTGGTTCATGGGCAACAAGGTTGTGCAAATACTTTCCATAGAATTTTCTGGCACTTAGGGCTGTAGGAGTTGCACCAAACTCGAGGCTGCACATCACAAAATGGAGAAAGCTGATGTTGTGATACCTGAGAATCAGGCGAGGGCATTTGTTATAATCTTTTGCATATAGTACTTGCTCCATCTCAACTAGGGTGTCAAGAAGCATCTGAACAGTCTCTGTCACCAGGCCTTTCAGTCTCTTGGCAATGAGAATGATTGCAAACCTGTAGTCGCATGCTCTCTTTGCTTCCTTGTGTCCAAGGGACAGCTCCCAGGTCTCCTGGAACTTTCTCTTTGCATCCCCTGCCAGGTGATTGGGAAGTTCCTCCAGTACATTTGATATGTGATTCGATATATCATGCATTGGTTCACAAGCAAGGGCTTCATATGACTGGAGGTTGAGGCTCTCCAAGGAAGTAGTTGAGTCACAGTAGAGCAATGCTGGCACTCGTTGTACTCCACAGAGCTCTGATGTTAACTCCTTTTCAAGGGCAGGTTTCTTCATACTGGTAGCATCCTTCACTATTGCTCTATCCTCCAACTCTTCCTGCAGCTCTTCTTTCTTCAGTCCCTGCAGTGGTTTTGGATTTTGTGCAATGGAGTTCCTTTTGCCAAAAGGTCCTCCTAAAACCAGCTGCTGTTTGTCTTGGAAGGATCTGTGCTTGCATCTGAAAACATAATCCAGCTCATCACACATAGCTGCATGGACACCACAGACAGAACAAAAGAAGTGCCCCCTTTTCTGCTGGCCAGTCTCAAATGCCACTGCTGGTCCATCACCCTTGAAGAATCTCATCACATCAGTAACAGGGACACCTGGCGAGACCTCCATCTGGTTTGCTAGGTTGTTGAGACAGTCACACCGTGTTTCCACATAGGCCAGCTGCTCGACATCGTTGCTTTTGCATCTGCCTACAATGTAGATATCTGGTTTCTCGACCTCCGCCTGTATGTCCAACCACTTGCCTGTCATCTGATGGTATTCTTCTGGTGTGAGGTACAGTGCAGGGTCATAAATGCAGGATACCATGAAAACCAAGTGTCCATGATTTGCCACCGTGGAGTGGTCATGCCAAAAAATCAGATGCCTCTGTCTTTCAATCTTCTTTAGTTTTCTCAGCATTACAGATAGCCCCTCTCCATCATCAAACTCATTCAATTCAGAAAGCCTGTTTGCAGCATCAAGTCTAGACATCTCTTCATAGTACTGGTCTGGATGGTATCTTGTGTACTCTTTGTGTTTCATCATAGTTTTCTTGCGAATTTCATCTAGAGGCCTTTTCCTTCTATTATGAATTCTTCTTTCTTCACATTCCCTTCTTTGTCTAAAACAAGCTTTTCATACTTCTTTGGAACGATGAGCTCACCCACAGTGTATTGTCCATTCTGAATTTTCAATCTGAGGGTTTTCTTGATGTCATCATTTGTCTCAAGTGTTGGCACTGTTATTTCCCCTATGAATAAAGCATGTAGAATTTATTTTAAGAGTATTTTGACACCTACACGTACATGTGTATATTAATATTGCATCCATCAATGTGCATCAGGGTGCTGTACGTACGCAGTTCTATGTGTTGCAGTTGTTAGTATCTTTTTGTAAACTTTTGTTTGAAACAGTTAGATAAATCTTATGAACACAGTGTACTGTACCTCCAATTCCCCGTAGTTTTTTCCTTCGAATTCTGGGTTCCATGTCTGCTTGTTCATTTGGTCTTTTGAAGCGGTGTATGTTGACTCCTCCCTAATGAGAAATTCTTGTGCTATTTGCCCACCATTCCCCTCTTGTTGGTAATGCTGTACCTCCTAGCAAGGCCACTCCAGTTTACTTTGAACCTATCTTCATATCCTTCAACCTCAGCTCTAAGGCCAGTCTTGTCCCAAGTCATCTCGTCAATCTTGCCTGCATGGTCCTTTCTTCTTTTAGGGGCCCCTTCATGACCAACATCACTCTCTCTTCTCTTTTGAAGCTTGTTTCGTTTCAAATGACATGGCTAACCTTTCACGTTGTCTTGCACAGAATGATTGTCTGTTTCCCATGCATCTATAAATAAGAATGAAAATAGTGTATAACCAATAAATATAAATAAATAATTATAATTGTAAATCAGGCTTTGTTCAGATTTTTGTGCAAATGTTGCATGCACCCATGAGTACATGAGGTCTATGTATAAATAATTTATGTATGGTTATGTATATATGCAGCATATACATACCCTGTATGTTATTTACTTTATTAGTGTGTATGCTATAGTCTGTCTTACATATTTTGTGGGTACATGTTTGTGTTTATATCATACATGCAAGTTTGCTTCTAACTGATATTCATTTTGTCTGTGCATATGTGCTTGTCTGTTTGTGCCAGAGTGCCAAGTTGAAAGCAATATTTTAGTGCACTCATATGTTGTTATCCTTTACTGTACCTGGCGAGAGATGTTTCTCTCCAGTGAGCCTCCACATTTTCCTTAGCTTCTCGTAGAATATTCCTTTATGCTGCCTTTTTCTCACTCTTGCTTTTTCTTATTTCTAGGTTTGTTGCAGGGACTTGAGAGAGTGCTTCAGCAAATGACATTCCACCAGACACACTTTGAAATACTGGATTAATGCTGTCATATAGAGCCTTGGCAGTTTCTTTAATCTGTGTTTTGCTGACTAGAACTTTTGCAGTCGTTTCTTTGGCAAGACCATCAGCAATGACAAATGGATTTTCCAATGCCCTTTTCTGTAGGCGTGGAGATTTGACTGGAAACAGTGATTGTATTTTGGAATAGTTTTGGTGGCATCCTTTGCGGTCAAATAGTGTGTGTTCCCTCTTCTTCGCCTCTGAAAGTCTTCTCCAGATTTCCACTGAAAATTCTGTAAGGAACTGTTCCTTTTCTTTTTTCTTGCGTGGACTCCACTTGCTGATTGTGGTCTGAAGAGAATTAAACTTTTTGTTGAACTCCAGAAAGTCCAATTGATACGACTCAACTCTCGACGTGAACGTGTCTCTGAAGATTCTGAATCTCTCCTGTAAACACCGCGCGCCAAACTTCGCACTGCCTTCGTTCATGTCTCGTTTTAGGTTTTGAGCCTGCTTTGCTGCATGGAAAGCAGCTACTTTACCGAAGCCACAAGCCTTTGGATCTAGAAATGTTCTACACATCATGGAAGCTTTATGTTTTCTAACTGAATCGTCGTATTTTGCGCCAAAATGAACGGTACAATTGGTGTAATACTATACCTTTGAGAAGTCGGATAAATTAAAAAGCGCGCGCATTTGCAATAAGAAGCCAAGTCAACTACACGCAACTTTCCCTGATCGCACAGTGGCGTTGTTTATTCGTAAATTCCTCTTTACCTCGTTAATATACAGGACAGCATTATTTGAAGAAGATTAGAAGAGCCGTGGTTACTTCTCTTCCGCTGAAAACTAAACATACAGTTTCCAGCACATAGCACACAGGCTAACTCGTATCATGACGTTTCGTGCTCTTCTCCGCCATCTTTGCTGTACAAACGCCTTCCCCTGAAAGCCGTGCTCATTGGTCAGTTTCGTGCATGTGCTGCTGACCGCTGGTTCAAACTACAATGATACAGTGGGCTCATGTTTCAAGATGGCGGAACGACAACGGTATTGTGACGTTTAATGTTTTTGCTTGGGAGGACTGGTTTTACCGCTTCTTCCAGCGGTTTCTGCTACCATATACTTTCTTGCCAATCTTAACTTTTTCATGCTAATTAGAAATATTCGAATATAGTAATTTTAACCTTCATTTGAGCACTGTGAATACCGAAAATGAAGTAGTTTTGCGATAAAATTGCCTTAAATTGTGTTAATGGCAGAAAATCGAATTTATCTAATTAGCTGAGCACTTAGGGGTATGCTCTTCCATTAACATTAAATTTAACTGTTTCAGGGATGATTGTGAGGTCCTCCCGACAGCTTAAAGAAAGGCGTATTTTTGGGCACCATTTTCTTCCCTTATTTGGTCACGTGATAGGTCAAAGGTCACATAAACATCACTAAATGAAGATCATATACCACCTCAACCCTGCAAGTAAAACACACAAATGAATAACTTAATAAGCTGTTTACCCTTTCAATCATTAAGTCATAAAGATTTTAAATCTGTAAATGGGATAATGGTCCAATATATTCGATCAATCCAATCTTGACCTATACAACATAATACCTAATCCGTACAAATTTGATGAGAATGAATCTGACCTTATGCTGGCTACACCAAAATCTGATTACTATTTTCATAGACGAAATTAGCAACTCTCTTGATAAGAGGGTCTAGATGGGGGGGGGGCTCTGCATAACACTTAACAGTAAAAAAATTATGTACCGTAGGCCCATAATACTTAACATTAAACCCCTTCTAGGCCCTCCTGTCTTGTATAAAGAAGTCATTACACGGGAAGGAGTGTAATACGGCGAAGTATTTTTACGAGTCGGTTTTATTTTTTCGAGCCTGCTTCAGGCGAGAAAATAAAACTGATGAGTAAAAATACAGCCGTATTGCGCGACTTTTTGTGTAATAAGTTGTTTATTACACGACAAACGAAGCGCGGCAAACATTCTCGCCGCGCGCAAAATGGAACAAAAAAATGACGCGTTCGTAAACTTTGCTTGCGAAAACTGATCACATAAGCTAATAAACCAGTTGATCTGGTTCCTGATAAGGGCAATAGGCTCCCATCTTTGCGCTCGTTTTGGCCCGTATTTGCACTCGAAAATGTGAAGTCGTGTAATAATATTAAATATCTAGTCTTGTAGCATTTAACTATAATATAATATTTTACATAACCCTTAACATTAACTTTTTTGGCATCATAACAGTAAAAACAGGCCCACAACAGTTAACAGTAAACCCCATCTTGGCCTGATAAATACTGGACCAAAACTATTTTCACTATTTCAATGCAATGTGAGAAAAGAATTTGACCTTGCTTGACGACTTGCTATATTCCTTTAACAAAAGCAACAAAAATTGAGCAATACTAGATGTATGTCAACAGACATCCGTCCAGCTCTTGTAAATTTGCGAAAGCGCAAGAACAAAATAGCGTGGCGGAGGGGACAATTTGCAGGTTCCAGGTTGGCAGGTTAAATCTGCAGTGTAAAGTTGCAGGTCAAATCTTCAGGTTAAAATTCCAGTTAAAATTTGCAGGTTAAAAGAAAGGTCCAATTAGTTGAAATACCTACCAGGCCAATTGCAGATTTAACCTGCAAATTTAACCTGCAACCTGCAACCTTCATTTTGTCCCCTCCAATGGTGTGATCTCGGTATATATGATTCTGGAAATTATATAAAACCTCCCATCTGGAAACAAGTGAACACACTGAGATCACGAACAGCAATGAGATATACCAAATAGATACTCACGTTTCGTTTTAAACTGAGGTCCGACCAAGGGATCAATCAGCTTTTATATGAACAGTTGAGTTTCCGCATGGACCGTGTCGAAAGCAGGCCTGCAAAAATTAATATCCGCATTAGTGCATATTCTTTACAGCTAAAAAAGCAAAAGTAAAAAAAAGCAAATTAATTTAGTTTAGTAAATTCTTCATTACACACACTATAAATAAATAACAAATGATGGAGTGTAATGACACGAGGAAGAAACAGGACTCGCATTCCAGTAATTGGGATTGACATCCAACTCCTAAAAATGAATACATTTAAATTCTTGTGGACTGCAAATTCGAAGATATTTCTGAGAGTCTGAATCATCCAACATAACTAAATTCATACTCCATGAAGAATTTGAAAACTACCTTGGTCAATTTCATAACTTTTTTTCTGAACTTAATATGTCAATATTTACACACAAATGAATAACTTAATAAGCTGTTTACCCTTTCAATCATTAAGTCATAAAGATTTTAAATCTGTAAATGGGATAATGGTCCAATATATTCGATCAATCCAATCTTGACCTATACAACATAATACCTAATCCGTACAAATTTGATGAGAATGAATCTGACCTTATGCTGGCTACACCAAAATCTGATTACTATTTTCATAGACGAAATTAGCAACTCTCTTGATAAGAGGGTCTAGATGGGGGGGGGGGGGGGGCTCTGCATAACACTTAACAGTAAAAAATTTAGGTACCGTAGGCCCATAATACTTAACATTAAACCCCTTCTAGGCCCTCCTGTCTCGTATTATTAAATATCTAGTCTTGTAACATTTAACTATAATATTTTACGTAACTCTTAACATTAATTTTTTTGGCATCATAACAGTAAAAACAGGCCCATAACACTTAACAGTCAACCAGGCCGTGTGTTCTATAAAATTAGACAACATCTCAGAATAAAGAACTATATTTTCCCGTAGAACTTTGGACTGCAAGTACATGAAATCATACAGTCGGCTAGTGCATAAAATGCAAATTTGAAGGGAATCAACGAATGCTTCAACGGCCGACTCGAAAATTGTGTGAATGAAAACTTACCGATTTCTTGACTCTACCTCGTGGTACAATCATTTGAAGTCCGTCCGAAAATTCTTCAATCATTTTTTTCAGTCACATCGTCGGAAATTCTTTCTCTTGCATCACTACAAACACATCTGTTCGTCTGTCTTCGCCGTTCATGTTCAGTGATTGCTCACGGCTGATCTTCAACTGAATGATTTGCCCTCTCCTTGTTGAAGTATTCAACTTCATTCAAAGAACCCATTGATGTAATTGTGACTCCCAAATATGCTGTACTTAGGGACAGTGCTTAAACCGAGTCGCTTTCCACGTCGCTGACAAGAAACTTGCTGTTCTTTGACATAGATTTTCCCTTTCCAAACTGTTGAAGTGCTTTTTGATGAGGTCACGTTCTTTAACGATTCATGGTGAACCGTACTAGCCGGTGTCTTCACTTAAAGCCAAATTTCATCTCGAAGTTGGGCATTGGTGACTCCATTCTCGCATTATTTTCTTTTTTTGCCAGAGGACAACGTGAGCGTGGTTTATACTCTGGCAAACCACGGTTTTCGACCAATCAGCGCGCGGCTTGTATCGTGACTATGTTATAAACAAAATTAGCAATATCTTATCTCTCTTGATAAGAGGGTCTAGATTTTAACCTGCTAATTTGACCTCCAGATTTAACATGCAAATTTAACCTGCATATTTAACCTGCGACCTGCAACCATCATTTTGTCCCGTCCGAGAGCGTGATCTCGGTATATATGATTCCGGGAATTAACAGTCCAAAGTGATGACTTTACTGGGAATAAGAGGTTTTATGGAATCTTTTTCTGACTTCAAAGAATGGCGTGTACACTTTTTCCGGCCGTCAAACTTATTTGATTTATAGTGGCGGTGAAGTTTTGATTTGTTTTGTACGCTGTGGCGTGACTTGTTTTCAAAAACCATCGATTCGAACGAAAACAAGTCTCTGTAAAACCTCCCATCGGGAAACAAGTGAACACACTGAGATCACGAACAGCAAAAAGATATACCAAATAGCTCCTCACGTTTCGTTTTAAACTGAGTTCCGACCAAGAGATCAATCAGCTTGTATATGAATAGCTGAGTTTCCACACGGACCGTGTCGAAAGCAGGACTGCAAAAATTAATATTTCCTCGTTAGTGCATATTCTTTACAGGTAAAAATATTCTGTGTGCATTTGTACATACTTTGTACCCCTTTGCAGGCTATATTCGATTCCTGGCCGCTGACAGTTTAGTAAAAACTTGCACCGACTCTAGCTTTTATGGCCTTGTGTTATCGCGGGACCAAGCGACGCGAACTATACTTGAGTCATATCTTTGTTCAAAATACGTACCTTCCCTTCCCCATTCACAGAAACTGGAATCTGACGTTAAGAGGACGCATGAGCACAGAGAATCACTGACCGTTAAGTATTATTACTTTCCGCATTTGTGGCTGAAAATTTCAGCCACAAATCCAGGACCGGCCAGCATTCTTTCCCATGAGACTACGTCTGCGCATGTCAGTGACGTCAAACCAGGGTTGCGTCCCAATGTCGTACCCAGACCCTCTGGGCTCTAGACTGTCTACAATCGTTTTGGGCACAATGGCATAATGGCAGACTGAAATCTAGGCCAAACAAGGTAAGTTCTCCACATACCGGTGTTGACCAAGACTTTCGTGACTGTAATGTATTTTTTGTAATGATTTATGTAAAGCGGCTTCTTGTGATAAACACCAATTGTTCGGTTTCCGTGAATGTGGAAGCTGATGTAAATGGCCATTCCATTTTATATCCCCCCAATAAGGGTCTTCTAATAAGAGCCCCTTGGATATGACCCCGTATTCCCTATCAAAAGTGGCAGTTTACGTTTAGAAATAGCTTCTGTTTCGCACAGATTATAAAACACAATAGAAAATGCAATCGAGCGTAAGTCGCCCCTCGTGGTAGGCAGATCGCATCGAGTTGTCTATTTTACTGTTCGTTTGAGGAACTGTTCACCGAGAATATCGTACAATTGTTATCAAAGAATCCCCTTTTTTTTTGTAGTCATACTGCTCTACACAGGAAAGCGAAGATTAGAGGAGAGAATACATCATAGAACAACTGAGCAACCACGTGATTTGCCTTTCACGCCAATTTGCCGAGGTTATTAGCTTTCTGTGGGGATCTTTGATATTTAAGTCTTTTTGCATGTATCTTTTAGAAGATTTGAGTTGTTCCATCTCGAGTGTGTGGCTCAGTGGTGAGACGGAGTCGTTTTGTGATCAAACGCTTTTGTTTTTAGGCTTAAAAATGGCAACAAAATTTAGACTTAACCCGGGGTTAGCTTAATCTTGCTTCGAACACCCGGGTCCAGTTGTTTTTGGGAGATTACCCATCTTCAGCCTTGTCCTGTTCGAAGGCTTACACATCTTGTGCTCCCTATCCAACCTGTTGAACATAAAGGTTACTGCCAGTAATATGGGCAACATATTCTTGCAAAACTTGTCATGTAAGTTGTACCATAATATTTCTCTTATTACAATCATGTTGCAAGTTGCAGTGAGATGTTGCAGGAAGATGTGGTAATATGCACAATGTTATATCACACACAACAATTTATGGATTTCAGCTGTTTTGTTAAAACTAGATTGAGAACACATTAAGTGACTGTCTAATGTTGTTTTTGCACATTCCCCCTTGCCGGAGTTGAACCAGCAAACACCATTCTGGTGTAACCACTGAGGGTAATGTGTGCGTCTCCTATGTATGTATGTGAGTAAGTTCCTGTGTTTGGCTGGTTTTTGTCTGTGGTGTAACATGCTTGTACAAAGGCCTATTGCTTTTATTTCGATCCAGACTTCAGAAACAGACTGAAGTCTGGCACGCCCAAGGGGGTTGGTTACCCCAAGCTTGTGTTGACCCAGAAACAGCCTTTAGTGTTTCCTAAGAATGATCAGAGGAAATAAAAGTTACAATGACTGTTTTGGTGTTTTTAGGCCTTTACCGTGCATTGATAAGATGCAAGGATTATATGCATAATTATTATGTACATTATTCGTCCGTAGTATTTACAAGTCGCAAAGATTATATACATATTATATATACATATATACATGTGGTTAGAGGGTAAATTACTCATCTGTGATATTTACAAGACGCAAGGCCTGTTCTACTGCTGGCATGTTGTTGGGGGAGCCGCTTTCCAGAACTTGGACAATGCGGGCCAGCACCTTAGGAAATAAACAACACTCCTTAACAATCATATTATAAAGAGGCTATTACACGGGAAGGAGTGCAATACGGCGGAGTATTTTTACGAGTTGGTTTTATTTTTTCAAGCCTGCTTCAGGCAAGAAAAAATAAACTGACGAGTAAAAATACAGCCGTATTGCACAACTTTTAGTGTAATAAATTGTTCATAAAACGACAAACAAAGCAGGGCAAATGTTCTTGTAGCACGCAAAATGGAACAAAAAAATTATGCGTTCGTAAACTTTGCATGCGAAAATTGATCACGTAAGCTAATAAGCCAGTTGATCTGGTTCCTGACGAGTGCAATACGCTCCCATCTTTGCACTCGTTTTGGCCCGTATTTGCACTCGAAAATGTGAAGTCATGTAATAAATTTGCATATGTTTCAAACCACTGTATGAGTGATGTGGTATCTATGTATTGACTTGTAACACATATTTGTTATTCTATTTCAGACCTGGTCAGAGTACAGCCTCCAGTATGCATTCCGTGGACTGGGATCATACTGGAGGAGCAGTTCCTCCCCGGCGCTGACATTCCTCGTGGTCGTGACCCATACTTCATCCATCCGCACCCTGAACTTGCAATTGGCACGCTGCTGTACAATTTTGGAATACTTCCGATGTAGTGTAAAAGGCCAGGATCCTGGTATTCAAAATGCATTTGAAGAGAGGACCGGCCAGCGTTCTTTCCGTGAGACTACGAGTAGTATGGTGTCCGGAAAATGCCCCACTTTGCATACTAATGAGATGCCTTACCCCCACCCCCTGGGGATGGTTTTTGTCACCCTAAAAATGGGAACTAAGGGGGTGGGGGTGGGGTGAATTTTGTCACTGTAGGAGGGGAAACTGAGGGGGAGGGGAGGGTGGGGAGAAGGGTTGGCCTGAAGTAAGATGAAATACAATTAAGAAAAACAATAGATATGAAATAATGTGCTTTTAATGTCAGCAAGATGAAAATACAATTAAGAAAACAATTGATATGAAATAACGTGCTTTATTGACTGCATGTTGAAATGCATTGTTTGTAGGTTTTCAAGGCATCAAGAGCAGAACGGAGGAGTAGAGTGGTCAGGGTTTTGGGGTGACCATTGCAGCTTCGCGCGTCGACCAGAGTTTCAGTGAAGTTATCTGAGGATCCTAGGATGGAGATAGGGAAGGGAGCGTTGATGGTATGTTGGAGAATGTGACTGGTTAGAAGTCTGGCGAGACGACCATTGCCATCGCCGAAGGGGTGAATGTCCAGGAGTTTATAGATGAACCAGGCACAGAGTTTGAAGGATTCGTAGTGTCAGGAGACCAAATTCGTGGAGATCGTTGAAGCGATCACAGAGTGTTTCCAGCTGATGTTTAATTTCTTTGGGGGATGAGTAGGTGTACTCTTCCGCCAAAGGTAGTGCTGCGTACGTATGGACTGAATTGGCTGGGGTGCTTGCTACCAAAAATGCGGGAATGCA
This sequence comes from Plumapathes pennacea, assembly GCA_964036295.1. Classification (NCBI taxonomy): domain Eukaryota; kingdom Metazoa; phylum Cnidaria; class Anthozoa; order Antipatharia; family Myriopathidae; genus Plumapathes; species Plumapathes pennacea. The sequence goes on from OZ038468.1 coordinate 5,464,987, forward strand.
CTTCGCAGATGAAGTCAGGTGTCATCAGTGGCGGGTATACTACAAAATCGTACTGTTTGTCGGGGAAGAACTCTTGTCGAAGAAATTTATAAGCCAGTAGGAGATCTTGAAGGTCTGTGGTTTTTTCTTCTGTATCTTGGATGTGATGGAGGAAATCTGTCATTCTATCATCATGACAATTTGATTTGAGAGTTGTTTTTTCAGACATCAAAGCTTGAATTTGGTCAGCTAAGTGCTGGCCTGTGACGCCATAATCAATAGACGCTTCAAAGTTTAGCACGTCCGCCACGACTGACATGACGAGGGTAAAATGAAGTTAAACTTCGGTTTCTTTTAGTTGTCTTAGCCGTCCAACGAGAGTGGCAGAGTCGTGGCGTGCCTTTAATTGTGCTTGGATGTCACGCTTGATGTCCTCGGTTTCTTGTTCTGAATCAATATGACAGTGGTGTTGCCCATGAGTTAGAGTGGTAGAGTTGCGTCGGGTACGGGGAATGGCTATGACTGAGTCGGGGTGAAAGATCCATTGATTGCCGCTGTGCGCGGTTTCAAGACATTCCAAACAAGGCATGCGAACGTTGTAGCCTACGTAGCGGTTGCATTTTGTGCAATGGATGTTTTGAATCACACAATAGCAGTTTGGACCCCACTGCCAATCACCTGTAAGTTGCACGGAACTGAAATAAAAATAAAAATAATGTAAGTAGATGAAAACAATGAATTGAAAAATGGTAAAATAATAACCTACTTTTTTAGAGGCATGGTAGAGGTGTAGTACCACGGCTGACAGTTATAACGATCGTGTGTGGACATGGCCCAGTGTTGATCGCGTAAACCTTTCACGCTCAAAACATGCTCGCAGGTTTTGCAGCAAATAACCACGACGGCTTCGTCTCGAAAAACTTGCCAGTCAATGCCAGCTTGAATAGGACCGTAACCCCGTCTTTTAACGAGTTTTTCTTGATTGTTCCATGCGGTTATTCGCATCCGTTTTTGTTGCCGGGTCATTGGCGGGTCTGGTATAGTCTGCCATTCATGATTATACATGTTTGCCATGTTGTTATTGCTTGAGTGAAAAATATTAAAAAGTGAAACAGTATTTATAATAGAAAAATGATACGTCACCCCCACGTGGGATGCCATCACGTCGGTATCCCACGTGGGGTGACGTAAGCAAAGATAAAAATAGTTGTGTTGATTTGTTTATAAAAACAGGGAGCGGGGAAGAATGAGTGCATACACGAAAATGAAGTCAATTGTGTTGCTCGTAGTTGCGCTGTTTCTGTATGTCTTTTTTGTTCTGAACAATGGTCAAAAGTTCAGCTCTCGCGATGCAGCATTGGCAGCATTTCAAAAGATGCAGAATACGCAGAATATGCAGAAGATGCAGAATGGTACGAAGAAAACTGTAATAACCCCGCCGCCGGGTTATGTACAGTTGCGAGTGGGTCCGAACAAAACGATTCCTGTCAAGAATGGTTCAGTCGAGTCGCTTGGAACCTTTGATTCGTTGGATGCAGCATTGTTGGTGTTTAAGAAGCTACAGAATACAACCCGGAAGCGTCGTGATACTGAATCCCAGCTACCGATTGCTGGTGAAGAGCAATTATTGCTGTCCCTTTATTGTCGCAGTAAGGTCAATACGTCCGAAACAGGCAAAAGGGAGTTTAAGGTTTGGTTAATGCGACTGTCAGAGCTGGAATGCTCCATGATTCGGGGCCAGTTTCTTCGCGCTGATTTCGATGCCATGTTGGAGTGAGTGATCAAGTGGATGCAGTGGCGAAAAGCCGTAGAGATATTTGACAAAGGTTGGGACAAGAAAGACTGGCCGTGCTACAAGTACAAGTACAGAATGTACAAGCCCGATTGTAAGCCTTGGGATTTGTTTGATAGTGATGTACTGCGTCGTTATGACATTCCTTGTGAGAAACTCTGAACTTGTTGAAAAAGTGATGTTAAAAAAGTGTATTTTAAAAACACCATGTTTGAAAATAAAAGTTTTTATTGTTCATCTTCGAATGCAGGACGCATTTTTTTATTTACAAAGTTTTGTAGCCATCCTTTGCCACGTTGTTTATCGAATGCCTTATGAAGAAAGCGACCAAAGAAACTGTTATCAATTTTTCTTTGCCGTTCTGTTTCCCGCCTTTTTTGCTGCCTTGCTAACTCTTTCCCATCTCCATTTATATCCACCACTCTGTTTCTTTTGCTTTTTCTTCTTTTTCATACGTCTTCTAGCAATGCCACCTCGTCGACACACCATGTTTTTAAAAAGTGAAAAATGTTGTTTATTCTTTTGCTTTTATAACAACACCACCAAATGCACAGCGTACATCGTGTTCAGCTTCGCGGTACAGTGTGGTCATTTCTTGTTGTTGTTCTTCGCTTGTCATATGATAAAATATCAGTTCTTGCATGCGTGGGGAGTAAGTCTTGATAAGTTCCCGCCGCCGGTCTTCAATAAAGCCTTGTTTGCTTTGTGGAGTGAGATAATTCCAACTGTGGGAATATTTGGGGCGATGTGTGGCCATGTAGTCTTGAAATTGTTGGTGACGGTCTGCAATGTTTTGACGCGCTATTTTCATTTCTTGTCTAAAATTCATTGTTTTAACTTACCCGACCATGACGCTTTCTACTTGATAGTTGTATTCAGCGTTGTATTCAGCGTATTCTGCTATGTAGGTATCGCAGCGGTTGCATTTAAGAAAATACAACATGCTCGCCGAAAGATAAATGTCGAATGAGAATAAAAGTAAAAATGTTTTTATTTATGATTTCTTTACAAATGTAGTTACATACAGAGTGGTAGTGGTGGTGGTCAAGTTCAGTTCTTCCAGTGTTTCTTTGAACAAGGTTTCTTCTAGCTGTTTCCACCGCTGTTCGATGAGATAGGCGTTTGGGTCGCTAGCACCTTTCATCTTGGCCAGTTCTTTTCGTTCCACATTCGCCCACTTGGTTTTCATTCGTGTGTAGATTTCATGCCAATGAGGGTAGTCAATGGCGCCACACACTAATTCTTTGGTCCAAGCTCGAGCCGAGGCGGTACGAAAGTCTGGGCAACATTCCGTTTCTTCGCTGCTTTGCTCGTTGTGCATCACGTACTTGGCAATGGCGTTGAAGAGGACGAAGCTGCGTTGGCTGGCGGTCTGTAATAAGCTTTTTTGGGGAACAAAGTCGAGAGCGACGATCGCTTCTTCTAAGAGAGTTCGTTCAAACTCTTTTTGTTGCGCTTCGTTTTGTTCTTGCTCACGCTCTTCTTGGTCTCTTTCTGTGTATCGGTTGTGATATTGTTCGTTCATCCAGTCATAGATTTTTTTCCAATCTTCATCACAGGGCTTGTAACGAATGAAAGAGTTTTGAGTGTATTTCGGAAATACACAGCGAGGTTTGGAGTTAGCCATAGTGATGAAAGCAATGGAAAGAGAAAACATTGACGGCGCAATGTGGAAAAAGTAGAAAAACGTGATTTATATATAGGGTTTTTTCCGCTAAAAATAGCTTGCACCACGTGGGATGATGTATATAGGTTTTTTCCCGATAAAAATAGGTTGTTGTTGACATTAACCCCACGTGGGATGATGCATGTGCTACTATGTGACGTCATCCCACGTGGGGTGATAAAAATAAAAAACATGCTGACGAATCCTCTAGAAAATATGTTAAAAGCGTGACGATATAAAAGAAAAATGTTATTCAGTGACATGGCTCAGGCGATGCTGGATGCGAGTGATTTTATTCCTTTGAATAAAACACCGCGTAAACGAAAATTGCCAGATGGGCCGGCGGCGAAAAAGTCAACAAAGAAAGCAGCGGGAAAGAAGAAAAAGGTGGAGAAGAAGACATCCGGCGCTGCCGGAGCCAGTGATGGCCCCCCTCTTGGAAAAGTTATACCGATTGACATGCTCGTCTACGAAAAGAGAAGCGCCCCCTGGTACGACAACTGGCCCTGGGTCTACAAGTCGAAAGGAAAGCGTATGCATGCAGTGACTGGTGATCTGATTGAGGCGTCCAAAGGTGTGTTTACAGATCCCTACGAGGGAATTATTTTTACAAGCACATCATGGTTCGACGATCCATGCAAATATATACCATGGTACAACGTGGCGCCTTCGTGGTTAAAAGGACCTCAGGAAAACTACCGAAGAAACAATCATACCCTGAAGATCAGTATTCTAGCCCCCTTTGGCCCCAGTCCGCCTCTAGGTGTGGGATATTATGAAAACGAAATGAAGAAGCGTGCAGCGGCTTGGCTGAAAGTACCCCCCAGTGACCCCGATCTACGGCAAAGTCCTCAGTGGTACAATGAAGAACCGTACCACTCTGGTTTGTCTTCGAACTCGCGAATCACCACAATCTCTTTCAACAGCTTGTGATACCGTTCGCAGGGATGCAAAGTGCGCCAGAATGATATAGGTCCCGTCTCTGAATACCGGAGTGGCTTTCCGTTCTCGACCATTGGTCCTGCAAGTAGCATAACCCCCATAATGCGATGGGAGCGGTACGTGTTGAACGGGAAAACGTGTCAGCCTCCAGAATTACGCGATCATCCTTGCGATGATCCTTATCCTTATCCAGCCTTAGTGCCCGAGTCAGAAGCGGAGGCGGCATTACCGTGGTACGACAAATATCCGTGGATGAAGATTGCCTGTGTTGATCCTCGCACGCCCGATTTGACGCATGACCCGTTTCGTCGCGCGAATGTGCTCAACGGACAAGAAGTGTTTCCCCCGAATTGAATGCACCTGGCGAAGGCGATTGGTACGTGTCGTTGGCCAAAATTAAAGAGCGGGAGAAGGAGATGCCTAAACTGAGAAAAAAGAAGAATAAGAAAGTGGAGCCCATGAAAGGGATAGGTTTTCGGGTGCTAACTGAAAAGGAGATTCATGTGAAGCGCAAGAAATGGATGCGTAGTGAGAAAGATCAAGAAAGGATCCAGTACGAAGACATCAACGGAACGCGCAAACTGTATGTGAACATTGCGTGTCCTGATGGTGAGCCAGGATGTGAAGCTCTGCATAGCCGTGCTGCCACCCCCGAGGAAACCGCCCAGTGGAAATCACAATTCAGCGGCGTGTTTGGTGATTATAAGAATATTCCAAAAGAGTTTTTGGAAATGATTCTCAAAGGGTCCGATGACAAGGGCGTCTACTATTGCACGTTTACGAAGAAGTATTTTCGAAAAATGGCCACGGCTGCATATCGGCTGTTCTATCCTATTGATCTTCAAGAACTGGTGATGAAAAGAGATTTCTTGTCCAGTATCGAAGACAAGGAGATACAAGAGAAGACACGCGAGATGATCATAACGTCCCCCTACGCTATCTACTATGGTGAATATTCAGATCTGAGTATGGATCTGCTGGAGGAAATCACCTTTACGGGTACCGTGGACGAGTACAATGTGTACAGTTCAAGTAGCCAGGCAACCCTCTTTTCCATGTCGAGAGGTTTTCAGGAGTTAGCACGTCGGTCTCTCCTTACCTACGAAAGCGTCGAGGAAGCCGTGGCAGCGCTGGAAGCCATTCCGCCACCCCCTCCCCCATCATCACCAGAAAAAAGAACGGGTCTCGATGTCGTGGAAGACGTGTGTGCCATTCCAGAAGAGATCTTGAATGCGACAGATACGACTAAGGAGATCAACGAGCGGGTAGCAGAAGAAGAGGATTAGCAGAATGGTCTAGAAGGCATCAATCAATACTGGGGACAGATTGAGCTAGAGAAGACAAAACAGCAAGTGGAGACTAGCAAGAAATGGTGTCAAAACATCCGAAAGGAGATTGAAGCGATGGAAAAGAATCTAAGAAATTACAAGATGTGGAAAGACAAAACTGTGGAGGAATTGAAGGAGGGGTACCATGAACTGGATTACAAGAAAGAGCAGTTGGAGATCTTTTTGAATGATGGAAAGCCTGTGGTGAAATTGCCTGAAAAAGACATCATCGCCCAAATGGCTACCGAGGACTACGAGGAATGGAAAAAAGAAAAGAAGGAAAAACCCAGCAAGGCCTATGAAGAATGGCGTGGGGGGTGAGACGAGGCTGCGAAGAATTCACTAGAGTTGAGTGAGAGTCGGGATCGCCGTCGCACATTGCGCCAGCAAATAATTCGGAGTCGCGCCATTCCACCCTTGATGCATTGCTTTTGGGGAATTATCGTGGAAGAAATGCGAGCAACTATTGTTCGTTTTTGTCGCAGTGCCTGTTTGGGTTGTCGTTCTTCTTCCTGGAGGTTGCATGACGCATGCACTCGGTCTATGCGTTCTGTCTGGAGCGAGCATGCGTTTCAGATTTTGAATGAACTGAATCTGGCCAGTATGGAGATGATGTGGAATGGAGTGATGGAACAGCACAATCTCGATGCTGACACGACCGAGAGCATTTTAACCATTGCACCCCCAGCGGATTTGATTCACATGTGGCAGCGGGAAACACGTTGTGACCCACCCCCCGTCACTTTGGCAGCCATGTATGATGTGATTGCACGGCAAGTGCCTGACCCTCCCCCTGAAGGTTCTGCGCTACTTCAGGATTTCCCTACCACATGTGGCGCTTCAAGGGAACTGTTTCATCAACTGAATCGCCGCGTGGATGTGTTCATGTCTGACTATAAAGTGTCTGACGTTTTTTGATGAGCATTTGGGTGATGTGGTGAAAGAGTTGTCAGAAAAGAGTCAGTAAAGAGTCATTATTTTTTGTAAAACGATGTTTTTATTACAAAATGTAAACTCGCCGTTTGCGAGGATCTTTATTAAAAGATACATAATGGATTCCTTTGCCTATCTGTGGTCGTTTGCTTTGGGTTCTTTGAGCGACTGGGGTGAGGGGGAGAGGGGGGATATGGCTTCGGGGTTTGCGTGTGGCTGCTGGGGTGCTGGGAGAGGGTTTTTTGGGCGGGGCTGTGGCCATGACCACGCGGGGTTGAGCGGCGGCGGCCGGTTGCTGTTCCTGATGCTCTTGGAATTTTTTCAGTTCATGCATAAAGGTGTCCCGTTTTTGAGATGGTGAAGCGGCCGGATTGTCCAGGATAGCCTGGAGACGTTTGCCTGTGGCTTGAGCATTGTAGTGGCGTTGATCAGGGGTCATGCTCATGGGAGCGCTCCATTCGGGAGTGTCATAACGTTTTCTTTTTTGGGAAGAGGGGATCACAATGGTTTCGGTCATTTTTTAAAAGGCGTGTTTGACTACTTTTCGAATACCCCAACGCAAGACCACGTGTAACGGAAATCCTCCTGTTTGTTTATTGCCTCGGAAGAGAGACTGGAGTCGACAGCGCTGCGTTTTGTGGTCACAGGCAGTTTTCCAGGGCATGTCCCAATATTTGTCGTTTCACACCTTTTATGAGTTTGGGGGTAGGGGAAGGGTGCCCATTTTGATGTTTTGCAGGACTTCCTGGGCGGCACGCAACTGTTGCGGACCAGCGCGTATTAAGAGGCTGGGGTCGTGTTCAAGGTTGCATAAAAAATGCTTGTGTTTTCGCATGAGAGGGGTGGGGCCACGCCGCGGGCTCGCCATGATTGATGTTTTTAGAAAAGAGGGCTTGGTATTTTATAGAGTTAAGGACGGGGAAAAGAGTCGGGTGGGGCGATGCTGTTCACTGGGAATTAAGTTGATGCGAAGGCGGCAGTCGTCATCGGTGTCCATGGCGAAATCAATTGTAAAGTTCGAGTAAGGTTTGCGATGGGTGGTGCGTCGAATCCAATTCATGATTTCACGTACTTGTTCTGCGGTGTAACTGCTGTGTAAAAATCGTCGGATGACGTCCATGTTGCGAAGTTCAATGATGAAAATAGCTACAGACACATTGCGAGCTATGTCTACATTGTGTTTTCCTTGGTGATAGGGGTTTTGGGAAGTCATAATGGTAGTTACACCCTGATGATGTGATTTTTCTACGAATATGCGTTGAATGGTATCGTCATTGACGGCTGACCCCATTTGATCGTCTAGGACCAGAATGCACACTTCGTTCTTGGGCGTCTTTTGGGGGAAGTCTTCTTCAATGGATTCGGGGAGTCCCTCTTTGAATTCCACGCCCATTTTTTTCAAGTAATCATAGGCGGGTTGCCAAGAACCGTAGCGGAACACAATTTTGGTGACAGGCCATTGGAAAAACTCTTTTCTCCGTTTAAAAATCTCTGTAATGAGAGTGGTCTTACCACTGTTGGAAGGTCCAGAAACGAGAATGCGCGCCGGGTGTTTGAAACGCAAGTCGAGTTCATGTGCATGTTTTTTGATGGTCTTGGGATAGGTCAACTGTGACGTTGCGCGTCGTTTAGGCATGACACTGGGAATGAAAAGAAAAAATGAACATTTTTATTTATGCATTTTGTAGGTACAGGTTTGTACTTTGGCTAAACTAATATCAGAAATAACATCCTGGGGGTCTAAATCGGTGCTGGCCAAGTGAGCCATGTGGCGGTCGTTTTGGACGAATGCGAGAGGTTTCAGATAGGGTAGAGATTGAAAATCATAGCGTCCTTTGAGACCGCGTTCGGCAGCCACCACGATGCAGTAATAACCGCACGCATTGCTCATGCCCTGGTATTGAATTTGATTTTGATGCGAAGTGGAAAAATGTTTTTGGAAACGATTGAACCAGGGGTTGCGATACTGTTGGAGATCTTGTCCGTAACTGTCAAAGATGTGCAATTGACAGGGGTCGTCCGCTCCCATGAGAATCCAATGTTCCCCCGACTTGGACGCCGGATGAGTATTGACCACGAGCAGCCAGGGTCGAAAATGTCCGTGTGCGTCTAGGGGGAAAGGGGATGGGAGTTCATCACAGGCAAACACACCTCGAAACAGGTGTTGTGTGAGAGGGTGCTGGGATAAGAGTTGATTGATTTGATCGGTCCAGAGGGCAGTCACATTCATGTTTTTTCACACACGGTTTTGGAATTCCACGGAGCCCAACATGTCCAGTTTCAGTAAAGCAGTGTCAAAGAAAAGAAGCAAAGCTTTGAGTTTCTTTTGGGCACCTGCTCCGTTTGGACCGTCAAAGTAGAGTGTGAATGACTGCGTGCCGTGGGGTTGTTTATAGATTTGCGGGTCTGCTGGGCTCTCAGCGGGGGTGAAGTTGAAGATGATGAAATGGTATTTTTGGTCAAATGTTTCTTGAGGCATGTAAATACCATCTCCAGTGTTTTCATACATTTTCATGAATCTGCGATAGGGTTCCGCTGGGTTTTCTTTCAAGTCAATCACGTCATAGCCACCATCTCCATTGGTTTCCACTTTTACCAGATTGTGTTTTCCAAACGTGTAGGGGTTTTCTTTCCGCCCGTTGCCACCTTCTGGATCGTCTGTAGCGGTGTCGGGTTTTTCATAATTGACTTGGGGCTGGAGCATCAGCACAACGTAATTGGGCATCACTCCCACCCTGGCGTTGGGGATGTGATACTTTTTCACACCATTTGTGATGTTGTAGTCTTTCAGTTCCGATCGTGTGATCACTTAGGCGGCTTTGCGGCCGCCTGGGTGGGTCAGTTCTTTTTCAAGGGGGGCTACGTGGGCTGGGTTCATGATGGCTTTATGTAATTCAATGAAGATTTTCTCATCGTCATTGATAGGCACTAGTTTGCCTTGCCATGCTTTGGCGGTCATCAGGGGCCAGTTGTTGTTGTGAAAGTGGATTTTCAGGTCTATTTCCACATTGGGTGGAAGGAATTCAATGCGGGCCAGTTCGGGAATCTGCTTGAAAGGAATGACGAAATCACTTGATCCCAAATATCGGGTTTTGTTTTTACCAGTACCACCCGTTTTGGTCATCCACTGTTCCCAGCGATATTTAAATACTAATGTGCCATCATTTACACTGGTACCATCTGCCACACTGTCATTTGTATCCATGTCTAGGAATGGAGTGTAGCCCTGTTGCCGCCCCCAACTCTTTTTGTCTGCTTCGCTCATGTAAAACCAGGCGTACCACCATTCTTTGTAGCCAAAATCCTTGGGAGTTGGAGTTCCGAGTGATTTTCCATTCAATTTTATTTCCATGTGCGAAATGGAGGAAGGAGCAGTATTTTGAACTGCTCCAATGAGATGAGTGGTCCAATCCTCGTCGATTTTCTTTCCATCTGCTGACACCAAGCCCAATCGTAGTCTCAGAGAAGAGCGTTGCAAATTAATGCAATGTGCTCTTTTCAAACGAAAATGGAGGGGCTTCAAGGAATCATTGAGAGGGTACACTTCTTCCCTTTCAAAAGCGTACAAGGTGTCATTGATGGGGGGAGGACTGAACAAATTGAGTCCGGGATTCATGAGTGTAGTGGTAACAGGTGTAGCCGAGACTGCTTTTCGGCGAGATGGGGCTCGCTTGCGACCTCCTCCACGCTGTTTAGGCATGATTAACAAATGAGGGTGACAGCATTCTATTTATACATTTTTCTTACAACCAGATATTATTTGTTTTGTATCCCTTTTTCATCTGTTTTTTCATTGTTGCCATTTTTGCATAGTCTCTGGCTGTTAGCTTCTTTCCCTTCCCGCGCTGTTTTTTTCCTTCCAGAAAGTCGCGGGCCCTGGTTTTATTCCCCATCACACTGCCTAAATAGCCTTTTCCTTTTTGCCAATTTCCGAAGAAGGGGGGTGGTCGTCTGTAATTGACACCTTTTTGTTTTTTGGCGCGTTTCCTTTTCCGACCTCTGCCTGTTTGCATCCAAGAAGGACCCTCTTTTTTAATAGCGGTGGCGGTTTCTGGTACAGGGGTGCCTGCTGTTGTACTTGTAGGTACAGTGCCTAGTGCAAGTGTTGGTAAAGCGGGGGCAGCAGCAGCAGCAGGTGTAGGAGCTGTCATCATGGGTAAAGAGGGGGCTGCTTGGGGGGCGGCTGGGACACTGGGGACCATTCTGGGTGTTGCTGGTATAGCTGTTGCAGCTGTTTTGCGGGCAGCTGGTAACGTGGGCGGGGTTGCGGCTGGGGTGAATTTGGGTTGGACGGCTTGTTCAATGGGCGTGGTCGTGGAAGGTGATGGAGTTGCATCCTCGGATAAACTTTTTAAATCTTTTGCTAAGCGACCACTGGACACATATTGTTTGGCTTGTTTTTCAAGTTGTCCAGCGGCTTTGGCGGCAGTTCCTGCCAGATCTCTCCAAAATCCATCCCGCGCTGTTGGGGGTAGGCTGAGGCCCCATAATTGTGACGGTACTTGAACATGTATCGCATGATGATGGTAAAATGGTAAAAATAAGGAACGTGTACCTCTTATTTATAGGCAGATTTATGTCTCTTTCTTCTCTTTCCACTCAATTTGTAAAGGTTATTAAAATTGGATCCGGCTAAAAAGCCACCACCCCACAAGTCCGCTATGGGTTTGGCCTTCCAGGACCGGACGTGCCAGGTGCTTCCATGATATTTCTTTCTCTTTCTTCCCGATGTCACTGCTGATCCTAATTCTGACGCATTACTGGCTAAACCTGCAGCGAAACCAGCAGGACCTGCAGAAGTGCTCATGAGTAATTTTGCTGCTACAGCGCTTCTTTGCTTTTTCCGCGATTGAGTGTAGTCAAGCCCGCATTGACGTCGTTGTTCTTCCGAGTCTGGACCCAGACTGGGAATGACTAGGGAACCTGCTTGTTGAAACCATCTTTCCACATCACTCATACCACCACGTTGAGCGCGTTTGCGCTGCTTGCACTTGCGTGGTTGTCCTTTAGCCATCTTTTTGAACAAGTCTTTTCTATTTTGTCTTTTCTTTTATTTATATCCTTGGCAATCCCATGGCTGACAGTATCGCTTTACGTACTTTCACATTAGCACTTTGTGCTTTTAACATACCTTTAACACATCGAATAGGGAATTTTTTACAGACAGAGGCAGCTATGAATGGATTGCCACCACGCTATCGACGCTTTCAACGGCGTTGTTTACGTTTACACATGTTACAAGCTGTTCAAGTATTTGGTTAGCGGGGTGTTGTCAACAACGCCTTTAAAGGCTTGTTTGGCCAATAGACGACCTGCTGTGGCAAAGGTGGGGCTTGGTCCACTTAAAAACATGGACATGACTTCGGCCACATCATCAATTTTTTGGCGTTTGTACTTACGAACAGCACCCCCTCTCTGTTTACGACGGACAAGTCGTTTTTTGCAATGTTGTCGACGCTGCTTTTGTTTACGCATAATGACCAGTATTTTCATTCGTTTCTCTCTTATTTGTTTTTTACTGCATAATGATTTGGGGGCGGCGACCGCGTGATACACGCACACGGGTTCTGCGTTTGCGACCTCCTCCATCGTGTTTGCGTTTTTCTTGGACAGGGTAGGGACGAATGGTACCAGAGCCCACTTGACGGCGTCTCTTTTTTCCCAACACCCTTGTGGAACGTGTTTGAGGGTAGAGGGGTACGCCTTGCAGACGGTTGTACTTTGAACTGATTTCTACCATGGTGCTTTTGTTTGCTAATGTATTAAGGGGTGACACTCTTATTTATAGATATTTTTTCGTCGGATGTGTAATGTCATGAAAGTGGTGGCAGTGTCGCTGGGGGTAAATTCCAGTGGATGCCCGTCTTCATCTTTGAACCAAATGTGAAAGTGATGGAAGGTACCCGCTCTAATGGGGACATAATGAGGGTGATAGACCACGTATTCGTGGGCCGGCTTGTCGGGGTTGAGAGGTGGTAAGACATCCATGAAGAGGAGAGGTTCTTTTTTACCATTCACATTACTGTTATGAATGAGATCAGAATAAACGCAGATTTGGTGACGGACCACATTATTTTGATTTTCATAATATTCCAAACTATGGCGTCGAATGATGGGATCAATAGGGTTAGCACTGGTGGAGTGGCCGTTCTTGGTTAGGGGCAGGAATTGGTCCAGAGGCTGAAACAGTCCGCCGGGGGGAGAAGTGATACCCAGACTGGTTTCCTTTTCTTTGGTCAAATATTGGAATTCCCCATAAGATAAATGAATGTAATAGCCCGACAATTCAGGGGCACGTATACCCACACCTAGAAGCTAAAAACGGGTTGACAAACAGAATGAATTGATTCGACATATCGTGAAGAATGCAATAATGTGCAAAATCTTGATGATTGTGTGCTTTCGACGATAAGCGTAGAAATCGTGGTCTAAAATCACCACAAGCATTTGTGGTAATTTTAACAATCATATCTACCACATCGTCGGCCACCTCATACTCTCCTGAAGGTAAGGTAAACAGTACCACTTTTCGATTCCCTAACCATTTTCCATGTGGTTCTGCTTTGACTTCAATGGCCAAAGTGTCTAGACGAGATGGTATAGGTCGATTGCTCACAGGAGGGCGCCGCATCAGCAGCCATTGTGCTTTGCGTGAGTCCAAGGCGCCAAGCGTTGATATTTTTTTGTGAGGTATAAACGAGTTGGGAATCGTCAGGGATTTGAGAGCCACTTCTGCATCCTCGGAAAAAGTAACACTGTGGGGAAAGGGTGCAATAAAATTCCCGGGCGTGTTGGTGAAGGACAGCGCGTGTGCCACATTGCTGGCTAAAAAGAGGACATCAAACATGCTGAGAAAAAATGAATTTTTTTATTTACGCATGTTTATTTATACTTTTTCGAAAATGTAATTGTACACGGCTGACACCTGTGTCTCCCAAGGTTAATGGTTGGCCGTGATCATCTTCCCACCACACTGTAAGAGTCTGCCGTATTTCAGGTTTCATAGCTTTATAGGATACGTTCATTTCTTCCCAATGTTGTATAGGCGCCTCTGGTACTAATCCGGGATTCTTAACCACAGCCAATAAAGAATCCTCAGCATTATTGACTATTTGCGATCGAATAAAATCACCATGCAAATAAAAACACTGTCCAACTCGCTGTGCCTCGCGCGGCCCCCAGAGTTCACTAGTCGGCCAGTCTGGTGGTTGATGGTCAGGATGAAAATCATCGACTATTTCTCCAAATGTCTCGTTCAAATTGGCGGCAAAGGGGTCAAAAAGTAAGGGGCCAGCGTGAAAATGGTCCAGCGGGTCCATGTTAAAAATGTAGGGTGGTCGGGATGCCACATCCCCCAATAGTCCACCCCCAGCCCGCCATGTAGCCTTGAACGTGCCACAAAGGCGTTCGTGATGGGTCGAAAATGACCATGCGCCCCTTTAGGGTCTACGTGGCGCGCCCACGGATCCCAAAACCATGTTCCCCCATAAAAATAATTAATGGGATCGCGAGAGGCAAATCGTAGGCAGCGTTCCAAGTTGCGGTTGATCTGGATAACAATTGTCTGATCGGGAGTGGTTTCTTCGATATGACCCAATCCAGGTACATAAGCTTTCTTGAACATTAAGCTAGGTTTTTGATGAGGAAGGTCCTCGTAGACGTCATTGATTTGTCGAATTATTTGTTCTGCCACATCCTCGCCTGTGAAGTAAAGTCCCGGCTTCAGTGACATGACTAAAAGATGTCCTAGGGGTCGCGCCTTTTTGATCCAATCATCAGCAGGGTGAGTAATCCATCTGGCATAAGACCCCAGTTTCATTTTCTCCCACTCGGGAAATTGTTGAAACCCGTGAACAGCTTTTCGAAGTTTGCTTATCGTACTCTCCCGCATCCATACCCATGCGTGTGACTACCCATGTCATGGGTCTTTGAGGTTGAAACCAGGTGGTTGGCAAGCTTAATTCTTGGACACCAGCTTCCCATCCTGTGAAATCCGCCGGTTTGGGCAGTTGATTAGTAAATTTTTGGGGAGTGTTTATCCCTGCATATCGAGCATTACTGAGCAACTCAACGATGGGAGTCACCATGTTTTTAATGATGTGTTCCTTTTTTCTTTTTTGGTTTCCTTTTATAGACTGTCCCAGGCTCGTTTGTTGCTAGGTCGTTTTGTGACATAGACTACCACTGTGGTGACTCCCCAACCAAAATCAATTTCTTCTCCTTCCTCGTCAAAAAATTGAAACGAAATATCTTTAATGACTTTATCTTCTGTCTGTATAGGAATAGGATTAGCAACGCGGTGTGTATATGCCGCGCAGTTCAATCGTTCTTTGTCCCCCAGATTAGGAACAATGGCCAGCAAATCTGACAAGATACTGCCGACAACCACATTTTTACCCAGGGTGGAATACAGCAAAAAACGACCAATTTGTTTGTCACTTGTGGTGGTAGCGCTTGCATTCATCAAAATAGCGTTGTTTTCCTTAATGGATTGTCTAGTGCCGCTCCGGTCAATTTGTCCGTCGGAGGTGCACATGAAAGGGCTGTCTAGATAGCTGCCCCGCGCTGGCAATTGATTTTCCTTGACCAGTTGACCTCCCCGCACCCCTTGATCAGTCACCAACAATCGTCGCGGCAACAGGTCATTAGGGTCTTGTCCAAAACGAAGCAGTTTTGCCATGGTCTCATTCACCCATATCTTGTAATCGTGTCTTGAATGGTGATCCGTTGTTTGTTGACAAACGACCCATCAGCGTTTCCATTTTCAAAAGTAAACCGCAATTTTTTAAAGTGATTTAGAGGGAAGGCGCTGTACGTCTGTCGCATCATCTGCATGAGCACTTGATAGACGTTTTTGTAGGGTTTATTGTTTTCCAGCGTGAACAGGACGGAGCGTACCTGTTTCTTTTTTTGACCCTGACTGTCTGTTGTTTCACATCGCAAATATTTTGAATGCTCGTTCATTCTCAAATTTTTCCAACTGATATTTTTGGCGCCATCGTATCCGCCGGTCACCACCGAGGTGCCTTGATGTCGCGATGTTTGCGAGAAATGGCATTCCACGAGGTAGGAATAGACACTCATCACTTGCACTTGCATTCCCGTCAAATCAATGGGATACGGCAGTTTCACATTAAAATTAGCAGGAGTGTTGACTTGTCCATTATGCGATTCACCATTGCTAAAGAAAGTCATTGTCTGTCCCTCCACATTGTGAACACTCATCTTAGATTCTTTTTAGGGATCCACGAGTTATACTTATCCGGATACCCTACCCACTTGATCAACACTTCGGTTACTTTCTTACCCCTGATGTTTCGCCGTCGTTCGTCTAAAACTTCTTCTACAGCAAAATCCTGTTGGGGATCGTAGGGAACCTTTTGTACTTCGTCTCCGTAAAATTGACCTTCGAGTACCATCCAATTCTTCCACTAAATAACGAAGGTTTCCTAAAGTACGCACCACGCGATGCACTTGATACAAAGCTTCGGTCCAGCGCCCGTAATAACTTCTTTGAAACACATTAGCTTTGGCAATGCTCAAACGAACGTAATCGCCCACACGTAACTGAGGACGTTGAACGCGTCTGCCTTTTATACTGTACAGACGCTCGTACACTTGATATTGATTCCAGGTGGTCACATCCTGGGGAGCCATTCCAATGCTTGAATGTGGTCTTGAATTGTAACCTTTTACAAACTCCTGCAATTGTTTCACATAATTCATTTGACGTGTGTGAATGATGAAATTAATAATCTTCTGCTTAAATTCTCGATTAAAACGCTCCACAATTGCCGCTTTGTTCTCGCTAAATGTGCCATAGTGATGGATGGACTGTTCTTTCAACCACGCTTGCATACTCTTGTTGTAAAATTCTTTGCCCCGATCCGTGTGCAAGTTCGTGGGCTTGGTCTGCGCTTCGTCCACAATGGACTCGAATGCAGCCACGACAGCACTGCCCGTTTTGTTCTTGAGAGCACGCACATAAGCCAGACGCGACAATACATCCACTACCATCAGTAAATAGCGTATGCCCTCATTGTCGGGTGCCAGAGCTTGCATGTCCAACAGATCTGCCTGCCACGTTTCATGCATCCCCGTCACATAGGTAGGGTCCCAGCGATTGCGACGGGGGGCTGGACGCTCTTTGGTATAGACACGCTGTGTGCGCAGCCACGCTTTCGTTTCAGCATGTGGAATACCGTAGCGACGCTCGACCTCGCAAGTAAATACGTTCAGCCCCGAGAACGCCAAAGGACTGGCCGGATCCGTATACAGCGCAGAGAGAAATGCATTCCGATTCTTGCGGGGTGGGGGCTGGTACGTCCATTGTTTCGAACGATGGATCTCCGCCATTTTTTTTAGTCTGCATGTTTTTAAGAACAACGCGTTCTTTTATGGAGGACGTTGCGTGCCGTAAGGCAATGTGTCAATCAATCAATCAATCAATCAATCAATAGTTTATTTAGCACCGCATTTAGCTTTGTTACATTACTACAAAAGAAGTTACACTTATTAATTGGTGCAAGCTAACTGTAATAACCATAAGGCTAGCCTGGGCAGTTAGCTTACTAAATAAATTTATACATGAATAAGGTCAAAAGATAAGCGAGTATCAAAAGAGTAAATAAATAATCAATTAGATAATTAGTCATTAACATAATTAAAGTAGAAACTGAAAATAAGGTTAGGTAATGAAAAGTGTCAAAAACACACACATACAAACAGGGCTTACTTAATATCTGTGATACTTGAATGATAATAATAATATACATTGAGGTGAATGACAGGTAGTATAACAAAGTAATATAAATATTATGTACATAATAAATATCTCATGAGATAGACTCAATATAAATTGGCAATTGTGAAGGACAATTTGTTGGAAAAAGCTTCTAAACAACAATAATTGTATATATGAATAATATTATACATGTAGTGATTTTTAGTAGCAGGAGAACTTATCCATAATTAGTTCTTGCTCGAGGAAGACAGTATGATGATCTTGAAGCAAGTCTGGTGTTATAGTTGTTTTTGGTGTACTGGAAGAAAGAATGAATCAAACACGTCAGGAAGATTTCCTGAGTGATAGTCATACATAAACATGGCATTGTGAAAAAAAAAACAAGATCATGGAATTTAAGCAGTTTAAGTTTAATAAAAAGAGGATTAGTATGCTCTTGATAAACAGAAAATGTTATCAGACGAATAGCCTTTTTCTGTAGGATAAATAAGGGGTTGACTGTGGTGTAGTAAGTGTTGCCCCAGGCTAATAAGCCATATGTGAGATAAGGATAGATTAGTGTGTAATAAAGATTAATAAGTACGTCAAGATTAACATAGTGTCTTATTTTTGATATCACTCCAATACTACGTTTGATCTTTTTTGAAAGATAGGAGACTTGGGCTTTCCAGTCTAAATGGCAATCAATTATCACACCTAGATAAGTAATACTGAGTTCTTGTTTCAGTGATTGGTCTTTCAGAGTAAGTTTAACATCATAATTTGTTTTCTTTTGGGGGGGATGAAATATGACAAAGCACGATTTTCCAATGTTAAGTGAAAGTTTGTTTGCACAAAGCCATTCATGGACAGATATAAGTTCATTATTAACAACAGATTCTAGTCTTGGCAAACTTTTGTCAGCATAAAAGAGGTTGGAATCATCAGCAAAAAGGTGGAATTTAAATATCTTCGAAGAGTTTTGGAAATCATTTATATATAGCAGAAAAAGTAGTGGTCCAAGAACTGAGCCTTGAGGAACACCACATGAGATGTGTCTGGTTTCTGATCTGATGTTTCCCAAAGAAACAAATTGCTTTCTATTTTCTAAATATGATTTAAACCAATCATTTGCTATTCCCCTTATCCCATAATGTTCGAGTTTTTGCAGTAATATGTGATGATTCACTGTGTCAAAAGCCTTGCTTAAATCAAGAAAGATGCCACAGGAGTAATTTCCACTATCAATGGCTCCCTGTACTTTGTCAGTGATTGATAAAATTGCCTGCAGTGTAGAATGATTTGAACGAAAACCAAATTGTTTATTGTACACTATTTTAGCATTATTAATGAAAGAAATTAGCCTTTTGTTCAGGATTTTCTCAAGAACTCTGTTGAATATGGATAGCAAGGAGATAGGGCGGTAATTATTTAGGCTAAGTTGAGACCCCTTTTTATAAATAGGAATAACACTAGCTAATTTGAAGCAATCAGGGACAACACCAGTGGATAGAGAAACATTAAATATAATTTCCAATGGCTTTGATACAGACCTTTCAGCAGCTTTAAGATTTTTACAGGTATACTGTAAGGGCCAGTAGCCTTGGATGAGTTCAACTTATCAATTTCTTCCTCAATCTCTTCAGGGGTGGTCGGATGAAGATATAAACTATTGGGCACATTAGGGGGCATGAATTCTAATGCTGTCTTATTTACTGGGGGGACAGATGCAGCCAAATTGATACCTATATTAGAAAAATGAACATTGAATGCATCGGCAATAGACTTGCTATCAGTGAGCTCAGTGTCATCCTTGAGTATTTTGTGTGGTAAAGTACTTCCCATGGGCTTCAGACTTATGATTTGCTTTATTCCTCTCCATATGTTCTTCAGGTGAGTTCTATTTGAATTAAAATATTTGTTATAGTAATTGATTTTACTGATTCTAGTTAGGTGGTTTAATTTATTTCTATATATTTTAAATTTATTTTGGTAGTATAGTGACCTTGTTTTAATGAATTTTTTATAAATTTTGTTCTTAACAATCAGTGAGGCTCTTATGCCTGAAGTTATCCAAGGTTTTGATATGTGTTTGATGTCTTTTTTGCTCAGCTGTTTAAGGGGGATATGTTTATCTACAATTTTAGATAATTTTGAGTAAAAGGCATTAAACATTAATGTAGCATTATTGCTATCTGGAATTTCTTGGTTCCAATTTACAGACTGAAAATCTTCTAGAAGACTAGAGTCGCTGAACTGGGAATAATCTCTTCTGAAAACTTTGAAATTCTTTGGTAAGGTTGAGAATTTATTTATGATTAGAAAATTGGGTAGGTGGTCGGTTAGATCATACACTATATTACCACTTATAGTATGATGGACAATTGAATTGAAGAAAATGTTATCAATTAAAGTGGCTGTGTGATGGGTTATGCGAGTAGGTTGCAATATGTGAGGGTTGAAAAAATAAGATCCCAAGGTATTTAGGAATTCATCAGTAGCAGAGTGAGAGTCTGTATTTAGAAGATTTATGTTAAAGTCACCCATTATTATACAATATTTGTTTTCATTATTTATTTTATCAATAGTGTGGTTTACAAAGGTCATAAATGCTTCAAGATCACTGTTTGGGTGTCTATAAACAACTCCACAGATAAGATTATGGTGGAGGTCACACTGAATTTCGATCCACAAGGATTCATAGTTGGGTGTAGATCCAGATAGGTCCATTCTTGTGGTGGAACTTAATTTTTCAGAAATAAAGAAACCCGTTCCTCCGGCATTTGATAAGCTGGGTTGAGAAACAAATGTATACCCAGGAATGGTATGATTATTTACTTGCTCATGTGAAGATTTGTATTTTGTTTCAGTTAGTCCAATTACCGAAAAAGTATGCTTCAATTCAGTTAGCATCTGTGTAAAGTTGTCAAAGTTAGCATTCATGCTTCTTATATTGGAGTGAAGAACTGAAAAGTGATTGCTGGAAGTGCAGTTTGCAATTTCCTTACTATCTTGGAAATCACGAGTGGTATAGTAACTAAAGTTTGATTGTATAGGCACATTGAGATCAGGATCTATGCCAGAGAGATCATGGGTGGAGTTCACAGAGGATAACCGATCTAGATGAGGTAGCATGTTAATTAAGTCAAATGACATGATGTTTTGGTTAATTGTTTATAAAATTAACTGTAATGGCTCTATCAAGAGAACCATACAATAAGGACTAGTTGACAATGTCATCACAGTTACAGTTAGTTACAGTTACTTATCTCTAGCAGCTGCATCGTAGATCTTCTTAAGGTCATCTTCGTGTTGGATACATTTCACTGGACTAGATCCATCTCTTCGAAGTAGAATTTTACCTGCTGAAGTCCAGATAAATTTGAAGTTCAGTTCCCTTTTAGCTTGAAGGCAGCGATTGAACAGTTTCCTGTTATGGCGAGTCAGGCTCTCTCCTATATATATTCTTCTCTCAGTGGTTCTGAGCATACCAATGTCTCTTGTGGTTTTGTCATGGAGGTTTTTCCTTGCCTTGTAGAACTTGTCCCGAATATCGCGTCGTGTAAACTTAACAATGATGGCTGGGTCACGAATGGTGGAGTTGTGATCACCATGTTGATTCCTGCCATGTTCACTCGGGAGACGATGGCTAATAGAAATGTCAGCATCAGCGACTTCGACTCCGATTTGATTCACAATAGATTGGACGATTTTGTAAGTGTTTTCATTAATCGTAGGTGGAATCCCGCGAATTTCGAGACAGTCTCGCCGTGAGTACTGCTCCATGTTGTTCATTTCTTGTTTCTGGAGCTCCAGTTCGTTGGATAAGCGAAAACACTCGCCCTGTAGTTGCTTGTTTTCCATTGAGATTTCACTCTTGTCTTGTTCAAGCTTTGCCATCTTCTTTGTAATTTCATCGAAGCTTGCGCTCATGAATTCAACCGACTTTAGGATGGGATCCAATTTCTTGTTCAGTTTATCTTCTAGGATTTCTTCCAAGACTTCTCGTGTTAGTGCCATTTCACATAAAAAGGTAGATAACAGGAAAAAAAAAAAGGAAAAAGGATAACAGAAAAAAGGTAGATGGTCTAGGTAGATGGGCAACTAAATAGCGAATATATCGAAGATATTGGGAGCCCAAAAAATTCCCACCATCTTGATCCCTGACCGCTGACATGGTCTGACCGATGGGAAACACAGCATGAGTGTCATAGGGATTACAATGGGAGGGGTGAGCACTTCCGTCCGACAAAAGACTGGCCACCATCATTCGCTTGCTAATGACCGCACGATACGTCTTGGTACGTTCCCGAGCAAAGACGCGTTTCTGAGCATTGTGACTTTCCCGCACAATGCTGTTGGGATAGACAATGTTAATGGTATGCGCATTAGCAGCGTCTCAAGGCGCCATACCAGCACTGACATCTTCGACCACATTGACGATTGTGTCACGAATAGTGTCCGCCGTCAGTTTGCGACAAGCGCGCACCGTTTGCGAAATACCGCGCACTTTCACTTCTCGATCCCCATTGTCTAATTCGTACGCATAATTCTTAGGGCCTGCACTGACAAACATCTTGATAGCGCGTCCCGGCTCAATCTCGTCTGTCAAATCACCAAAAAACTCTCCCGTCTTAATCAAGTCGCGCTGATCTCCTGGACCCGTAGTGAAGATGATGGAATCCGTGTCCATATACAAGACGCGTTTGTCCAGAGGGTTTAGGCATTCCACATACAATTTCTTGCGTGCCAACCAAGTGGTCCAGGCCGCAATGATGACAGACACGTGAGCGGGACACATAGCATCGTCCACATGTTCTTCGCGGTAATTATATACCACCATCAACATGGTCTGACCGATGGGAAACACAGCATGAATGTCAATCTTAGGATTCGTGGCCAAAGCCATCCATTCGGACACGTCCGTCAGGTACTCGGTTTGCATCTTGTTCGTTTGCTCCCCTTGCTTGCCCCACATACCGTTCAACGATTGTTTGTTAATCGCACGATTGCCTTCGTCACGCTCCATCTTCTCGGGGTCCAAATACACACCCGAATTGCTGCGTACGCAGCAATGAACGCAGCACGTTTTTCTTCCATGTCTACGCCAGCAGGCCATCCGCTAGCCTCTTCTTTCAATTTCTGAAACGTTTGAATATAACTGCGAAACAAATGATGCGAGCGTTGCGGATAATGCCAGACTTCCCATACTTTATGGATGCGATAGCCTTTGCGCAATGCCAATTTCACCTCTTCACTGACCCAGGTACCACGCAAACACCGCTCCCAAGGGGTGTGGTCACAATACCCCCGTTTCATCTCTTGAGCACACGTGCCACAGAGGGGGAACATTAGCTTGTTATTACATCGATAGGGCAATACTGCATTGTACAAATCACCTGGCGGTTTGATATCACACTTGACAAACCCATAGGTTTGATGTACATCGGCTTCGGTCAGGGTGTGATTCCAGTACTGTCTGATTTCTGGCTGGCCAATGGGATAGGGGTCGTGGTCGTCTGGATCCCAACTGCCCATAGGTTCGCTGGGGCCCACTGAGGGGGGTACACTGGGGTCTAAAGGCTCCATTCTTTCCATTCTTTCGTCACGACTTATGTTCAAATTACAATCAGGATACAGTGACTTAAAATCAAAATAGCTGATTTCTTCCTCAAGACCTGCGCTTGCATACAATTTGGTACAATCAGCAAAGTAGCTTTATGTTCACCCGTCTGTTGCTGTGTCTCAATATCATAAAACACAAAATTGACAAAATTGTCAATGTCTCCCTCCACTATTTGCTCTTTCAAAAGATCAAAAGATCAATAGGTTGATTGAAGGGGGACACACGTCTGACAGGTTCCAAGCGACCGTCTTTGTGTTTCTTCTTGTCCACTTTGACAAGGGGAAATGAAAACGTAGGCACAAAACAGTGGTGCCCCTCGGGTTGATTGCTTTCACACACGCGACAATAGTACTCTCCACACACGTGCGGAGGTTGATTAGCACGCTGTACATACTCGCGACCACATGTCTCACACAAACGCCATTGATTGGTGCACTGACCGTGATGTTTGTGATTTTCCAAACACTGCGGTCCGTAAAAATAGCGACGACAAATTCCGCACTGCTGTTCACGCCGTTTATTTGTTTGACGGTCTTGACAACATTTGCTCTTGCAAGCCTCGCACAGAAGAGAGCATCGATGATTCAACCGATGGTTGTGTGGTTTGTTTTGCAACTCGCAAAAATGTTTAGCCCCCATGTAGGATTCATTCAAGGGATAAACACGTAATGACCATCATGCAATACTAGATTCAAAATTTTTTGCGTGCGCACATCCTCTTCGTGCTGTTCCTTGAAGAAAAGAGCATGATTCATATTCGTAGCATAGACGCAAATGATAAATCCTTTGGGCCGCAAATACTGAGCAAATTTCACAAGTTCCGCTTGTCCTGACCGCTGATACACACCCACATTACAGGCCAAACACAATTCGGCCGCTTTCCGTTTCCACAACTCGGGATTGTTGCGCAGTCGTCTCATGCCCCGACGCACTTGTCTCCTTTCTTCATAGTAGAGCTACCATACACCAAACATCGAGCCAAACACATCTGATCGTCCGCATCGAGAGGTGGACACACAACACTTTTGTCACGTTTCAGATTGTTCATGATGTTCACACCGTGCAGTCGATTACCACTACCCCCCACCGGCTGTCGCATTGCTGTCACGTTGACAATAACTGTGTCGTCAATCTTGAAATCACGATGTGATTGCATCACCCGTCCAAATGTTTCATTGATTACCGTATCGGTCAAATGGTAAGCTGGCATAAACGAAACGCGAATCGGAATTTGCAATTGTCGCAATCGAAACGTTATCAGAGCGTAGTCATCGTTCTCTAAATTAGCTTCCGCCATGGCACGATGTACAAGCGCAATCAATGCCTCATTCAAATGCTCCATGTTAGTGTGCAAATCACCGGCCTCAATGGCCGCTAATTGTTGGGCCCTGGGATGAAATTGCATGTCATACTGCCGCACTCCAAATCGACGTGACTCACGTTCCGTGCGTCGTCGTAAATCCCATTCCAAATGCCCAGCTGCTGCTGCCTCCTCTCTTTCACCACCCCCCACTTGCATATCCATATCTTCTAAAGGGTCCATCATCTCGAGTGGTTCCTCCAGAAGAGCACCTTCTCTTATAAGCTCCTCCAGCCAATCATCATCATCATCATCATTCATAACCTATAAATAAAAAAGACTCATATCATACACTCATATTTTCGATCATGTCTGAGGACTGGAACTACAACAATACACGCGGACGCAAACGCAATACCCGCGTAGGATGGACTCAGAAAGTGAGGAACGCAAGAGAAGCAAAAAGCAGACGATATGCTCACGAAAGCTACAATCAATTTTGGAAAGATGCAAAGAAATGGATGACCCCTCCCCCTCACGTTCGCACGCACAAGCGCCGTACCCGTACCTGCCGCGATGACCTCTATGATCACTCTTTCCACAGACGGCCGGGATGGGAAACAGCATTTCAAACGTTGTACACGAACCAAATCAAACAGCGACGCAAGCGCAATGCCAGAGAAGCTGCTCACAGAGCCACTCAAAGAGCTCACAGACGCGTTATAAGAAAAACACTTAAAAACCTCCCCAACACTCTTGCTGCTGCAATGGCCTAAATTATTCTATAAAAAGACATCACATTAACATTATTGTCACTACTTCATCCTTATTATGTCAGAAGACTGGAACTACGACAATACTCATGCACGGGACGTGCGCAACATACGAAGAGTACGTTTTAACACGCCCAACAGCCGTGGTCAATGCAAAAACCGTGGTCGACGCAGAAACGACACCAAGTGGAAAAAAGCTTTCAAGGAATTGGCGCAAATGAAACACCGTTTCAATCAATTAAAACGGCGCAAAACACAGCGTGTTTCTACTCACACATGCGTTGTTCAAAAGACGGGAAGGCGTAGAAGACGATAAAACACTATAAAACAGCTGTA
Organism: Plumapathes pennacea; assembly: GCA_964036295.1. NCBI lineage: Eukaryota > Metazoa > Cnidaria > Anthozoa > Antipatharia > Myriopathidae > Plumapathes > Plumapathes pennacea. The sequence goes on from OZ038468.1 coordinate 5,490,385, forward strand.
CCACTTAAAAAGTACAATCACTTTCATCATGGACACGGCCAAGTACCGATTCAAGCAAGCATTGCACGACTACCTTCATGACCGCGATCTCCAAAAACTTTTCAATCGTACCTGCACGAGCGGACTGGCCATTCTTTTCCAATACTGCCGAGGTATTATCAAAAACATACATCACAGTTTAATCAGCATTCTGGCTCGCCGCATGAAAAAGTACTTGGGAATTACCATCCCCCCTCCGGGTTGTCACGTCACGGAAGAAAAAACCCATCAAGAGCGTGAAAACGCGATCATTCAAAACATTTTAGATGTGACTGACCGCTCTCCCAGCGTACTGGATGGCGACCAGATCGATGGCCCCACCCCACCCCCACTGGAAACTTTGTTTGACGTCACCACCATCACCCCCCAGGAATACATGACACTTCCACTTGAATCACTTGTAAAACATGTTTAATAAAAAACTTCAAAATTAACAGTTTTTCTGTAATCACTGAACAAACTCTGTTTTCACACATGGCGCTGTTTTTTAGCTGACGACTTTTCATCATCTTCTTCCTTTACATCACCACGTGGCATCAAAAAATTCACACTCGCTTTTACAAACCCGCCATGCACTCTCATACATATTTCTGGAAAAAATTTACAGCATCCCAGATGACATGGAAGCAACAGAGGGCCTATATCTGTATCATGACGACACTCAAACAAAGTGCCATCATCATACATACTGCATGCGCGACAACATCGCAAATCGTGCGCATCCAAAGCGCGCACTGCTGCCCAGGTCAGAAAACTCTTCTCGTCATAACCCAGGACTGCCCAGTCGCTGCGACACTGACTCATCATCCACCAACACCGGTCCCAGCGCCCCTTTTCCACTATCTTATCTTTCTTAACCTCACACAGATGCTTTTCACCAGGAAACAGCTTTTCGCAAGCCAAGCGCGACACTTCAATATTATTCAAGAACTTGCGACGCTTTCCCTTGGCCCACTTAAACTCTTTCCACTCGTGCGGTGCTTTAGAAGTATCCCCCATCTCTATTTGGGGAAGATCATTGGCTTTCCATCGACCGTCCTGAATAAGACGAGAAAACCAAACCATTAACATTACAACATTTTTCAGTTGCATTAGTTATAACTTAAATTAAAATAAAAAATACGCAAAGTATTTACCTCAAACATAGTTTCGGACGGCCCTGCCTCTACGGCATCTGAAATGGTATCTTGGGCGGGCTGACTTTGACTGGTCCCTCCTCTACCCTGATTGCGTCCTTGGAATGTCTATAAATTTAATACATTTTACAATTATTATCATTCGTGATGGATTACAACGCGTTAGCTAACTTAGCAAAAAATATACGCGCAACTACGAACATGGAACAAGGTGCCACCGACTTAATCCGAGGACTTCAATCGAATAATCAACCCGAAATTGAACACACACCAATGAGAGGACTTGACCCCCCGTACCCCGCCAAAAAGCACCATCTCCGGCAAAGAAAAAGAAAAGAAAACAAAGCGAATGGAATCGTGTCTTTAGCAAAAAAGGCAAACATAAAGCCCGCTACACGCCATTCGCCCCGACGATGAATGGAGTGATATATTTGATTGCTTATACCGTAACAGCCAAAAACGACGCAAAGATCGCAGAAGACGTCGGCAAAAAAATATCAGAAAAAAAGAAAACACTTGATTTCTTGCTCTTCCATCAGCCATGATCACAGTTTTTGTGCTGACTTCTCCAAAAACCGCTCTTTTTATAACAATAAGATGCTTACGTCAGACCCACGTGCAACAGCCCACGTGGGTTGTCTAAAAATACATGTTTGTCTAAAAATACATTGTTTGTCAAAAATAAAATTCTTGTGACATCCCACGTGGTATTATTTATTTCATAAATACAATAACGCGCTGTAATTTTTTTCACAGCATGGATGAAGTGCTAAAGAAGATTCAAACACGATTAGAAGAGCGAGAACAAATTCAAACTCGATTAAGATTGAAAGTACAATCACTCTCAACTCTCGTTGATTCACTCGAAAAAGAAATTATAAGGCAAAAACTTCGACTCCAAATCAGACGAAGGCGAAGGAAACAGCGATGTCCCAAAAAATGTCAAAGATGAGCAAACCGCTCAAACCGCTGAAACGCCGCCGACACTCCGACGAGAATGAACCGTCAGCCAAAAAACAAACAAATTGTCTGGCAAAATGAGTGGGGAAAAGATGTGATCAACGATTTCAACTGGGAAAAACACATTGATCAATCCCTTCTACTCTATCACCGCCAACAAGAAACGCTCACCGACGATGAAGTCAATGCCTACTGCGACCGCTACCAAGAAGAGATCGACTGGGTGAACTTGGAAAAAATAACACCTCCCAGCTGCTACAACGACAGCAGCCATGAAAATATGAAAGCAGAAATCCAGGAATTAAAAGAAAGCGAGGAAGGGAAAGAATGGCTAAAGAAAAAGATTGCTAAAGAAAAGCAACGACTAATCCAAGAGAAGCAACTATTGGAACTGGATATCAGCATGCTGAAACAAGAGATCACAGAGGACATGAAAGATATGTTCTATCCAGCTCCAGACATCTTCCCCGACTGGGATAATGAAGTCGAGCGTTTTCGTCAGTTGATGGATTGGGTCGATGAGTCTAAAGCAACCACGTGCGCGAAGACTTTGTATGGTGGATGTTTGGCCTGGCCAAGGACAGACCTGAGCTGGAAGAAGAAATCGTGGAGAAGCACTACATGAAGCCATGGTTTGAAGAGAAACTACAAGTCATTCTGGATTATGGATTATTTGAAAAGAACAAAGACAATCATGCATAAAACAAGTTTGTTTTATTTTGAAGTCATGTAAACAAACATGAATAAAAAACACAGTTTTCAAAATCAACTTGTGTTTACCATTTCTTCGTCCTTAATCAACTAAACTTAATTTATAACACGCTTCTTTAAACAGTTCTTGTTGCTCCTCCATCCAGTCGCTCTCATCCCAGTACTTGTTCATCAATTCAAGCTGGCGATCACTGTACCGTGCAGCCCGTAGAACGCTCATTTCATTCCAGATATATCGCTGCTTGTCGCGTTCTTTTCCCTTCACCCAGGGTTTATTAATAGCCGCGTCTTCTCTCCACTTTTTTCGCTGGTCATGAATCAAATCATGCAACTCTCGAAAATCAACCAAATCATCGTTAGCCGTCAACTCTTCGTATTTTCGTCTCCCCACATATTTCAAGCTGACTTTTCCAATGACCGCAGCAGGTCTTAATATTCTCCTTCTCTTCTTTACAATTTTTTCCTTCTTCTTCTCCTTCTCCTCTGTCTCTTCTCCCTTCTCCATTTTAACTTTCTTCGGAACCGACTCGCTCACCTCCATCTCAAAAGACAACAAACAACATCTGATTCAAATTTTATTTTCTGATTTCTATTTATGAACTCTTTTCGAAAATCGTGTGATGTTGTGTCAGAAGACCGCATAGTTTATAGATTTCCCGCCGGAATCGAACCGACCTCTCCGAAGAGAGTACCAGAAGAGAAATTTTTGTGTGCGGTCAATGTATGCACATGTTGTTTGCTTTTTTTATTTTTTACTTACAAGAAAGGCAAAAGATCAAAAACGACAAAAGGACAAAAAAGACAAAATAACTAAGAAAGGCCATAGTTGTGTTCGGCATCAGCTCTGCAGAAACAATGCTGAGCCCCATGCTGGCAAGTTGGCCGGTCAAACGCTGAACATGGCTGGCCCTCGTGGCTGGTCGTCGTTTCCGTCAGCGCGCTGAATGCGTCCAACAAATTTTGTACAGCCATTGCTGTCCCCCGGAACTCATCCTCCGTGATGATACGTGGCCCGGCTTCGTCCTCGGAATCCATGAGGATCGATCTTCCCTGTGATCGCCCCTCGCACCAGGCTTGAACAGGGTCGTCATCTTCACCGGTAAATGGTGCAGTACTATAAAATAAAAAAACATGAATGAAAAATGCAAAAAAACATAAACATCATTTTTAATTCAAGTTACTTACGCATAGCTGTCAAAGCTAAACTCCGATCCGGTGGCGACAGCATCGCTCAGCATCGGATTAACATCCACATCCTTCAAGGCCTCGAGCATCTCTGCACCGGTGTCCGACGACATCAACGGACTTAGGCCGCTGTGTTCCGACGATGACTCATGGCTGCTATTAACCGTAAGAATGGACCAATCAACAGTTGCACGATCCACCGCGTCACTGACCACTTGCTTTACTGTTGCGTTAATCGCCGGCCTTGTGGGGCACTCGTCCATGTAGTGAACTCCGGCGTGAGCCGGACAACCTGGATCCTCGCATAACCTTGCCGGAGAGATCGTCTTTAGTACACGTACGAGTTTCCCGAAGCATTCTTTCCCACCTGGGAGGAGAAATGGCTCCAATTCATACGCTACCTCTAGCGCCATCTCCTCTCAGGTCATCTCGGAAAGGTCTTTAGCCATCTTTTCTTTCTTTTCTTTGTGGATTAATCGCGAACGAAATGATCTGATTGTGAACCTAATCAAAAAGGTGTCGAATTTCATGCGCGAGTGGTTTTTATACTAGCTGTCAAAAAATCCAGTTTCAAACCTGTTTTAACTCCCCCACCACTCACAACCAAGAACGATTTCGCGCCTAAATTACCATGTGCTCGCTTTGATTGACAGATAAGCTACTGCTCCAATCAGAACTGTACACATTCCACACCACGTGGAGGCCAACTCAAACCGGTCTGTAAGTAGTTTTCCGCCGCTCTGTAAAGTAGTTTTCCGGACAAAACCCATTATAATGCCAAAGAACTTTCTACAACTTTCTATTTCTAGAACTTTCTAGAACAACAACCCCACGTGGGATTCTTTTACTAATGAACTCATTAGCGGCGTCAACAAGTTTATTTTTAAAACCCACATGGGATAGTTGCACGTAAAAAACCTTTATAAACAGCTTTTTTAAATATAACATTAACAAACTCGTTATTTCCATGTCCATATCGGAGTTGACGGAATACTTTATTTTTATTATCGCATTTATTTTTGCATGCTGGCTTCGCTGGCTGGTACAACATGATCGGAATTAGCGCTAAACTAAACGATGTTGAATGGAGTGATTACATCGTCTCACGGACCCCGGTAATTATCCCGTGGATGATGGTTCACCAACTCGAACTAGAAGAACAGAAACTATCCTACATCATCCTAGAAGACAACGACCGCGTCCACTTCCATGTCCTACTAGCAAGCCCCTCGAAACCCGAACGCTTCCTGACCTGGCTAAACGACAACTGCCGAGATGCTCGCAAAACACTGCCTAACAGCCAATGCATCCGCTGCATCTACGCCATGTTGCGTGACGTACAACGCCGCAAATTCAACATGGTCGTCACCAACTATCCCACCGCTCGAGACTACTATGAAAAAATCGAGAATCCCTCCTACACAGATGCCTTCAACATCGACTCAGAAATCGCTACCGGTGTGGTCAAACAGATTGAAGGCATCGTCAACGACGTCGAGAACGGGAAATATGCAACAGCCCGCCCCCCCGACGGATGTACCATCACTCCTACTCCAAGACACGTTATCTATCCTGTTGGACAGTTATTGTCTCCTATGCGGTCGTTACCAAAATCTGGTTCACCAAACTCGGCCTTTTTGCCCCAGCTGTGAAGACCGCCGTTTTACTGGTTTAAACGGCTTTTCCTGTAAAGGACATGGCAAATAAAAACTTTTATTTCTTCACTCTGTCTCGGGTGGTGCGCTGTGGCGCCCTGTGTAATCTCTTATTCCCTCTAACCCGCAACCCTTCTCAACTTTCCACAGTTCGAATCCCCGGTCCGACAATGACCAAAAATAAAATTAACCCACCGAGGCAAAAAAGGCCTGACCTCACTATGGTAAGTAAAACTCCTATTTCCCCCACTACCCCCTCTCCCCAGGGCGCCCTTTGCACACCCCTTTTTTCCACTTCCGGCCAACCCTTCTCCCCACCCTCCCCTCCCCCTCAGTTCCCCCTCCTACAGTGACAAAATAAGGCATCTCATTAGTATGCAAAGTGGGGCATTTTCCAGACACCATACTACGACTACGTATGCGCATGTCAGTGACGTCAAACCAGGGTTGCGTCCCAATGTCGTACCCAGACCCTCTGGGCTCTAGACTGTTTACAAACGTTTTGGGCACAATGGCATAATGGCAAACTGAAATCTAGGCCAAACAAGGTAAGTTCTCCACATACCGGTGTTGACCAAGACTTTCGTGACTGTAATGTATTTTTTGTAATGATTTATGTGACGCAGCTTCTTGTGATAAACATCGATTGTTCGGTTTCCGTGAATGTGGAAGCTGATGTAAATGGCCATTCCATTTTATATCCCCCAATTAAGGGTCTTCTAATAAGAGCCCCTTGGATATGACCCCGTATTCCCTATCAAAAGTGGCAGTTTAGAAATAGCTTCTGTTTCGCACAGATTATAAAACACAATAGAAAATGCAATCGAGCGTAAGTCGCCCCTCGTGGTAGGCAGATCGCATCGAGTTGTCTATTTTACTGTTCGTTTGAGGAACTGTTCACCGAGAATATCGTACAATTGTTATCAAAGAATCCCCTTTTTTTGTAGTCATACTGCTCTACACAGGAAAGCGAAGATTAGAGGAGAGAATACATCATAGAACAACTGAGCAACCACGTGATTTGCCTTTCACGCCAATTTGCTAAGGTTATTAGCTTTCTTTGGGGATCTTTGATATTTAAGTCTTTTTGCATGTATCTTTTAGAAGATTTGAGTGGTTCCATCTTGAGTGTGTGGCTCAGTGGTGAGACGGAGTCGTTTTGTGATCAAACGCTTTTGTTTTTAGGCTTAAAAATGGCAACAAAATTTAGACTTAACCCGGGGTTAGCTTAATCTTGCTTCGAACACCCGGGTCCAGTTGTTTTTGGGAGATTACCCATCTTCAGCCTTGTCCTGTTCGAAGGCTTACACATCTTGTGCTCCCTATCCAACCTGTTGAACATAAAGGTTACTGCCAGTAATATGGGCAACATATTATTGCAAAACTTGTCATGTAAGTTGTACCATAATATTGCGCTTATTACAATCATGTTGCAAGTTGCAGTGAGATGTTGCAGGAAGATGTGGTAATATGCACAATGTTATATCACACACAACAATTTATGGATTTCAGCTGTTTTGTTAAAACTAGATCAAGAATACATTAAGTGACTGTCTAATGTTGTTTTTGCACATTCCCCCTTGCCGGAGTTGAACCAGCAAACACCATTCTGGTGTAACCACTGAGGGTAATGTGTGCGTCTCCTATGTATGTATGTGAGTAGGTTCCTGTGTTTGGCTGGTTTTTGTCTGTGGTGTAACATGCTTGTACAAAGGCCTATTGCTTTTATTTCGATCCAGACTTCAGAAACAGACTGAAGTCTGGCACGCCCAAGGGGGTTGGTTACCCCAAGCTTGTGTTGACCCAGAAACAGCCTTTAGTGTTTCCTAAGAATGATCAGAGGAAATAAAAGTTACAATGACTGTTTTGGTGTTTTTAGGCCTTTACCGTGCATTGATAAGATGCAAGGATTATATGCATAATTATTATATACATTACTCGTCCGTAGTATTTACAAGTCGCAAAGATTATATACATATTATATATACATATATACATGTGGTTAGAGGGTAAATTACTCATCTGTGATATTTACAAGACACAAGGCCTGTTCTACTGCTGGCATGTTGTTGGGGGAGCCGCTTTCCAGAACTTGGACAATGCGGGCCAGCACCTTAGGAAATAAACAACACTCCTTAACAATCATATTATAAAGAGGTTATTACACGGGAAGGAGTGCAATACGGCGGAGTATTTTTACGAGTCAGTTTTATTTTTTCAAGCCTGCTTCAGGCAAGAAAAATTAAAACTGATGAGTAAAAATACAGCCGTATTGCACGACTTTTCGTGTAATAAATTGTTTATTATACGACAAACAAAGCAGGGCAAATGTTCTTGTCGCACGCAAAATAAAACAAAAAATTATGCGTTCATAAACTTTGCATGCGAAAATTGATCACGTAAGCTAATAAACCAGTTGATCTGGTTCCTGACGAGTGCAATACGCTCCCATCTTTGCACTCGTTTTGGCCCGTATTTGCACTCGAAAATGTGAAGTCATGTAATAAATTTGCATATGTTTCAAACCACTGTATGAGTGATGTGGTATCTATGTATTGACTTGTAACACATATTTGTTATTCTATTTCAGACCTGGTCAGAGTACAGTGGCCTCCAGTATGCATTCCGTGGACTGGGATCATATTGGAGGAGCAGTTCCTCCCCGGCACTGACATTCCTCCTGGTCCTGACCCATACTTCATCCATCCGCACCCTGAACTTGCAATTGGTACGCTGCTGTACAGTTTTGGAATACTTCCGATGTAGTGTAAAAGGCCAGGATCTTGGGATTCAAAATGCATTTGAAGAGAGGATTAATTTGACTTGTTTACTCTATATAGGGGCTAATTCAACAAATATTATTTTAAAAGACAGTGTATTTCAAGTTGGACCATTGCTTGAGTACCTCTTGATGGACTCATCAAATGGAACAAGAGACAAAACAACCACAACAAAGGGCTTAGTTACCATCATTCAGTAACCTCCCTAAACCAATTTTGCACTTCTTGCCATCCACGGAAAGCCTTTGCTGCTGCCATGTGAATTCCAACGTGTAGTCTCCGCTGGCGCCAGAGGCATTCTCGAAAGGTGCGGATGGAGCGTATGAACACACCCAGGTGTTTGACGGGATTGCTTTCATGGTAAACAGCCCATTACCTGTGTCCACGTTGCCAAACCCTGTGACCTTGCTCTTCATGATTTTAAGAGCGCTCTCTCCAGTCCTACATGATAGAAAGCAATGGAAGACCCATTAGTTAATTAGAAAGTGTGTTTACTTGTGTCTTTTTGTCTGTTGTGGGGTACCTCTCAAGAAGTATCCTGAATCCATATGGTGATTGACTTGTTGTGGCCTTTTGCTCATTGATTGATCTGCCACGTCCAGAATCCTGCAGTGTCTTGAGTGCCTGCCGCTCTTGCCATGGGAAGTTTGTGATTCGGATGTTATCATTCACAAACATGACAGAAAAGCCTGTTGAGTATAAACTTTGAACATATCGAACATTAAAAACAGAAAACAGCTGATCAGTAAGATGTTGTTCGTCAGCAGTGCTCCGGGGGACAAGGTTGTGACTTGCCCCACACCAGATAGGACCAACTTTGTTGGTTTTGGCAATATTCTGAAGAGAAAGAAGGCGTTGGTCCTGACAGAACTTTGTAAAAACGAAACTAGCACCTGAAAGCACAAGGAAAGAATTTAGATTGACAAGAAATGGATTCTCCAAAGTTGCATCCGCAGGGTTGGACAGAGACATCACTCGTCCCCTCAGCCTCTCCGAAGAAACCATTTGTCTGTAAGTGGAGATGACTTCGAGGGCTTCATCAGAGGGTCTGCAACAACAGAAACAACAAAACTTTATTCACACTTCATTTACATATATTTTACAAAAGAATAAGAATTAATCAAATAGTGCTAGGAAGCCTGAAAAATAGCATCAGACTATCTTTAAACTGCCTAACTGCAGGTCCAAGCCACCCAATACTCCCTGATGGGACGTTTATAGATGTCCACTGGTTCTGTACTACCATCTGAGGGGATTTCATGGTGTAACTGCCCATTGCCTGTGGATACGAATGTTTCTAGAAAGAAGAAAAGCAGTGTCATGCTGTGATGTCCAGTAAATTTGTGGTATAGTGCTCTATTGTCATCATGCATGTAATGGACAGCTGCCAACTTGGGTGCGTCAATGTGTGCAAGTCTGGTGTATTTGCAAGACCCCATTGGGTGTTCTGATGTAGGGTTGACACCAATGACCAAACCATCACCATCATTCACAAGAACCTGCTCTATGGGGATGGTTGTGGAAAGGTGTACAGGTCCTTTGTCTGCACCCAAACGGAATGGACAGCTCATGGTGAAGGACTGGTGGAGGTCTGCATTGACTTTTGCTGTGGTAAGGTAAATGAGAGACCCTTTTAATGTAGTTAAGTAATGAATCCCATAAATGCTCTAATAAGCCCCCCTGGAAAGGGGGGTTATTTGTAAAGATGAAAAGACAAAAAGAGGTACTGTATTCCTGGTCAACAAAATACTATGTGAACAATCGTTCATGTCCTGGAAAATTATGACCTTGTATGGTGCATTCAAACTCAGGGAAATGTAAAGTTGAAAAATATATCTCAAGGCATCTAATGCACTTATTTCAAAAATTGACCTTGTAAAGGTACCTCTGCAGGTCATTTATACAATAGGATCATAATAATAATAATAATAATAATAATAATAATAATAGTAGTAATAATAATAATTCTGCTATTAGAGTGGTAAAGTGATGACGTCATAAAAATATTTTTTTCAGAAATAATGGACTTTGTGCAATTCTTCAAAATGGCCTATCTAAAAAAAGATCACACAGAAAAAACTGGCTTTTTAGTGCATTAAACAGCTGAGATATAGGCTTTTGAAGTTCAAATTGCTTCATACTAAACCCTCTTATTTGGTGTTGGTTCCTTTGATTTGGAACCAATGCTAAATAAGAGAGTTTAGTTAAGACTATCTCGAACTTTAAACTTCTCTATCTTCGCTTTCAGTAGGGCTGGCGATTTGAAATTTTGCACATGTTCTTTCAGCAGCTGTGTATATCGCATGATGTGGTTTTGAGGTTTGAATGGAAAAGTTTGCAAAATGATGAAGAACTACACTACACTTTACCATTCTATTGCTATATCATTGTTTTAGGGGGTCACCTGACAAAAGTTGCAGTGACTCGTGCATGTTGTTAGAAAGAAGTGAAACCAGAAAGTATTGTGTGAAAGTAGTGTCTTCCTTTTTTTTGGTTCATATTGAGAAACGATGTATATACTTACCTGCGTGGCATAGAACATCTGGTATGGCTTTTAGTGCATCACGGACATCACTATTACATAGATGTGCGATAGGCTCGTTAACATGTTGAATTAGGGGGAAGTTAGACACAGCGCGGTGCACAAAAATTGCTTCTTGAAGAGAGCTAGAAGAGGAACCAACTTGGAGAGTCTGATCTAGTATTGTGAGAAAGTTACTGCTCTTGGGTCTTCTCCTGCGTGGCCTATCTTCGACTGGTCTTGCTGCTTCTCCGAGGTATTGACTAGTGTTGGATAAAAGGTTCCCAATGTTTCGTTGCTGTTGTATTCTCAGCCGCTGTCTTTGTTGCAGTGCCAATTTCAACTTCACTATGACCTTAATATAAGGGAGTTCACACAAAGTACATATTTTATGTTTATTAGGGTTTGCAACAGTTGACCAACATCTTGTTGTTTTATCCAGTTGAAAGCAGTTGGATATAGCTACAGCCAAAATAATGTGCCATACTGTTTTTTTTTATGAGGATAATGGTGAATTTTTGCACCGTCAGTATTGCACAATCATTAAGTTGTGATTCTGCCTCTACTGTGCTGTCAGCTGTGTGTTCAAAGTGTGTGCTTTTGTACATTTCATCCAACTTTGATTCAGCTCTTTCATATGCCATTAGTTTTGATCCAACTGGTTAATTATTGAGGGAGATATGTATATTTTGGGGGGTATACCTTAACACTTTTTTTAATACTTTAGTCAAGAATTTCTTTCTTTGTTCATTCCTTTGTGTGTGATAGAGCATTGCATAACAGTTACATACTTCACAGTTCTCATGGTTTCAAGGCACATCCTCCAGTAGATTTCTTGCCACTTCTGCTAGCTGAGTAGGGTCATCTGGAATAGAGAAGGGGATGACAGAAGAGCGGTGGAAGTAAGAGTTAAATTCACACTGTTCTAGATATTTCAAATAGATGACTGCTTTGCCATATGGAGTCTGAGCCTCTTTCATGTAGTTTTGAAGGTAGAGGAGGCTTCTGTTCTCTTCAAAATTTGGTGCAACTCTGTCATTTCCTCTCGAAGAGGGTCCTGCAATTGGATCTCTGGCCTGCCAAAAAGTCAGTAAAGTAACGCTGTGAGTCCATGTTACGGTGGAAGACTGTCTACAGTATAGGGTTTTTTTAGTGTGGGGGTAAGCTACGATGTAGCACACTTCAGTTTGAGAATAGCAAGATGAATCATGTTAGCAGTGATCTAATGTTTGAATTAACCCTTTCACTCCCAGGAGTGATCAATTTCGAATTTCTCCTTCAATTTCTCACCAAAGATATATATCTTGCAGAATCAAGAAGTTGGGTTTTGATAGCTTGCTATGATGACAGCTGATTGAAGTATTAATTCTCCATACATCTCTCACACATTTCCTTCTTAAATGGTTGGGAGAATCTGCACTTTGAACTTGGGATTGAAAGGGGTAACTTGCACACCAGCATTTACTGCTACATAATTAATCATGTGAAATGAAAGTGAGTGAAAAGGTTATAAAGATATTCCTTGACTACATGGTATTAATTAAATATTACATTAAACAGTATTCCCAAACAGTTGTCTTGAGTTGGGTGTAACATTTGGTTTTGAGAACCCCCCCCCCCCCCTCACACACACACACACACACACACACCTGGGAAATTGCGACTGATTCCGACCCCCTTAAGAGGTTCAACTGATTCCTACAGGTCATTTTTGGAAAAAAGACTTTCCTGTGGGGCATTTAAAAAATATCAACTGAATCCTGCGTACCTGGGGGGAGGGGGTGGGGCTTCACCACGCAAATCTGATTTTTGCAAAGTTTTTGCCAGGGCTTTGAAAATTCCTTGCATAAACAAACTGTAGTTACTGTAGCTGGTCGCTAATAGCTATTAGCTGGTCATTAAAACTGGCAAACAGTTATAATTGGTTATAATACTGCGTCCTATACGAGACGGTGAGTGACCTGATGATCGTCGATGCGAATTTTCTTGGCCACTCGTCGTGTTCTGCGCTTAACTGTACGCTTGCGATTGTCGGGAAGTTCGTCATCGCCTACTCCCTCTTCTTCTCCTTCTGGTAATAATAATAATAATAATAATAATATTAATATTAATAATAATAATAATCATGAGTTAGCTTAAACCCCGACCCAACCCTACCCCCACCTCCTTTAAACTGACTCGTGCATTACTATAAGTGTCTGAAAGGGGTAACTTTTAGCTTTTAGAAACTTATTTGGGACACTATACTGACCGTCGTCTTCTCCCTGTACTTGTTCTTCTTCTTGTTCTTCTTGGTGTTGTTCTTGCTCTGATCCACCTGTCGACGAACATTTATAGAATTCCTTTAAATTGACTCATGCATTTTTAAGTGTCTGATTGTCCGAACTATTTAGCTTTGAGAAACTTATTTGGGACACTATACTAACCGTCTTCTCCCTCTAGTTCTTCTTCTTGCTCTTCTTGGTCTTGATCTCGGTCTTCTTCTGATTCACCTGTGGACGAAAATTCATACTTACCTTGTGAAAAAATCGCTTCGGTGTCTTCATCATCCTGCAAAAAAGTAACAACTTCCCTAATCTTTTCTTGGAACGCCGCAAATAACAATTTACTCTCGTCGCTGGCCATAAAGCGCCCTAAGGCGTTTGAATGCTGAACAATTTCAGTTATGAGACCTCTAGGAATTTTCACAAAAACCGCCATTTTTTTTGAAAATTCAGATCATCGACTCGTCCCCAGTCGCCTCTCTTATCTCCGCGAGGCAAAACCCCGTCCTGAAGTGGTCGTCCCTTAACACTGTAACTGAAAGGAGTGTACCAGCTGTCAAACAGTGGTAAATAAACGTCACATTAAAGTAGAAGTATCTAAGTTCCTAAAGCGTTCTATTGGGAACGTGCGTATAATACCTACTTAATTGCGACTTACGTTTACGCGATTTTGAAGAAAAATTTATGCGCCGCCCAAAAGCAGTATCGTTTTAAGGCATTTTAGTTTCTATTAGGAGATATCGGGCATATTTTGGTATTTGGTCTGCAGAAATAGGGTGAAGATTGTGGTACACAGATTGAGTCTGAAAAAGAGTAGAAAACCGCATATTTTTGTAGAAATCAATGTTGACAAATCGTACATTTTAGTTTGAAATAAAGCAAGGGTTTTGACAAGACTTCGACTCAAAATTATTAAGGGTTCAAGCACCCTCCCCCCTGACAACGACAACAAAATCAGTAATAGTAATCAACTTTATTAATGTGTCGATGAATCAGGTACAATCTTGATAAAAATCACTGCGACATCACTGAATTGTTTTCTTATCTGAAAAAAATGTCGAACCTCGAATGGCAGATCTCCTTTCGTAAAAAGCACTCGATATATATAAAAACATAATATTTACATTTTTTTTTGGAAAAAACGGTAGTAATAGCACATGAGGGACAGTAACCTCAAACAGACGCGCCAACTTAAGCCTGGTCCTCACTAGCACATAAGCATAAGCATAAGAATAAGAGAGCGACAGTGGCGACATAAGCATAAGCATAAGCATAAGCATAAGGAACGAACATGTTTGATCCTTATGCTTATGTCGCCACTGTCGCTCTCTTATTCTTATGCTTATGCGCTAGTGAGTACAAGGCTTTAGACGTCAACCCAGTATCCAGGTGCCAGTTGCAAAATCAGCAATCATTTGTGAGTGGGTTAATATTCAGTTGCTGGTTATATGAGAATGAGAAAGTCGCTATTCGGAAAAATGGAATGTTCTATTTTTTATAGTCAGTGCCAAAAACAAAAGAACTTGTACCACCTTATCCAAACCCCCTCCCGCACAACCGAACACACGCGCGCAAAACTTCGTTGTGTCCAGGTCTGAGCAGAAATAACTTAAAAATAATAGTAAATTTTTTTAATGCGTCAATAAATCAGCTACAATTTTGAATAAAATCACTGCGACATCACTGAATTGTTTCTCTAAAAGAAATAAGGAACACTGAATAGCAGACCTTCTGTAAACAGCACCTGCGATAAAAAAAAAGACATTCACATTAATTGCGAAAAATTATCAACGTTTTCTACAAACCTCTGCAAAGCTTGGTAATTTAATAATGACGAAACCGTTTAGGTTTTTTGTTTTTGTTTCTTTTTTTTTTGTAACCCCGCTGCAAATAAAGCGCTTGATGGACACTGATTACTTGCGCATCCAGCCTGTACAGGTCTACAAGTCATCCTAGATTATTATAAACGAGAGATCGTTTAAAATTCAGAATTAACAGAAGATATTCGTGGACACTGATTACTTGTGCATGAAACCTCTAAAGGTCTAAAGGTCATCATAGCTTACTAAAGAATGTCTGGCGAACCCGGCTATGAAAAGATCGTTTAAAATTCAGAATTAACAGAAGATATTCGTGGACACTGATTACTTGTGCATGAAACCTCTACAGGTCTAAAAGTCATCATGGCTTACTAAAGAATGTCTGGCGAACCCGGCTATGAAGAGATCGTTTAAAATTCAGAATTAACAGAAGATATTCGTGGACACTGATTACTTGTGCATGAAACCTCTAAAGGTCTAAAGGTCATCATAGCTTACTAAAGAATGTCTGGCGAACCCGGCTATGAAAAGATCGTTTAAAATTCAGAATTAACAGAAGATATTCGTGGACACTGATTACTTGTGCATGAATCCTCTACAGGTCTAAAGGTCATCATAGCTTACTAAAGAATGTCTGGCGAACCCGGCTATGACAAGATCATTTAAAATTCAGAATTAACAAAAGATATTCCTGGCTCAGAATACGGATGTTAATATATATATATATATATATATATATATATATATATATATATATATATATATATATATATATATATATATATATATGTATACATGAGTGCTAGACGTGTACTTATGTTCTGAGTACATTGCGCCGAGTTAGCCTGTACAGGTCTAACAAGTTAGGGTTATTATAGGGTGCCTGGCGAAGCCGGCTAAGGGGTTCTAAGAGAGAAGCGTTCTAAGGGTTCTGAGGAGATGCATGGATGTGCTGCTCGACAGGCCGGCCGGCCGGCCGACCGCTTTCGTACGTACGTATGTACCTACCTAGCAACATGACTGCAGGGCTGTGAGCTACTCAGGTCACATCAGAGACAGCATTTTCTGGGCCACGCACAGAGCACTTAACGGCAGAGACAGGTTGCCTGCATGTGTGTGACGCAATTTGGGACATAATAATAATAAGAATAATAATATGTTAATATGGGCCGTTAATAGCGGCGAGAAAACCTTTTCCTGCCATTCCTGGCTCAGAATACGGATGTTAATATATATACATATATATACATGAGTGCTAGACGTGTACTTATGTTCTGAGTACATTGCGCCGAGTTAGCCTGTACAGGTCTAACAAGTTAGGGTTATTATAGGGTGCCTGGCGAAGCCGGCTAAGGGGTTCTAAGAGAGAAGCGTTCCAAGGGTTCTGAGGAGATGCATGGATGTGCTGCTCGACAGGTCGGCCGGCCGATCGCTTTCGTACGTACGTACGTACCTACCTAGCAACATGACTGCAGGGCTGTGAGCTACTCAGGTCACATCAGAGACAGCAACTCCTTCGAAAGAACAACTATTGCATTGTTCCAAATTATGGAACCATTTTCAATCAGCATTGGGGTGTTCTGCAAGCGGGATTTGGTAAGTACTGACCACTAAGCTACACTGTGGCAGAAACAAGCCCTGATGTCTGTCACATGAGATAGCAATCACCTTACCTGGGCTTACTAGGGCATTAGCGCACACAATGGGAGAGGCAGTCCTGGTCAATGTCTCGAGTCTTCTGCGCCGATGACATAAGGAGAACAGCCTGGAGCGAGTTTGACAGACAGAGAAACGAGTGAAGTCAAATCATTTAACCTCCTTAACGAGGGACAGGGACTTCTTACAGACAAACGCTCACCATTTTTTAATATTCCTGCTAGAAGGACTCCAGCATCAGTGTTCATTAAGGTAGAGCCATTATTCCTGATGTGCTGCAAATAAGCAAAGAAGAGAAATGACTGTAAATCCTGAACTGTGTTCTTTGGCATTCAGCTTTGTGGTGAAAGGAACCCTGTCACCAAAAACAGCTGAAATTGATCATGTAACAGCTGTATTCAAAATTCGATTTTGAAACGACTCATCATCATCATATTCTTTACTTCATCACAGTGTCTCATCATCATATGTAATTAAGAAACTTACAGATGCTCTTCTGGAGAGCCGTGAAATATGATAATATAACAATATAAAATATATTACAAAATACTTAAAATCTATATAATTAACTTAGTAATTGCCTAATTATTTAAAATCTATGGCTAGTATGCTAAAAATACCTATAATATTTACAGCCTACAAATAAAAGTTTATTAATCTATAACGTATACCTGGTTAATAAACTGCGCAATACCAGAAGTATTGCATTGGTCTTTAGATAGACTGTTCCATAGTATAGCCCCTCTGCATGAAAAGCATTTTTTTAAGGCTTCAGTATCAGGTCTTGGTATAAAAAGACTATCACCAGATCGGCGCAGGCCATATGCAGGTATATCACTAGTTTTAGTAAATAGTTGAGAAATATATTGTGGAACCTGGTTATTCATGGTTTTAAACATAATGGTAGCTAGTTGCTGGCGGCATCTTTCTGCCAGGTCTTTCCAGCCTAGGTTGTTGAAAATATCTTTCGATCTGGTGTCATAAATTGAGTGAGTAATGATTCTGGCTGCCCTATTTTGGAGTTTCTGGGCCTTTTGGGATAAACATTTGCCCATTGAGCCCCATACAGAACTACAATAGTCTAGGTAGGGAGCAATTAAAGAATTGTAAATAGTGATTAGTGTATTTCTCGGTACAAATAGCCGGAGTCTTCTCCAAACACCTAAACCTTTTGCAACTCTTTTAGAGATAATATTGATGTGAGATTCCCATGTGATTAACCCATCAATATATACGCCTAGACATTTGTAGGTTTTGACCCTTTCTATTTGGCAACCATTTATGCTGATATCCGGATTTTCTGGGATCAGACCAAGCCTCTGGTGTTTACCCAAAAACATACACTTAGTTTTCGTGATATTCAGACTAAGTCTATTCGGACTGAGCCAAGCATGTACATTTTTAAGGTCGTTATTGATAGTGTGGGATAACTCATCCAGGCTGTTAGAGGCATATGTGAGACTTGTGTCATCCGTGTACATACGAACATTTGATTCTAGATTAGAGTTTGGTAAGTCATTGATGTACAGGAGGAAAGGCAAGGGGCCCAGTATGGACCCCTGTGGGATGCCGCATGTGACTACATTAGAATCAGAAAGAACGCCATTTACCATGGTTCTTTGTGATCGCTGCGACAGTTATCCTGAGAACCATGATAGAGTTTTGGGCTGCACGCCATAAAGCTTCATTTTTGAACAACAAAAGTTGATTAAACACGTAAAAAGCATTTTAAAATATCGTACCTTTAAGCTTCGAATAGTTCTTTAGTCTCCAGTAAATAGCGACACTGTGAGAACGTATGATAAGCTGACAATAACATTGCGACCATCTCTTTTTAGCTTAGTAACCGGGCCCGTTTTGAACAACGATCTGTCCCCGTGGGGGTGGGGGATTAAACCAATTTCGCTCCCTGTTCCAGTCCCCACCTCGGGACACAAGGGGGACTGGAAACAAGTGTCGGAAAAAAATGGCGACTGGAAAAGGTACAAATCCACTGAATGACATTTTGACCTCATTTGCAACGTATCTTCCAGACATATTGAGGTACGTGGGCCAAGTAGACTCAATGTTATAGTGGAGGAAATTTGTGACAAGGATAAAATATTGGTGAGTTGTTCCTACATGGGTTTTCGCGAAACACGTGGATAAAAGAATAACTAGAAATACGATATTCGCAGAAGCCCCACGCCCTAATCGATTACATATGACACTGCTGGGTAGAGCTCTCATGTATGGAATACATAGGAATACATGGGAATACACGGGAATACATAGGAATACATATCCTAGAAATACGATATTCGCAGAGGTCCCACGCCCAAGTAATCGATTATGTATGACACTGCTTAGAGTTCTCATGTACTGTATGCTTTCACTACACATCTCAATATTATATAATGTAATTAAAGGCGGATGACAATATATTAGCATTTACATGATATTGGCATGTGTCCCATTCCGGAGAGTACTCATCATAATTTTGGGTGGGGTGTGCCGCCTGGACCTGAAAACCCCTTACCCTATTTCAAACCAAAATATCTGACTTACTATACCCATTTTAGACCTGACTCCATAAATATATACCCTATTTCAGACCTGACTCCAAAATGTAATACCATATTTCAGACCTATTTTAGAGATTTATTTCTTTTGCATCAATTTCCGCCCTGTGTTTTTTCCATTTGCTGTGCATTGTCCGCTGCGACACATTTCTATTAAAATCATACCCTATCACAGGCCAAAAAGGCAAAATCTATACCCTATTTCAGACTACAAATGTTTGAAAACGATACCCTTTGGGGCGGCACATACCTATATGGCATATTACTCCCCCCTCCCCTCCCCCCCACTGCTGTTTGAAGAGTACAGTAATTTTAGTATATAATATGTAGGGTGGTCTTAAAAGAAGGAAGTTTTATGATATTATTCATCATGCCATGTCCATTTCACAGTAATTTATTCTGTCTCATAAGAAAGTATACATAGTCAGTCTTTGCACTACATTCATTGGTGAAAGGCTGTATATTACATACTTCTCAAGTACCTGTAGGTTACATTATACTTCTCAGAAGCAAATTGATGCATGTGTTGCCCAGTACATGTACAAACACACAAAATCCCATGCCAGAGAAATATAGCCCTAACCCTATACTCTCCTGTGAGTGAAAATGGAAAAATGAATTATAAATATTCAATAATTTTACAGAATATTAGACAAATCAGAGTCAGGTTTGCACATTATCCACAACTGTAAGATGCTGTGAGACATGAGAAGAGCATCAGTTTAGTACTGTATTGAAATTCTTATCTTAAAAAAGGCTCATTTCCCATGTCATGTGGGTATAAACTACCTCTTCCTAATCACAGAAAGATACTTTTTCCAGTTGGACCTAGTGAACTTCATGTTTGTCTTGATATTTAGGGACCTATGAAAAACAAAACAAGGATCAAAGTCTATAATTTAAAAAGTGTGTTCTGTGGCTTGAGATACTATGTGTTGGCGGCGTAACAGTTTAGACAATATCTCACCAGATGTCATGCAGGTGCATGGAAAAAAACTTGTTCAAAAGAAAACTTATTAAACTATATCACTATTTCTATCTAGGAAAAGAAAGAAATTAATGCTAGTAAAGAGCTGGCTGAAGTGAAATGAAACTGTGGTAAATGCAAATGACTTGTTTGGCTTATAATTATGTATCTTTGCAAATGGATTTTTGACTTTCAGTCTACTGAAGGCATTGACTTGTCAGGGCATTATCTAATTGAACTTGTTTAGATCATGGCAATTTTTTCTGCCCACACCAGCTACTAACACAGTAAATCTCCTCTGAACATTACTTTATACACAGTAATATATAAAGTACAGCTAAACTGCTAATTCAAAAATGCAAAAGGAAATGCAGCAATAAATTACATTCTTTTCCTGGTGCCAAATTGACAAAATAATCATTCATAACAATTTCTAGTTTACTAAACATAATTTCTGTTTATTTATATATACATTTTATATTAGTATATGTACTATGATTTATAGAAAAGGGAAGGGGGGCTTAGTAAGACAAAGAAGTAAACACAAACAAAGACTGTATGGAAAGTAGTGGCCGGGTTTTGGAAAGTTTAGCCCAACATAAAAAATACAGTTCAAATAACATTTGACTTATAGTACTTATACAGTGTTATACAGTACATCATAAAAACAGCTGAGCAGTTAAAAAAAACTGCCTACTTAAACCAGAACTCACAAGTTTTTGCACTGTATAATTTCACAGAGGACAAATATTTTGATCTGTTTTTCTGATAAACTGAAATCATGGTTTCTAGTGCTGCAATTTTAATAAACACAGTTCTCTCTAATCAAATGCACAGAAACGCCAACTTCTCCTGTTTGAGTGATATATATGTTGTGATTTTGTCTATAAAGCAAGTTATTTTTTAAGTGGCAAATTATTACCTCTGCACTGTATGACACTGGAAGTTAATTTAACTATCAAGACTCAAACGGTCAAAACAGTTTTCTGTCGTGAAAATTTATAGCATCACAACAACAAAGCTTTATCTCGGCCACAAAATGTCCGATAAGCTCGAAGCAATGCATAACGGACGAGTTGAGTGAAGAAAGTAAATAGATGTTTTTACCACAACACACTAGTTTCTCGCTCCCTGATTGGTCGCTTTACCGTGGTAAATAAGAGTCCAGACAACGATGCTGACGCCAGCATGTCACGTTTTGCAGCGAAATACAACGAAAGTTTCCTGTATATTTCTAAATGTTGTGGTAAAAAACAAATTTCCACTGGTTTGCCGTGGTGTGGACTCTTATTTACCACGATTTACGTCATCCCATGGTCAAAATTAGTTGCGGACTCATTCGGCGAAGCGCCTCGTGAGTCCACAACATTTTGACCATGTGATGACGTAAATCGTGGTAAATAAGAGTCCACATCACGGCAAACCAGTGGAAATTTATTAAGTATTACCTGCCCCTTGGAGCTATCGGCTTGCCTTCAAGCACTATTTTAGCTTATTTTCTGTCCTCCTGCTGTTCGTGCAGAGCCGGGTTGTCAGGGTTAGCCCATCCACGGCTATGCAGATATTGTTGCCTCTGGAAGTTGCCTCATTTTGAGCCTGAAGCCTGCGTGCCTCTTGTGCAATTGTTTCATTGTGGTGTCGGGAAGCAGCTCGTTGTCGAGCGGCTTTCACGCGCTGTTCTTTTGCCTGAGTTGTTTCTTGGGCCAGCTTCTGCCTATGATGCTCCCGATCAGCTGCTCTCTTTCCTGCGTTGTCTCCTGAGCTCGTTTCTGCTGATAATGCTCTCGGTCATACCGTTGCTTCGCTTTTTTGGCAGCGACAGCACTGTCTGTTTGCCGTCTGTGCTCGAGACGGATACACCACTCCTGCCTTGTCTTACGAATTCGTCTTAGTCTCGCTTGTTCTCTTCGTTTTTGAAGACAAACTTGTTTCTCCTCTTGAGAGTGTTCGGTTTGATTCTTCGCTTGAATCATACTTGCCTCCTATACAGTGTCCATTGCTTTGCAGTGGACCAGCAGAACACCACGTGATCAACCCAGCAGACACCGCGGTGCGGGAAGGTCACCCGTGAACGAAAAACATTAAAACACGAGATTCGAGGTTGCGAGAGGAAAGAGCCTGGGAACGAGGTTAGAGTGTTCTACCCAGCAAACCCTGCGCGTGATTCTGTTCCGAGTTTCTACCCAGCAGACCCAGCAGACATTAAAAAACGACATGGTGTTCAGATTAGTACCCACGCAGGGTGTGGGAATTATATGTGTAGGGTGGTCTTGAAGGAAGAAAGTTCTCATCATGATAATATTCTCTTTCACGCAAAATTATGCCATGTCCATTTCACAGTAATTTATTTTGTCCCATAATTATACAAGTCAAGTCAGTTTTTGCACTACATTCATAGGTAAAATGTATACATACTTCTCAAGTGGGTTACATAATATACTGTACTTCTCAGAAGTTCTCAATTGTTGCATGTGTTGCCTGGTACATGTACAAAAGCACAAAATCCCATGCCAGGAAAATATAACCCTAACCCTATACTCCCCAACATATTGAAAAAATAAGAAGTTCTGTAAGTGAAAATGGAAAAATGCATTATAAAATATACAATAATTCTACAGAATATTAGACAAAAGAGTCTGATAAGCACATTCTCTGTCAATGTAAGATGCTGTGAGACACAAGATGAGCATGATCAGAGTATTACCATATTGACATTCTTCTCTTAAAATGTCTCATTTCTTATGTCATATGGGTAAACTAACTCTTCTTATCACAGAAAGGTACTTTTTCCAATTGGTCTCAGTGAACTTCATGTTTCTCCCATTGATATTTTGGGACCTGTGGAAAATAAAACAAAGCACTGAAGTCTATAATAAGAATGTTATCAAGTGTGTTCTGTGGTTGGCAATGGGGGGGGGGGGGTTGGTGTTGGTGTTGGTGGTAATAACAGCTGGAATAGTATCTCACTAGCAATATTATTGTGGAGCTGTATAGGATTAGCATGCTCAAATGAGTCTATAATCCCCGAGCGAAGCGAAGTGAGGGTAATAATCACGGCGCTAATGCAGCAAATTCGCTTTGTGTGGAGACTCCAATCGAGTCGCCATCTCGAAATCTAATGTTCGTCAGTCAGTCTGTCAGTCTGTCAGTCTGTCATAGGGCGACCTCTAAGGCAATGACGTAATAATAATTATCAATTAGCGTCAAAGCGAGGTCAAACAAAGGTTTGAACGAAGCAACAACTGTACGTAACTGCGTTCACGAAAATGAATTTGAAAACTGGAAAACTTGACACAGCACGGTCTCGCGAAGCTTGTCTGCAAAAGGGAAGGGAACTAGCACGGGCAAGGCGAAATCGTGAAACAATTGAACAGCGCATACGTCTAGAGAAAAGACGACAAACATTTGATAACCGACAGCATTATGAACGGAAGCGTGCAGAAGAAACGGCTCCGCAAAGGGAAAAGCGCTTGGAAGGAAATCGGGAGCTTCAGACGCTGTCTTGTGTTAAACTCAGATCCTTATTCAGAAAGGACAAGCAACAAAGGTTAGTCAGTGGAAAGCGAACAATCACCGTGACAAATATATTCTACCCGTATCTTGTAACTCGATCACTTCAAGAATGTATTAAAATCTGTATGCTGATCATTTTCCCTCGAAGTATTGTTTTAATACGCTTCTGTCGCCAGTTTCGGCTACCGTGTTGGCTCAGAGCAATCGGAACTTGGAGTCTTGAATGATTCAGTCAGATGTCTTATTATCTCTTTCAAGACTAAAACTGTCAAATACCGTAATTTGACATGCGATGATTGCAGCGAGAATCGTTCACAAGCCCTTAGAAGTATGACTAGGTCTGAAGCCCATGTATAATTTGAAGTAAACCGTTCAAGTTTTGCTTTGATTCTGGGAGAAATCATGTTGTTTTGAGCGCGTTCACGCACAAAACAATTCGAGCTCATTAAACATGCATGCCTGAGTCTTGTGCATGCAGTCCAGAGTAAAATTGCACAGGAAGTCTATTTAATTGTACTGCCTATGAATTCAAAATTGGAAAATCAGTGTTCCTTTTTTCCGTACTACGACGGCCGACCAACTTCAAAATTTGAATATTAAATTTGAGAACGTGCTTGGCAGACTGTATGAATTAATTTGACGTGCAGACCGTGGGAAATACGTACTTCGTCATGCAATCGACTCTTATAACACACACCATTCTTTTTCTCCTTCCTTTGCGTGTAGCACTTGACTTCGAAGAGAAGATTGAGTCAACATTTCGGTAACACAAAGGCTACTCTTGTTGGGAGTACCAAAGTAAAAGTCCCATCAATGGCAGAGCGAGGGGGTATCTGCGATTATCGTATTTCTAGTATTAAGAATGTTATCAAGTGTGTTCTGTGGTTGGCAATGGGGGGGTTGGTGTTGGTGGTAATAACAGCTGGAATAGTATCTCACTAGCAATATTATTGTGGAACTGTATAGGATTTGCTTGCTCAAATAAAAACTTATTAAACTTTCAATTCTCGTAACACCACTCAAACACTTTTCTAACTGTCAGTGGTAAATACAAATTGATTCTTTTCACTTAATGATGTACAGTTAGTATACTGGCTTGCAAATTGATTATTGACCTTGAGTCTATGAAGGCATCCAGGACTCAATTTCTACATACTGTATTTAACAGTCTCTGTCAGTGCTATCTATTAATTCCAACTTGTTTAGAGGGCAATTTTTTTCTGCTCACACCAGCTGCTAGTGCAGTAAATCTTTCCTGAACATTACGTATACCAGCTAAACAACTAATTCAAAACAGCAAAACTGCAGCAATAAATTACATTATTTTCCTAATGCCAAATTTAGTGAGGCTAATCTTGCACTCTGAAAATAAATGACTATGAAATAATACATACATGTACTAGTATCAATAAATACTTAAAATAATTTATTACACGACTTCACATTTTTGAGTGCAAATACGGGCCAAAACGAGTGCAAAGATGGGAGTGTATTGCACTCGTCAGGAACCAGATCAACTGGTTTATTATTGTTATGAACTTAAATTAATAATATTTGTGAATCACTCTTCTTCAGCACATGTTCACATACAAATCTGTCCATTTTTTGTACCATAAATTGAACCAAAGAGCACTAAATATCTGGTGTTTGCCATTTCCTAACAAACCCTCAATCTTTCCTCATCACCATTGCACTTTAACAGCAGTACAAAAAATGATTGTGAATGAAATCTATCCACTTTGCAAGCTGTTGGCAACCTTTAGTCTTTGATGCCTGTGTAGAAAAAGGGAATTTGGTCACTGTTTACAGCTGTTCATAACTCACAAGACAAATTGTATGGTATATTCTATATCATTCCATTTCAGTGAATACATTATGGACACTGGCAAAAGTCTAAATTCTGTAACATGTACATAAAAGCATGGTTCAAACTGACGGTTGCTCTGGACAATCTATGGCTTTAAGGAAACATTGAAAATTGCATGGGACAACCAAGGTCAACCAAACACAAAAGTTTTTTCCAAACTCTGAAAAATATGATTTATCTCTGTCAATGAGGCAGTCAATTTACAGGCCGTGTACTAGATGTCCTATGAATGGAACAATTCTGGCAGCTTTTCGCTGTATTTTTCTGTTGAACAGAAATACAAATTACAAGGTCACATACCCAGTACATGTACAATATAAAGTTCAAAATAAACTATCATTATCATTATTTAGCCTTGTACTCATGCTGAATAAACAAGTACATAATATTTCTTGGGGTTGAGAGACTTGCTGAACCTTATTCAACCCAGCAGTACTATCATAAATTACATTGAATACTACACTGTACAATCGTGTACCTTTGATGTCATGGATTTAGTTTGATGATCACTCCTGATGTATCAGTGACTACCTCTCCTAAGTTGTAGGATTCCACTATCCTTTCAAGTAACCTCTTTAAAACTAGCCTCTGAACTGAACCTCCAACCTCTCCTTTTAAACTACCTCGATATCGATTATCACATCCGTGTCATGATTCATCAAGAATAAACACAGTATTTGGTACTATGTCCTTGAGAGTCCATCCTTCCATCTCCACTTAGAACCAAGGTTTCTTTTTTATAGACCTTCCTGACTGCCTCTTTCATGTCACCCCACAGAATTTGGATTTGCTGCATATTAAATCATCAATTAATGTGACTTCAGAAATCTTGAAGGCAAAGAGGTCCAACAGTTCAATAAAATACGCAGCAGAGGAAAAGGGGTAAAATGCAGGCATTATTATAAATATATTGAAATAATAATTTTAACCTTACGTACTCGATCATATCTGTTTTGTTCATGGTTTCCAACGCCATTCTTGTGTCTGCCGGAGTGGATTGGCAAATGGGCTGTGGTAACGTCTACCTGTGACAAAAATAGAGAACACGAATAAAAAGAAAGACTCAATACAATTATTCAGAGAATGGAAAAAATATCTAAAACCTACACACTTAAGAGGTGCTGTAGTCTGGATACTTGACAAGAAAGTACCGTCAGCACCACGTTGGAGCAAAAATTGCGGGAAATCGCCGTTGGTTTCCACCTTCCACCCAAGTTCATCCTTCTGCTGTGGCCACAACTTGAATGTGGACTGAATAAGATATATAATCTTCAGGTCTTCGCCCCTCTTTGGCTTCCCCTCTCCTTGAGCAAATTTGAGTAAAGTCTCATCTTCGAGCCTGGTCTCGAACCTTTTTTTCATCTTGTGTTGAAAACAGGCTTTTTCCGGGAAACCTTCCTCGCCGGAAATGATCGCGTTTCACTTTAGCCATTCCGTACACCGCTTTAGCCATTCCGTACGTCAAACTTATTGTAATTGGTTTAGATTTTTGTAAATTAATGATCTGACGAAGACCATCTGTTCTAAAATTCTAAAATGCCTGCAGAAATTTAAAATTCGGCAGCAGTCCGCCGCGAATTTTGCCGACGGCTGGCACATGCAAATGACATCAAATGTCATCAGATCAGTACCCAAGCTCTATTTACCAGTCCTCGGGGGACATCCACGATTTTGCCAAAAATCGCAAGGCTCAGCATTAATCGCGGGATTGTGAAGAAGAAAGTGATCCCAACTCATCCATATCCAGCTACGATAGTGGCATCGCTCAGTTTCGATTGCAATTTGACATCCTCCACTGGAACGTAAAGCCTCCAGATTTTTTGCCTGAAGTCGACAAATCCATCTTGAATATTAGTTAATATAGAATATTAGTTAAACACTGACAGTGTAGCCTGTTGTTTTTTATCTTCATATATATCACCATGACTTCCTGGCTGGACCGCCGGTCCCTGAGGAAGTGCTCCAATTTAAGCCTCGCTCAATGCGCCACTCGTACAAACGTCACCTTGTATAGGTTTCTCACACTACATCGGAAATACTTCAAAGTTGTTTAACAAACTTCTAATGTATACATGTTAAATATCCAAGTATAGCCTTGCTCTCTTAGCCTGGATTCGTGAAGCAATGCGTGGTCCTATCCACTTGAAGTCGAATATGATGACTTGTGTCTATTTAAATCAGTGGGTCTTTCATTGCTTTCTATCTTTTAAGATTGGAGAGTGCATTCAAACAAATGAAAGCAATAATAATAATAATAATAATAACAATATAAATGATTGGGTATGTTATTGGGTTTAATTTAACATTTACAAACAAGAGAAATTAAGAGAAAATAATTAGGTCCGTATTGAAAATTAAGTATAGAAATATAGAATATTAGTTAAATAAAGCCAGCGGCCACTCCACGCTGTCTTCCCTTCTAATGTAGACCTTGTGTTTCCGGTCTTCAAATATCTATGCAGGACATTCTGGCTGGACCACCGGTCCCCCAGAAAGTGCTGCAACTTACGCCTTCTTCACTGAGCATTATTCAAGAATGTCACCCTGTAAAAAGTTTTCACGCTACACCGGATTCGTAAAGCAATACCATGTCCCATTTACTTGATGTTGAATATGACTATTTGTGTCAAAAAGTCTGGAAGCATGTAGTAAGTCCTCCTGTACCTGTTCACAGCTAGAAGGACAAGTAATTTGTGGAATTAATAATAATAATAATAATAATAATAGTAATACCTGAAGCGTCTCAAGACAGCAAATCGTTGTCTCTTGTCAATGCAGAACGTTAAGGGTTACTAGATATGCGGTCTTCATGGTGGTTGCGGATCCGGCCCTTACACACCTCATTCTGTTCTTTTCTACACCTGGAGGAGACTTACCATCATTTATGTCTCTTAGAGACCATTTAGAAAATTATGTTTTTGTTGCGTTTAAAAATTAAGAAATAAACATTAAAATTTATATTTAATAGTTACATTTCTTTGGTTACATTTACATTTCTCGCTTCTTTGGTATATATATTTTTTGTTTCATTTAAAAATTCAAAACTTGACATTAGAAATTAGATATTAGACATTATCCCCGAGCGAAGCGAGGGTAATAATCAGGACAGGGACTTCTCACAGTCAAACACTCGCCATTATCTAATATCCTTGCAAGGTTGGGGGTCTCCCGCCCGGTCCTCAAAACCTTTACCCTATTTCAGACAGAAATACCTGATTTTCTATACCCTATTACAGACCTGACTCTAAAAATGTATACCCTATTTCAGACCTGACTCCAAAATGTATACCCTATTTCAGACCTTTGTTTAGAGATTTTTTGTTTTTTTGCAACGATTTCCGCCCTGTTTTTTTTCCATTTACCGTAGAATGTCCGTGGCGACATATTTCTGTTAAAATCATACCTATCCCAGACCAAAAAGACAATCGATACCCTATTTCAGACCAAAAAGGCAAAATCGATACCCTATTTCAGACTAAAAATGCTTGAAAACGATACCCTTTGGGTCGGCACATACCTATATGGCTTATATATGGGAGTACCCCCAAGAGAACTAGTGTTGGAAAAAAAAAGTAAACCGTACGAATTTATTCGAATATTTAAATGATTTTTCCCCTAATTTCCTAGTTGGACCCATGCCTTAAGTGGCCTGAGCACCTGATTTTTTATGTCTTTGTTACCTTTTCTGGCTTCTTCACAAGCTTTCTAAATGAGTTTACTCATGCCCCTTTGACCTTTAGTAATGTATGAAAGAATGTACATTGCACAAGCATACGGATCTAGCACATACTGTTTGTCCATGTTGGCACACCAAGCTTTTATTACATTTGTATTATAATTATTTATTCTAATTTTAGAAGGTGACCTCTTTAGAAACAATGTGTCACGAGTTAAATTGGATCGTACAGCCTGAATATACTGATGTTCAGTTAGTCAATTTCTGTAGAAATTCCTCAAGTGTTATATCATCTCCAAGTTTCATCTGTTCAAGTAAAACGTTTCTGTTGGAATAATTTATTTAGTGTTGCTGCCACTCATTTGTGTCCTCTGTACTTTCTGCTAGTGTTGTTAAGATAATTGTTCTGGCCATGGAGGGGATAGGGAAGTTAAAACGACATACATTTCCGCCTCTTTTTTGCAAGTTTTTTCATGTCTGTGGGTTTGAAAGTTGACAAATGTTGTCATTTCTTTTGATGAATCATCTTTGCACGTGACATACTTGTCTACAAAGTCAACAATTTCTTGTAAAGAGTTAACTCCATATTGTGGAGCATCTTTAATCCGGAAGAGTGCATGAATGTATGGATACTGAAGTTCAAGTCGATAAAACAAATCTGTAATTTCTCCTACAGGAGCCAAGCTGCTCTTTAAAAATTGCTTCATGAAGATCTGAACCATATGACCACAGGTCACTGGATCATTTTGAATCAGTTTAGATTTTTTCTGCCAAGACATTTCTTCAATCTCTGTCAGTATAACTTGTTGTGAACAAGTTTGCCAAGAATTGGAAGATGAGTCCATCTTGCTTCTGCTGCTGAAAATGAACAAAACCATGTTGGGTTGCCAATTTGCCTTATCATAGCAAGTAGATCTTTTTTGCATTTTTCAAAATACGGAGGTGAACCTCGTAACCCTCTGTACCCTACGTCTATGTGTATTAGTTCCTTAACTGCATCATGAGATTTGAAGTCCTTTGCAGTGAATTTTTTTCCTTTTGTTTTGCACTTTCCTAATGAAATTGAAGCAGTGCTCTGAATCTGTTTAATTTGTAATTTCTTCAGCTTACAAAAAATATTTGGAATTTTCTTGCCGTTTTAATTCTGATTTGCAAATTTCGGTATAAGTAAAAGCATATGTGTCATCGAACAGTATGCGCATGTTTTCATCTTTGTTTATGTGTAATTTGAAAAACGCAAGAGGCGCATTGTGGCTGTAAAAGCCAGCATATTCAATGAACGTGATTGTTTACGTTTCCATGAAGTTTACATTGTCGTTATGATGTTTCTTGAGATGCGAGTGCGCGTGAAAATTTGTCTTAATGCAGAAACAAGTAACTGTAAAAATATTAGGAAGGGTGTGTTTCTTTTTTGATAGTTTTTGGGCGTTTCGTAGTTACCCTCTTGACATTTTCCAAAATACAGGCTGCTTCTTTTCCAAACTGTAAACGGCGTTTTGTTTTTTAGCGATTGTTATGCTGTAGTCTTGAACAGTTCATTTACCGAATCAATCGAAATAAACAGGAACGTGTTATGTTAATAAGCGGGCTTTTCAGTTTATTTTGTCAAAGGAGTGCCTGCTTGTTTCTGTCACTTGTTACGTCTCTGTCGGGTTTTGCAATTTTTCTTATTATATTCGGTGAAAGGTGATTACGGCCGGTAAATCATTTGAATGTGACGGGAAGGAACTAGAAAACTGTGAGGACACATTTGTATCTTTGTGATGAGCATTCATCGCATGTTTGCTAGTTTGTTTTCGAGAATTGTTCAATAGACTGGCTGCTCGTTTCTAAATCTGCATACATCGTTTTGTTTTGTTATGATTGTCGCGTCATAGTTGCATTCATGTGTTGAAGTAAAAAAACACGGAGAGTACGGTTTATTTTATTTAAAAGAAAGGTAAAGTAAAGAAATTAGTTGTTGTAGTCCTGTATACACTGTTTATGGACAAAGTATCACACAATTTGTTTAGGAAAGAAATGAAAATAAGCGGCAGTGCGTTGTTGCAATAAACGTAAAACAAACAGCATTTCGTTGTAAGTGAAAGCATATGTATAATTGAAGAGTTAACGTGTGTTTACGTGCTTTTTTACGTATTTTTGAAAACGCAAACCATGCTTTAACATGGTAAAAGCCGCTGCATTCAGTCAAAGTAATTGTTTACCTTTTTGCTTTTCATTGTTCTTATGATGATCTTTAAAAACCCATTGCGTGTGATAATTTGTGGAAATGGCAGCAGTAGTAACTTGAAAACTGTTAGCAGAAAGTTGTGTCGTTTTCGATGAAGAGTCATGGCGGTTTTGTGAGTTTGCTTTCTCAAGTGTTTTGGATGACCAGCGACTTGTTTTGAAGAGTGTTAACGGCGATTTGTTTTGTTTTGATTGTTGCGCTGTAGTCTCGAACAGTTTGTGCAGGAAATGAATTGAAATGAACGGCAACACGTTATAAGTAAAAGGCTGTGTGTCATTAAACAGTTAGCGCGTGTTTACATGCTTGTTTGTGAAAAGACAAGCTGCACATTTGAACTTTGTAAAAAGCAGAGTTCCGTTGAGATAATTGTTTACATTTCGATTTTGCATGTTTGTTAATGTTTGGTGAAAGGAGGTTACATGCTATAAAGTCGAAGAGGTAATGCGAAAAATGTCAGAAATGAGTAGTTATAAATCTATCAAATTATTGCTCTTGTTAAGTCTATTAGTGTGCACTTTCTGTTAGCGAAAGAAAGTGAGCCATGACATGTGACAAATGAATTTCGGCAGTAATAAAGTAATAATAGTAATAAAGTGGTTTCCTAAAATTATTGAAAGAAGCGGGCGCAAATAATTAAAAAATGCGGCGTTGCAAACATGTTTGTGTGACAAGAGAACGGCAGGAAAAATGGTTATTTTATAAATGTAAAATAACAAAAGGAGTTTAAAGATATTTGCAGTTAAATGTGTAATATTATGAAGAAATGTATGGAAATATTGAATTTCGAACAGTTGTAACTCGAAAACGAAAAAATTGTCACAGTGTACCTATCATTACGTTCTTTCATTTGAGCTCATGTTCATTTTTACCAAAAATCCTATTAATATTCATGATATTAACAGAAATATTAAACTAATTATCATAAATGATACTTTGTTAGACTTGGCAGGAGATATGGTTTGTGTTGACATTATCCAAAAGTGGTTATTATATAAATGTAAAATTTCAAAAAAGGTGCTCTGAGACAAAAAATGAGACAACTTTTAATGGTCGATCTCTTGGCTCGTGCATTGATGAAGAATGGAGCCAGGTGCGATAAGTAGTGTCAATTGCAGAATTCAGTGAATCATCGAATCTTTGAACGCAAATGGTGCTCTTGGGTTCTCCCAGGAGCGTGTCTGTCTGTGGGGTTTCTCAGCAAGCATTTGCCACATGCCCTGAAAGTCAGCTGGTTGGACTGCAAAGCCCATCGTAACCGTGGAGGCCAAAAATTAACTGGCCTTCCCGGTCGCGTGGGTGGCAGCCCTGTGAGTCGGTTGGGTTGACCAAAGGCGAACACAAATGGCTCGAGAGGGCTATTCATCAAATCTCGATCTCAGATCAGACAAGGCTACCTGCTGAATTTAAGCATATTAATAAGCGGAGGAAAAGAAACTAACAGGGATTCCCCCAGTAACGGCGAGTGAAGCAGGATTAGCTCAAATTTAAAATCTCCGTTGCTTGTAATGGTGAATTGTAGTTTCAAGAATCGCTTTCTCGGCGGACTGGCTGTGCCTAAGTTGCTTGGAACAGCACATCAGAGAGGGTGACAACACTGTCTGGCATGTCTGGCTGCTCATGATGTGCTTTCGAAGAGTCGGGTTGTTTGGGAATGCAGCCCAAAATGGGTGGTAAACTCCATCTAAAGCTAAATATTGACACGAGACCGATAGCAAACAAGTATCGTGAGGGAAAGATGAAAAGGACTTTGGAAAGAGAATTAAAAAAGTACGTGAAACCGTTAAAAGGGAAACGAATGGAGCTAGCAATGCACCCTGCGAGATTCAGCCGGGGGGTGGTTCAGGTATGTAGTTTGCAGATCTGAATTGACTGCGACCGCGTGGTTCGGGCTCCTCGCTGTCACACTTCTCATGGGTGTGCGTCAACATGGGTTAGGAGCGGGTCTTAAAGGCATCGGCAAGGTAGGTCTGTCCCTCAGGGACTGACTAGGCCAGCATTCTCATGGCCCAGGCCTGGCTGAGGAGTTGCAGCACATGCCTCTTGTTGCTGGGGTCCTGTTCCTCCGGTTGGATGTCAACAGGTGGACTGCTTGCAGTGCACCACGACTGCTGCTGGTCGCTGGGGCAGTGACTTTGCACTATGTGCTTAGGATGTTGGTGGTCATATGGTTTCATCTGACCCATCTTGAAACACGGACCAAGGAGTTTACCATATGCGCAAGTCTTTGGGTGATTGAAACTTGCGGGCGCAATGAAAGTGAAGGCGGCTTCGGTTGTCGAGGTGAGAACCTCCCCTTACCAGGGTGGTGCATCATTGACCGACCTATTCTACTCTTAGGAAGGTTTGAGTAAGAGCGTATTTGCTGGTACCCGAAAGATGGTGAACTATGCCTGAATAGGGTGAAGCCAGAGGGAACTCTGGTGGAGGCTTGTTGCGATTCTGACGTGCAAATCAATTGTCAAATTTGGGTATAGGGGCGAAAGACGAATCGAACTGTCTAGTAGCTGGTTCCCTCCGAATTTTCCCTCAGGATAGCAGGAGCTCAGTGCAGTTTTATCATGTAAAGCGAATGATTGGAGGTCTTAGGGTTAAAACAACCTTAACCTATTCTCAAACTTTAAATTGGTAAGAAGTCCGACTTGCTCAATTGAAACCAGACATTGAATGCGAGTTTCTAGTGGGCCATTTTTGGTAAGCAGAACTGGCAATGCGGGATGAACCAAACGCAGTGTTAAGGTGCCAAAGTTGACGCTCATCAGACCCCACAAAAGGTGTTGGTTGCTATAAACAGCAGGACGGTGGCCATGGAAGTCGGAATCCGCTAAGTAGTGTGTAACAACTCACCTGCCGAAGCAACTAGCCCTGAAAATGGATGGCACTCAAGCATTGCACCTATACTCTGCCGTCAGGGCAAAGGCGAAGCCCAAAGAGTAGGAGGGCGTGGGGGTCCTGACGCAGCCTTTGGCGTGAGCCTGGGTGAAACGGCCTCTATTGCAGATCTTGGTGGTAGTAGCAAATATTCAAATGAGAGCTTTGAAGACCAAAGTGGAGAAAGGTTCCATTTGAACAGCAGTTGGACATGGGTTAGTTGATCCTAAGAGATAGGGAAACTCCGTTTTAAAGTACCCAATTGCTGGCCGCCTATCGAAAGGGAATCAGGTTAATATTCCCGAACCGGAACATGGATATCGCCACCTAGTGGCGGATGCGGCAACGCAAGCAAACCCGGAGATGCTGGTGGGGGAATTTCTTCTTGCTTCTTCTATTACTTGAATAACTGTTCTTGTTTTTCCAGTTCCAGGTTTTCCGGTTACTAGCACGGGTTTCCTCCAATCCACGTTTGTTGCAGCGTTTGTCTGTAGGTTTTATCGAAGTTCAGCATCTTCATCTGCGTTTGGACGATTTTCCAGCATGGCGCTATCATCGTCAGAATCTTGGACTTCAGAGACGTCCATGCTGTTATAATGCCTCTCTTGACTGCAATGGTGCCTGGGCATGTAGAACATGGATTTGTTGCGGATCGATCGCACCTTGCGCTGCTTGCTTTTGTTCTATCTGAACATTGCATCCAGACAGCACTTGCTTTTGCCACAGATTGAAAAAATTCTTGAGACTTTGTACATGGCTTACACATGTTACCACGAACGTGTCTTTGTGGCCACTCCTGAAATATTTTCATACTGCATTCTTGTTTTTCCATAGTTCTGGCATAAGGGGAGAAGCTGCTGCGTAGAACTTTATTTGTACTGGTATTTGTTCATTATCTCGGTGTTATAACTCTTTTACACTCCTGTGAGGGTAGTGCATCACCAAATGTTGGAACATGAACACATCTTTCAGTGGGCTTACGGTCTTGATGCCAACCAGGGTTTCACCGTTGGAATATGGTTGTGGCACACACTTTGTTTCATCATGCTCTCTCAACCATTGGAGGAAATTCTGTGTAAGTTGTTCAGGGCAAGCGTAGTATTTCCGATGAACTGTGTTGCCTGCGATGGTGTTTGGATAGGGAACAAGGTACTTCTTTGTACGGCTCAACGTCCACGCGATCTTTTTAGCAGACATGGCCATCCACATTTCAGGCTCTAGGGGGCTGAGGTCTTTCATATGTCGATATGCCACTTGAAATGGCCCTACATGAAGGGAATACATCGCATCATTCTTGTAAGCGTCATGCCACCTTGCTACGTATGAGGTTACGTAGCGTAAGATCATGGACTGACCATCGGACATTTTGATGTCCATTCTGCAGGACAAGGATGGAATAAGGGTGGAGATGTAGGCTCTGAGGTTCATAGCGAACGCTTCTTCTGGATAATAAATCTGCAGCGTGCCTATACCGTTCACATCTGTTACCTCGGAAAGTTTATGGTTGAGATTTAGTGAAGACTTGTCTGAGCGTTGTAGGGTTATAAGATCAAACGCACGGATGACCTTCGTGTTGATCTTCTTTAGATTCTTCAACCATACCAGTAGATGTAGATGGGCAGTCCCCCTATCTTGTTACTCGAATCGGTAAAAGTAGGTATTCATGTTTGGATAATGTGGTTGACCATTGTACTAGAATACATGGTTGGTCCATCTGTTGGTGTTGGAACCACAGAGGTATCCTCTGACTACCTGTTCCAATACTTGAACAATGTGGAACGTCTCATGGCCAGACAAGTCTGTTGAGCCTCTACCGGTTCCTTCACGTAGGTTCTCTAACCAATGGGGAAATGGAAAAGATCACTCGTACGGGCTTAAAGTTAAAAATAACGTAGGGTGGTCAAACTGTTGAACTGCGTCTAACAGGAAGCGGTGTTGCCATTTCCAGAGCTCTACTGAAAAGGTTTTCGTTTCTAATGCACGAGCGGGCGAACACTTTTGACGCTTTCCGGTAGCTATGGCACCACTTACTGTTTTAAACATTGTCACATGTCATATTGAAAGTGAAGGAGCTCGAAAGACGTGCTATAATCTGCTACGGTTGACCCAACTTTCATTAGAAAAGAAACTTTCGTGCTCAAACGCGATAGGTTGCCGTGCAGGCTTGTTTTGCACCACTCTCGGAAAGGGTAGAGGTGTGGCCATAAACAGCATTCTACGGTCTCGCTTTCTATCTGGTCGTACAGATTCATTCTTTGGCCAGGCAGCTGTTCCCTCTTTTCAATGAACATTCTGTAACTGCTGCTGTCTGAATTCATTAGCCAATTGTACGCGTTTGTGCTGCATTGCCGTGAATTTTCGTCTTCTAGTAAGGCGATTTGATGCTCTACACTTTCAGTATTCCAGGTTAACCGAAAGATACCATGTTTTTTGCAGTAGCCATGTGCTGCTCGAACATACTCGCCAGTGTGTATTGTTAGGGGTCGTAGAGTGCAGATTTCTTGGAATGACATTCCTTTTAGTACAGCAGGAATGTCTGTTGGAGCAGGCGTAACATATCATTCAGACTTGCAGCTGCATGTCTTAGAGAGCTTTACCACCGGACGTTTTGTGTAGTTCGGGATGAGTTTTAAGGGTAACAACTGTTTACAATCTTGGCAAGCTGTCCAAGAGGAATGTTTCATCCAGAACACAGGGTCGTCCACCTGTTCTTGACCAATGTAGGGTTCGCTGTTTGCATGTGCTTGTGTGTAGGTGTGTTCTGCCACAAATGCACTGTATTCAGCTTCTCTTCTGGCCGTTCGTCTTTGTGCATCATTCTGCATCTGTGTTAGCTTGTTTTCAAATTGATCGTCACGTTGGATAATAACACATTGTCTCTGTTGCCAGAAATCTTCAGACAATTCTTTTGTCTAGTGACGTGGCATAACAATGATATTTCAATTAGCCTAACGTGTAAGTATGATGACAGTTACAATTACATATCGCGCAACGGTAAAAGAATGTTTGGAACGCACAAATAAATGTATGATCATAAGGTAAATACGTATACTTCTATTTACACTTTGGACGACAGAGACTGGAAACCATACGCTATTAAAATGTATATTGAAGATTTAAAT
This sequence comes from Plumapathes pennacea, assembly GCA_964036295.1. NCBI lineage: Eukaryota > Metazoa > Cnidaria > Anthozoa > Antipatharia > Myriopathidae > Plumapathes > Plumapathes pennacea. Next base: position 5,527,916 of record OZ038468.1, read on the forward strand.
CATTTTCATCATCTTATGCCCTTATTTTTCTTTTTAGATTTTGGATGAGAGACTGAGAACCATAAGCTATTATGGTGCATTTCCCATATTTGTTCACTCGTTTGACGCTGACACATGGTCGTAAGTTATATCCAAAATTTAGATCAATTTCCTTGTATCAAGCTTAGGGTGTAGCTAATGCATGGTGTTGGTAATGTTTCAGATGAGAGAGACTGGGAACCATATACTATATTGGTGGTTTGTCAAGTTTTCCATTGCTTAGACGATACCTGAATCGAAAAGATCCCTAAAGTTTGACTCCATTCTCCTAAATATCTTAACATCTACAGCTTTTCAAAAAGTAACGTTTGGTAACGTTTGTTAAGCCCTTAAATTTGCGGCAGTACTTGGATGGGTGACTGTTACAGAATACCTTTCTTCAAAGTTTTCCTTTTTCATTTTTTTAATGAAAAAGTCATGAATAATCAAGTTTTTATTGAAAAGATCTCTAAATTCATGGTAGCTGTCCACTCTTAACTTTGAAACAATCAGTCTCCCCTTTTTTTTCTCATAATAATAAGGGTGACGTATTTTGACGAGAGGGACTGGTAACCATATCCTATTACCAAGGATATCACGTAATTTGACGCTTGTCTATCCCAGAGACATAAATGTATAATATATTAAAAGTTTGTAGCAAATGCCATACTTTGTAGGTATAGTACACTATTCTTTATCTTTTGGACGAGACTGGGTACCATACCTTAAAGAGTGGCAACCATACCCTATTATGTCCATTTGACTATTCTCTGGTGTTGCTTTACGCGGACGGTGGAATTCAATATATTTTTAGCAATATAGCTAATGCATGGTGTTGTTAGTGTTTCAGATGAGAGAGACTGGGAACCATATACTTTTATGATGGATTGTCACTTTTTCCATTGCTTAAACGTAGATACACGAATCGAAAAGATCCTAAAGTTTGACTCCATTCTCCTAAATGGTTCAACATGTACAAATTTAAAAAGTAACGTTTAATAACGTTTGGTTAAGCCCGTGAGTTTGGGGCAGTACTTGGATGGGTGACTGTTAAAGAATACCTTTTATGAAAGCCTTCCTTTTTTCATTTTTTGCTTGTGACGTCACAAGCTTTAAAATGGAACGATTTTTTTTTTTTTTCTGGGTTAGAGATCTGCATGCGGTGATTGGTTCATATCATCATGTGATTTGTGATGACGTTGTGATCAAGTGACTTGGCGGGCGAGCAGTTTCGCCATTTTGAAGACAGCAAGTTGCTTGCCTTAGTTGGCTCTGTGGATTATTTTATGGACCGCTCATCTTACTTACAAACGCATACGCCGGCTGCGTTAGACCCATACTAAATTTCATTGACCGGTTTTGGCTTGGGTCGGTCCGTTCAGCCTCAAAAGCCATATTGAAAGCCATGAAAGCAAATGCAATGAACTTATCAATGAACTGCATAACTATGTACAACTGTACAGAAATGTACGAAGAATTTGACATCCAGAACCTTGAGAACTTGAAGGAACAAGCTGAACGAAGCCGCTCGACATACAAAGACGAGAACCTGTGTAAAGACGGCCATTCTTGACAAGCGCTTGATAGCGGATTATATGGAACTGTTTAGTATGAGGGTGAACTTGAAGGTACTTTGTATTCTTTTACTTTGTATTATTCTTGCTGATACAAGTAAAGCGTCAGAAAATCTGACTTTTGTTTGGGATCAAAATTTCACTCTGCTGTGCATTTATGTTGTTGTTGCGACATTTTGGCTCGGTGCCATGAAGGTCAAACAATCAGGGAAATGGCTGAGGAAAAAGTGACCGTTGGTAGATCTCGCTTCGCTCAGTTTTATTGTATTCCCACAAATGTTTATGTGAAAGAAAACCGAAGTCCTGCAAGACGAAGTCGTGAGCCAAGCCACGTACCCTTGAATAACCTTTCACGCATTTTGAACAAGAGTAGAAAAAGCAGGCGACTAATACAAGAATACATTTCAAAGAATGTCCTAAAGTCGTCAAAAGTTCATGATTATACCCGAGCTTACGTACTTCACAATGCTAATGCGTTCGAGAACGTGCATGTAAACAACATGTAAACAATAAAAAGCCACAGATGGAAATGGAAAGAGAAAATTAGGATCAATAAACCATCGCTGCGAGAAAGCTAGAAGCTCAAAAAGAAGATTGCCAAAAGTAACCGAGGTGCTAAGATACGTTTGTATTTTAAAATGTGTTAAAAAAACAGGCATTGCAAGATCAGACGTACTCAGAGATCAAAATCACAGAACCAAGTACAATGGGTTTTCTCTGTCAAGGGATATAGAAAAAAATTCCGGTCCTTCAGTTGTTGATCCACACAAAACGATCATCGGTTGGCTTTCTGGATGCACGGAAGCCATACTTTAAGAGCGATTTTGGCTTGCATTGTTTTTAAGCGTCGGAAGACTTGAAAATAGCCGTACACAAATGCTTGATGTGTTACCAGTGGGACCCCCGTAAAGTACGAAGGGTTGTGTTTTGCAAATGCTCGATTATAGATACCGCTTCAACCAATGTATCTGTGTTCTGAGCAATATTTGTGTGAAAGAACATCGAATAAGTAGTAGAAGACGTGTCGAAACTTGATAGAACTTGAACTTTTCCCTGCGGGCAGAGCGTCTTCCTTTGTCGGAAACTCTGCGGCTTTATGTAACGCGCGGCGCATACGAACAGTCGGCGTTTAACTTCGTTTTGCGTGCAGTAAACGTTCTTTGTTTATTGTCTGAGGATATTGAATTACTAATAGGTTTGAGGCAAATATCATGCGAGATTAAGATACAAGATCTGTCAATGAAATGTCACGAGCATAATATCATAGAACGGGGAATCCCGAATCATCAGCTACTTAGCTTTCACTCACGCCGCTTTAACAAAAGCAGGAAAGACCGGCAGGCGATTACATCGAGAATATTTGCCACTGAATACCTCGAAGTCTTCAAAAGCTCAAGGTTGATATCCGACTATCCGAGCCGTAATGTTCGCTCCATAAGCCTGTGATGCACGCCTTTGTTGTCACGGTATTCAAACGTCTGCAGCTTCCGATAGAGATTAATTTCGTATCGACCCAGAATTTTGCGTTAAAGCTTAATGCATAGCAGTCTTGAACATATTAGTGATCAGACTTGTACATGTAGGATGAGTAACGTCTGAGATGGCTTTTTCATACGAAGTAATTTCATCATGGGAAGTGTCATGTTTTAATGTGCTACAGAGATAAGTCTGAAAGCTTTCAATTACAGCTACTTGAACATGATGCACACGCTGGGAAGATGAGATAAGGCTATTATGCTGTCTTACAGCTACTTAAGATGTCGGGTATTCCCCAGTCAATCCCATTACAAAATAACAACACAGTTCCTCCACAAAACATGTCAGCTTGAAAGGTTGCCAGGTTGTATAGCAAGCGTCACACAAGTACTGTCACGTGCATCGGAAAGCAATGAAAACTGGGTTGTTGCAAACGAAGAATATTCCTACGGGGCCTTCGATAATTGTTTTCTCTCAATTATTATAATACACTTTTTCGTGAATATCTGTTTGACCGAAATTAGAAGAAAAGAGGGCAAGAAAAATAAAGGGAGCTCTTGGATCCGTCATGTGCAAAAACTGACTCGGCTATAATATCTTTTGCATATAAACGCACGACAAAAGTTCCTCTCCCGGGACCCCGCGTGTCTCTATTCATTGTACTAATGACGTCACAAGCGCACTGGCCACGGGCCTGTCTTGTTTTAAATAAAAAAGTTATGAAAATTCAAGTTTTTATTGACACGAACTCTAATTTTTAACACATCTTTATGGTAGCTGTGCGCTCTTAACTGTAAAAACAATCAGTTCGTAAATTTATTTGACTTATAGATAATGAGGGTGACGTATTTCGACGAGAGGGACAGGGAACCATATCCTATTACAATGCATATCACGTGATTTGGCGCTTGCCTTTTCCAGAGACATAAATGTATAATATATGGGTCATTCCACAGTATTTGGTAATGTTACGGTGGGGAAAATCAGAGCATTTCAAGGCCTCAAACTTTGACAAATTCCACAGCAGCCAAATAAAATGCATATGGTATCATAGAGATTTGGGGATGCTACAACTTGAATATGTTTTAAACTGCAGGGCTTTTATGCTGGCAGCACTAAGGGGTGAAATTTACCCGTTACAGAGGGGAATCAGAGAATTGGCATTTTTCACTAGTTTGTTTTTACTCTCAAAATTCTCTGAATTTGCAGCATGGATTTAAACAAGAGTATACTCTGATTATTTGTCAGTGCATATGCTATTAATTTATTGAGATAAAAAATTGGAATTGTTTGCCATTAATCAGTAAGTGCATCTTTTTTGTGAGGATGTTGCGTTACGGAGTGGAACTTTTTGTCCACATCAAGTTAGCACCAGCAAACACACTATTTAATTGTCCAAAATTTTATGTTTAGGCATAAGATGAAAATGCTTTGTTGCGAAAACGAATCAAAGTAGAAGAAACACAAAGTATTCTTCAAGGAGTTTCCAAATTGTGCCTGACTTTCAATAAACACTGTCAGTATTATGCAACCAAAATGATTCTCATCAATTTTTTTCTAAAATCTTAATCACTAATGATCTAATTTTCTTTACAGATTTAAAATGCTACATAAATACATTTAATGTTGTAAATGTTAGGAAGAAAAAATACATGACAGGAAAAACTTATTGACAGCGCAAAATAAATAAGTACTATACTGCTCATCTCAATGCCTCACCACAAAACTATACTTTACATATGTACATTCTTTCTGCTCTTCTTCTGAACCCACTGGTGCACTTGTTCTACTTCTTTCAATTGTGAGATCCCAAATGGGCCAATGCCTTCAAGACTAACAGGGCCATAAAAATGCAGCAATTGTGCACTCTGTCAACATCGTTACGTCTTGGCCAGTCGAATGACTTTGCTCCTGTCGAATGAAGAAACTTGAAGTTGATAAGTCCATCATCAAACTTGCTCAGAGCTCTGCCAAAGTAAAAGGTGTTGACATAGTCCACAACATAATACTTCTCTTCTTCAATGTGAGTCAGGGGGAGGGTATAAAGCTCCTGATGATGCAGCTCCAGGATCATCATTTGTCTCATGGTTTGGATTTGCCTGGGGTCAGGTAAGGAGGACTGGAGTGCCATGCATCTTGCATACATGCAAAGATATACACCACAATCATAACTGTTACACTGTTGTTGGACATCTGTTGGTGCATTAGTGTAGAAGCACCACTGATTTAAGTGAAGACTGCCATCCAGCTGCAACATCAGTTCCCACATTTTACCAATGGCCTTTTCTGCTGAAGGCTTAATGAATGCCCCTGCCAAGCTGTCGAGAACTACAATAATCTTTTCCTTTGGCAAAACAGCAAGGAGAAACCAGTGCTGGCTCTGTCCTGGATTGCATGGCATGAACACTACGTCTTGTTCCAACAACTGAGCCTTCCCTCTCAGCACCTCTTCAGCTGGTCTCTTCCCGACTGCTTTCTCAAATGCCTCCCATCCCAGAGATCCTTCACATGCAGTTGCCACAAGATTCAGGTATGCCTCAATAGCAAAGTTAGTGAGATATTTCTCCCTTGCAGCAGATTTAAGGCCACTGAGTGCTTCTAAATCCTGCTTGTCAATGAAACTGCTTCCTTGAAAGCTGACTGTGCCATTAAGCAGACAATCCAGAAGTGGCTGTTTGCATTGTGGAAGGACACAGCTGGCTGTTGATTTGTTGAAAGAGGCAGCTATCTCTGGAAGTAGACCAAACTGTGTGTATGCCTTTGTTTGACTGCAGGCTTCTGGATGGTGGAACGGTACTTTGCATTTTCTCTCTTGCCAAGCATGAATCTCTTGGTGGCTGCCACTTACGTGAATCTTGATCACAGGATAGCTGGCTGCTAGAAGAGGGAGTGTTGTTAGAAGTCTGACTGTTGGTTGACTGATTTTTGTCCTGCTGCACCCTGTTGCCTGGTTTGGGATTGTGTTGGGGATTCTTCATCACTGCATGCTCAGTGTGTTCATCTTGAGTTTCAAACTGAGAGTTCTTTGCCACAACAACTGTTTGCATTGCTTCTCCTGACAAAATGAATGGAGCGTGTACCACGGACAGGCATACTTGACTGCCATCTTGCAGAGACATCTTTGGTTGAAGTTTCAATTACGGATTGAGGTATGAAGATGACCTTGACCTTCTTGCATTCCTTCTGTGCTGCTTTGGCAAACTCTTTTGCTGTGTTGATAACGACTCGCTTCTGCAGGATGGCTCTCCATACTGCCCGTTTGACCTCTCCTCCAACACCATCCACAGCACCTTTACCGTGGGCTGTTTCAAAATAGCTCCATGTTGCCTCAGCATTGAACTCTGCAACATGGTTAACTATGTTGCTCATAGTAAATCTGTTCTTGAACTGTGAGCCAGCTCCATCACTCCAGTAGTGCACTTCTGTGACTGGAACATTCTGCCTCACACTTTCCAGCAGGATCTTGTTAAAAGTGTAGACACTGGATTTATTGTGGTGTAGGTCATCTGAAACAACAGCATAAGACATATGTTCCAGAGAACCACCGTCACCTCTGTAATACACCACGGCTGGAAAAATTGTTACAAGCTCATTTCGCCAGTGGGCTGCTATGATCTCATCCTGCTGCTTTATCTGAAAGTTCTCAGCAAAGTCCTCATGGACAATTATCTGTCCTTCCCTCAGATTGTCTTTCAGATATCGCAATTCACGGTGTTGCCTTATGTTGTACACATGGTGGCTGTATGGCATCAGTTGGGAAATCAGATCTTTTTGAGCCTCACTTGCTGTGGATTCCACTAACTGCTTCATCACTTTGTGGTCATCAGTTGTTTGCCACTGGTAGTATGATACCAACATATCGTTATCCACTTCATGAAATATCTTCTTAACAGGCTCTTCGACTCCACAGGTGGAACAATTTTTATCCACACAGCACAAAGAATCAAGATTGCAGACTGTTAACATAACAGCCTCCTTGCTTGACTTTGGCACATCATGTTTGGCAACTTTAGACAGCCCATCGAGAAGAAGATCAATGTCCTCATGGTACTTACAAGCGCAAACGTGCTGGTCATGTGCTGTCATGGGAAGTACATATTGTGGCTTGAGCTCAGCAAATTTGGACATACCGATCTTTAGGTTGGTCCCCTCTACAAACAATCTGTAGGCTTCACATATGTTAAGCAGCATCAGCCTTTTCTGCTTGAGCTCCCTGCCATTGGGGGTTTTAATTGAGACATAATCCTTCATCCCAGGATATACACGGCTGATGTCATCTCTCTGATGAAACTCTTCCACTTTTCTGATATCTTCTGCGATTAAGGCATCACTTCTGGGTTTCCTTTCCTCTGTCTTGGCTTTCTTTGAAACACCACATTTATCATAAACACCCTTTCTCTTTCCTGGCGACATATTCTGCAAAATGTGTGAGAGGACTCTCACCGTTTTGTGGGATGACTGGAAGGGTCTTGCTTACCCGCTTGACTGCCTTACCAAGACTTTGTGGAGTTTTAAAGGATATACCAGCATCACTGAGACTTCCTTGACTAGCCAGCGGTTTCTTTCTTGCAACTTGCTCTCTTTTCTTTCTTGCAACTTGCTTTCTTTTCTTCTCTCTCCTTAGCTCGTCTCTTCATCAGTTGTGGTTGCTTTCCATCTCTGATATTCCGTTTTCTTTCTTTGTCTGTCCTTTTCTTTGTGGGCTTTCCACTTCTCCTCATCTGCTTTTACTCTCCCGAAATTTTTGCACCCTTTTTATTGAAGACATTCCTGTTTGCCGCTGTCTATTGCTAAAAAATAGTTTTCTCGAGATCGCTGGCTTCATTTTGATACAAATTTGTCAACACTTAAAAAAAATAATGACACGTGCCATTGCCGCCACTAGGGCGCAGCGACGCATCAATTTGGCGCCGAAAGCGACGCGGTGTTACACTTCAGCCATTTTGACGAAGTAAATGGGATCGAACGTAGGACGTTATGTTACTCTTGAAGAAGAGTGGCAAAATTATCGCCTTGCTATGTGTTGTAAGTGGGATTCAAAAGAAAATCGGCGGAAGTTATTCTTTTCCTCGTGGTGTCAATTTCGCTGGAGAATCGCATGGATATATTATACTGTGACTGGAAGCCAAGTTTCTCCTGTGAAGCTGATCGAACTCAAAACTGTTTTGTTCGAATAAACAAGCCAAGAGCATCTCAGTCTCCAGGGAAAAACCAAATCGGAGATGGCGAAAGCGAGCTTCAAAGGAAAGTGTGAGTTTGTTTATGTTTACGGCTGAGTAATTTTCAGACAATTATAAATGGTGTGATCAAAACAAAACGACGCGTCTTTCGCTGTGATCGTTTTGTCGTTGTTTGCTGTGTTCATGAGCATTAACACTTTAATAGTATTCTAAGGTACAAAACTTGACAGGAATTGATTTTAAGACACACGTCCTTTGGTGCGAATATGGATAAATTATGTTTATCATATAAAAGCGCCTGCCCACTTCTTATTTCAAATCAGCTTCTCTTGTTATTGGTTTGCTTTATCCTCATAATTATTTCAGCCAGAAAACGATTTTTTGCTGTGAAAAATAAGCAAACCATTCGGCTCTAATCGATTTCTTGCAACAGTTCATGTCGCGCGTTATACATGTGATTTTCATGCACGTTTCATGGTAAACAAATAAAATTCTTTGATTTTCGAGAAAGTACAGTTTGTTGCAAATACCTTCAACTGTGTATCAATCTGTAACTCTGCTAAAATGTGCATTGTTGCATGTGACATATCTTTGAAAATCATAAACAAATGTACTCACAAAATAAAATAAATGCATCATACTTAAATCAAGACCTTTCATTTCAATGGTCACATTTCAGTATTTTCTCTTGAAATTCAAGATATATAGATACTACTGTAGCTATGATATCGTGCAGTCTGATTGACCGCAGCAAGCAAAACAAACAAACTTTTTGTGTTTCACACATCACTATGCAGTGCAATATTGAGATCTGCTTGATCTTCCCCTCCGTAACAAAATTTTCCCCTCCGTATCAAATTTCAACTTGCAATATTTTGATCAATCAACTATGTCCAGTTTTACTGGTTATCTCATCTGAACACCTCCACTTTAAATTGGAACTTCACAAAGTGTGACATGCAAGGCCAAACTACACTAAGAATAAAAGAAACTTTTCCAACTAAAATTGTTACGGAGGGGAAAATGGTACTTTGCCGCATTCTGGATTTTTGCTGAAAATTTTTTTCTGGATTCCATTCACATTTTTATAATGTTAGTATGAAGTACTTTATGTCTTTTCCACTTTGGTTTCTATTTCTCTTAAAATGCCTCCTTTAGAATATAAAACATATTTCCCCTCCGTAACGGCATTTTTTTAGTTATGCATATAATTAATGATAATTTATGCATGATGTCACATGATGATTAAATTTTTGGGCCCACCTAAAATAAATTTAACTCTTCTACTTTTCAACTATGTCAGTTTTGTCTTCTTGCTGTTTACTTTTTCCTACTCATATTTTTGTCCAAAATACTGCGGGATGACCCATATTAAAAGTTTGTAGCAATTGTCATATTTTGTAGCTATAGTACACTGTTCTTTATTTTTTGGATGAGTGAGACTGGGTACCATACCTTAAAGACAACCATACGCTACCAGGTGCATTTGACTATTTTTTAGTGTTGCTTTCCGTGGACACATGAACGTTAACCATGGTAGAAATTTCAATAAATTTTTAGCAATACAGCTAATGCATTGTGCTGTTAATGTTTCAAACGAGAGAGACTGGGAACCATGTACTATAATGGTGGATTGTCAATTTTTTCCATTGCTTAAACGTAGATACACAAATCGAGAAGATCCCAAAGTTTGACTCTATTCTCCAAAATACTTCAACATTTACAGCCTTTCAAAAAGTAACATTTGGTTAAGCCCGTAATTTTGGGGCAGTACTTGGATGGGTGACTGTTACAGAATACCTCTTATCGAAGTTTTCCTTTTTCATTTTTATTTAATTAAAAAAAATCATGAAAATTCATGTTTTTATTGAAACGAACTCTAATTTTTAACACATCTTTATGGTAGCTGTGCGCTCTTAACTTTGAAAACAATCAGTTCGTAAATTTATTTCTCTTATAGATATGAGGGTGACGTATTTCGACGAGAGGGATTGGGAGCCATATCCTATTACTATGCATGTCATGTAATTTGACGCTTGCCTAGTCCAGAGACATAAATATATAAAGGCAATGTATAAATGTATTATGGTGGATTGTCAATTTTTCCATTGCTTAAACGACACACCAATTGAAATGATCTTAAAGTTTGACTCCATTCTCCTAAATACTTCAACATTTACAGCCTTGCAAAAAGTAAAGTTTGGTGACGTTTGGTGAAGCCCGTGAGTCTGGGGCAGTACTTGGATGGGTGACTGTTACAGAATACCTTTTATCGAAGATTTCATTTTTTTATTTTTTTTAATAAAACAAAATCATGAAAAATCAAGTTTTTATGGAAACGAACTCTAATTTTCAGCATATCTTCATAGTAGCTGTGCGCTCTTAGCTTTGAAAACAATCAGTTCATAAATTTATTTCTTTTATAGATAATGAGCATGACGTAATAATCTTCTAACATACAGATGAATTTTTCAAAAACAATACAAAAACAGAGAATTCAATCGCAAATCCTAAGATATACCATAAAGACATATTGTACAGGTTTACCATGTGGTGTACGTATCATACGTTGCGGTATTATGCACAACAAAGCTTGTGACGCAGTTCTATTTTTGTTCAACAAGTTACGTAACCACCAATCACGCAATGAAAATATTTCTTAAAGCAATTGCTTTAAAAGGCATTTCACCACAATGAGATACATACACATGGTCTACATCTATATATCCAATGCACCAATATAAGAATAACAATGTACGTCCAATATTTTAACTTACCGATTTGATGATACGTTGATTACGAACGATGACGCAGGTCTCAAAATCTGTTCAAAACGAAGGTCACTTTGTTAATAAGCCATATCATGCAACGTAATGTACCGTTACCATGAATACTTACCAGCTTCTTCTGTCGAAATGCAAGTCGACCGCACAAAATCACAAAACAATTATCCCTCTGTAAATAGATCTTGTCGCAACAGAAAATTCTGGGTTTTTACTTATTGCTTGTGACGACACAAGCTTTAAAATGGAACGATTTTTTTTTTATTTTTATTTTTCTGGGTTAGAGATCTGCATGCGGTGATTGGTTCATATTATCATGTGATTTGTGATGACGTTGTGATCAAGTGACTTGGCGGGCGAGCAGTTTTGCCATTTTGAAGACAGCAAGTTGCTTGCCTTAGTTGGCTCTGTGGATTATTTTATGGACCGCTCATCTTACTTACAAACGCATACGCCGGCTGCGGTAGACCCATACTAAATTTCATTGACCGGTTTTGGCTTGGGTCGGTCCGTTCAGCCTCAAAAGCCATATTGAAAGCCATGAAAGCAAATGCAATGAACTTATCAATGAACTGCATAACTATGCACAACTGTACAGAAATGTACGAAGAATTTGACATCCAGAACCTTGAGAACTTGAAGGAACAAGCTGAACGAAGCTGCTCGGCATACAAAGACGAGAACCTGTGTAAAGACGGCGATTCTTGAAAAGCGCTTGATAGTGGATTATATGGAACTGTTTAGTATGAGGGTGAACTTGAAGGTACTTTGTATTCTTGCTGATACAAGTAAAGCGTCAGAAAATCTGACTTTTGTTTGGGATCAAAATTTCACTCTGCTGTGCATTTATGTTGTTGTTGCGACATTTTGGCTCGGTGCCATGAAGGTCAAACAATCAGTGGAACAGATGGCGTTATTATTTGAAAATTGGGAAATGGCTGAGGAAAAAGTGACCGTTGGTAGATCTCGCTTCGCTCAGTTTTATTGTATTCCCACAAATGTTTATGTGAAAGAAAACCGAAGTCCTGCAAGACGAAGTCGTGAGCCAAGCCACGTACCCTTGAATAACCTTTCACGCATTTTGAACAAGAGTAGAAAAAGCAGGTGACTAATACAAGAATACATTTCAAAGAATGTCCCAAAGTCGTCAAAAGTTCATGATTATACCTGAGCTTACGTACTTCACAATGCTAATGCGTTCTGAGAACGTGCATGTAAACAACATGTAAACAATAAAAAGCCACAGATGGAAATGGAAAGAGAAAATTAGGATCAATAAACCATCGCTGCGAGAAAGCTAGAAGCTCAAAAAGAAGATTGCCAAAAGTAACCGAGGTGCTAAGATACGTTTGTATTTTAAAATGTGTTAAAAAAACAGGCATTGCAAGATCAGACGTACTCAGAGATCAAAATCACAGAACCAAGTACAATGGGTTTTCTCTGTCAAGGGATATAGAAAAAAATTCCGGTCCTTCAGTTGTTGATCCAAAAATGCTCGATTATAGATACCGCTTCAACCAATGTATCTGTGTTCTGAGCAATATTTGTGTGAAAGAACATCGAATAAGTAGTAGAAGACGTGTCGAAACTTGATAGAACTTGAACTTTTCCCTGCGGGCAGAGCGTCTTCCTTTGTCGGAAACTCTGCGGCTTTATGTAACGCGCGGCGCATACGAACAGTCGGCGTTTAACTTCGTTTTGCGTGCAGTAAAGGTTCTTTGTTTATTGTCTGAGGATATTGAATTACTAATACGTTTGAGGCAAATATCATGCGAGATTAAGATACAAGGTCTGTCAATGAAATGTCACGAGCATAATATCATAGAACGGGGAATCCCGAATCATCAGCTACTTAGCTTTCACTCACGCTGCTTTAACAAAAGCAGGAAAGACCGGCAGGCGATTACATCGAGAATATTTGTCACTGAATACCTCGAAGTCTTGAAAAGCTCAAGGTTGATATCCGACTATCCGAGCCGTAATGTTCGCTCCACAAGCCCGTGATGCACGCCTTTGTTGTCATGGTATTCAAACGTCTGCAGCTTCCGATAGAGATTACTTTCGTATCGACCCAGAATTTTGCGTTAAAGCTTAATGCATAGCAGTCTTGAACATATTAGTGATCAGACTTGTACATGTAGGATGAGTAACGTCTGAGATGGCTTTTTCATACGAAGTAATTTCATCATGGGAAGTGTCATGTTTTAATGTGCTACAGAGATAAGTCTGAAAGCTTTCAATTACAGCTACTTGAACATGATGCACACGCTGGGAAGATGAGATAAGGCTATTACGCTGTCTTACAGCTACTTAAGATGTCGGGTATTCCCCAGTCAATCCCATTACAAAATGACAACACAGTTCCTCCACAAAACATGTCGGCTTGAAAGGTTGCCAGGTTGTATAGCAAGCATCACACAAGTACTGTCACGTGCATCGGAAAGCAATGAAAACTGGGTTGTTGCAAACGAAGAATATTCCTACGGGGCCTTCGATAATATTGTTTTCTCTCAATTATTATTATACACTTTTTCGTGAATATCTGTTTGACCGAAATTAGAAGAAAAGAGGGCAAGAAAAATAAAGGGAGCTCTTGGGTCCGTCATGTGCAAAAACTGACTTGGCTATAATATCTTTTGCATATAAACGCACAACAAAAGTTCCTCTCCCGGGACCCCGGTCTCTATTCATTGTACTAATCGTCACAAGCGCACTGGCCACGGTCCTGTCTTGTTTAGAGAGAGACTAGAAACTATTGTATCTGGAGTCTGGTAACGAGAACTTTGTTTTACATTGTAAATTTCCATAAATTTACATTTTATTGAAAGAAATCTTTTTTCGATGATATATTGATACAGGTACAAACAGTAAGATTGCCTTGATATCGAAATTCATACATTTTTTACTATTTTTTAAACCAAAGGTTTATAAAATGGGGGGGAGGGGTAGGGGAATTTTCTTTCAAAAAGTATACAAAATCAATTTTTATACAATAGTATTTAAATTTCGTATGTACATTGCTTACATACATCGCTTAGAATGTACAGAAAGTTAACGAGATCATATGTGAAAAGTTTAAAGGGGAATTATAGATGTCAATAATGCAAAATGCATAGGGGAGGGGTGAATTTATAAATGATTTGAAAATTTCTATAAATTCGATGTTTTAATCAATCGTGTCAAAACGTCCAATATATTTTGCCCACATGCAGTCTTTTATTGTGCAATGGTTTTCACCAAGATCTGAGATAACTTTTTTGGCCGAAATAAGAGGGTTTCTATGGGTGAAACAAAGATATAAAAATTGACTTGAAAAACTCTATAAATTTGAGGTTTTAATCAATCTTGCCGAAACGTCCAACATATATTGCCAACTTACAGTCATTTATATGCAATGATTTTCATCAAGATCTGAGACGATTTGTTTTTGTCCGAAAAAAGAGGGTTTGTATGGGTGAAACACAGATATAAAGAAATCTAAAAAATCCAATTTTTATTTCCACATGCTGAAACCTTGTTCAAACATTGAACAATCATTGTTCTTGCAGGAGCAGAAAGCTCAGCTAAATTTGAAATTTGAAGCTTAAAAATTATAAGAGTTTGTACTGACTTTGCAAAGTTCCCATGGCCATAACTCAAACACGTTTTAAGTCTATAAACTAAATTTTCTACAGACACTAGGTCTACATGTAATCTATCGAAAACATTTAAAAATTTGGAAATCTAAAAATTTCATAAAAGTTATCATATATAGATAAGTGTATCACTATAATAACTGTAAGTACATTCTAGTGTGACAGTTTTTGGCCGATCACCTCAGTTTAGTCCATGCGTGGGTGGCTTATTTTTAATCGTCCCGGAAGTTCTTACAGGGTGTTACCATTATTTCCCGACCCACCCACCCTTGTTCTTTTTCTTCATGGTTGCCTTGGCATTGTGGCAGCCAAGCATTGAAAGCGATGTTGCTTTTTTAATCGCTTGCTCGAGTCGGCTTTTTTTATCATTTCTTAGGAGAATTCTTGTAATGGCAGATGTTTGGTTTTGTGTATTTTTGTCTATCATGGTCCTTTATTGGATTTGAACAATCATGCCTTTTAGTGTAACCTTTAAGGACGTAAGTGGTGTGTGTGTTGTCAGTGATTACGTGAAGCTGTATGTTGAGTTTTATTTTGAAACAATTTGTCCACATAGATTTGTTGTATTGACTTTGATTCTGATTTTTCTTGAATATAAGATTATTGTCTGTTATGGTTGACGCTGTAGAACCTATAGCGTGTACATTGTGATATGAAGATTAATTTTATTTCTGGGGTTGCGATTGACCTTTGAGATGGTGATTTGCATTATTTTGTTTGAACTGGTTAATGTTTGTATTGATGACACAAGGCATGCAAATCACTTTTTTTAATATAATGTTTATATTATATAATATAAAGTGCGCGTTTCATGCTTTGTTGTTGCCGTGCCATTGCTGTATGTGTGAAGCTAATCGAGTCAACATTGGTCGCACGTGCATGTTCCACAAGTGCTGCTCCGTTTTGCCAACAATATAGTTGAATTCGCTTCAGGACAGTTCACTTTCTTTTCCTCGTGTTGCACTTGGCTTTGCAAGCGGAAGGCTTTTCTGTCTTGTTTCAGAAAGAGCTGATAGAATGCACAAACCTTCCGTCCACGAAGTGTGCACGAGCGAACGAAAGTGCACCACTGAACAAAATATTACGAGTGCCCGGCGTCATCAGCAAAAAAGAAATCGGCAATAAAAACGCATCGATTCGAAAAAGCAAAAGTATATCATTTTCGAAACACTTCGGCTTCGGTTTCTGTTTCTGTAAGTAAACAGAAAACAGGAGGTGAAAACCGCCTGTGTAAATGAAAGCTCGTGTAAATTTCATAACTTGACGGCTATTCGTGTTGAGGGAAAATGAACGCGATTTGACGCTGCACAACCGCGATTATGCATAACAATAGCTGGTTTCCCGCAAAATCAGCCCGTTGTTAAGCAGATACGGTCCGTTTCTAAGGGCTGGTTTTAGGCTTCCCAAACAGCAAATCGCAAAAAAAAAAAAAAAAAAAACGGAACACATGTTTTTACGTTAAAAGACAACACCTTACGGAGTTTCAGTCAATAAGCTTTAAAATCGAAAAATGACCTCAAATCCCACATAGGCCCTTCTTGCTCCCAGCAAGTCCACATTTCTGGACAATGTCCCCGGACGAGATTGGTGCGTATTAAGCAAGTTCAAGAAACATTTCTCACTGCCAACATATTTATTATAATAATTTACAAAATAAATTGAACTTGGCCAAGACTCACACTAGACTATTTACATATTCACCGTGACCTATTTACACGACTTAGCTATTTACAAGACTAAAAATGATTCGAACTTAGACTAAGGCCCCGTGCACACTTAGTCCGTTTTTATTTGAAGAACAACTATTTATTCCCGTTCAGGCGTTTTAGTGTGGGCAACAAAAAATGATCGACTGAAACGCAATAGTGCCGTGAATAACGAAATTTAGTGCAAAGACGGAAATAAGATGTTCGTTTTCAAATAAAAGCGAACTAGTGAGGACGTGTACTAAAACCTGCACAGGGACTATTACATTCAGCGATCTATTTACGTTTACTGGCTCACCTTGGCGGGTTTCAGCTGGATTGGTTCTTTGTACAGCCGCACAGGTTGGTCCGTGGACTGAGTGGCCCCAGATTTTCGAAGTTTGACTTTCTTCCACGGCTCGTTGACGTCAAGGCCGTACCGCATCCACAAGAATAAGAATAAGAATAATAAAAATATAAGAATATTAGTTTATTAATGTTTAATTGCCCCAAATTCTTTTTTTTTTCCTGTATTTTTCTTACAATAATGCTTTTGTTTTTGATAGATTAAAGCAGGAAGATTGCTCCATACTGTGCTTCCTTAATATCTTATCGAATCATTTTCGTAAAATTTGTGCGAAAATAGTATTTGTGAATTTTCGTTGAGGATCTAAGTGTGAGTGAATTTGATCATTGAGTTTGAAATATTATTTAGTTGAATGTCATTGGAAGCATATTTGTAAAATATTTAAACATGAACGAGGCTATCAAATGAGTGTTAATACTATCAAAAGGTAAAACTGCCATGCTCTTACATGCATTGTATGATCCCTATATTAAAAAAACTTTTCTAAAAATCTTTTTTTTTTTTTAATTTTACCTCATCAGGATGATGCACCATTCCGTCATCCTCTTCTCCCCACCCAAAGTTAAGCCAATGCACATCTCGGAGCCGTACACACTGTCCATCTCGGTCGACCCACTGTTTGTTATATAGCTTGGCTACATACCCTTTGTAGTCCAGAAAGTGTTCCTGATGCATTTCTGGACTACAAAGGGCTTCCTCAGGTTGGCTTCTTTTACAGCCGTGGCCCAATCACTGGGCAGGTACACAACAGCAGCTTTCTGCCGTTTCTTAATCTAGATAGGTAGATAAATAGATGATATTTATTTATACACGAGGGTTATAAAAGCATACAGCTTGTGGGGTCGACTGTTAAGTCAAATAAAACGTACATTCAAGCTTTTACTACTGTATAAGGTTTCAGAGTCAAAAACTGTTAAACTACATTTACAAGTACGTAAAAAAAACAGGTACGTTAATAAATCAGATCCAAAATTCTAGTATCAAATTTCGCTCAATTAATTATTACCTTCAGCTACGAATTTCGGCAAAATTGATTTAGGTGAAGCGTGACCTCAAATTTCGGTTACATATTAATACCAAATTCTGGATCCTGTCCAAACATATAAACAATACCGGCTTTATCATTTGTGCAACACTGTATTTCGATGAGTTTAGAATACATATCTTTGGTGATACTTCATTTTCGATTCAGAAGAGCAGTTCTCGACACGTGTCAATCGCGTCAATTTCCTCCATTTTGAAATTTAAACTCTATTTCGGTTATATTTTCTCCTACAATGAGATATATGCTAACTATGCACACTAAAAAACGTAAAATTATAAATACCTGGCTGAAGTCTCTGTCGTTCTCGAGGAATGTATGTCCTCTGACCAGGAATTTATGGTCAAGTACCTCGTATAAACCCTTTAAGTGCAGTTCAGAGTAGAGGCCGATGATAGTTTGGTTTTTATTTTGGCATCCACAGCCGTCCGAGTAGCTAACGAGAGACCTGTGGCGAAAAGGAAATACAGTTCACTCTGTTGTTTGCCTCCATCAAACCATTATAATTCTGGCCCAAGGAACTAAAGCCGGTTGCCGGAACCCATTCATATACTTTGACTCGTATTTCACCTGATATGTATATTCTACAAGAGAGGACCATTAGGTTATGGCCCATTAGGGGCCCATTGACTCTGATGGTGGGCCTATGACGTCATCCAAAATGGCGTCGTAAATTAAGGCATATATTTTCAAACGCTAATCTTGTTCAGAATCAGAATTAATCAAAAAAGTGATTTATGGCCCACAACTTGGGCACACTACAATAACACATTCTATTTTCCTCGATGTACGCCCAGGGGTTAACTGCTACAAAAAATCAAAAGTAAAGCGATTGTAACAGAGAAATTACCTTGCTCCAGTGCTCAAGCGGATCTGCAGAAAGTGCTGCAGACAAGAGGCCGTCTCTGAGGATCCACGCTGGGCTGTGAGTTCGTTCCACATGTACATATATCCTTGGCCAGATACGCAATCGTGGATCCCGAAGTTGTAGGTCCACAGCTGGCGGGTGTAAAACATGTTGTTGCGGTGCAGGTTGGGCGTTGGCAAGTTCTGCTGGAAGTCAAAGGTGATCATGTCCACTGCATCGATGGATCTTCTCCTCACGCTTTGGCAGCACCCAATGTAGCGCTGCTTGCCCTGCCAACTGCGGACCGCAGCCTTCTTGTCTGCGCGTTTCTCCGCGTAGCCCAGATCTGTGCGGCAATGATGATCGTCTTGCTGTTTCCGGAGGCGGTCCAACTCTTCCCCGGACGTGGACTTCATTGCTAAGTTGACTGCGTCACACTTGGCGCATGTGTCGCTCCGAGGCAGGCCAAATCCTAAGTTGAAGTCCGACATGAAGATGTTGCGGTACAGGCGCTGACTTACATGCGGTTTTATGGCAGGTGGAGTCCCGCGAAGGTTCTCAAGTCCGCACCTATAATCGTAGAAATTCACCAAAATTAATCAATGACTTTAAACTCAATGACTTTAAACAGCTGTAGTAATACTTCATGAGCGGTGTTCAATTTTTTCGCATCAACTATGGATAATTCATCTAACATTTTATTACGACGCCGACAGGTATATTAAGGTCTGGGTCAAATTTGCAACCTTGATAAATGGAGCATTGTGGCGTTACCATCCTTGGATTTAGAACTATTGTTTTAATACTGCAGTTTTTGTTCGTATCAAGTACTACATCATTAATTATGCACTTGTTACCATGGAAATGGCTCACGTGACCATTAAGGTATCACATTTCCAAACTTATACTTCTTGAAAGCACTTAAACACAACTTGCATAGTTTTACTCAAGACGGCTACAGATTCGGATAGGTTATTATTCTTAAAACTTCAAAAGTACTAAAAACTAGTGGGACCCCATAAAATACTGGGAAGTGTTTTGCAATTTCTAATTTGTTCCAGGTTTTAACATTAGTAAATATGCTAAAATGGGTTCACAGATTTTGAGTGACGATGCAGCTGCTTCCCTTTCATAACGATTCCCACCATACATCTTCAAACCAGTGAATGTACTTTTAACAACAAAACAATACCTCAATATCTCCTGCTGTCTCCTCCAAACGTCTGGCTCTTCATCCTGGAGATACAGTTGGTACATTCTGTTTATGGACAGACGCAAAAACCTCTTGTTTGGGGTCTTTTTGCGCGAGTAGTGCGACGTTTGTCTTGGAAATGACAGAATATGGGCGCGGACCTAAAAGTAAATAAAAGAAGCATTAGGTACTATTCTTTAAGTGAAAAGTCCAGGCTTTAAAGTTCAAATACAGCTTACGTCCCTATGCATTCTAAAAACCTACGATAAAGTTTTACTGTCAGGTCCATACATTGTTCGAGAGTTGGGGGAGCTAGAGCAATGTAACAGTTGCGTACCTTGTTTTTGGCCTCCTCAGTGTGGGCATTAGGGCGAAATTATGTTTTCGTCGCCAGTCGATCGGCAACGGCGAGTCCCGGACGGTCTGCAGTCGTTGCAGCGTGATGCCATGTAAAGCGATGAGGGCATATTTACACACCTGTGTGTTAGAGGCAGGACGTATAAGTTATGTTATACTGACTATAACTAACCAGGTCAAAAAGATTCAGGTACCATTTTTACCCCCCACCCCGCCGAAAAGAAGAAGATAATGACTTGTACACCGGGTTTAAAATCGAACATTAGCTGTGGTTACACTAGGCATGTTTTATCAAGTTACCGAGCAATATTTTCACGCGTTGAAATTGTCGTGGTGTTTCCGTTGACCGAGATGCTTCCGGTCACACAGAGAAATTGATTGTCTTGGGTGATATTTGATCATCCTTACGAAAATATTTTTTTTTTGGCGGGAATTCTATTTTAAGATGGAGCCGGAGGATTTGAGAGCCATAGGTGGTCTGCTGTCGATTTTGTTTGTCCTTCTCTGTCACCGAAATAACTTCAATGTGTTGATTAGCCAAGTACTATTACTGAGGAGGAGAATAAGAATGAGACGCCGCCAGTTCATCCGCCTGTCTGAAATTATTATTCGCTACTTTCGCGAAGTCACCGGGCCTGTTACAGCTCGAGCTCCAAGAACTGTTTGGATGCTTCCAAGGCCACAGAATTGGTTCCAGCAGTTGTTAAATGACCGAGCCCTCGACCATTGGTGGAAGGAGAACTTCAGGGTAACTAGAGCGACATTTGAATACATTTGCTGTCTTGTCGGGCCTGTTCTTCGCCGACAGGATACAAGGATGAGGGATGCTATTCCGATCGAAAAGAGAGTCAGTGCAAGTTTGTGGAGGCTTGCCACTGGCGAGTGTTATCGATCCTGTGGACTTATGATGGGTGTTTCCAAACCTTCAGTGATCAAGTGCTGCCACGCTTTCGTCCAAGAACTCTGTCGCATACAAGCAGATTTTATCCAGTTCCCGACCACCCGAGCAGAAATTCAAATTCAAATTGATGGTAGTCATGTGGCCATCAAGGCGCCAAAAGAAAATCACGAGGACTATTTTAATCGGAAACATTTCTATAGTTACGTTTTACAAGGTGTTCTCGATGCCTCTGGACTTTACCTGGCCGTGTCTACTGGATACCCAGGAAGCATGCACGATGCGAGGGTTGCACGTTTGAGCGATGTATTTGCAGCTGCAGAAAATGAAGAAATTTTGATGGAATCCACTTTAGACCTGCATGGTACCGTCATTCGGCCAATGATAGTGGGAGATTCGGCCTATCCACTAAAGCCTTGGTTGCTCCACCCATTCAAGGACAATGGTGCACTGAGCCAAGATCAGAGGAACTTTAATAGAGAGCTGTCAAAGGCCAGGATTGTTTCGGAACACGCCTATGGTTTAACAAAAGGAAGGTGGAGAGTACTGTAGAAACGGCTAGATGAGGATTCCAAAAGAGTTCCTGATACTATAATTGCATGTTGTGTACTTCACAACATTTGCATTATGCAAGGCGATGGGTACGATCTTCACGATAACGAAAACGGATATGATGACATAGAAGATGGTGGACCTCCTTCTCACGCAGCTATTGGAGTACGACAAGCCATAGTCAATTATCTAGCTGACCAGTAATCAGGAATTTTATTGATGTTTATAGTTGCAGTAATAATCAGATAAAAGTATGGGTATAATCCTATTATATCATAACATTGTGTTCAATTTACTAACAGTTAACAAGTTCAAGTTCAGTATATACATTTCTATTTCAGACAAGATAAATTGATTCAAGGTAGACTTTCCAAGATGGTGAAAGTTCTGCTAATCAAGTGGGATAGAACAGACCCAAAACAGACCAGAATGGAACCAAACCGAACGATTAAAAGTACAGTACATAAGACCATATTGTCGTCACACTTTTTTGTTGACGAAAAAATGTCCCCGAGTTTCCCTAACACAGCAGCCATGAACTCCTGGTGCCTCTTCTCAGCATCAACTTGGAACTGGAGCATATTTTCAATTACTCTTTGATCTCTCTCCTCTGATCTTGAAATTTCCTTTCTCTGAGATTCCATCATTCACAAGGGCTGCTGCTGTCCCGGACAATTCTTCCCCGCTTGTCTTCTTTCTCTTTTTAATCTTTTGACCATCTTCACGCTCACGAGGCCTTTTCACTGCTTCCCGCCCCTCCTGTTCTTGATCTTGAATCTCTGTGGGCTCTTCATTGTGATCTTCAGGCACTGCTTGCGCTCCGGATCTATCATCTTCCATTTCATTCCTGACTCCCGCTTCCTTTACGAACCTTGGGTTAACCTTGTCCGAACAACCCATGAACTCGTCGATTTCATCGAAAAACTTGAATGATGTATCTCTACCTCGCCCGGTTCTTTTGTTGTTATCACAAACAGATTTATATTTCTCAAACAACGCTCGCCATTTTTCTTTAGCTTGGGAATTCGTCTTGTTAGACTTTAATCCTGCCTCATCGCAAATCCTGACGTACTCCACGTGTATAGCCTCCCAAACGGACTTCTTTCCCCTGTTGCTTTTGGCAGCTTTCAGGCGATCTTGATTATTCTTGAAGGCCTGAATGAGGGATTTCACCTCAATAACTTCCCAGCGCTTCCCATTCGGTTTGGAGAATGGTTCTTCATTCTCTGGCACTGGCAAATCACTTCCTTGGCTCGAACAACTAGGTGAGGGGCTTCTTGCAGGGACGAAGTTGAGTATTCGGCTCGATGTGAAGTTGGGATACCAAGGCTGAGGGTTATCAGCATTTAGCCAAAGATGGGGAGGGTAACCTACTCTGGTATGCTCTCCGTTGTCCGTATCATCCTGCATTCTGTTGAACAAAAATCCGTTTCAGAGTCCCTCACCAGTCGAGTTCCTGCGATAATCAAGATTGCTTGTTTAAGATATGCCAAGCTTTTCAAACAATTTCCAAAACCATGTCTCAGTACTCACAGTGATGCACGAAATCCAGCCATCGTCACGGTCTGTTGCGGGCGATTGAAATAACAAGTGGCACGGCAATTAAAAATGTTAATTTTGACATGTTTGAGATCATCCGATAAAACCGCAACTCTCTGATTGGTCTAGTCATCTTGGGGCTCTGAAAAACCTTGCTTTTCATCTCGGTACATGTCATGGGCTTTTCTTTTGTTCTTTTTGATGTATCCATGGATATTCAACGCGTGAAATTTTGCTCGGGAAAATGCAGTTACACCATCGCGACCATTTCAACGCGTGAAAACGACCTTTTAACGTGGGAAAACAGCTCAGTGTAACCACAGCTAATATACTTTAGCGTAATTCATGATAAAAAAACAACCGCCATCAATCAATTTAGAAACTTTACTGAAATAGATTATTTTATATAAATGTAAAGAAGGAAAGCATTTGTAGGAAAAACTGGTAGACTTGATTCTTAACCTTATAAGAAAAATACCCTTTTTCGTCAAAGAGAGAGTGATGGAGTAATGTGTCTGTCAACGTACCTTAATGCGAGTCATACTTTCAGTTGAAATGAAGTACTTGTATGAGTACTTCTTCTTGCCTGGCTTGCCTGGCTTATTTACCCCGTCTTTTCCATGTGCCCCCCTCCTCTTGATGTCCTCCGCTACGACCAGTCCTTTCAGGTACGCATTTTGTAAGTTCCTCTCACCCAGAAGATTGAACTGTGTCAAAATATGGTACCGCAGCCCCTCGTCTACTTTGTTGAAGCACCCCAAAGAGCACTGGCAATCCGGGCCGGTGACTCTGGCCTCCTTCACGTGGCCTTTATAATCCGTTGTTCGTTGGCCACGGTTAGCGGCGTCCTGTCAAATCTCTCGTCTAGGAAACAAAAGCCCGGCTTTATGAGGAAAAAATAAAAATCCAGAAATACGACATAAAAGATAGTAAAACCCGAGCTAAAATTTAAGGCTTAGTACTGTACTAGACTCTCAATATCTCTCCAGGTCCAGGTTGAGGTACTCAATGGACGAGAGTTTAGGAAATGCCGTACTTTTCAGCTAATCCAGTAACTTATTGCTATGCCTGGAAATAACAATGTATGCCAATTCTTGCGTATTTTTAGTTGGATATATTGAAGAAACGTGTTTTTGCGAGTCTGTGATTACAATGGGCCTTTTAAAAAAGAATGTTTTCAAATATACGTGCAGTTTTGTACAGATCAGAATATCCATTTGAGAATGAATTGCATAGACTGTATGACTCGCCGTTTACAGATAACTAAAAGTATTGAAACTCCATGTATTGACCTCATTCACATGTGTTGAATTTCGTTGTGGGCAAGCTAAGACAAAAAGACCTTTTATGATCTCAAAAAACACAAGTGAATCTATCTGGCTAGAAGCCATCTCAATGTTCCTATTTCAGAGCGATAATTAAGAATCTTGTTTTTGGTGGAATGGGGCCCGCTGACAATGTTGTAGGCTCAGAATGTCCGCTATTTCTGGCATGCGTCTTGCGCGCCGCCATTTTTGGGCTAAGAGTGGTCCAGAAAATCCCGTGTCCCCTCCCCTTGACAAACGAAGAACCAAGTACCCTCACACTCGGGAAACTAGCAGCCGAAACAGACTAGCCATACCCTCCCCCTCAGGAAATTTTGTCAAAATTCGATGTTTCAATTTTTGTCTGTACGAATCTCCCGTTCGAATCATACGAAGTATGCGTCCGTTTTCAGCGGATGGAAAAGGGAAACTGGTGGTTAGATTTCTGATTTTTAACACATCGGAAAGGAGAAATCGGAAAACCAAATTCAACTATGGATTGTTGAAAATATACATTGATGCAAAGTCCAAGAGGAATTTCTAATTTTCATTGCCGTATAAACGATAAAATATGAAAATTGGAAACTTCAATATTCAATTTTTGATTTTGTAATTTATACGAAAATTGAATGGACGGAAGACCCACGGACCGACAATGATCAGTGTGTGACAAAGATTGATTCAATCTACTTCGTGAGTTAAACGATAAAAATGGTTCCGTGAAAGATTGACTCAATTCGCGTTAAAAAAAGAAATCGAAGGAAATCGAAGGAATCAAGGAAAACACATAGTAGTTAAAAAGCACCTTTAGTCAAATAGATTTGGTCTGCGTTGAAAAAAGCTCCAATCAAGACTGACTGGGCTTCTTGGTACTGTTCGTGCGTTTACAAAGTATAATAGTTAATAAGGATCAGTTCAATATGTATCAAAAAAGTTTCTGCTGCTCTACCATACTATGTCACGAAAAACCAATATTTTAAACCAATATTTTTGAATAGGATCAGTGTATGACGAAGATTGATTCTACTCCGTAAGTCAAAAGAGAAAAACAAACGTTCCATGAAAGACGACTTCAATCGAATATTGATCTGTTGGCGTTTAAAAAAAAAATAAATCAAATTGTGCAGCCAAGACTAAGTGAAACCGACTGGGCTTCTTTGTACTGTAGTTTGCGCGTAAATCAAAAGAGAAAAAAAAAGGCCCGTTTCAAAACGTTTCAATGTTAGTTTACTGCATTCACTAAACAGCAGTTGTTATACCAGACAATGTCACAAAAAAACAATATTTTAGAACGTCATGCCAAACAATTCTCCTCTTAAGAATAACATTTGCCTCGACACGGCTGAGTGCACCTCACGCATGCGTATAATGAAATTTTGGCAGTTGTTAGTCGTGGTCACACTACACACTTTTCCCCAGGGAAATACGATTTGCCGCGAGGGTGAAATGCGAAAACATTTTCCCAAGAGAAAGTGGTTGTTTACCATTCGAAAAAAAGTTCCGGTTTGTCGCTCGGGAAAAACGGGACTACCTTTTCAAACGATCCGTTCATTCTGAACAATTTCTGGTAAATCAAACCGAAAACCGTTTTCTTTGAATGGTAAACAACCAGTATCTCGGGTTTCATCTTCCCAGGTAATGAAAGTCACACCGGTCACACTGTAATCAGATTGACCTCGGGGTGTCGCTTTCTTTCCCACGAGTATATGCAATAATATGTCCGATAATCAACGTGAAGAGTTTACTTCTTATTTGCTTTTACTTTTTGTCACTTTATTTAAACGAGCAAGGCGATCAAGAACACTGCTATTGCACTGTTTGATTGCTCGGAGACGTCGACGAAGACAACAAGTGGGATTATTTCGATTTATGACCATTTTGGCTTGGCAAGTTGGGCACCGGTCCACGCGAATCCACCGCATAAATCACCACTACCAGGAGTCATCCGTAAAGAAGCCAGAATATCTTACTTGTTAATGTCGATATTCTGTTCACTATAAGCATTCTTCCCGCCTTCTCTCTTCGACTTTTTGTCGCCGTTTGGCCTTGCTTCCACGGAAGAAACAGCCAAGAACATCAGAACAACAAGAATGCACACCGCCGCTGCCAACAGCTTCGCCGACACGGCAGACATCCTCCACAAAATCGTTAAAATGACACGGTTAATTTGTATACTTTCCCGATGAATTTGGTAGCAAAATAATCCTTGAAGACCAGGCTTTCAAAAACCGTGCGAACATTTATGACTTGCGCATCATGTTTTGCGCAAAGCCGCTCTGAACATTGCTTTCGCACCGGTGTCGCACCGTCTCCATACAAAAGTCTCTTGTGATTTTCTCGAGTCGATAAATTCAAGTCAAAAGTGGCACGCCAAAAATTTACAATACACAGTTTATTTTAGTGCGAATAGAGCCCCAAATGACTGAAGTTTTACAGTCCGTGCGAACATTTTAGGAAAGTGACCTTCAAGAAAGAGAATTGGAGCAATAATCGTCAAAAATAGGTGAAAAACTGCAAATTTTCCGCTTCAATAATTTATGTAAATTTGACCTTAGAGGCTAATGTTACACAATTGTTTGCCATGAAAACGACCAGTGTTTGACAAAGATTAAGATTTTACTCAGTAAGTCAAAAGAGAAAAAAAAATGGTTTCGTAAAAGATTGACTCGTAGGAATGTTGTTAAAAAGCGGCCTTTAATCAAATCGATCTGTTGGCGCCAAAGAAAATAAATCAAGATTGCGCATGCCAATGCTAAAGGAAACTGACTTCTTCGTTCTGTAGTTTGCGCGTGCACTCAACGAAGTAATTCAAGAAGTATCAAAAACGTTTGAACGAGTTTGCAATCACCAAACAACAGTTGTTTCTACTACTATGTAACGAAAAACCAATTTTAGAGATTTGATGTAGTTGGCGTTAAGAAAAAACGAATTATGGAAAATTGTGCATGCCAAGACTTAGAGGTACGGTAGTTTGTGCGCGCAGCCAACGAAGTATAATATTCAATAAGGACTGATCAGTTCAATATCAAACAGTATCAAAAACGTTTCAATTAGTTTACTGCATTCACTAAACAACAGCTGCTCTACCAGGTATATAAAAAAAACTCATATTTTATAGTGTTGACATTGACTAGTGTTTGGTTTGATTGAATCTATCCGTAAGTCAAAACAGAAAAAATGGTGCTGTGAAACAGTTGACGGAAGAATCTTACTTTCTCAGGTTTCAGCATCTTTTTTTGCCACGCTGAAGGGCTGGGTCCACGTTCTCTTGTTCGGGT
Organism: Plumapathes pennacea; assembly: GCA_964036295.1. Lineage (NCBI taxonomy): Eukaryota > Metazoa > Cnidaria > Anthozoa > Antipatharia > Myriopathidae > Plumapathes > Plumapathes pennacea. The sequence continues at coordinate 5,555,643 of OZ038468.1, forward strand.
CTATCCTGGCGAAAGCGCCGCACCTGGCTGCCTCTTGGCAGGTAGATATCTTTTCGAGTGAATCCCTCAAACTTCTCCGAAGATTCTCCAAACACCTCCATAAAGGACTCGCTGAAGTCGTTGTCTCTGTTCTCCTCGAAACTGTCATCGAACGCAAATGGGTCGTTTGATGCCATGTTGTGAAGTGTATGGTTTCTAATAAAACCGTTGAAGTAAAAAAGTTGAAGACAAATTTTGACAATGATACTGACACACGAGACACGAACTTATGAGCAAGTTGAAAAATGAGGGTTTTTTTATACCCTATGAATATTGTTTGAGAGTATGTCCTCCGGGGAAACAATGTAATTACGGCAAATCAATACTAACCCGCCTCCTTTGGGCCTTCGCGATTTATCTCGAAACAACAGAGCATCGAAACAAAAGAGTGCAAAAACAAAACCCTATGTGAGATCATTCCACTAAACTCCCTCTTTGTTATTCTTTTTTGGTTGGAGCAAGCCGCCTATTTAGTTACAACGGCATTTAACAATATTCTAAAAGGTCGGAAAATCCGCCGGCTTGCCTCAACTGTAAGTGGGTTTAAAAATAATTTGCTGAAAATCTTTTCCTTAATATCTACATCTTTTGATGTACTGCAGGAAAGAACTTTAAACAGCTAAGACAGTTCTGAAAACTCAAACTACAAAAACTGGTTGCCCAGCAAAGTTTTGTTGTCGCGAGTTTGCATTTAGCCCAAGTGGATTAAAGAAAAAATCATGCAGTTATTGGCGACGGAAGCCTCATTTTTCTAGTGCTCAATCAAGAGACCTTATTCGATTGTCAGAACCCGCCTTGTTGTTTGTGTTAAACAATTTACAGTCGTTTGGCGCCCTCCCTCCTTTCAGTTTTCTGTTTTGAAAACAAAAGAGCACTTAGCTGGAACGAAAACAATAGCGCGGAAACATTGAATTGACACAAAAGACACGCTTCTTAACTTCGTCCTTTCTAATAAAAAATCAGTGAATTTGAAAAGGGGCGGTACATATACGGCGTTGACAACTTCGCTCTGTGGAAAAACTTGTAAAGAAGCATTACAATGTCTCTCAGAACTGAAATATGAAATGAAATATATATGGTGCTGCCCTTCGTTTATGTCCGGTCATTGTTTTTGGCACGAAAAGTACGGTATAAATTCTACAATATAAGATTCCACTTCACATCAGCTTTTTTAAAAGGAAAAATTTCTTGCGCAAAGACACCACAGAAGAGCATGTTAAAAGTAGAAATACAAAACGAACTATTTTTAAGGAAACCAGTCGTTCACAATCAGGCACTTGATTGTGCCTGAACGTTTGAATGTTTGTTTGTTTGCTTTTCGGCTTCTGCAATACAAGCAACGATCATTACCAATACACTCAATAGATCTTTTTTTCGGAGGGCCTATTACATTATAAATCTTTCTTTGATGCCGACAGATACCTTAACAATGAGTTTTGGAAACAGCTCAACCGTTGCAAACAAGAAGGCCCAAGTGCAATACAGACGTTAGTGAATATTTTAGGCCAAAAATTGTTTTCATTATTTTTGAACCAAACTTCACAGGATCGAATATTTTTAATATAAAAACATCTTCTTGGTGTTTTTTGGAAGTAGAACTTACGGAACTGCTGAAATAGGCCCTTAGTAACCAGGTATATGTGCTTAACAACGGGCTCATTGTGTGGAAAGAGTCCTTTGTTATGCGAAAATACAGTGTGCAGCGACGCGAAAAATCACAACACCATTGTCTTATGTGCAGTGGGTGATAACGTGGTTTTCTTCATTGTTGCTGCAGTTTTCGGTTTAAAATAATCGAAAACACTCCTGTCGCACTTCAAAATTGCGACAGAACTATAAGCCTGTTGCTGCCACCGCCGTGCATCTTACAGTCACCCTGGCCGTTCCATTGTCTTCACTTCGTTTTACGACAGCAGCTCAAACGCGTACTCTTTGCTTCAGTCAGTCAGCCTCGTATTCTTTTCATAAACGGTAAAAAATACAGGCAAGGAAACAACAGGATCGAAAGGTCTTGAACTGGTCAACTATCGAAATTACCTGACCTCCCCGAACAAGACCCGAAAGAAGAAGAAAAAAAGAGTAAAGCATTAAAAAAAAAAAGAACACACTCTGGTGTGGAGATTTGAACCTCAACTTTTTTGTCTTGTCACCCAATGATCTGATCGTATGTCTGGTAAATTCTGCTATTGCAAAAGAAATAAAAGCCAAACAAAAACGAAATGGAAAAGGATGGAGCGAAGGCTCCATTGGAAGAATGAAGAATGCTACCCGCCTTGCTGGCCGCCTTTGCTATACTCTAGGGCACATGACTTTTGTCTTTAGAAACGCAGACACTCGGCCGTGAAAGTCAGTTTGGTTTTGTAGTGTGTGTCATTTCAAGTAGAAACTTACTGATGGCATTGCCATCAGCAGCGGTTCGGCTTAAAACAGACTGAATTTTGGCGCAAGTTAGGCCGCATTGGAGACAGAGTTGCCGAAATCCTCGATTAGCAGATACAATGTCCCAAAGTGAAAAAGAACAAAAAAATGCAATCATATCCAGCAGGCTACCGGGACAAGACGTGTCAGGTGAGATGTTCATTTTAGAAATAAAAAGAGGCCAAGGTATTCTGATTGCATAATTTGAACACCGGTTGAAGTGCTCCGATCTTTGTTTTGACTGATTGGCAATAAAACTAAGACGCACGAGTGTAAGACACTGATGACTCACGCGATATTGTGCACTTGCTAGCATGTGATTCAGTTTCTTTCTTCCCTCTTTTTGCGAGGGAAAGAAATTTAACTGTCCTGAAGCGAATCCACAGCATAAAAAAAACATTACGTTCGCAACTAATGTTAGCAAAACTTGGACAGCACTTGTGTAACATGCGTTGACTCGATGGCAAAGAGACGAAAAATGAAAGATTGCAGTAATGAAGCAAAAACGGAAAAAAGATGAATGGCGTGGAATAAGTGCAAACAGGCGGATTTAGCAGGGAAATGAAAAAAAAAAAGAATTGACGTATAAATAATTTTGGAAAAAAAAAACTCTGGCGCGGAGACCCAAACCCCAGCTTTCCTGTTTTGCCACCCAATAATCTGATTGTATGTAAATTCTGCTATGGCAGAAGACTAAAAAGCCAAAGGAAGAAGGAATAACGAAACGAAAGGCAAAATGGAAAAGCTCCGGAGGAAGAGTGGCCATGATATGCGTACTTTGTACTTCTTTGCCAGTGATTTTAGTGTATTGTTTTCTTAAAAAGTTTGTCTTGTACTACGATCACTTTGCTTATATTTGCCGAAACTTGGAGAATGGTTTTAATATTATTACCTTGCCTAAGGGCTCAGAGATCACATACAAATGGTTTCCTGGTCCCCCCTCTTCGTCAAAGATGAAGCCAGCAGAAGAGGGTATTATCCCGACCTCAAGTGCAGAACACCAAACTTTTACAATCGGGCACTCCCCTGGGGTTGGTCCCAAGCTCGTATAACTCCCGAAAGAAAAGATTGAAGTCCAACTTAGGGCTTACACGGGGGGTGTCATCGGGTAACCAGCCCGACTCTTTGTTGCCAGGAACGAGACAAGAAGGCAACAGGAACAACAACTGGAACTTGGGCACAGGAACTATATACAGTAAGTGCCACCAAAAACGGAACTGGAACTGGAACCTTAGCAACAACTATATACAGGAAATATTTACACTCTCCTCTCCGGGAGAAAAAAGAAAAATGTTCAAAGGATGGTGACGGTTTCGTAAGTTGGTTCATAGTAGACAGCATAAGAATAAAGCTTGGGCGGCAGTGGTGGAGTTGGCAGTGGTCGATGACGTGGAAATGGAGCAGGAGATGGGGCAGGCGTTCGAGCAGGAGATGGGGAAGCTGGCCGAGTGAAAACAGTGGTGGCTTGTCCAGGCTGAGGCATCGGCTGACAACGGAGGCACTTAAACCAAAAGAAGATACCGGCAAGACACAGAAAGCAGAGAGGAAGGCTAATGATGAGTGCGATGTGCCATGGTGCGAGTGGTGATGGAGCAGGAGTGGACAGAGAGGGCGACGATGGCAATGAAGGTGAATGAGGCGATGATGGCACAGAGGGCGACGATGGCGATGATTGTGGTGTGGATCTTGTGGAATGGATGGTTGCTGGCTGTGTTGATGGCTGTGGTGTGGATCTTGCGGATGCGAAACAGAGCTGTGGTGGGTTTGGCAGAGCGGTGCAATTTAGCTTGGCTGGCCAGGGCAGGTTAGCAGAACGGAAAAGGTGAAGGCAGGCAGATTTAACGTTAAGGCAGAGATGGCGGCAGGGCGGCACGTGGACATCAGGATGAACAGGATGGCAGAAGGGAAGGAAGGCAGCGCAGACGAGGGTTTTGGACAGCGAGGAGCAGGCAGCGTCGTGGAGCGGTACAAAGTGGCGAAGGTGATACAATGTGGCGTTTTGATCTGTAGGCGATAGCAATGTAAAGTTGTAAAGTGGACATAGCGTGGTGGCGGATGGCAGGATTGGCGAACAGCGACGAGCAGAAGTGACAGTGAAGCAAGCGAAGAAAATGAGCATAAACCAAGACATGACTTTCAGGACGACGTTGATCAGTAACTCTGAACTTTACGGTGGTCAGAACGTATGGCAGCGTGAGAAGAGTCTTTCGAAATGCGAACTGCCGTGTTGCGTTCACATTGCCAGTTATTTTAAACAATGCTTAAAATTTTACAAGATTTTAAATTGTCCATAAAGCTGACCATAAGTATGGAAAGCTCACTTATTTACGGCTTAACATATGACTTACGTCAGTTGTCAGCAGCCGGAAGTTATTGAGTTTACCTTAAATGACCAAGAAGCGCTTGTAACTGCTAAAACTCAGCACTCTCTTTTTATGGGCTTGAGTGCTGAGTTTTAGTTAGCAGTTACAAGCGCATCCGTCTCCCCCGCCAATGCTGCGTCTAAAAAGGGAGAAAGCGCTTTGGGGAAAGGAGCTTCTGGAAGCTATGAACAAATCCAAAAAGCCGGGCTGACTGCACTCAGCTAGGCTTTTACGGGGGCCTTTTGGCCTCCCTCCTGACAAAAAAAGAGAAAAAGAAAGGTCGAAGGTAAGAGGCCGTTCAATTTTCGACTCCAGAGCTTTTTGATCAACATGATAATAGTTCCGATATTGTCAGTGAACGCTCAAAGTAGAAAACGCGGTCGTGTGAACGGCTCTACGGCTTAGTCTGCTGCAAGGATATTATTAAATCGCACATTTTGGATTGAAATAGGAGTAGTATGGTGTCCGGAAAATGCCCCACTTTGCATACTAATGAGATGCCTTACCCCCACCCCCTGGGGATAGTTTTTGTCACCCTAAAAATGGGAACTAAGGGGGTGGGGGTGGAGTAAATTTTGTCACTGTAGGAGGGGAACTGAGGGGAGGGGAGGGTGGGGAGAAGGGTTGGCCGGAAGTAGAAAAAAGGGGTGTGCAAAGTTCGCCCTAGGGAAGAGGGGTAGTGGGGAAGTAGGAGTTTTACTTACCATAGTGAGGTCAGGCCTTTTTTGCCTCGGTGGGTTAATTTATTTTGGTCATTGTCGGACCGGGGATTCGAACTGTGGAAAGTTGAGAAGGGTTGCGGGTTAGAGGGAATAGGGGTTACACAGGGCGCCACAGCGCACCACCTGAGACAGAGTGAAGAAATAAAAGTTTTTATTTGCCATGTCCTTTACAAGAGTAGTTGTTTGTACAGGAAAAGCCGTTTAAACCGGTAAAACGGCGGTCTTCACAGCTGGGGCAAAAAGGCCGTGTTTGGTGAACCAGATTTTGGTAACGGCCACATAGGAGCCAATAATTGTGTCCAACAGGATAGATAACGTGTCTTGCAGTAGGAGTGATGGTACATCCGTCGGGGGGGCGGGCTGTTGCATATTTCCCGTTCTCGACGTCGTTGACGATGCCCTCAATCTGTTTGACCACACCGGTAGCGATTTCTGAGTCGGTGGTGAAGGCGTCTGTGTAGGAGGGATTCTCGATTTTTTCATAGTAGTCTTGAGCGGTGGGATAGTTGGTGACGACCATGTTGAATTTGTGGCGTTGTAGGTAACGCAACATGGCGTAGATGCAGCGGATCCATTGGTTGTTAGGCGGTGTTTTGCGAGCTTCTCGGCAGTTGTCGTTTAGCCAGGTCAGGAAGCGTTTGGGTTTCGAGGGGCTTGCTAGTAGGACATGGAAGCGGACGCGGTCGTTGTCTTCTAGGATAATGTAGAATGGTTTCTGTTCTTCTAGTTCGAGTTGGTGAACCATCATCCGCGGGATAATTACCGGTGTCCGTGAGATGATGTAATCGGTCCATTCAACATCGTTTAGTTTAGCGCTAATTCCGATCATGTTGTAGTAGCCAGGAAATAATATAAATGTAAAGTGTTAAAAGCCAGCATGCAAAAATAAATGCGATAATAAAAATAAAGTATTCCGTTAATTCCGATATGGACATGGAAATAATGAGTTTGTTAATGTTATATTTAAAAAAGCTGTTTATAAAGGTTTTTTTACGTGCAACTATCCCACATGGGTTTTAAAAATAAACTTGTTGACGCCGCTAATGAGTTCATTAGTAAAAGAATCCCACGTGGGGTTGTTGTTCTAGAAAGTTCTAGAAATATAAAGTTCTAGAAAGTTCTTTGGCATTATAATGGGTTTTGTCCGGAAAACTACTTATAGATCAGCGGAAAACTACTTACAGACCGGTTTGAGTTGGCCTCCACGTGGTGTGGAATGTGTAGTTCTGATTGGAGCAGCAGCTTATCTGTCAATCAAAGCGAGCACATGGTAATTTAGGTGCGAAATCATTCTTGGTTGTGAGTGGTGGGGGAGTTAAAACAGGTTTGAAACTGGATTTTTTGACAGCTAGTATAAGTAGTTTGGTCTGACCAATTCGGACAAAATGCCTCGCTTTCATGTTATGTAAATATAGGCATTAGCATTCAAGGTGACGTGTCTAGGTAATCGATATGCATAGATTATTATGGGTAAATTTTAAAGATTTAAATATTAATTTAGTTAGGGATAATTTTGGCGCCAAATTGGTTGGCGCGTTCGATACGTAATATCTTGCGTTTCTAAGGTCAACATGTGGTTTCTAGGTAACCAGTTGGGACAGATTGCCTCGCTTTCATGTTATGATTGATTGATCAATTTGAGATGCAGGGTATTTATGGGACGGGTACCGTGGGGAAATTGAAATGAAAATGCACAACAAAGTGATATTGAAAAAAAAAATTTAATGAACAAAGATATGTGTTATGAAATTTTACATGTAGCAATGTTAATGTTTTATATTGTCAACAATTCCTTTGAGCGCTTGTTTGCCAAGAAGCTTAGCCATTGATCCAAATGTAGGATTTGGTCCACTAAGGAACATCGACATAACTTCGGCGACATCGTCAATTTTGCGTCTTTTGTATTTTCGGACAGCGCCACCCTTCATTCCTCCACTGTCTTTTCTTCCTCGTTTCCGTCTTTGACATCGTGTGGTGACTGTTTGGAATCTGGACGATCGCATAGTGTTAGTTCGCCTATGGCTCTTGTTATCTCCTCTATGTCTCTTTCTAGTTCGTCTTCGTTTGATGACCATTTTGCATTAAAATCTTTGCAGTGCTTCTCTACTTTATACAGATCTTGATTATTATGTAGATCTTCCAAGTGTTCTAAGATGTGACCATCATCCCTTTTATCATCATTTACAGTCATACTCGTTGAACCGTCCAACACGTTCAGAGAGCTGGATGAAATGAACATTTGAGTTTGTATTGTTGCATACTTAATAAAAGGTTTGTGTCGCCTGTCAATCAAAGAAGTGAGATTGACATATGTCAATCAAACAATAAAACTATTAATAGATTATTACGTAAACTGTTATAGTGTTAATAAAAGCAGGCAAAATTAGCTATGCAAAAAAAGAAAAAAAGGTATTCACGGTTTACCGAGTGACACTTAAAGAGTTGAGAGAGGGAAAAAAAAAAAAAAGATGAGTATGTGGAGAAGTTTTCGGCGTGATCGACTTGTTCGGACTGATCAAATTCCGACAAGATTTGATCCAGCAAACCAAACCATCTTGGCAGAATGTGTGAAGAATAGTGAACCTATGGATACGTCTGAACCTCTTGACCAGCCTTGGCCTATTTCCCAAATGTGTCAAACTGTTTCCTTCGGGAAGAACGATGGATATTTTCGACGTGAACAAGATGCTCGGACAGATCAAATTCCGACAAGATTTGATCCAGCAAACCAAACCATCTGGGCAGAATGTGTGAAGAATAGTGAACCTATGGATACGTCTGAATCTCCTGATGTGTCTTGGCCGATTCCAAAAGTAGGTCAACCAGATCCGTTCCAGAAAGCACTTTTTGAGCAAGTTCACAGTCAAGGGCCTTCTTTTTGGACAAATCCCAAACCTGTACCGTCCCGTTGGAAATATCCTGTACACCGAGCTTAGACATTGTCTTTTTGCACCCACCCCATAAATGTGGAGAACAGATAAGAACAATGTTTGTGGATGAAACAAGACAACACAAAATGTACATTCTCTGTTTTTATTGATTAAACTTGAAAAACGTTTCCTTGTTTGTTCTTCGGGGTATAGCTAGGTACAAAGTCTTTTTCTTTCTGTGAGAAGCAGCTGAAGTACATGAATCCATATTCTCGGTTGTCGGACATCGGCAATCCACATACTTTGTTCTTTATGTCCAAATGATCGAGAATGAGAGCGACTTTCTTGGATTTGTATCCTCGCAGAGACCATCGTGGGTTTTCATATGGTTCCTGAATATCTTCCTCTTTCAGACCATCCTCGATCGTTTTAATGCTGAGGTTTGTGATGAATTGATTACATCTGAGTGAGTCACAGAAGATCTTTTCCTGGATGCGAGGGAGTTGGAAGACCAAGCAGACGCTGTATGTGGAGTTAAATATCGCATAGTTCTTGCACTGACAATGACGAATGAGGTATCCAACAACTATATATGCAGCTTGGTAGGAGTTTGAATCGAAGAAAACTTTACACCATCGTGTATCATTTCCCATTATTGGAGACATTTTATTTGTTGTTGTTGTCGTTGTAGAAGCAAAGAGATCAAATGCAGAAAAAGGAGATTGTTAATGTTTTAAATTATGAATGCTCACGTCACCTGTCAATCAAAGAAGTGACATTGACAGACGTCAACCAAACAATGAAACTATTGATAGATGCTCACGTCACCTGTCAATCAAAGAAGTGACATTGACAGACGTCAACCAAACAATGAAACTATTGATAGATGCTCACGTCACCTGTCAATCAAAGAAGTGACATTGACAGATGTCAATCAAACAATGAAACTATTAATAGATTATTACGTATAGATGATCGAATAGACATACATAAATAGCCAGGAGAATATACTGAATTTGTCGAGTGTTTTTGATTCAAGAGAGAGAGAGAGGAAGTAGGAGCAAACAATACGATAATTATGGCCCAAGCACAGATAGAAGCAAGAAAGCGTTCTCTTATAGACCAAGCCTGGAATGATAGCATTGCTCATATGGGTGAGAAGAAATGGAGAGTAAAGGAAGGAGAGAAGACAGAAGTTATTGTCGAGAAGAAGAAGACCAAGTCAAAACCTAGACCACAAAAGTCAAAACCTAAGATTGAGAAGAGGAAGAAAAAGAGTTTAAAGGCAAAGTCGAAAGTAGAACCTCTCCTCCCAAAGTTGTGCATCAGCAGCAGTATAGAACCGAGGAAGGAAGAGATGATGACAGTATGCGATGAGTCATTTTACCCTTTGGCTGATTGTCCAGACGGTATACCAGGCTGTGAAGTCTTGCATGGGGTTCGACTGAAAGATGTGTGTGAAGAACAGTTTAACCACAGAGCCTAATGAGATCCAACCTCACGATGTAATCATGCGACGAGGGAAGTTGTCTGTTATACAGTGTTATTGGTCAATCGTTGATGTGGTTTGCGCAGCTCTTGTCCGATATTGCAAGGAAATCTGTGAAGGATGCAAAACTAATAGCCTAAAGAGACATGACTTGTGTGATTTGACTGTAAAAGTAGTGTGGGTGCAGAATCGTGCTGCGATTCTTCGATTAGTGGATATCCCTTCCTTGGCGGGAAGATGGGTGTCCGCCACATATTCCAGCTGTGGATTATGTTCTAGTGAGGTGGAAAAAATATTTGGGTTGTTCAATCCTGTTGAAATGATCACAAGAGGGCTTCCGGATGGAATGTTTGGTGACTGTTATGTGTATGATGACACTGCAAAATGGATGGAACAATTGGATGAACGCATGGTAAAGATTGATCACCCAGCCAGTTACTGCAGTTTTGACTCGGCTTTGATACCAACGTTGCAAGAACGTCATATAATTTAGGACGTATTAAGACTGGAGACATTTATGCTATTTACATGTATTTTATTTTTTATTGACTCGTGCGATGTGTACATGTCTTCTACATTTGTATTTATTAAACGATACATATTGAAATGGAGACTCCTTTCGCTTGAATCCTTTACCCACTTGTGGTTTTTGTTGCACTTTACTTCTGGTTCGTTTGCCTATGGCTTCAGGAGTGGCAAATCCTGCCTCTGTAAAGAGTTTGGCTATAGGGTGGGCTGGGGCATACTCCTTTTTCTTTTGACGTTTTGGAGTTGGTTTCAGTTTTCCTTTAACAGCTTTGTTTAGTTCATCTAAAAAGTTGTCAGAGTCTGATGAATGAAGAGGTGTGGCAGGGTGTGAAGATGGTTTAAGCTGACTGGTGATTGTGGATAGCAGATCAGATGTCGTGGGTGGATGTGTTTTGGGTGATTTCATGGCAGAGGAGTATGTGGGTGGCGGTGGTAGTAATGGTGGTGGTGGTGGTGGTGGTGGTGGTACAGGTGACGTTAATGAGTTATCTCTGGACTGATGTAAGGTTGCATTGTGGATTGGTGTTTGGTTGACGCCTATGGCTGGGGAAGGATGAGGCAAGCGTCCAGCAATGCTCAACATATCGACGTTTTGATAGTCTTTGCTTTTTGGGTTTCCTTTAGCTTTAAGTCTAAAAGCGGGTGGTTTGCTCAAGTGTTGACGATTGAAGTCGTTAAACTCGCCCAATTCATTGAGGAAATCAGAGCGTTTGTTAACAGTGTCTTGATTTGGGCTAGCTAGGGTATCGTGAAGTCGTTGACCCGCGGCGGCAGGATTGAAGTGTCGTTGTGAAGGCTTCATGCTAAGTTGATTAATCCATTCTTGAGAGAGGAAGGAGGCAGGGACGACAACCATTGAGGTTCCTTGTGAACTAGTCATGTTTCTTTTCGCTTATCCGATCGTATAGGAAATTTAGTGCAATAGGTATGGCAAATCTTGCTAGGGCCGCTAGTGGGAATCCTCCTGTTTGATTATTACCAGCTAAGAGGGCTTTGATTCGTCTTGGACCCGTCCTGTGACAACAGATCGTTGAAAGTCCTTTGCCGATTTGATGGCGAGGGATGCCTTTTATTATCTTTGGTTGAACGGGAATGTTTCCCATCTTAACATTTTGCAAGACTTCTTGGATGGCTTGTAATTGACTTGTGCCTGCTCTTTGGAGAAGATTAGGCTGTGTCACGACGCGTCGTAGAAAAGTGGCATGACGTCGAAGGAGAGGTGTTGGACCATGTCGAAGACGTGTACGTTTTTGTTGCATGATTTGTCTTTTTATGCGAGATGATTGAAAGTTTCGTTTTATTTATAGGTTTTTATCCAAACGATGGTACAAAGACTTGTGTGAATCCTCTCTCAGTGTTTGGTATGATATTAATACGAAGACGATGTTCATCGTTAGTACTCATGTCGAAGTCGATCATAAAATTTGAGTATGGTTTTCCGTGGGTTTTTTCTTGCAACCAAGCCATGATTTGCCGTACTTGTCTCTTGTTGTAACTGGACTGTAGAAAACGTTCAACAACCCGTATATTTCGCATTTCAATAATAAAGATGGCTACAGACACATTGCGAGTAATATCGACAGAATGACGTCCTTGATGATATAGATTTTGTGTTAACATAAATGCTGTTATGTTTTTATGATGAGACCATTTAGTGAATATATCTAGGACATGACTATCTTGGCTGGCTTCTTTCATGAAATCGTCTAGAACCAGGATCTGTGTTTCGTCCAATGACACTGTATAGGGGAAATCGCTTTCGATCGACTCTGGTAATCCTTCACGAAGTGTCACCCCCATTTGCGCTAACTTAGCATAACCAGGCTGATAGACACCATAATACCACACAACCCGGGTGACGGGATGATGGAAGAAGGTTTGACAGTGATGTATGATATTCATCACTAGCGTTGTTTTACCACTGTTGGAGGGACCACATACTAAAATGCGTGCAGGATGTTTGAAACGCAGGTTTATTGGTTTAATGAGCTCTGCACCAGGGAGAGATGTATCAAAGGGAGGAGTCCTGTAGCGTTTCAGATCATTAGTTTTGATATTGGATGATCCAGATTCAATACTTCGCTTCCGCTTCATCACGAGAGGTAGGTGATACTCGAGTTTAAATGACGATCACAAATGATAGAGTGAGACGATAGAGTAACAACATTTTTATTTATAACTTGTGAACATAGCTACAACAGCATTGCCCTGTACGAGTCGAATCTAAAATGACATTTTGTATATCTAGGCAGACTGATGCAATATGGGCTACTATTGCATCGTTTTGAGCAAAGAAACGATTTGGTATAATATCTGGAAGGGTTTCAAAAGAACCCGTTTGACCATATTGAGATGCTACATATATGCAATAATGTCCACAAACATTCGAGTTCAAACTTTGATACGTGTTTCTGTTTTGTCCCAACGTCTGAAACCGTCGTACTAAATCCTGAAACCATCGGTTTGCATAGTTGGTTTGAAAGTCTAATCCATAACTGTCAAAGACTTGCAAATGTGTGGGGGTGTCTGCCCCCAGTAGAAGCCAATGTTCACCTGGAGATGTGGAGGGTTGTGTATTGACCACCATTATCCATGGCCGAAATCGTCCAGTACGATTGGTTGTGTGGGGATTAGGGATTTGATCACAACCATATGTCCCTCGGAACAGGGAACGGGTTGATGGGAGCGCAGAAAGTACTTGATTCAATTGATTCGTCCATAGAGCAGGAATTTTTTGAGACATGATTTCTATGCAGATACGGTGTCATCAAAAAGTACAGAGCCAAGCATGTCAAGTTGAAGTACTGAGGTGTAGAACAGTAGGAATATGGCTTTCGTCTGGTTTGATGTGACCGGCTCAAATCGCAGTGTGAAGCGTTGGCTACCGTGCGGGAGTTTATAAAGAACGGGGTCTGTGTAATCATCTCCAGGCGTAAAGTCAAATATATACATGTTGTAGCGTGTGTTAAATGTCTTTTTATCGATTCGGATACCATGCCCGGTGGCCTCAAACATCTTGATGAAACGTCGATAGGATTCCAAGGGGTCTTTCACTAGATCGATTTCATCCCATCCTCCATCTCCATCGGTCTCAATTTTAACCAGATTGTTTCTCGTAAAGTGAAAGGGGTTAAGTGATTTGCCATCATTGTTGAAGGGTTTCTCAAAGTATTTCTGTGGTTGTAACATCAAAACAATTCTTTTGGGCATAGGGCCTGGAGGAACCACGTCAGTCAAATGATGTTGTCGAAGATTGTGTGGGATTGTAAAGTCTCGCATGACAACATTATCTAATACAAAACGGGCTTTTCCACCCGAGGCATTGGCCAATCGCTTTTCCAATCGTAGGGCATGGGAGGGATTGATCATTGGATGATACAGCATCAGGTAGGGTTTCTCAGCTGTACTTACGCTTGCTGTGATGTTAAGGGCATTTGTCATCATCAGTGGCCAATTGTTGCCAAATGGATAGAATTTAATATTGATATTGACTTGAGGTGGGATGTACTTGTGGGTGGCAAATACAGGAATTTGATTCAGAGGTAGAATAAAGGGTTTGTCACCAGTGTATCCAGGTTCACCGTCACCTCTATCATCAGCTGTAAAGATTTTGCGCTGGTTGAACCCATCATTATCCCCTATATCATCATGTGCCGTGTCAATGGGGAGGTAGCCCTGCAGCGCTCCCCATGTTTTCTTGTCGTCGTCTGACAAGTTAAAGAAAGCTTGAAACCATTGAATGAAAGCAAAGGATTTGGGTGAAGGGGTGGTGACTTGACGTCCATTGATTTTTATCTCTATGTGAGAGAACACAGAGAAGGCCATGTTGTTGATCATGCCAACCTTATCGTCACCCCATTCGCCCCCCATTTTTGTCAGGTGAATGTGAAAGTACAGATAAGATCGTGTCAAATCCATCCATCTCTCCCGGCTGTCTAGATCAAATTCGATCGGATTGATTGCATCATTTATCGGGTACACTTTGCGAGGCTCTACACCAAATAGAGAGGTATCTACAGGAGGGTCAGTGAAAAGATCTAATCCGTCAGTTTGGATCTTAGCCCCCTTAATCTTGGATGCTCCAGATCCAGTAACTTGCTCAACATGTCGAATACTCCGCTTCATTGTCAGATGATAATGATGTATGAGATTAAAGGATCGTCTTATTTTATACCTTCTCCCTCCGATTCAAATACAAAAGACACATACAAGGATTGGAAGAACAAAAACAATTTTATTTCCTCATATATGTTATTTACATGAATACGTTGTTATCCCAAGATCCTACAAATGGTGGAGGGCGTTGGACATTTACTGTTTTTCTGCCAGACCTTTTAAGACCTTTAGAACCTTTTCAACCTGATCCTGACTGCATCGCTATCTTTAAAGCCTTTGTTAGGTTTGCTTTCCCAATGTTAAGTGTCCGTTTTCCTAGACGTTTAGCTCTGGTTTTAATCGTTCTTTTTATTGGTGCCCCACCAACAACATCATGGATGGCACCCTGTGCTTCTGACAAACCAGCCTTCAATAGTTGTTTACCCACGTCTTTCGCTAAAGGTACAAACCGACGCCCCGCACGACGTGCAAATGATCCTAGCCCTCAGCCCCGTTGAGGTGTTACGGTAATGGGGCCTTGGGTTAGAAAAGGTCGCATTCCACGACCCAGCTGAGGGTAAGCAATTACGCCAACGTGACGGTTATATCTGTTCATTGACCTCATTGTGATAACAATACGAGTTCTGTTAGATGTGATCTTAGTTATATAGTCTGTGTCGGTCCCACCCTTGACGTCTTCTAAAATGAAGCAGAATATTAACACTTCCCCAACTGAAACTCATAGGATTGTCATGATCGTCTCGAAGCCATACATGTAAATGCTGTATCATCATAGGCTTGACAGGAATGTACAGAGGAATGGGATAGTTAATTATATGAGTCAGGGTAGTCCTCTTTATTATCAATCCAGGATTATGAACCGATGCTAGCAATGGACGTTTGGCCCCATTCACAATCCGATCCTGGATAAAGTCGGCATAGAGAAAGAAACGCTGAATCTGATTCGTAGGGTCTATGGTCAGATCTGGTTTGTGATCTAAATGGATAGCATTTTCGGGTGAGATCGTTTGTGACGACTTTGTTTGATGGCTGAGGGGTCTGAAAACATCATCTAACTTTGTTGGATTATAGATATCATATCGTTTCAATCCATCTTTACTTGCATCATTTTCTAACATTGTCCCATCGAGACTTCTATGTGATGATGGAAATAGAAGGATCGAATATGTGGGAATAGTTGATCCATAAGGGTCTTGCTGTGCGTAATGGAGGGCCTGACAGAGGCGGGCATTGGCAAAGATAGTTGCCTTATTATTAACCTCATGTATAAGAATTCGTTGTGGTGTACTTTCAAAGGTTTTATTGACCCACACAGGCCAGTTGAACTCAGGGTAAGAAAACGCAGCATCAGTCTGTTTTTTAATTTGCTCCACTATCTCTTCAGATGTATCGTAAATTCCGGACTGAAGGGTGAAAAGAAGGCTACGATGTCCATGGCCAACCCACTGAGCGTGAGAACCAGTGATCACTTTATTCCAATGAGTAAAGGGCATCTCATTTTTACTATAAGTCACGATCCAACGGAGACATGATTTATCACGGTGTCGGTGTGGAATGGGATTCCATGACGTAGGAAGTGTAATCTGTTTCACACATACCTCTACATCTTGCATGTTTAGTGGTTCTGGTAATGTGTTGACGAAGTTCTCACACGTGTTTACATAACCATTTCCGGATAAAGCATTACTGAACAAGTCGATTTTTTCATCCATCAATGGTTCTGTAGTCATGATGACACAAACTGATACCAAAAAGCTAGAGGATAACAAATTTATAGACGTTGGATTGCTGGTCGTCTCCTGAAGTGAAGCTCTAGACTTGTGACACCCCAGTTAAAATCTATGTCGTCCCCATTGTCATCTCTCACTCGAAATGTAAACGATTGGAATGTTAAATCTTTCACTGGGTAGTAGAGTGGGATAACACTTTCCACGGAGAAGGAAGTAGCATCGTGTTGAAGTGACATTCCAGGGTTTGGTGTAACATTCAACAATCCTGTGCGGATGCCCCCGACAATGCGATCTTTAATAAAATCACAATAGGTCAGGAAACGTTGAAACTGAGTTTGAGCATCGGGCGGCGGAATAGCAGAGGCATCCAAATGAATTGCATTTTTGATAGATAGGTTGTTCTTGTTCGAAATAAGTTTGAAGGGTGATGGTAAGTGATGTGAGTTGAAAATCTCTTCTAACTCCATAAGCTGTCCTCGTTTCGACCCTTCGGTGACTAAGTAACGTTCAGGAAGTGTCTCATGGATGTCTTGTCCAAAATGTAATAGCTTACATAATGCATCGTTGGCCCACACACTGTAAATTTCACGATTTACGCCGTCAGCATCCCCCTCTATCTTCTGTTGGAGAGTGACTCGTCGTGGCCTATGAGCTTTCACGGGCGATGTAATCCACGTCAAGCCAAATACACTGTTTGGTAGGGCCTCGTTCATTTGACGTATCATTTGAACTATGACTTTTTCGGCTGTCTTATATGGAGCGTTTGCTAGAGTAAATAGCATTGTCTTATGGTAAATGTCATCTGTATTAATCCATCGGGCTAGAGGTCCAGTCTTAACCATACCTTCTGGAGGGAAGCTACCCATGCTTCCATCATAACCTATTGTAACACACCAACGAGGTGCATGTCGTTGACGATCTTTCAGAGGTATAGGGTTCCATGAAGTAGGAAATGTAATATTTTTTACAGCCACTTCCATTCCATTTAGCTGAATTGGATGGGGTAAACATACATTAAAATGACCAGGACTGTTCGCCATTCCATTGCCAGACTCTGCATTGCTAAAAACACTCACAATCTCATCCCTCCACAAATTAGACATTTTTTTTTTCAATCTATCAGGCTATCTCCCTCTTTGATGTTTTCCACAGGCTCCCAGCTATTATATTTTTCAGGATAGCCACGCCACTTTACCAAGACTTCTGATATAGTCTTACGCCCCACTTTACGACGACGTTTCTTTAGAATGGATTCTACCATAAATTCCTGGTCTGGATCGTAGTTAATCTTTTGCAATTCGTCTGCATAAAATCTGCCTTCCAGAGGAGTCCCGTCTAACTCAGCAATGATGTAGCGAGGATTTCCCAAAGTTTTCACAATTCTGTGCACTCTGTAAAAAGCCTCGGTCCACAATCCGTAGTAGCTCTTTTGAAATATATTGGCTTTGACAATACTCAGACGTACAGTGTCTCCTACTTTGAACTGTGGCTTCTGGCGCCGGTACGAGCCTTTTATATATTTACCAT
This sequence comes from Plumapathes pennacea, assembly GCA_964036295.1. Classification (NCBI taxonomy): domain Eukaryota; kingdom Metazoa; phylum Cnidaria; class Anthozoa; order Antipatharia; family Myriopathidae; genus Plumapathes; species Plumapathes pennacea. Next base: position 5,573,445 of record OZ038468.1, read on the forward strand.
AGAGTTTATTGAATACTTTGTATTGATTCCAAATGGTTACATCTTTAGGACGCATTCCTATGCTTGAATGTGATCGGGAATTATACCCTTCTACAAACTTTTGTAGAATGTCTATGTATCGTGTCTGTCGGGTGAATATCATGTAGTTGATAATTGATTGTTTGAAGGTGCGATTGAACCGCTCTATTATAGCAGCTTTGTGATCGCCATGTGTACTAAAAAGACGAATTGAATGCTTTTTCAACCACTTGGTCATAGATGTATTGTAGAATTCCGTACCATGATCCGTATGAATGGCCTCGGGACTGTTTTGGCTTTGCTTTAGAATAGACGTGAAAGCTGGGACAACCGAAGTGGGGGTCTTATTGTGAAGAGGTCGTACATAGGCATACCTGGATAGAACATCAATCACATTGAGCAGAAAGCGCACGCCATCATTTTCCTTTTGAAATTGGGACATGTCCAAGAGATCAGCTTGATACATTTCATTAATACCTGTCACATAGGTAGGATCATGACGTTCACGTCTACGTTTTGGGGCAGGTCGTTGTTTTGTATATGCCCTTTGTCGTCGCAACCAATTGCGGGCATATGCTTTGTCTACACCATACAGCTGATTGACGCCTTCAACAAAAGGTTTAAGACCCACATATGATAGTGGGCTAGCTGGATCCGTAAAAGCTTTCTTTAAAATTTGATCAAGGCTAACCCCTTTAGAAACAATCTTTTTATGAACTACACCTTTTTTCTTAACCATAGTTATGAATGAATGAATAAACATATCTACATGTATACAGGATTCCCTTTTATAGGAAAAAATAAATAAATAAACCACTCATTTGCATAATATCAATATAATCACACTTTATTTTATTTACATTTAAAAACTAAACTAAAATATACAGAAAGTTATTTTTCAACTGTTTTCTCTCGATTTCATCCACAAGCTCACTCTCGTTTTAGATGAAAGAGTTTCATGGACGGCATGTCCCAAACGGAAGTGTTTCGAATTCATTTTCATCACCAGACACTTCACCGCTGTGAATCAATGATGCCACCATTAATCGTTTCCCAATGACAGCCTTGTACTTCTTCTTCAAGTTTTTTGCCAAGAAACGGTTGGTGACTTTTTCCTCTCGTACAATGCTGTTTGGGTATGGAACAACGATATTGTGATCGTTGGCAGCGTCCTTCATAGAGCTCTTACCCTGTAGTACATCAGTCACCACCTTTTTGATCGTGGTCTGCATTGATGTTTTGTTCAACACTTTAGATGCACGGGTGGTTAAGGTGATGCCACGAACCTTTACTTTCGTTTCTCCACTAGTGGTTGTGTAAGCATAGTTCTTAGGACCAGCCGAGACGAATTCTGTCATTTTATAGCCTCCTTTGATCTCGTTGGTGAGATCTCCAAAGTAAGGTCCTATTTGAACCTTGTTCGGATCGTCCCCTTTGTGGATTTCATAGATGACAGAGTCGGTATCCATGTAACAAACACGCTCCTTCAGCACATTTAGAATGTCAATGTAGAGCTTCTTTCTAGCCAACCAAGTAGTCCAGGCAGCAATGATGAGGGAGGTACACAGGTTGTCCTCTAATAGATCAAGATAATCTTCTCGGAGATTATAGACCACCATGATGCTTTCACCATTATTCATGGGGTGAACTGCATGGACATCGTGACAGGGTTGTGTCGCCAAATGCATCCATCGGTCCAATTCATGTATGTATTCGGTCTTGTTTCGATTGGGTTTTTGCCCAAACTTCCCCCAGAGCGTATTCAACTGTAATTTACTAACAGTGCGTGCTCCTGGTTTATGTGCGATCTTGTCAGGATCAAGTTGAACACCTTCATGGGCTGCGTAATCAGCAACAAAAGCGTTACGTTGCTCTGCCGTCTCGATATTTTCGTTCCAACCGCTCGCCTCTTGCTTTAGCTTCTGAAACGTTTGGATGTAAGATCTGAATAGTCGTCTGGACCGTTTTGGATAATGCCAAGTCTCCCAAACATTTTGGATGACATAGCCAAATCGCACAGCCATCTTCACCTCTTCAGAAACCCATGTACCCAGTAGGCTACGTTCGGAGTCTGAGTGGTCACAGTAGGCTTGGTTCTGGCTCTCTAAACATTTTGCACATAGCGGAAACATCAGCTTCCCATTGCTGCGATATGGTAGGACAGGATGATAGAGCTGTCTTGGAGGCAATATGGTACACTTGACATAGCCATACACTTCTGAGATGTCCAATGACATCCCTTGCATCCCATATTCCTGATTACATGGTTGCGTGTACCGCTGGATTATTGGATGCCCAACTGGATATGGGTCCATATCGTCTTCATCCCATGATCCCAATGGTTCTGAAGGCTCGAGCTTGGGCTTCTGTCCAGGAACAAGCAAATCTAGTTGTTCATCGCGGCGACGACAAACATTACAATAGGGATAGAGTGACGTAAAATCGAAGTAGTTTAGAGCCACAACGTTACTGGACGTCTTCTCACAATTAATGTCACTCTTTAACTTCGTACAGCCAGTCCTCCCTCCGTAGAAGGCATCTCTCTGATCCAAAGGTTTAACCAAGTTCAGCTGATCACACCACTCTCTTAGGACATCTTCAGATCTCTTTCTTTCACTCCATTCACACTCCCAAAGAGTGATAACAGTATACCCATTTCGTCTCAAGTCATCTTCTTTCATTTTTGTTCTGCGCAACAAATCTCCCATTGTCTGTTGTGTTCTTGTGTTTAACTCCTCCCCTTTGTGACACCTTGGACAGCCATGCCAGTAACAACCATGAAACTGGAAGCAGCTACGCGTCTCTGGATCATAACCATCAACAGATCCACCACCATGAACCTCACTTGGTCTGTACTCTCCACCATTCCATACATGTTGGATACGACCACCCCACTCTGGTTGACGATTAAGCCATAACAACCATTCCAGGGCAGCACAGGATTGGTTTGTTTTAGGCGTGTACCCATTGGCTGGCACAAAGGGAATAGTGTTAGGAGGCATGTGGTTGGCCCTCTAGACTTTGTTACAAATGGATGCCAAGGTTATGGCATACTTCATAGGGTTGACGTGGTTGACCTGTTGGAAGGTTTGACAGAACTTCACCACACCTTTCCGTAAGATGATCACATCATTTCGACAATAGTCAATCAATTCCTGCTTGAGATTGAAGACATGGTTGGCGTCCACTTGTGCTTTGTACCACGTGGAGAACTCTTTGCGTTTGTCTGGTGACATCGAGTCTGGGTCGTACGTTTCCATTGGAGGCATTGGACCAACGTAATTAGCTTCCATGTTCTCTTTGGTATGGAACAGATGGCAAAAGAAACCTTTAGCCAACAAGGATTGGTTTTCATCCAGAGTCAGGCCAAACATCTTAGGGAACTCGGCGAGAGAACATTGAACGAAACTTAAACTATCAATAAATCGGAGTTTCTCCTTCCAAGTCAAAGATAGGAGCTTGCATCCATTCATGATCACTTTCGGGGTCTCTCCAGCATCGAGCAAGGTGCGCAATATGAAGTGGCCATCAAAACCTCTAAAATTATGAGCGACTATGGTTGTAGGAACATCACCATAATCATTTACGAGATACTCTAGGAATTGTGCCACACAATCCTCCCCCTCGAAGATCCGTTCATCGTCTCCGAAGGTAGTTTGAGAGATCAACAATGTGGGTACATGAACACCCGTTTCTTGACGTGTCTCAATGTCAAAAAAGATCATGTTAATACGATTGTCACGATCAACACCTGGCCTTCCAGGGTTTAGAGGGTTAATCAGGTCAACGAGTTCAGGACAATTCTCATCCACCCCATCTTCATCTTCATCTTCATCTTCATCCAATGTTCTTTTACGCTTGCGACGTTTTGGGATGCGTGGGAATTCATGAATCTGAACGTAGCACTTGTGACCTTCCTTACACGTCTTTTGACAGACCACACAATATCTTGCTCCACAAATATGCTTCTCACGATTTTTCCTCTGGACATACTCTTTTAAACACTTGTCACAGAAATATCGTTCACTGTGACACATATGTGTCTTCTTATCCAGATGCTTCTGAAAACATAAGTCACCATAGAAAGTTCGTTTACACCTGTCACATCGTGTGCTTTTGCTTACTGATCGACGACCTGTACATGCTTCGTCTTTACAAGCTTCACAAACATAGGGACACCGATGTGTTCTGCGGTCATTGAAGGGCATGTCGCAGGCTCGACAGAATTGTCTCTTGCCAAAGTATGTAGTAATGTTCTTAATGTATAAGTAATGTTCTTTTACCAAGACAAGGTGTATAATCTTGGCTTCTGGAAAAAAGTCTTCCTCTCTCTCCCTAAAAAAGCACTCATTTTCCAAATCGGCAGCATAAACACGAATAAGGTATCCTTTAGTGAGTAGATGTTGGGCAAACTTTGCTAGTTCTTCGGTACCACAGGGTTTGTTGGGATCGACATTGCACGTCACACATAGTGCCAAAGCTTCTGTCGTCCAGCGAACTGGATTCTGTATCAGAGTCCGTATCGGTAGATGATAATTTAACTGTTCAGTACACTGTCGATGAAGCATAGCAAATACGAGACATCGAGCCAAACACATCTGGTCTGGAACGTCTGCAGGGGGTACAACTATATTCTTGTCTCTCTTTAGATTATCTTCCATGACTAAACTTGTTTTACCTGTCTCACGTCTTACACGTCCACCACCACGTCTATCCTCTAATGCCACAACATTCACCAACACATCATCATCCAAAATGAATTCTTCATGTGATTGCATCACACGTTCAAAGGTGGCAGTAATCTTCTCCTCAGTTACTTGATTCACAGGCATCCACGAAATACGAATGGGATGATTTAGTTGTTTTGATTGCATCGTAATCCCGACGAGAGCCCCCTCTGACAAATTTGCGTTATGGATAACAGCAGGAACCAGTTCATCCAAGGAGGATGTGAGTTGACGAAGTTTGTCATCTATTGATAGTCCTTCAAAGGAAGCCATGTGATGTCGTGATGGATGAAACGTGAAGTCATACTCTGTTACCCCATACTTCTTTATAAATCTTTCTTTTCAGCATATAAATAGAAATTTTTTAAAAAAATTATCAATCATTTGATGTAAAACCATTTTCTGACATGACTAAAAAATCAATGAAACAGGCGCTTAGGCGATTCCTCCACTCAAGAGATGTACATGATTTAATATCATGTGCTTTTACAAATGGCTTGGCATACATAATCAAGTTCATCAGAGGTATTCTACCACACAATCTTTTCCACAAAAAGGACTTCTTCGCAAACCGAATGGAGAAAATGTTGGGAATAAAAATGCCACTTTGCGTGTTCGCTTGCTTCAAGAATGGTATGGAAACTATATATGGTGAAGAATATGTGAGACAAGCCGAAGATGATATCATAACCAAATTGATTGAGAAAATGGATGAGAATGAGGCAGAAACGGATGTAATTGATGGTCCAACCACAATACTTGTTGTTTTTTACGAAAACAACTCATATCCATTTTGGAAAAGATGTTCATAGAGACATGTTCATTATAGAAGGAGTTGAAAGACAATAAGTTGTACACCTCTGGAGAAAAACTTTGTAAAAAAGAAAAAGGTGATAACAACAAAGTGTATTTATTGACATATACTTAATAAAACATGATTTAAAAAAGAAATAACTTTTTTTTATTGTTTTTCCTTCAATACATTTCTTAGAAAAATGGAAAATAAAAAACTAAACTTCATCAAACTACTTAGCACAGACCGAAATCAAACATAACATCCTCACGACAACTACAATATTGACAAGCATGATAACATGAACTTTCTAATTCCTCCTCCTCTTCTTCATCGCTTCCTTCATAAAACATCTAAAATAAAAAAAATTAATCTAATCATAGTCTATCACGTAACGAAATATGAAAGATCATTTACTACACACACACACACAATCATTTAAACAGTATCATTAGTATAAAGGGAAACATTCTCAACGTCATGATAGTGAAGATAAGTTGTTTCTCGTTATTGGCCCTCCATATAAACCTACTGACAAATTCATTGTCAATTTTATCACCAATCTTTGACATCTAAAAAATTTCAACAGAAAAAAAATACATAAGTATCCTCATCTTCATCAACATAGAGCTTGATCACCGTATCCTAATGAAAAAAGAAATACGGGTTCTAACTAAAATATATATGTCGTAAACGAAATAAAATTCAATCACACATCACCCGCCGAAGTGTCTGTAAACAAAAATCAATCGTGTAGCACACATCATTCGACCTAGATACTTTCTTCTTCTTTTCATCTCATACGGTCGCGTATCACACGTCCTCTTTGCTCTCTTTAAACTCTTAAACTCCTTTCTCTTAAAATGCAAAAGAAAAATTAATTAAATAATAAATCTAAGATTCCTCTACACTCCATCCACAATCTATAATCCTATGTTGACATTGCCATGCATAACATATTGGATCCGAACACCACTCTTCTTCTTCTTCTTCCTCTCCTCTGCCCTCTCCTTCTTCTCTCTTTTAAACACAAGTTTAGCTATGTAAGCCGTGTATACATCGACATCTCCCTGAATATTGTTTAGGGAAACTCAGCCTCACCATAGTCCCTGTTTCCTCTATATCATCCTTGATATCATTCTTCTCATCCTTCACATTCACATTCACCTCGTCCTCGTCATTAGCTGGCGAAGAGAGCACCTCCACATTCTGTAAATAAATAAATAAATAAATAAATAACATAATAAAATAAATAATAAATAAAATAAAAAAATAAAATAAAATAAAATAAAATAAATAAATAAATAAATAAAAGACTAAAGTGAGCGTGGAATGGGGACAAGTTTTAAAGTGAGCGTGGAATGGGAACTAGTCTTAAAGTGAGCGTGGAATGGGAACTAGTTTTAATATGAGCGTGGAATGGGAACTAGTTTTAATATGAGCGTGGAATAGGAACTAGTTTTAATATGAGCGTGGAATGGGGGACAAGTTTTAAAGTGAGCGTGAAAATAAAAGCACTTTCATTGTACATCAGAAGCAAAATAGAACAATTTCTCACTCACATTTACATCATTAGCCACATCTGCATCTGCTGCTGCCACAGATGAAGTTTGTTCGTTTGGGCAAAAAGGCTGGAAGGTCGTCGAGTCGGGTAACGTCTGTCCAAGCAAAATATATATTAACAGAAGTAGGGTATAAAAAATACATCTTTTTCCGGAGACGCTTACCTCAAACTCGATACGTCTCCTGGGCGCAACTTTCTCCACGTCGTTCTCTCCTACTTTCCTTTTCATGAGATCCTAAAAGAACATAAAATGTTTTGGTTCTTTTTAGAAACACTAAACGTACAAGCATGCAAAGAGATATAGAGAAAATACAACACATACAATCATATAAGCGATACTTACGACAAACGCTTGAGCCATATTGTAATTGATTAACTCCTTCCTTTCTTTCGACTTCGTACGATTTTTGAAACCTCTCAGTTTCCGTATCACTCATATATGTCATCCTATTTTTGACAGCTTCAAACAAACATTGTTCTTCGCTATGCATTGACAGTTTTGACAGCTTCAAACAAACGCTGTCCGTCGCTATGCATTGACAGTTTGACAGCTTCAAACAAACGCTGTCCGTCGCTATGCATTGACAGTTTGACAGCTTCAAACAAACGCTGCCCGTCGCTATGCATTGACAGTTTGACAGCTTCAAACAAACGCTGCCCGTCGCTATGCAATGACAGTTTGACAGCTTCAAACAAACGCTGCCCGTTGCTATGCATTGACAGTTTGACAGCTTCAAACAAACGCTGCCCGTCGCTATGCATTGACAGTTTGACAGCTTTAAACAAACGCTGCCCGTCGCTATGCATTGACAGTTTGACAGCTTCAAACAAACGCTGCCCGTCGTTATGCATTGACAGTTTGACAGCTTCAAACAAACGCTGCCCGTCGCTATGCATTGACAGTTTGACAGCTTCAAACAAACGCTGCCCGTCGCTATGCAATGACAGTTTGACAGCTTCAAACAAACGCTGCCCGTCGCTATGCATTGACAGTTTGACAGCTTCAAACAAACGCTGCCCGTCGCTATGCATTGACAGTTTGACAGCTTCAAACAAACGCTGCCCGTCGCTATGCATTGACAGTTTGACAGCTTCAAACAAACGCTGCCCGTCGCTATGCATTGACAGTTTGACAGCTTCAAACAAACGCTGCCCGTCGCTATGCATTGACAGTTTGACAGCTTCAAACAAATGTTGTCCATCGCTATGCATTGAAAGTTTTGGCAGCTTCAATCCCAGCAAAACGCAATTAAACGCCAACAATCATAGCTCAAACGCATACAATGGCCTGTTCTTCCTAGTTACTACTGACAAGCCTTTTGATAAGCAAATTTAAGAAAGAATCATGTAATAATTAAAACTAATGAATTTTACAGCTATAAATATATTAGCAAAGCTGCGCGTATTTTCACTTTAATCTTTTGTTCGCAAACGTGAAAAAAGCTCATCAACATGCCTCTGTTCAACGAGAATATCACAGCAATCGAAGAATTGATAAAACGCATCGGCGAAGAACCGATCCCGGTTCAAGATGAAACGGAGACACTCCGTCAAAAGTTATCTGTCGTGCTAAGCGACATGAAGAAACTGACCCCACAAGAGAAGGACATTCCATTACATAATTCCATATGTAATATGATAACCGTAATCATGTGCGGGTTGGGCGGACCTGAACCTGAAGACGATGACGACGACATGGAAGACGGGGATAGTAATTGTCCCGATGCAGGCAGGTAAGTTAACAAGCAATCTTGAATGTTTTTTCCGTTTCGCTTGACTTTTGTTCTCAAAGCCGTATACACAGTTTCAACAAATTATTCACAAGCAATCTTGACTGTTTTTCTGTTTCACTTGACTTTGTTCTCAAAGCCGTATACACAGTTTAAACAAATCATTCACAAAATATCTTTCTTTTTCCTCAACAGCACCATACCACAGCACCATACGCCAACGGCGTCATCCAGCATTGCGGAGAGGTAAGTTAATCAATCTTAATTGTCCTTTCGTTTCTCTTGACTTTTGTTCTCAAAGCCGTATACACAGTTTCAACAAATTATTTCACAAGCAATCTTGACTGTTTTTCTGTTTCACTTGACTTTGTTCTCAAAGCCGTATACACAGTTTAAACAAATCATTCACAAAATATCTTTCTTTTTTCCTCAACAGCACCATACCACAACACCATACGCCAACGGCGTCATCCAGCATTGCGGAGAGGTAAGTTAATCAATCTTGATTGTCCTTTCGTTTCTCTTGACTTTTGTTCTCAAAGCCGTATACACAGTTTCAACAAATTATTTCACAAGCAATCTTGACTGTTTTTCTGTTTCACTTGACTTTGTTCTCAAAGCCGTATACACAGTTTAAACAAATCATTCACAAAATATCTTTCTTTTTTCCTCAAAAGCACCATACCACAACACCATACGCCAACGGCGTCATCCAGCATTGCGGAGAGGTAAGTTAATCAATCTTGATTGTTCTTTTGTTTCGCTTTGACTTTTGTTCTCAAAGCCGTATACACAGTTTCAACAAATTATTTCACAAGCAATCTTAAATGTTTTTTCTGTTTCACTTGACTTTTGTTCTCAAAGCCGTATACACAGTTTAAACAAATCATTCACAACCAATCTTTCTTTTCCTCAACAGCACCATTCCATCTACAGAATGTTATTGCCCTCCGTCGCAGTTGACAGAATGGTCGGAACCGTCGCAGTTTTCATCTTCCGAATTTAATATTGACGACATTCTTGATTCTCTCTTAAATTAAGAATGTCATCAATATCAAATTGGAAAATTTCATAACACATATCTTTGTTCATTAAAATTTTTTTCAATATCACTTTGTTGTGCATTTTCATTTCAATTTCCCCACGGTACCCGTCCCATAAATACCCTGCATCTCAAATTGATCAATCAATCATAACATGAAAGCGAGGCAATCTGTCCCAACTGGTTACCTAGAAACCACATGTTGACCTTAGAAACGCAAGATATTACGTATCGAACGCGCCAACCAATTTGGCGCCAAAATTATCCCTAACTAAATTAATATTTAAATCTTTAAAATTTACCCATAATAATCTATGCATATCGATTACCTAGACACGTCACCTTGAATGCTAATGCCTATATTTACATAACATGAAAGCGAGGCATTTTGTCCGAATTGGTCAGACCAAACTACTAGTATAAAAACCACTTGCGCGTGAAATTTGACACCTTTTGACTTGGTTCTCGATCTGTTTGATTCGCTTGGAAGATTATTTCACAAAGAAAAGATGGCAAAGAGTTTGGCCAACATGACGTGGGAGGAAATGGCTCTAGAGGTAGCATACGAGCTGGAGCCATTCCTCCTCCTAGATGGCAAGCAATCCTACAGCAAACTAATAAGAGTATTGAAGTCACTTGCTCCCGCGAGAATGTGAAGATCCTGCTTGTCCAGCATATGCCGGACAGCACTATATGGATGAGTGCCCGGTAAAACCGGCCATTGATTCCACCGTCAGGGACGTAGTAAAGGATGCCGTTCGGCGAGCCGGAGACACAATTACGACAGATCCAACGGTGATTACGGTTGAGAGCAGCGTTTCTGAAGTGAGCGGAATCAGTCCGTTGCTCAGTTCTGATACCGGCGCGGAGATGATGGCGGCGCTTGACAATGACCCAATGCTGAGCGAAACAGCAGCACCAGACGGGTCAGAGTTTAGCTTTGACAGTTATGTGTGAGTATTTTGAATTAAGAAATGATGTTTTATGGTTTATGCCTTTTTTCTTATTCATTTTTATTTTATAGCACTGCAGCATATGTTGACGGAGCACCACTTGTCGATGACGCTGCGGTCAAAGCATGGTTTGAGGGAGAAAAGTCTGTTGAACAAGGTGGAAGGTCGATCCTTATGGAGTCAGATAATGAGGCAGGTCCGTGGATTATCACGGAAGATGCCTTTAAAGGAACTGCCGATGCCGTCCAGAATTTGCTAGATGCATTCAATGCCCTAACAGAAAGTCATGAGCAGCCGCGATCCGCTTTCGACTGGCCAACCTGCCAACATGGAGCCGAGCATTGTTTTTGTCGCGCCGATTCACAACACAATTATGGTGTTTGCTAAAGTGTATTTTTGTCGTTTTGATATTTGTTGATTTTTGATGTTTGTTGTTTTTCTGATGTTAAATAAAATAAAAAAAACAAACAACATGTGCACACATGGACCGCACACAAAAATTTCTCTTCTGGTACTCTCTTCGGAGAGGTCGGTTCGATTCCGGCGGGAAATCTATAACTTTGCGGTCTGCTGACACACCATCACATGATTTTTTTGAAAATAGTTCATAAATAGAAATCAGAAAATAAAATTTGAATCAGTTGATGGTTTCTGTCTTTTGAGATGGAGGTGAACGAGCCAGTTCCGAAGAAAGTTAAAATGGAGAAGGGAGAGGAGACAGAGGAGAAGAAGGAAAAAATAGTGAAGAAGGAAAAAATAGCGAAGAGAAGAAGGAAAAAGAGAATAATAAGACCTGCTGCGGTCATTGGAAAAGACAGCTTGAAATATGTGGGGAGACGAAAATACGAAGAGTTGACGGCTAACGATGATTTGGTGGATTTTCGAGAGTTGCATGATCTGATTCATGATCAGCGAAAAAAGTGGAGAGAAGACGCGGCTATTAACAAACCCTGGGTGAAGGGAAAAGAACGCGACAAGCAGCGATATATCGGGAATGAAATGAGCGCTCTACGGGCTGCACGGTACAGCGATCGCCAGCTTGAATTGATGAACAAGTACTGGGATGAGAGTGACTGGATGGAGGAGCAACAAGAACTGTTTAAAGAAGCATGTTATAAATTAAGTTTAGTTGATTAAGGACGAAGAAATGGTAAACACAAGTTGATTTAAAAACTGTGTTTTTTATTCATGTTTGTTTACATGACTTCAAAATAAAACAAACTTGTTTTATGCATGATTGTCTTTGTTCTTTTCAAACAATCCATATCCAGGAGGACTTGTAGTTTCTCTTCAAACCACGGCTTCATGTAGTGCTTCTCCACGATTTCTTCCAGCTCAGGTCTGTCCTTGGCCAGGCCAAACATCCACCATACAAAGTCTTCGCGCGTGGTTGCTTTAGACTCATCGACCCAATCCATCAATTGACGAAAACGCTCGACTTCATTATCCCAGTCGGGGAAGATGTCTGGAGCTGGATAGAACATATCTTTCATGTCCTCTGCGATCTCTTGTTTCAGCATGCTGATATCCAGTTCCAATAGTTGCTTCTCTTGGATTAGTCGTTGCTTTTCTTTAGCAATCGTTTTCTTTAGCCATTCTTTCCCTTCCTCGCTTTCTTTTAATTCCTGGATTTCTGCCTTCATCTTTTCATGGCTGCTGTCGTTGTAGCAGCTGGGAGGCGTTATTTTTTCCAAGTTCACCCAGTCGATCTCTTCTTGGTAGCGGTCACAGTAGGCATTGACTTCATCGTCGGTGAGCGTTTCTTGTTGTCGGTGATAGAGTAGAAGGGATTGATCAATGTGTTTTTCCCAGTTGAAATCGTTGATTGCATCTTTTCCCCACTCATTTTGCCAGACAATTTGTTTCTGTTTTTTGGCTGGCGGTTCATTCTCGTCGGGGTGTCGGCGACGTTTCAATGGTTTGAGCGGTTTGCTCATCTTTGACATTTTTTGGGACATCGCTGTTTCCTTCGTCTTCGTCTGATTTGGAGTCGAAGTTTTTGCCTTATAATTTCTTTTTCGAGTGAATCAGCGAGAGTTGAGAGTGCTTGTGCTTTCAATCTCAATCGAGTTTGAATTTGTTCTCGCTCTTCTAATCATGTTTGAATCTTCTTTAGCACTTCATCCATGCTGTGAAAATAATTACAGCGCGTTATTGTATTTATGGAATAAATAATACCACATGGGATGATGTCACAAGAATTTTATTTTTGACAAACAAGATATTTTTAGACAAATATGTATTTTTAGATAACCCACGTGGGCTGTGTTGCACGTGGGTCTGACGTAAGCATATTATTGTTATAAAAAGAGCGGTTTTTGGAGAAGTCAGCACAAAAACTGTGATCATGGCTGATGGAAGAAGAGCAAGAAATCAAGTAAGTGTTTTCTTTTTCCTGATATTTTTTCGCCGACGTTTTCTGCGATCTTTGCGGCGTTTTTGACTGTTACGGTATAAGCGATCAAAGATATCACTCCATTCATCGTCGGGGCAAATGGCTGTGTAGCGGGCTTTATGTTTGCCTTTTTTGCTAAAGACACGATTCCATTCGTCATTGCTTTGTTTTCTTTTCTTTTTCTTTGCCGGCGATGGTGTTTTTCGGCGGGGTACGGGGGGTCAAGTCCTCTCATTGATGCGTGTTCAATCTCGGGTTGATTATTCGATTGAAGTCCTCGGATTAAGTCGGTGGCAGCATGTTCCATGTTCGTAGTTGCGCGTATATTTTTTGCGCGTTGTAATCCATCACGAATGATAATAATTGTAAAATGTATTAAATTTATAGACATTCCAAGGACGCAATCAAGGTAGAGGAGGGACCAGTCAAAGTCAGCCCGCCCAAGATACCATTTCAGATGCCGTGGAGGCAGGGCCGTCCGAAACTATTTTTGAGGTAAATACTTTGCGTATTTTTTATTTTAATTTAAGTTATAACAACTAATGCAACTGAAAAATGTTGTAATGTTAATGGTTTGGTTTTCTCGTCTTATTCAGGACGGTCGATGGAAAGCCAATGATCTTCCCCAAATAGAGATGGGGGATACTTCTAAACCACCACAGGAGTGGAAAGAGTTTAAGTGGGCCAAGGGAAAGCGTCGCAAGTTCTTGAATAATATTGAAGTGTCACGCTTGGCTTGCGAAAAGCTGTTTCCTGGTGAAAAGCATCTGTGTGAGGTTAAGAAAGATAAGATAGTGGAAAAGGGGCGCTGGGACCGGTGTTGGTGGATGATGAGTCAGTGTCGCAGCGACTGGGCAGTCCTGGGTTATGACGAGAAGAGTTTTCTGACCTGGCAGCAGTGCGCGCTTTGGATGCGCACGATTTGCGATGTTGTCGCGCATGTAGTATGTATGATGATGGCACTGTTTGAGTGTCGTCATGATACAGATATAAGCCCTCTGTTGCTTCCACGCCATCTGGGATGCTGTAAATTTTTTCCAGAAATATGTATGAGAGTGCATGGTGGGTTTGTAAAAGCGAGTGTGAATTTTTTGATGCTGCGTGGTGATGTAAAGGAAGAAGATGATGAAAAGTCGTCAGCTAAAAAGCAGCGTCGTGTGTGAAAAACAGAGTTTGTTCAGTGATTACAGAAAAGCTGTTAATTTTGAAAAAGTTTTTTATTAAACATGTTTTACAAGTGATTCAAGTGGAAGTGTCATGTATTCCTGGGGGGTGATGGTGGTGACGTCAAACAAAGTTTCCAGTGGGGGTGGGGTGGGGCCATCGATCTGGTCGCCATCCAGTACGCTGGGAGAGCGGTCAGTCACATCTAAAATGTTTTGAATGATCGCGTTTTCACGCTCTTGATGGGTTTTTTTCTTCCGTGACGTGACAACACGGTGGGGGGATGGTAATGCCCAAATACTTTTTCATGCGGCGAGCCAGAATGCTGATTAAACTGTGATGTATGTTTTTGAGAATACCTCGGCAGTATTGGAAAAGAATGGCCAGTCCGCTCGTGCAGGTACGATTGAAAAGTTTTTGGAGATCGCGGCGTGAAGGTAATCGTGCAATGCTTGCTTGAATCGGTACTTGGCCGTGTCCATGGCGAAAAAGTGATTTTACTTGTATGTGATGTCTTTTTATGTCCTAGGCTTAGGCCGCTCCAGCAGCAAGAGTATTGGGGAGGTTTTTAAGCGTTTTTCTTATAACGCATTTGCGGGCTTTTCGAGTGGCTCTTTGAGCAGCTTGTCTGGCTTTGAGTCTGCGACGATGCCGCCGTTGTATCTGCCGCTGGTATATGTGTTGAAAGGGTCTCGGCTGTTGTCGGTATGTTCGTAGTACTGCAAGACGATGGCGTTCTTCCTCGGCACGGCAGGCGGCCATTAGTGGGTCATCCCAGGGTATGAGAGGTGGTAGACTACTACTACGGCTACGGCTACGTCGTCCATGCGTATTATCATAGTTCCAATCTTCAGACATGATTGTTTGATGGTTGTTTTTGTAATTTAACACCTTTTATATCTTCCGGTTTTTTTGAACAATGCATGAGTGGGTAGAAATACGGGGGGTTTTGCAGCGTTTCAGTTGGTTGAAGCATCATTTGATTTGGGATAACTCCTGGAAAGCTTTTTCCACTTGTTGTTGCGGGTGTTTCTACCTCTGTTACAACAGCGACGGTTATCCTCAAACATGATCGAAAATATGAGTGTATGATATGAGTCTTTTTTATTTATAGGTTATGAATGATGATGATGATGATGATTGGCTGGAGGAGCTTATAAGAGAAGGTGCTCTTCTGGAGGAACCACTCGAGATGATGGACCCTTTAGAAGATATGGATATGCGAGTGGGGGGTGGTGAAAGAGAGGAGGCAGCAGCAGCGGGGCATTTGGAATGGGATTTACGACGCCGAACGGAACGTGAGTCACGTCGATTTGGAGTGCGACAGTATGACATGCAATTTCACCCCGGGGCCCGACAATTAGCGGCCATTGAGGCCGGTAATTTGCACACTAACATGGAGCATTTGAACGAGGCATTGATTGCGCTTGTACATCGTGCCATGGCGGAAGCTAATTTAGAGAATGATGACTATGCTCTGATAACGTTTCGATCGCGACAATTGCAAATTCCGATTCGCGTTTCGTTTATGCCAGCTTACCGTTTGACCGATACGGTAATCAATGAAACATTTGGACGGGTGATGCAATCACATCGTGATTTCAAGATTGACGACACAGTTATTGTCAACGTGACAGCAATGCGACAGCCGGTGGGGGGTGGTGGTGGTAAACGACTGCGCGGTGTGAACATTATGAACAATCTGAAACGTGACAAAAGTGTTGTGTGTCCCCCTCTTGATGCGGATGATCAGATGTGTTTGGCTCGATGTTTGGTGTATGGTATGCTCTATTATGAAGAAGGGAGACAAGTGCGTCGGGGCATGAGACGACTGCGTAACAATCCCGAGTTGTGGAAATGGAAAGCGGCCGAATTGTGTTTGGCCTGTGATGTGGGCGTGTATCAGCGGTCAGGACAAGCTGAACTTGTGAAATTTGCTCAGTATTTGCGGCTCAAAGGATTTATTATTCGCGTTTATGCTACGAATATGAATCATGCTCTTTTCTTTAAGGAACAGCACGAAGAGGATGTGGGCACGCACAAAATTTTGAATCTAGTATTGTACGATGGTCATTACGTGTTTATCCCTCGAATGAATGCTTACATGGGGGCTAAACATTTTTGCGAGTTGCAAAACAAACCACACAATCATCGGTTGAATCATCGATGCTCTCTTCTGTGCGAGGCTTGCAAGAGCAAATGCTGTCAAGACCGTCAAACAAATAAACGGCGTGAACAGCAGTGCGGAATTTGTCGTCGCTATTTTTAAGGACCGCAGTGTTTGGAAAATCACAAACATCACGGTCAGTGCACTAATCAATGGCGTTTGTGTGAGACGTGTGGTCGTGAGTATGTACAGCGTGCTAATCGACCTCCGCACGTGTGTGGAGAGTACTATTGTCGCGTATGTGAAAGCAATCAACCCGAGGGACACTGCTGCTTTGTGCCTACGTTTTCATTTCCCCTTGTCAAAGTGGACAAGAAGAAACACAAAGACGGTCGCTTGGAACCTGTCAGACGTGTGCCCCCCTTCAATCAACCTATTGATCTTTTGAAAGAGCAAATAGTGGAGGGAGACATTGACAATTTTGTCAATTTTGTGTTTTATGATATTGAGACACAGCAACAGACGGGTGAACATGAAGCTACTTTGCTGATTGCACAAACAACATTGGGCGAGGAGGAACATGTGTTCGAAGGCGAAGATTGTGTGTATCAATTTCTCGACTATCTGTGTGAGTACCACGAGGATGGGGCTACAGTGATAGCTCACAATGGGTAGGGGTTTGATTTCCAGTTCATTTTACGAATGTTGCTGGAAAGCGGCCATTGTCCCCAGGTCATCATGAGAGGGGGCAAAATCCTGAGTCTGTATTGGGAGAGATTCCGGTTTGTGGACAGTCTCTGTTTCATTCTCAAGTCGCTGAGTGAATTTCCCAAAACGTTTGGTTTGCGTTTGGAAGGCGAACAATCGCTGCTGGCCAAGGGCTATTTCCCACATCTGTTTCACACCCCCCAGAACATGGACTATGTTGGTCCCATGCCCCCCATCGAATCGTACGACCCGGATGGTATGCATCGCGACAAACAGCCCGTGTTTATGGCCTGGTACAAGAAACAGGTAGACGAAGGAGCGGTGTTCAACAAGCGTGAGGCATTGAATACCTACTGTTCAGTGGACGTGACCATTTTGAGAAAGGGCGTGTTGGAATATTGTCGTAAATTTCAACGCATCAACGGTGTCAACCCTTTCAAGCACAGTATTACGTTAGCTGGCATATACAACAAAGTCCTTCGCGCCTATCACATGCCGCCTAAAAGTATTCCTCACGTGGAGGAGTCTGGCTATTTCCCGCAACAGAACCAATCCTACAAGGCGCTGGAGTGGTTGAGTTGGCTCAACCATCAGCATGACGGTCGCATCCAGCACGCATGGAATGGGGGTGAGTATCGACCTCGTGACGCGGGGACGGGCCCCGTGGATGGGTACCAGGCCCAGACGCGCTGTTGTTATGAGTTCTTTTCACGGCAGTTATTTTCACGGCTGTGAACAGTGTTATCGTGGTGACGATCAAAACACTAAATTGAACGTAAGCATGGGAGAACTTCACCGGCGGACACGGCTTAAGGAAGAGTGTTTGCGAGCGTGCGGTTACCAAGTGGAAACCATGTGGGAGTGCGAATGGGAGCGTCGTAAGAAAGAGGACCCTGCTATTCAGACGTGGTGTGAACGTGCGGATTTGGTGTCGCCGTTGCGACTGCGTGATGTGTTTTTTGGGGGGCGAACAGGCTGTACCAAATTGTATGCAAGCGCAGAAGGTCCTGAGGAAGAAATCAGCTATTTTGATTTTAAGTCGCTGTATCCTGATTGTAATTTGAACATAAGTTGTGACGAAAGAATGGAAAGAATGGAGCCTTTAGACCCCAGTGTACCCCCCTCAGTGGGCCCCAGTGAACCCATGGGCAGTTGGGATCCAGACGACCATGACCCCTATCCCATTGGCCACCCAGAAATCCGACAGTACTGGAATCACACGCTGACCGAAGCCGATGTACATCAGACCTATGGGTTTGTCAAGGGTGATATCGAACCGCCAGGTGATTTGTACAATGCAGTATTGCCCTATCGATGTAACAACAAGCTAATGTTCCCCCTCTGTGGTATGTGTGCTCAAGAGTTGAAACAGGGGTATTGTGGCCACACCCCTCGAGAGCGGTGTTTGCGTGGTACCTGGGTCAGTGAAGAGGTGAAATTGGCATTGCGCAAAGGCTATCGCATCCATAAAGTATGGGAAGTCTGGCACTATCCGCAACGCTCGCGTCATTTGTTTTGCAGCTACATTCAAACGTTTCAGAAATTGAAAGAAGAGGCCAGCGGATGGCCCGCGGGCGTAGACACAGAAGAAAAACGTGCTGCCTTCATTGCTGCGTACGCAGCGCACTCGGGTGTGTATTTGGACCCCGAGAAGATGGAGCGTGACGAAGGCAATCGTGCGATTAACAAACAATCGTTGAATGGCATGTGGGGCAAGGAAGGGCAGCAAACGAACAAGATGCAAACCGAGTACCTGACGGATGTGTCCGAATGGATGGCTTTGGCCACGAATCCTAAGATTGACATTCATGCTGTGTTTCCCATCGGTCAGACCATGTTGATGGTGGTGTATAATTACCGCGAGGAACATGTGGATGATGCTATGTGTCCCGCTCACGTGTCTGTCATCATTGCGGCCTGGACCACTTGGTTGGTGCACAAGAAATTGTATGTGGAATGTCTAAATCCTCTGGACAAACGTGTCTTGTATATGGACACAGATTCCATCATCTTCACTACGGGTCCAGGAGATCAACGTGACTTGATTAAGACGGGAGAGTTTTTTGGTGATTTGACAGACGAGATTCAGCCGGGACGCGCTATCAAGATGTTTGTCAGTGCAGGCCCTAAGAATTATGCGTATGAATTAGACAATGGGGATTGAGAAGTGAAAGTGCGCGGTATTTCGCAAATGGTGCGCGCTTGTCGCAAACTGACGGCGGACACCATTCGTGACACGATCGTCAATGTGGTCGAAGATGTCAGTGCTGGTATGGCGCCTCGAGACGCTGCCAATGCGCATACCTTTAACATTGTCTATCCCAACAGCATTGTGCGGGAAAGTCACAATGCTCAGAAATACGTCTTTGCTCGGGAACGTACCAAGACGTATCGTGCGGTCATTAGCAAGCGAATGATGGTGGCCAGTCTTTTGTCGGACGGAAGTGCTCACCCCTCCCATTGTAATCCCTATGACACATTGCCTTATGGTACGCAACGTCCTCCATAAAAGAACGCGTTGTTCTTAAAAAACATGCAGACTAAAAAATGACGGAGATCCATCGTTCGAAACAATGGACGTACCAGCCCCCACCCCGCAAGAATCGGAATGCGTTTCTCTCTGCGCTGTATACGGATCCGGCCAGCCCTCTAGCGTTCTCAGGGCTGAACGTGTTTGCTCGTGAGGCCAAGCGTCGCTACGGTATTCCAAATGCTGAAACGAAAGCGTGGCTGCACACGCAGCGCGTCTATACCAAACAGCGTCCGGGCCCCCGTCACAATCGCTGGGACCCTACCTATGTGACGGGGATGCATGAAACATGGCAGGCAGATCTGTTGGACATGCAAGCTCTGGCGCCCGACAATGATGGCATACGTTATTTACTGATGGTAGTGGATGTATTGTCACGTCTGGCTTATGTGCGTGCTCTCAAGAACAAAACGGGCAGTGCTTTCGTGGCTGCGTTCGAGTCCATTGTGGACGAAGCGCAGACCAAGCCACGAACTTGCACACGGATCGGGGCAAAGAATTTTACAACAAGAGTATGCAAGCATGGTTGAAAGAACAGTCCATCCATCATTATAGCACATTTAGCGACAACAAAGCGGCAATTGCGGAGCGTTTTAATCGAGAATTTAAGCAGATTATTAATTTCATCATTCACACACGCGAAATGAACTATGTGAAACAATTGCAGGAGTTTGTAAAAGGTTACAATTCAAGACCACATTCAAGCATTGGTATGGCTCCCCAGGATGTGACCACCTGGAATCAATATCAAGTGTACGAGCGTCTGTACAGTATAAAAGGCCGACGTGTTCAACATCCTCAGTTACGTGTGGGTGATTACGTTCGTTTGAGTATTGCCAAAGCCAACATGTTTCAAAGAAGTTATTACGGGCGCTGGACCGAAGCTCTGTATCGAGTGCGTCGCGTGGTGCACACTTTAGGAAACCCGCGCTATTTAGTGGAAGAATTGGATGGTACTCCTATCGAAGGTCGATTTTACGGAGACGAAGTACAAAAGGTTCCCTATAATCCCCAACAGGATTTTGCTGTAGAAGAAGTTTTAGACGAACGAGGGCGAACCATGAGGGGTAAGAAAGTAACAGGGTATCCGGATAAGTATAACTCGTGGATCCCTAAAAAGAATCTAAGATGAGTGTTCATAATGTGGAGGGACAGACAATGACTTTCTTTAGCAATGGTGAATCGCGTAACGGACAAGTCAACACTCCTGCGAATTTTAATGTGAAACTGCCCTATCCCATCGATTTGACGGGAATGCAAGTGCAAGTGATGAGTGTCATTATTCCTACCTCGTGGAATGCCATTTCTCGCAAACATCGTGACATCAAGGCACCTCGTTGGGTGGTGACTGGCGGATACGATGGCGCCAAAAATATCAGTTGGAAAAATTTGAGAATGAACGAGCATTCAAAATATTTGCGATGTGAAACAACAGACAGTCAGGGTCAAAAAAAGAAACAGGTACGCTCCGTCCTGTTTACGCTGGAAAACAACAAACCCTACAAAAACGTCTATCTAGTGCTCATGCAAATGATGCGACAAACGTACAGCGCCTTCCCTCTAAATCACTTAAAAAAATTACGGTTTACTTTTGAAAATGGAAACGCTGATGGGTCGTTTGTCAACAAACAACGCATCACCATTGAAGACACTGATGGACACGATTACAAGATATGGGTGAATGAGACCATGGCAAAACTGCTTCGTTTTGGACAAGACCCTAATGACCTGTTGCCGCGACGCTGGTTGGTGACTGATGAAGGGGTGCGGGGAGGTCAACTGGTCAAGGAAAACCAATTGCCAGCACGGGGCGGCTATCTAGACAGCCCTTTCATGTGCACCTCCGACGGACAAATTGACCGGAGCGGCACTAGACAGTCCATTAAGGAGAACAATGCTATTTTGATGAATGCAAGCGCTACCACCATGAGTGACGAACAAATTGGTCGTTTTTTGCTGTATTCCACCCTGGGTAAAAATGTGGTTGTCGGCAGTATCTTGTCAGGTTTGCTGGCCATTGTTCCTAATCCGGGGGACAAAGAACGATTGAACACTGCGGCATATACACACCGTGTTGCTAATCCTATTCCTATACAGACGGAAGATAAAGTCATTAAAGATATCTCGTTTCAATTTTTTGACGAGGAAGGAGAAGAAATTGATTTTGGCTGGGGAGCCACCACAGTGATAGTCTATGTCACAAAACGACCTAGCAACAAACGAGCCTGGGACAGTCTATAAAAGGAAACCAAAAAAAGGAACACATCATTTTTTAAAAAACATGGCGACTCCCATCGTTGAGTTGCTCAGTAATGCTCGATATGTGGGAATAAACACTCCCCAAAAATTTACCAATCAACTGCCCAAACCAGTGGATTTCACAGGCTGGGAAGTAGGTGTCCAAGAATTAAGCTTGCCGACCACCTGGTTTCAACCTCAAAGACCCATGACATGGGTAGTCACACGCGTGGGTATGGATGCAGGAGAGAGTTCGATAAGCAAACTTCGAAAAGCTGTTCACGGGTTTCAACAATTTCCCGAGTGGGAGAAAATGAAACTGGGGTCTTATGCCAAATGGAATACTCAACCTGCTGATGATTGGATCAAAAAAGCGCGACCCCTAGGACATCTTTTAGTCATGTCGCTGAAGCCGGGACTTTACTTCACAGGCGAGGATGTGGCAGAACAAATAATTCGACAAATCAATGACGTCTACGAGGACCTTCCTCATCAAAAACCTAGCTTAATGTTCAAGAAAGATTATGTACCTGGATTGGGTCGTATCGAAGAAACCACTCCCGATCAGACAATTGTCATCCAGATCAACCGCAACTTGGAACGCTGCCTGCGATTTCCCTCTCGCGATCCCATTAATTATTTTTATGGGGGAACATGGTTTTGGGATCCGTGGGCGCGACATGTAGACCCTAAAGGGGCGTATGGTCATTTTCGACCTATCACAAACGCCTTTGTGGCACGTGGAAGACTACATGGCGGGGCTGGGGGTGGATTATTGGGGGATGTAGCATCCCGTCCACCATACATTTTTCACATGGACCCGCTGGACCATTTTCATGCGGGCCCCTTACTTTTTGACCCCTTTGCCGCCAATTTGAACGAGACATTTGGAGAATTAGTCGATGATTTTCATCCCGACCATCAACCACCAGACTGGCCGACTAGTGAACTCTGGGGGCCGCGCGAGGCACAGCGAGTTGGACAGTGTTTTTATTTGCATGGTGATTTTATTCGAACACAAATAGTCAATAATGCTGAAGATTCTTTATTGGCTGTGGTTAAGAATCCCGGACTAGTACCAGAGGCACCTATACAACATTGGGAAGAAATGAACGTATCCTATAAAGCTATGAAACCTGAAATACGGCAGGCTCTTACAGTGTGGTGGGAAGATGATCGCGGTCAACCACTAACCTTGGGAGACACAGGTGTCAGCCGTGTACAATTACATTTTCGAAAAAGTATAAATAAACATGCGTAAATAAAAAATTCATTTTTTCTCAGCATGTCTGATGTTCTCTTTCTAGCCAGCAATGCGGCACACACGCTGTCCTTCACCAACACGCCCGGGAATTTTATTGCACCCTTTCCCCATCGTGTTACGTTTTCCGAGGATGCAGAAGTGGCTCTCAAATCGCTGACAATTCCCAACTCGTTTATACCTCACAAAAAAACATCAACACTTGGCGTCTTGGACTCATGCAAAGCACAATGGCTGCTGATGTGGCGCCCTCCTGTGAGCAACCGACCTATACCCCCTCGTCTAGATACTTTGGCCATTGAAGTCAAAGCAGAACCACATGGCAAATGGTTAGGGAATCGAAAAGTGGTTTTGTTTACCTTACCTTCAGGAGAGTACGAGGTGGCTGATGTGGTAGATATGATTGTTAAAATTACCACAGATGCTTGTGGTGATTTTAGACCGCGATTTCTACGCTTATCGTCGAAAGCACACAATCATCAAGATTTTGCACATTATTGCATTCTTCACGATATGTCGAATCAATTCATTCTCTTTGTCAACCCGTTTTTAGCCACGCTTCTAGGTGTAGGTATACCTGCCCCTGAATTGTCTGGCTATTACATTCATTTATCCTATGGGGAATTCCAATATTTGACCAAAGAAAAGGAAACCAGTCTGGGTATCACTTCTCCCCTTGGCGGACTGTTTCAGCCTCTGGACCAATTCTTGCCCCTAACCAAGAACGGTCGCTCCACCAGTGCTAACCCTATTGAGCCCATCATACGACGCCATAGCTTGGAATACTATGAAAATCAAAATAATGTGGTCCGTCACCAAATCTGCGTTTATTCCGATCTCATTCATAACAGTAATGTGAACGGTAAAAAAGAACCTCTCCTCTTCATGGATGTCTTACCACCTCTCAACCCTGACAAGCCGGTCCACGAATATGTGGTCTATCACCCTCATTATGTCCCCATTAAAGTGGGTACCTTCCATCACTTTCACATTTGGTTCAAAGATGAAGACGGACATCCACTGGAATTTACCCCCAGCGACACTGCCACCACTTTCATGACATTACACATCCAACGAAAAAATATCTATAAATAAGAGTGTCACCCCTTAATACATTAGCACACAAAAGCACCATGGTAGAAATCAGTTCAAAGTACAGCCGTCTGCAAGGCGTACCCCTCTACCCTCAAACACGTTCCACAAGGGTGTTGGGAAAAAGAGACGCCGTCAAGTGGGCTCTGGTACCATTCGTCCCTACCCCGTCCAAGAAAAACGCAAACAGGATGGAGGACGTCGCAAACACAGAACCCGTGTGCGTGTATCACGCGGTCGCCGCCCCTAAATCATTATGCAGTAAAAACAAATAAAAGAGAGAAACGAATGAAAATACTGGTCATTATGCGTAAACAAAAGCAGCGTCGACAACATTGCAAAAAACGACTTGTCCGTCGTTAAACAGAGAGGGGGTGCTGTTCGCAAGTACAAATGCCGAAAAATTGATGATGTGGCCGAAGTCATGTCCATGTTTTTAAGTGGACCAAGCCCCACCTTTGCCACAGCAGGTCGTCTATTGGCCAAACAAGCCTTTAAAGGTGTTGTTGACAACACCCCGCTACCCAAATACTTGAACAGCTTGTAACATGTGTAAACGTAAACAACGCCGTCGAAAGCGTCGACAGCGTGGTGGCAATCCATTCATAGCTGCCTCTATCTGTAAAAAATTTCCTATTCAGTGTGTCAAAGGCATGTTAAAAGCACAAAGTGCTAATGTAAAAGTGCGTAAAGCGATACTGTCAGCCATGGGGTTAACAAGGATATAAATAAAAAGACAAAAAAGTAGAAAGACTTGTTCAAAAAGATGGCTAAAGGACAACAACGGAAGCGCAAGCAGCAGAAACGTGCTCAGCGTGGTGGTATGAGCGATGTGGAAAAATGGTTTCGGGAAGTTGGCTCTGCCGTTATCCCCAGTCTGGCTGTTGATTCCCAAGAACAAAGACGACAGCGCAGTCTCGGAACGCCGGAACGCGAGACTTTTCCAAAGGTAAAAACAAGTATCGCTTGGCAGGCAAACTAGCCATAGGTGCTGCCACTGGTCCAGCAGACCTCGCTGTGGCTCTGGGAACAAGTGCTCCCGAAATTGGTTCGCGATTAGGAAAAAGAAAAAGGAAGAGAAAATATCATGGAAGCACTTGGCGCGTTCGGTCCTGGAAGGCCAAACCCATAGCGGACCTGTGGGGTGGTGCCTTTTTAGCCGGATCGAATTTTGGACACCTTTCCA
The DNA here is from genome assembly GCA_964036295.1 of Plumapathes pennacea. Taxonomy (NCBI): domain Eukaryota; kingdom Metazoa; phylum Cnidaria; class Anthozoa; order Antipatharia; family Myriopathidae; genus Plumapathes; species Plumapathes pennacea. Next base: position 5,598,953 of record OZ038468.1, read on the forward strand.
AACTCTGGAAAAAAAAAAGACGTTAATCTGTTTATAAATATGAGGTTCACGTTCTTTATTTTTACCATTTTAACCATCATCATGCGATACATGTTCAAGTACCGTCACAATTATGGGGCCTCAGCCTACCCCCAACAGCACGGGGGTGGATTTTGGAGAGATCTGGCAGGAACTGCCGCCAAAGCCGCTGGACAACAACTTGAAAAACAAGCCAAACAATATGTGTCCAGTGGTCGCTTAGCAAAAGATTTAAAAAGTTTATCCGAGGATGCCACTCCATCACCTTCCACGACCACGCCCATTGAACAAGCTGTCCAACCCAAATTCACCCCAGCTGCAACCCCGCCCACAGTACCAGCTGCCCGCAAAACAACTGTACCAACAGCACCTCGAATGGCCCCTGCTGTACCAGCTCCCCCTCAAGCAGCCCCCTCTTTACCCATGATGACAGCTCCTACACCTGCTACTACCCCCGCTTTACCAACACTTGCCCTAGGCACTGTACCTACAAGCACAACAGCAGGCACCCCTGTACCAGAAACCGCCACGGCTACTAAAAAAGAGGGTCCTTCTTGGATGCAAACAGGCAGAGGTCGCAAAAGAAAACGCGCCAAAAAACAAAAAAGTTGTCAATTACAGACGACCACCCCCCTTCTTGGGAAATTGGCAAAAAGGAAAAGGCTATTTGGGCAGTGTCATGGGGAAAAAAACCAGGGCCAGCGACTTTCTGGAAGGAAAAAAACAGCGCAGAAAGGGAAAGAAGCTAACAGCCAGAGACTATGCAAAAATGGCAACAATGAAAAAACAGATGAAAAAGGGATACAAAACAAAGAATATCTGGTTGTAAGCAAAATGTATAAATAGAATGCTGTCACCGTCATTTTGTTAATCATACCTAAACAGCGTGGAGGAGGTCGCAAGCGAGCCCCATCTCGCCGAAAAGCAGTCTCGGCTGCACCCATTACTACCTCACTCATGAATCCCGGACTCAATTTGTTCAGCCCTCCCCCCATCAATGACACCTTGTATGCTTTTGAAAGTTAGGAAGTGTACCCTCTCAATGATTCCATGAAGCCCCTCCATTTTCGTTTGAAAAGAGCACATTGGATTAATTTGCGACGCTCTTCTCTGAGACTACGATTGGGCTTGGTGTCAGCAGATGGAAAGAAAATCGACGAGGATTGGACCACTCATCTCATTGGAGCAGTTCAAAACACTGCTCCTTCCTCCATTTCGCACATGGAAATAAAATTGAATGGAGAATCACTTGGGACTCCAACCCCCAAAGATTTTGGCTACAAAGAATGGTGGTACGCCTGGTTTTACATGAGCGAAGCAGACAAAAAGAGTTGGGGGCGGCAACAGGGCTACACCCCATTCCTAGACATGGATACAAATGACAGTGTGGCAGATGGTACCAGTGTAAATGATGGCACATTAGTATTTAAATATCGATGGGAACAGTGGATGACCAAAACGGGTGGTGCTGGTAAAAACAAAACCCGATATTTGGGACCGAGCGATTTTGTCATTCCTTTCAAGCAGATTCCCGAACTGGCCCGCATTGAATTCCTTCCACCTAACGTGGAAATAGACCTGAAAATTCACTTTCACAACAACAACTGGCCCCTGATGACCGCCAAAGCATGGCAAGGCAAACTAGTGCCTATCAATGACGATGAGAAAATCTTCATTGAATTGCATAAAGCCATCATGAACCCAGCCCACGTAGCCCCCATTGAAAAAGAACTGACCCACCCCGGCGGCCGCAAAGCCACCTACGTGATCACACGACCGGAACTGAAAGACTACAACATCACAAATGGTGTGAAAAAGTATCACATCCCCAACGCCCGGGTGGGAGTGATGCCCAATTATGTTGTGCTCATGCTCCAGCCCCAAGTCAATTATGAAAAACCCGATACCGCTACAGATGATGCTGACGGTGGCAACGGGCGGGAAGAAAACCCCTACACGTTTGGAAAACACAATCTGATAAAAGTGGAAACCAATGGAGATGGTGGCTATGACATAATTGACTTGAAAGAAAACCCAGCAGAACCCTATCGCAGATTCATGAAAATGTATGAGAACACTGGAGATGGTATTTACATGCCTCAAGAAACATTTGACCAAAAATACCATTTCATCATCTTCAACTTCACCCCCGCTGAGAGCCCAGCAGACCCGCAACTCTATAAACAACCCCACGGCACGCAGTCATTCACACTCTACTTTGACGGTCCAGGCGGAGTAGGTGCCCAAAAGAAACTCAAAGCTTTGCTTCTTTTCTTTGACACTCCTTTACTGAAACTGGACATGTTGGGCTCCGTGGAATTCCAAGATCGTGTCTGAAAAAACACGAATGTGACTGCCCTCTGGACCGATCAAATCAATCAACTCTTATCCCAACACCCTCTCACACAACACCTGTTTCGAGGCGTGTTTGCCTGTGATGAACTCCCACCCCCTTTCCCCCTAGACGCACACGGTCACTTTCGACCCTGGCTGCTCGTTGTCAATACTCATCCGGCGTCCAAGTCGGGGGAGCGGACGACCCCCGTCAATTGCACATCTTTAACAGTTACGGACAAGATCTCCAACAGTATCGCAACCCCTGGTTCAATCGTTTTCAAAAACACTTTTCCACTTCCCATCAAAATCAAATTCAATACCAGGGCATGAACAACGCATGTGGTTATTACTGCATCGTGGTGGCTGCTGAACGCGGTCTCAAAGGACGCTATGATTTTCATTCTCTACCCTATCTGAAACCTCTCGCATTCGTCCAAAACGACCGTCACATGGCTCACTTGGCCAGCACCGATTTAGACCCCCAGGATGTTATTTCTGATATTAGTTTAGCCAAAGGGCAAACCTGTACCTACAAAATGCATAAATAAAAATGTTCATTTTTTCTTTTCATTCCCAGTGTCATTATGCCTAAACGACGTGCAACGTCACAGCTGACGTATCCCAAGACCATCAAAAAACATGCGCATGAACTCGACTTGCGTTTCAAACACCCGGCGCGCATTCTCGTTTCTGGACCTTCCAACAGTGGTAAGACCACCCTCATTACAGAGATTTTTAAATGGAGAAAAGAGTTTTTCCAATGGCCCATCACAAAAATTGTGTTCCGCTACGGTTCTTGGCAACCCGCCTACGATTACTTGAAAAAAATGGGCGTGGAATTCAAAGAGGGACTCCCCGAATCCATCGAAGAAGACTTCCCCCAAAAGACACCCAAGAACGAAGTGCGCATTCTGGTCCTAGACGATCAAATGGGGCCAGCCGTCAATGACCCGAACACTCTACGCCTATTCGTAGAAAAATCACATCATTGGGGTGTGACTGCCATCATGACCTCTCAAAACCCCTATCACCAAGGAAAACACAATGTAGACATGGCTCGCAATGTGTCTGTAGCTATTTTCATCATTGAACTTCGCAACATGGACGTCATACGACGATTCTTACACAGCAGTTACACCGCAGAACAAGTACGTGAAATCATGAATTGGCTTCGACGCACCACCCATCGTAAACCTTACTCGAACTTTACAATTGATTTCGCCATGGACACTGATGACTGTCGCCTTCGCATCAACTTAATCCCCAACGAACAGCACGGGCCCACTCGACTCTTTTCCCCGTCCTTAACTCTATAAAATACCGCACCCCCTTTCCTAAAAACATTAATCATGGCGACCCCGTGACGTGGCCCCACCCCCCTCATGCGAAAACACAAGCATTTTTTATGCAACCTCGAACACGACCCCAGCCTCTTGATACCTGCTGGTCCCCAACAGTTGCGTGCTGCCCAAGAAGTCTTGCAAAACATCAAGATGGGCACCCTCCCCTTACCCCCCAAATTCATAAAAGGCGTGAAACGACAAATATTGGGACATGCCCTGGAAACCGCCTGTGACCACAGAACGCAGCGCTGTCGACTCCAGTCTCTCTTCCGAGGCAATAAACAAACAGGAGGATTTCCGTTACACGTGGTCTTGCGTTGGGGTATTCGAAAAGTAGTCAAACACGCTTTTTAAAAAATGACCGAAACCATTGTGATCCCCTCTTCCCAAAAAAGAAAACGTTATGACACTCCCGAGTGGAGTGCTCCTATGAGCATGACCCCTGATCAACGCCACTACAATGCTCAAGCCACAGGCAAACATCTCCAAGCTATCCTGGACAATCCAGCCGCTTCAGTGACCCAAAAACGTGACACCTTTATGCATGAACTGAAAAAATTCCAAGAGCATCAAGAACAGCAGCCGGCCGTCTCTCAAGCCCGTGTGGTCATGGCCACAGCCCCGCCCAAGAAACCCTCCCCCAGCACCCCAGCAGCCACACGCAAACCCCGAAGCCGTCTCGCCCCTCTTCCCCTTACCCCAGTCACTCAAAGAACCCGGAGAAAACGACCACAGATAGGCAAAGGAATCCACTATGTATCTTTTAATAAAGATCCTCGCAAACGGCGAGTTTACATTTTGTAATAAAAATCTTTTACAAACAACTTTTTACTGCCTCTTTTCTGACAACTCTTTCACCACATCACTCAAATGCTCATCAAAAAACATGTCTGACACTTTGTAGTCTGACATAAATGCATCCACGCGGCGATTCAGTTGATGAAACAGTTCCCTTGAAGCACCCCACGTAGTGGGGAAATCCTGAAGTAATGCAGCATCTTCAGAACCTTTGGGGGGAGGGTCAGGCACTTGACACGCAATCACATCATACATGGCTGCCTAAGTGACGGGGGGTGGGTCGCAACGTGTTTCCCGCTGCCACATGCGAATCAAATCTGCTGGGGGCGCAATGGTTAAAATACTGTTAGTTATTGTCACATCAAGATGGTGCTGTTCCATCACTTCATTCCACATCATCTCCATACTGGCCAGATTCAGTTCATTCAAAATCTGAAACGCATGCTCGCTCCAGACAGAACGCATGGATTGAGTGCATGCGTCATGCAACCTCCAGGAAGAAGAACGACAACCCAAACAGGCACTGCGACAAAAACGAACAATAGTTGCTCACATTTCTTCCAAGATAATTCCCCAAAAGCAATGCATCAAGGGTGGAATGGCGCGACTCCGAATTATTTGCTGGCGCAATGTGCGGCGACGATCCCGACTCTCGCTCAACTCTAGCGACTTCTTCTTCGCAGCCTCGTCCAACCCCCGATGCCAGTCTTCATAGGCCTTGCTGGGTTTTTCTTTCTTTTCTTTTTTCCATTCTTCGTAGTCCTCGGTAGCCATACGGGCGATGATGTCTTTTTCTGGGGGTTTCACTACAGGCTTTCCATCATTCAAAAAGATCTCCAATTGCTCTTTCTTGTAATCCATCTCATGGTACCCCTCCAACAATTCCTCCACGGTTTTGTCTTTCCACATTTTGATATCTCTTAGATTCTTTTCCATCACTTCGATTTCCTCTCGGATGATTTGACACCATTTCTTGCTACTCTCCACTTGCTGTTTTGTCTTCTCTGACTCAATCATATCTGTTGCATTCAAGATCTCTTCCAGAATGGCACACACATCTTGCACAACATCCAGACCCGTTCTTTTTTTTTCTGGTGATGGAGGGGGAGGGGGAGGGGGTGTTGGAATGGCTTCCAGTGCTGCCACGGCTTCTTCGACGCTTTCGTAGGTGGATGTGGTTCGATGTGCTAACTCCTGAAAAGCTCTCGACATGGAAAAGAGGGTTGTCTGGCTAGTGGACATGTACACATTGTACTCATCCACGGTACCCGTAAAGGTGATTTCCTCCAGCAAATCCGTACTCAGATCTGAATATTCCCCATAATACATCATATAGGGTGGTGACTCCATGATTATCTGTCGAATCTTCTTTTGAATCTCCTTTCGAATCTCCTTGTCATCGGTGCTGGACAGAAAATCTCTTGCCATCACCAGTTCCTGTAGATCAACAGGATACAACTTTTGGTACGCAACCGTGGCCATTTTTCGAAAATACTTCTTTGTCGTGAACGTGAAATAATACACGCTCTCGTCGTCGGACCCCTTGAGAATCATTTCCAAAAACTCTTTGGGAATATCCTCATAATCGCCAAACACACCGCGGAATTGTGATTTCCACTAGGTGGTTTCCTCGGGGGTGGCATCTCGGCTGTGCAACACTTCACATCCTGGCTCACCATCGGGACATACAGTGTTCACATACAGTTTGCGCGTTCCGTTGATGTCTTCGTACTGGATTCTTTCTTGATCCTTTTCACTGCGCATCCATTTCTTGCGCTTCGCATGAATCTGCTTTTCAGATAGCGCTCGAAAGCCTATCCCTTTCATGGGCTCCACTTTATTCTTTTTTCTCAGTTTAGGCATCTCCTCCTTCTCCCGCTCTTTAACTTTGGCCAACGACACATTGTACCAATCACCCTCACCAGGCGCATTCAATTCGGGGGGGTACACTTCTTGTCCGTTGATCACATTCGCGCGACGAAATGGGTCGTGCGTCAAATCGGGCGTGTGAGGATCCACATAGGCAATCTTCACCCACCGCCTCCGCTTCTGACTCGGGCACTAAGGCTGAATAAGGATAAGGATAAGGATCATCGCAAGGACGATCGCGTAATTCCGGAGGCTGACACGTTTTCCCGTTCAACACGTTGTACCGCTCCCATCGCATTATGGGCGTTATGCTACTCGCAGGACCAATGGTCGAGAACGGAAAGCGATTGAACCACTCCGGTTTGTCTTCGAACAACTCGCGAATCACCACAATCTCTTTCAACAGTTTGTGATACCGTTCGCAGGGATGCAAAGTGCGCCAGAATGAAATAGGCCCCGTCTCTGAATACGGTTCTTCATTGTACCACTGAGGACTTTGCCGTAGATCAGGGTCACTGGGGGGTACTTTCAGCCAAGCCGCTGCACGCTTCTTCATTTCATTTTCATAATATCCAACACCTAAAGGCGGGCTAGGACCAAAGGGGGCTAAAATACTGATCTTCAAGGCGTGATTATTTCTTCGGTAATTTTCCTGGGGTGCTCTTAACCACGAAGGCGCCACTTGTACCAGGGCATATATTTGCATGGATCATTGAACGAAGATAGGCTTGTATAAGGATCACTAAACACACCTTTCGACGTCTCAATCAGATCACCGGTCATGCCATGCATTCGTTTTCCTTCGGACTTGTAGACCCAGGGCCAGTCGTCATACCAGGAGACGCTTCTCTTTTTGTAGACGAGCATGTCAATCGGTATAACTTTTCCAAGAGGGGGCCATCACTGGCTCCGGCAACGCCGGATATCTTCTTCTCCACCTTTTTCTTCTTTCCCGCTGCTTTCTTTGTTGACTTTTTCGCCGCCGACCCATTTGGCATTTTTCGTTTACGCGGTGTCTTATTCAAAGGAATAAAATCACTCGCATCCAGCATCGCCTGAGCCATGTCACTGAATAATTTTTTCTTTTGTAGCATCGCGCTTTTTAAGATATTTTTCCAAGGGATTCGTCAGCATGTTGTTTATTTTTATCGCCCCACGTGGGATGACGTCACCTAGTACCACGTGCATCATCCCACGTGGGGGTCAATGTCAACAACAACGGAAAAACCTATATACATCATCCCACGTGGTGCAACCTATTTTTAGCGGGAAAAACCCTATATAAATCGCGTTTTTTCTACTTTTTTCCACATCGCGCCGCTGATGTTTTTTCTCTCCACTGCTTTCATCACTATGACCAATTCTAAACCTCGCACCGTATTTCCAAAATACACTCAAAACTCTTTCATTCGTTACAAACCCTGTGATGAAGATTGGAAAAAAATCTATGACTGGATCAACGAACAATATCACAACTGATACACAGAAAGGGACCAAGAAGAGCATGAACAAGAACAAAACGAAGCGCAACAAAAAGAGTTTGAACGAACTCTCTTGGAAGAAGCGATCGTCGCTCTCAACTTTGTTCCCCAAAAAAGCTTATTGCAGACCGCCAGCCAACGCAGCTTCGTCCTCTTCGACGCCATTGCCAAGTACGTGATGCACAATGAGCAAAGCAGCGAATGTTGCCCAGACTTTCATACGGCCTCAACTCGAGCTTGGACCAAAGAATTAGTGTGTGGCGCCATTGACTACCCTCATTGGCATGAAGTCTACACACGGATGAAAACCAAGTGGGCGAATATGGAACGAAAAGAACTGCCAAAACGAAAGGTGCTAGCGACCAAAACGCCTATCTCATCGAACAGCGGTGGAAACAGCTAGAAGAAACCTTGTTCAAAGAAACACTGGAAGAACTGAACTTGACCACCACCACTACCACTCTGTATGTAACTACATTTGTAAAGAAATCATAAATAAAAACATTTTTTTACTTTTATTCTCATTCGACATCTATCTTTCGGCGAGCATGTTGTATTTTCTTAAATGTGACCGCTACGATACCTACATAGCTGAATACGCTGAATACAACGCTGAATACAAGTATCAAGTAGAAAGCGTCGTGGTCGGGTAAGTTAAAAACCATGAATTTTAGACAAGAAATGAAAATAGCGCGTCAAAACATTGCAGACCGTCACCAACAATTTCAAGACTACATGGCCACACATCACCCCAAATATTCCTACAGTTGGAATTATCTCACTCCACAAAGCAAACAAGGCTTTATTGAAGACCGGCGGCGGGAACTTATCAAGACTTACTCCCCACGCATGCAAGAACTGATATTTTATTATATGACAAGCGAAAAACAACAACAAGAAATGGCCACACTATACCGCTAAGCTGAACACAATGTGCGCTGTGCATTTGATGGTGTTGTTATAAAAGCAAAAGAAGAAGCAAAAGAAACAGAGTGACGGAAGCCTCTGGATTACCAAAGCAGAGCAAGAAAGGCGAGAAAAAGAACAACAAAGACAATTTGATAACAGTTTCTTTGGTCGCTTTCTTCACAAGGCATTCGATAAACAAAAATAAAACATGTAAAAACATTGAACAATAAAAAATCTTTATTTCAAAACATGGTGTTTTTAAAATACACTTTTAACACCGCTTTTTCAAAAAGTTCAAAGTTCCTGACACGGAATGTCATAGCGAAGAACCACATCACTATTAAGCAACATAGATGGATCGCATTCACCTCGCATACCCGCATTATTACAAGGCCAATCCTTCTTGTCCCAGCCCTTGTCGAATATCTCCACGGCTTTTCGCCACCGCATCCATTCCGCCACTTGCTGCAATTGTGCATTGAAATCCGTCCGCAGAAACAGTTTGCGAATGAAAATGGTCGCACCGGCTCCGGCAAGCGCATCAGCCAAATCTTGAACTCGCTTATGGACTCAGACTCGAACTTTTGCCAGGCCTCGCTGCGACAAAAGAGAATCAGCAATGACTCGTGACCGGTAATCGGTGGCTGTGTTGGTGATGGTATCTTGACGAGCGGTAGTAATGATCCGAGAATTCGACGCCGCTTTCTAGTTGACTTCTTCTGGGTTACATTCTGTAGCTTCTTAAACGCCGCCAATGCTGCATCCAATGAGTCAAAGGTTCCAAGCGACTCGACTGAACCATTCTTGACAGGAATCGTTTTGTTCGGACCCACTCGCAACTGTACATAACCCGGCGGAGTTATTACAGTTTTCTTCGTACCATTCTGCATCTTCTGCATATTCTGCGTATTCTTCATCTTTTGAAATGCGGCCAATGCTGCATCGCGAGAGCTGAACTTTTGACCATTGTTCGGAACAAAAAAGACATACAGAAACAGCGCAACTACGAGCAGCACAATCGACTTCATTTTCGTGTATGCATTCATTCTCCCCCGCTTCCTGTTTTTATAAACAAATCAACACAACTATTTTTATCTTTGCTTACGTCACCCCACGTGGGATACCAACGTGATGGCATCCCACGTGGGGGTGACGAATCATTTTTCAATTATAAATAGTGTTTCACTTTTTAATATTTTTCACTCAAGCATAACAACTATGGCAAACATATGCCTTCATGATTGGCAGACTATACCAGACCACAAAAACTGATGCGAATAAGCGCATGGAACAATCAAGAAAAACTCGTTAAAAGACGGGGTTACGGTCCTATTCAAGCTGGCATTGACTGGCAAGTTTTTCGAGACGAAGCCGTCGTGGTTATTTGCTGCAAAACCTGCGAGCATGTTTTGAGCGTGAAAGGTTTACGCGATCAACACTGGGCCATGTCCACACACGATCGTTATAACTGTCAACCGTGGTACTACACCTCTAGCATGCCTCTAAAAAAGTAGGTTTTTATTTTACCATTTTTCAATTCATTGTTTTCATCTACTTACATTATTTTTATTTTTATTTTTTGTTTCAGTTCCGTACAACTTACAGGTGATTGGCAGTGGGGTCCAAACTGCTATTGTGTGATTCAAAACATCCAATGCACCAACTGCAACCACTACGTAGGCTACAACGTTCGCATGCCTTGTTTCGAATGTCTTGAAACCACGCACAGCGGCAATCAATGGATCTTTCACCCGGACTCAGTCGTAGCCATTCCCCGTACCCGACGTGACTCTACCACTCTAACTCACGGGCTACACCATTGCATCGTCGATTCAGAACAAGAAACCGAGGACATCAAGCGTGACATTCAAGCACAATTAAAGGCACCCCGCGACTCTGCCACTCTCGTTGGACGGCTAAGACAACTAAAAGAAACCGAAGTTTAACTTCATTTACCCTCATCATGTCAGTCGTGGCGGACGTGCTAAACTTTGAAGCGTCTATTGAATTTGGCATCACAGGGCAGCATTTAGCTGACCAAATTCAAGCTTTGATGTCTGAAAAAATAGCTCCCAAATCGTATTGTCATGATGATAGAATGACAGATTTCCTCCATCACATCCAAGATACAGAAGAAAAAACCACACGTCTTCATGATCTCCTGCTGGCTTATAAATTTCTTCGACAAGAGTTCTTCCACGACAAACAGTACGATTTTGTAGTATAACCGCCACTGATGACACCTGACTTCATCTGCGAAGTGCATTCCCGTATTTTTGGTAACAATCACCCCAGCCAATTCAGTCCATACGTACGCTGCACTACCTTTGGCGGAAAAGAGTACACCTACTCATCCCCCAAAGAAATTAAACATCAGCTGGAAACACTCTGTGATCGCTTCAATGATCTCCACGAATTTATTCTCCTAACACTCTACGAATCCTCCAAACTCTGTGCCTGGTTCATCTATAAACTCCTGGACATTCACCCCTTCGGCGATGGCAATGGTCGTCTCGCCAGACTTCTAACCAGCCACATTCTCCAACATGTCATCAAAGCTCCCTTCCCTATCTCCATCCTAGGATCCTCAGATAACTTCACTGAAACTCTGGTCGACGCGCGAAGCTGCAATGGTGAACCCAAAACCCTGACCACTCTACTCCTCCGTTCTGCTCTTGATGCCTTGAAAACCTACAAACAATGCATTTCAACATGCAGTCAATAAAACACGTTATTTCATATCAATTGTTTTTCTTAATTGTATTTTCATCTTGCTGTCATTAAAAGCACGTTATTTCATATCTATTGTTTTTCTTAATTGTATTTCATCTTACTTCCGGTCAACCCTTCTCCCCACCCTCCCCTACCCCTCAATTCCCCTCCTACAGTGACAAAATTCACCCCACCCCCACCCCCTCAGTTCCCGTTTTTAGGGTGACAAAAACCATCCCCAGGGGGTGGGGGTAAGGCATCTCATTAGTATGCAAAGTGGGGCATTTTCCGGACACCATACTACTAATAGGGTCCAAAATCGCAAATTTTGGGGTCTTTACCCAGTACGTCCAATCAAAGCAATCGAACGGGCCTTGTGTATGAAGCTGTCATTTTCAACCGCCAACACATTCAGACCTTTGTTTAATTCCTCACACCGCGTTTTCCAAACATGTATCCGGAAGTACACTGTTTTGGCACCGAGTAAGAACAGACACTATACACCAACATTTTCCGGGTTTTGTTCAAGATTATGTTGTTAGATCACTACATCCCTGAAAAATAAGGGAAGGAACCCTAACCCTAATTATCGCGACTATATACCATCTGTAAAAAAACACAGCTCTAAAAATCTGGTAAAAAGTTCTAAATAATGCAGCCTTCCGCATTTTGCTGTAAGGATGGGCAATCTGCTGTCTGCTTCCAATGTCCACAAATTTCTTTGCATCACACCGCAAATGAGTTTACTGTTCTCTGTCTGCCAGATTATCCCGCAAGCTGGAAATTTGGGGGTGTGGTTAACAATAACTTTGTTTTTATAACGCCGATTACACTGCGTTTGGGTCGCAGTAGGAAATCTAGACCATGACTTTGACGTTGGGCACATAGCAAACTTCCGCTCTTTTCGTGATGGGGAATGTGTGTGCAACTAGGAGAGAGCTACAATCAAATGCAAAAGTAGTTGAGACACTGTGCATATTTTGAGCAATTTATCGGCTTTTAAGTTTTGTTCATTTCGGCCCCCCCTCCCCCCGTCTCAATGTTGTTCGGGCCTGAAATCTCGTTGTGCGATATCGGATACTCAACATTGAAACGGGGGAGGGGGGGAAAGATGTTGTCAAACGAAATCCAGATGAGAGTGAGGGAATTGAAGAGAAGATTGGGTCTTTTTTTGCGAGTGTCTCAACCATTTTGCATTTGATTGTAGATTGAGTCGGCTTTTGAAAGCTGCCAAACAAGGATCAAATTAAAGATCTTTGCCGATCACTGAAAGCTGGGGTTCCAGCGAATGCCTGCCCAAGGCTTTGCACGAAGCGGTGAGGCACGGTCATTTACAGTGGCTGTGGTCACATTACAAAGTTAAATCACGATTTAGCAGTGCTTAATCGCGATTTAACCAAAATCTGTGTGTGACCGTAAAAACTGCCCAGTGGGAGACCGCACTGTTTAATGTTGTAAAGTGATATCGAAAGGGGCTTAGTTAAAAGAAATAACTCTCCTTCTAAATCATCTCAAAAGTACAATTTAAAAGGTGATTTATTTAACTCTTGTTGCATGAACCAATCGCATGCTTGATCGAATTGCCGACGTCAGCCCCCGTATTGATCGTAATCATGCATCACAACTCACTTTTATCAGTTCCCGCACTTTTTTCGCAACTTCTCTCAAGATGTCCAATCGACCTCCGTTTAACTTTAACGTTCCAGCAGATTCGGAAAGCACTATGATGTGCAAGCCAACAATGAGCCTTCTCCTCCGTTGTCTCTGGAGCATGAACATCCTGATTCTTTTCAGTCGTATGGATTGGGCTTTCCGTATTAATTTTTTAGCAAAACAAGGCAAAGAGACCAATGATAACGTTTGCAAAGGCCATAGTTTTTACAACTCCAAAGTTCAGATGCTGCCCTTTCAAAACGTGTTATTTCATTTATCTAATCGGATTAGGAAGTTAGCTGTCATGTTTGATACATTCAGGAGAGCACGAATGCCGCCTCTTCTAAATCACGATTTATCTTGCGGTTTCCTTAATCAAGATTTAGGGTGCGAAATCATGATTTAGCTTTCTAGTGTGACCACAGCCAGTGTATCAAGATCCCTCAGGCCGGAAATTCGATTGAGTGGTTAAATAACATCGGTTTACACAATAATCAACTGCAGGCAATTTAAAAGGCATTCCGTCACAACCTCGCAGTCAACACTTCCTAGTGTCCGCTTTTAGGGGTACAGTATTTTTTAACCATTTTTGTGCTAAAAAAGTGTCCACCTCACAATGGTGTCCGCTTTGAGGGAAAGAAAGTGGTAACCAAGTTAACACAATAATGGCGCCTGTGAGACGCCACAAATATTGTGATTGACGTACAGGAATACCAAATGTCCTAACTTTAGTTTAGTGAGTCAGACTGGTCGAGATGGGGAATTGTGTGGCGGGGCAATGTGAAGAGCCAAATAGAGCACACGTGCTGGAAGAGGCGCTAAGAGCTGGATCTCCAGCAGATAGATTCTTTGAGTATGCCCTACAGCAAGCGGCCAGGCACGGCGATGTACAAAGCGTAGAAACACTTGAACATAATGTGAACATTAGCACAGCCACCTACGATGGCTTAACGGCGGTACATGAAGCTTCAGCGAACGGATTTGTCGATTGTTTGGTCGCCTTGTTAAACCATGGCGCAGAAGTCAATGTGCCAATGAGGACGACTCGCTCGACTCCAATTCACTACGCAGCAAGGAACGGCCACTTCGATTGCTTGCAAGTTCTGTTCCAGAGTCAAGCGGATGTTAATGCAAGCGCACAAGGAGGCTGGACACCTCTACATGCAGCTGTTCGCCATGGACATACTAGTTGCGTTGAACTATTACTGCCAAACAACGCTGAAGTCGACCCTCCCATTGTTCCTGCACAATGGATCCTTCAGGTTCCTCTGCATCATGCTGCAGAGCTTGGTTATTTGACATGTTTGGAAGCCCTTTTGGCCAAAGGGGCGGACGTCAACTCAGCCACAGGAGAGGGTTGGACGGCGCTCCATTCTGCCGCATTGTATGGACACACATTTTGTGTCAACTCTCTAATCAGATATGGGGCAAATGTGAATGCAACAACGGTACTCCTTGAAGAAAGTACGTCATACAACGACACGCCTTTGCATCTCGCGTCAAGGCACAACCACGGTTATTGCATAAAGAGGCTTATACAAGCAAATGCAAATTTATATGCGGAGAATTGTCTTGGACTTACACCGGAGCGCTTTGCAACCAACAGCAGACTTTGTAAATGGATGGAGAACATTAAACGACAGCCTCGGTCTCTTCAGCTGCAGTGCTCTGCATCTGTGAGGAAACACCTCAAGCCTGACAAGATGAAAAATGCGTTAAAACTGCCGCTGCCGGCTAATCTGCTCGGACTGGTTCTTTTTGAGCAAAATGTAAAAATTTAAAATTAGCAAATTGAGTCGAATTTTCATCTGTGTTGGCCTAACACCAGCACATTATGTCAGACAGTTTCTTCACTTTTTATAGTTGCTGTTCCAATTTACTTTAGATAGGTTTTTCTTTTTAAAGCTTTTATCTTTTATTTTACATTTAAATCTATAAAATGGCAAATGTGATAAATTCGGAAAGCAAATCTTCATTACATTTTGAAGAGGTGGAATTTGAAGCTGGTTCTTTTCGAGTAAGATACGAAAATTCTATAGTAGACAAATTTTGTATCAGTTTTAGACGATAATATTTTTGCAAACAGGCCGCAATATTTATTTTGGCGAAGGCTGTTTTCAACCATGTTTTTCACAGTTGCTGTTCGAAGTTGTTTTTTTTCTTCTCAAACTTTTTCTTTCTGTTCAATCATGTTTCTTATAGTTGCTGTTCGAAGCTGTGCTTTTAAGAAAGACAGCATTGATTTTTAGATTTTTGTACATATTTGACGTAATGTAATGTAATGCGTTTTTATAACTCTGAAATATAAACAGCCGCTGGATGCCCACTGTTTGTCACTCAATGATCTGGTCGTTTGTCTGATAATTTTACTTTGCCAAAAAAAAGTAAAACCAGAAAAAAAAAAAGAAACCTGATGCCTGGGTGGGAAGAAAAAGAAAAAGAGAAGAAAGAAAAAAAAAAAGAAAAAAGTGGAGTGAAAGTTCCGGAGATCTTCGCTCCACTGTGCACTGTTCGGAAACCCGCATCACGCTAACAGTGTCACGTAAATTCTCGGTGTGAAAATTAGAGTTTGACTATGTTCGTGGGTCGGTCGTGGGTACAAGTCGTGGGTGTAGAAATAGGTCGTGGGTACCTAAAAACTTGTTAATTAATAAGAGTTAATACTTAGTTGGCAGCCACCCTTTGCGTTGTGCAGATTGTGATAGCATTGGACATTTGCTCCATTTAATCTTTAATGAAACCACCAAAAAATATCCCCGTTAACATACACAAAATTTAATATGAAATTCAAGTGTATTTACCAGGAGCGGATTGCTCTCGTATTTGAACGAGGAATAAAAGTTCCTCTTTAGTATGAAGAGTCGATCGAAATTCATCACGACATGGTTCGCTTTCTCTTCACGCTCGTCACACGGATGTTCCGATGAAAGGCACCTAATTAGGGATTAGGAACCTGAACCCAGACCCCCAACCGTCTATTCCCTGGGATCGACAAACATGGTAAGTTGATTTGGTTCGTCCGTGTTATGCTTTTTGTTTAATACTCAATGACTTTGCTCTAATTTATCTTTCAGCCAGACGTCAGCATGGGTATTCCCTCGCCCACCAGTGCCCCACCTAAATGGGTTGTGAAGGCCCTTTTGGAGGCTTATGCATTTGTAAGTTTGCTCGAAGCGGTTCGTTATAACCTATGATTTGATGTAGGAATACTGAACGCCTTTGAAGAATTTTAAGGTGATTCCATCGAAAAAGAAATAGTAATTGAATTTTCTTAAAACTTTGCACAATTATTAATTACTTCTAGTACATTAAAAAAGTAAAAATAGGGGGTCACCATGAAATAATAGGCAATTTGATCATCTACACGCTTGCACTGAAACACCTAAAAACATATTGTAATAGTGATTCAATAATTGAGTAAAGAAATTTTGTTTAAATTTGGATATATCATGGGGAGTCGTATTTTCTTAAAATACATGAAATAAAAAAGGGGGGTCACCATGCTCGTTTTTGCGCAATTGTCCAGGAAAGGGCGAATTCACTTCAAAATACGTCTTTCCGAGAGGGGACTGGGACGAGTTTCAACTTTCAAGGTGGCTGCTTCCACAAGGAACGACGAAAAATAAAACTTATTTGCGTAACGAGTATAAAGAACTTTAGATCTTGAAATTTCGGTGGTTCTTAAATTCCACCATCTCAAAAGTGTTGTGCGCACTAAAGATGTGCAATGCAAAACTAGGGAATCACCTTAAGCACGTTTCGAGCATTTCGGGGTTCAATTCCGGCGCCACATCGTCCTCATTATATCTATCATCAACCTCTATATTTATATACGTTTTATCTCCACACCGACGCAATAGTCATGGTCACACTACACACTTTTCCTCAGGGAAATACGATTTACCGAGGGTGAAATGTGAAAAAATTTTCCCAAAGGAAAGTATCTCAGGTTTCATTTTCCTCAGGTAATCACCGGTCACACCGTAACCAGATTGACCTCGGGGTGTTGCTTTCTTTCCTGCGAGTATATGCAATAACATGTCCGATAATCAACGTGAAGAGTTTACTCTTATTCGCTCACTTTTAGTCACTTTATTTCAACGAGCAAGGCAATCAAGAGCACTGCTATTACACTGTTGATTGCCTCAGGGACGTGGACGAAGACAACAAGTGGGATTATTTCGATTTATGACCATTTTGGCTTGGCAAGCAGGGCACCGGTCCACGCAAAACGCTTGGGTTCTTCCCAGGCTGCTCTGGTTTGCAAACATGCTGCAATCAGATATTTTGAATATGTGGTGGAAGGAGAACTTTCGTGTTTCAAGACATACTTTTGACTTCATTTGTGCGCCATCTCTGCGTGGCAAATGTATCCCACGTACTTAGTCTTCACTTCATGATCTGTCACTAGCACATTAAGCGACGAGCCCCTATTGGTTAAGATGCTGGGGAAATGAATTTACCCTTGCTGTTTCTTATGGGTTGCTGTCAGGGGAAACTCTATTGTTCGCATGACATATTCAAGGTCCAGAGGGTGAAATTTCCCCTTGGTAATTTAGCTGGGGTAAACTCGGTCACACTTAAAAATTTTAGTTACCCTTGGTAAAGTGAGGTTTCCCTAGGGTAAAAGTGTCTAGTGTGACCACGAACAAGAATTGTAAACAAGAACTAATAAACATTCGATTATGTTATATCTGTGTCTTCACGAAAGAAAACAAACGTATTTTTGTTTAATTTGTAGATGTACCCTCATATGACGGAAGAACAGAGATCGTAAGTGTGTTAAAGTCTTTTGTGTTGATGTTATTTTGCTTCAAATAGCCTGACTTTTCTGTCCTGCCAATCTTCAAGTTTTTGTCACTGGTAGTCTTTATCATAGCGTCCAGGAGGATCACATACTGTACCTTTATTTTGTTTTAGGGTAGTGGCAATGGAGCAAATTTACCTCCATAAACCTGATGTGCAGGTATGTCGGTGTGTTTTCGACATTGACCAGATGTGCAAACAGTGTGTTCACATAAGAAAAAAAAGCTTCTGCGTTCACATTCGGAAATAAAACAGAAACTGCTCTCTTCTCGTCGTCATCACGTTTTTGTGTAATCACTAAGCGGTCAGTGTAAAAGGCAGACTGCATTTTATCATTATTTTATCGATAACTGAGTTTCATCGACATGGGTGGTACAGTAGCACCACCTCACGTCCACCGACCAAAAGCCCACCTTATTTTCTTATTAATTAACCCTGTCAGATTGTTATGGCTTGTTGGTGATCGTATGAATTAACGACGTTCCACTGGCACTCATGTTTCTTTTTCATGTTTTTAAAATATCCATCTTCAACAACATCTCGATTGAGATCTGCTATTATAAATCGCGCCAAAATAGAAAACTGAAGTTTCCACGCATTAACATAAGAGACGAGTTACAGAATCTGTAGTAATTGTCTTCAGTCCAATGTTGGGATTCATTTCGTTTCACATCGAAGGGCAAAATTTAGGCTGAAGAGCAAGCGGAAAGTTGTTACGAAAACTAAGACCCATGAAAACTAAGACCTAAGACCCAAAAACGAAGACCCCCCTAAAACTCTCGCAAGATGGCTCATAGGAGCCGCGCTGTGTTCTGTTACTTTGTGCGAGTGTCTGTTTGATTCCATGTGCGTTTTAATGGGGGGGTCTTAGTTTTCGTAATAACCCCTTCGTTTTACGAAAACTAAGACCCTATCACAAATTAGCCATAACAAGCACATCCTATTAGTACCAACCTATTCTAGATGTGCTTGTTATGGCAAAGTTGTGATAGGGTCTTAGTTTTCGTAAAACGAAGGGGATATTACGAAAACTAAGACCCCTGTCAAAACGCATGTGGAATCAAACAGACACCTCCGTTTGACTTTATTCGTTTCACTATTCGCCTCGGTCGCAGCAAAGAAGCAGATATGCTTGTTATGACTAATTTGTGATAGGGTCTTAGTTTTCGTAAAACGAAGGGGCTATTATGAAAACTAAGACCCCCTTAAAACGCACGTAGAATCAAACAGACACCTCCATTTGACTTTATTAGTTTCACTGTTCGCCTCGGTCGCAGCAAAGAAGCAGATATGCTTGTTACGACTAATTTGTGATAGGGTCTTAGTTTTCGTAAAACGAAGGGGCTATTACGAAAACTAAGACCCCCTCTTAAAATGCACGTGGAATCAAACAGACACCTCCGCTTGACCTTATTCGTTTCACTGTTCGCCTCGGTCGCTACACGGAGGCACATGTGCTTGTTACGACTAATTTGTGATAGGTCTTAGTTTTCGTAAAACGAAGGGGTTATTACGAAAACTAAGACTCCCCATTAAAACGCACGTGGAATCAAACAGACACTCGCACAAAGTAACAGAACACAGCGCGGGCTGCTATGAGCCGTCTTACGAGAGTTTTAGGGGGGTCTTCGTTTTTGGGTCTTAGGTCTTAGGTCTTAGGTCTTCGTTTTCATGGGTCTTAGTTTTCGTAGCAACCGCAAGCGGAATGCAGATGGAACGTATCACAATGTGAGTGGCCGCTCATTCTATTGGTAGAATCATCCTAATGTGAACACTTTATATACCAACAGGATCAAGGAACTCAAACCGAATGAAACTGAAGGAATGAAGATCAAAGATCAAACACAAATGATTACAAAATAATGATCACCAATAATAAAGAGATCATTAATCAAATCAAATCAACTGTAGCCCTTGGTCTCATATTTGACTGTCTTCACTTTCTCCATTTATTTCTCTGGTCTTGAAACAACTCTTTCAAGAAGAAAGAAAACATGAAAAGAAAAAATAACAGGAGCGAAAGCTCTTGGAAGAAGTTTGCCTAATGGCCGTGCTAACTTTTTGTTTACACTTTACCAACACGTACGTAAAGGCATCAGATGAAAAAGCGACTGTTTCTATTTTGCGAACTGACACAGAACTGTGCCTTCTTTGTCGATTTTCGTCTCAAATTTTGCTACCTAAGCTCAATAAAAGGTGTCCCAAAGACAATCGGTAGTTAGAAAAATCGAGGGTTGCATCGTTAAAGAAGCAACCAAGGGAAGCGAGTTCCTGGACTCGGGAGGGGGGGTACTCAGTAAAGTTTTATGCGGGGAGGCTCCGCCCCGAGGTCCAAACCCTTACCCTTTCATATACCATTTTTGAGCAGTGGCTTTTACAAGGAGAACTTTTGTGCATCAAGAGAAGTCGGGCGAAAGTACGCACTGATAAATGGCTGTTTCGAGCAGCAACGTGTTTTCAACAACGAACACTAAAGCATGTTCATTCATCGTTGGTTGCAAAATACATTCGCAACGCCATGCATTTGTCTAAATCTCGATTTCGATACATAAATGCACCCTGGTACCTGGGTAAAATAATTTTAGAAAAAAAAAGCCTACGTCAGGTAAATGATTTAACACTCACTCCAAACAAGACATTGTCTCATGTACAGTTCGGCTTTAAGTTGTCGCCTGCTGATTAAACAGATCAAGTATCCACTCGCATAAAGAATGTGTGTTGTGGATTGCTTTTTACCGCCGAGGGCTCTTTGTCTTTGATTAAAAAAATATACAAATGAATAAGAAAAAAAAACTACAAAAACAAAAAACAACAGTGATCACCAGCATTTACATTTTATTTTTTCACATCATGATTAAATCAAAAACAATATTTTTCTCATAACAATCACATGGCTGGGATGCATCTTCTCAATCATTCTGTTGATAGAAACATGAATCCAGAGTTAGACACAGCTACTCCATGTCAATACCTCTTTCCATTGAATCAATACAAACAAGAACAAGAACTTGACCTGTCTGTGTTCCTTTTTCCTGTTTATTAGGAAAAAAATAAAGCAGTGACAATGTAAGATTTTGACAGGGCAGGGGGTAGTTTTGGCAAAGATTTTTTCCTCTGATAAGATCTGATTAGAATAGCAATGTAAACACGATTTCGGGCAGGCACTGTTTTCGCTCGAGATCAGTACGTTCAAGATACGTGTTATTATCTATCCCAGCCGTATTACTTATGAGTGACATTCTGGAAGGTTCATACAGTGTTCGAGTGCAGTAACGTCCGCTTTGAAGCGAGTGGATTTCAACGTACTGTGCTATTGGTGGTGGCGGGCGTCGTATTGCCCTCCATGATGTCAGTAACAAGTGAGCTAAAGAAAAACAAAGTATACTTGTGGACGAAAGAACAATGAAGACAACAGAAACAATGTAAACAAGGCAGACCGTGATGGAAAGCACGTGCTACGTGCAAACATCACAAGGCGAACATCGGCTAAATGAATCTTGGCAAAATGAGAATATGATGGCGAAAAAACAGTCCCCGATACAATCACCTCAGCACAAAATGCTTACTTACTATATTTCGTTTGAGATCATTCCAGGATATCTCTGCAGATGGAACAAAATCGTACAGTTCGCAGGAGGCAAATCAGTTAATTCGACAAGAGAACGAACTTACCCGGGTGAAAAACGCCACCAAGAACTCAAATTGGGCAGTATACTGCTCGATATCAAATTCATCATCCTGAATTATTCACAACGATGAAGAGAGAGAGAGAGAGAGAGATTAAACTTGAAGCTGTCAAAAATTAATGTGCGGCAAACAAACTGTCACCTACCATGTTCAGTGTTCAACACAGATTGATGGCCTGGGTCTGAGTGACTTAATAATATTAAGTCAATTTAATTTAATTTATTTATTTGGCTTTCTTTTCATCAGAGCAGTTGCTTTGCACTCCTCCCGGGGATTTGATTTAGCATAAGATTCGAGCTGAAAGCAAGCTATCTAAACAAACCGATGATTTCTCAGCATGCTATCAATGAAATGCCGTGTGACCGGATGAAATATGACATTTTAGCGCACTCAAAGATTCGACCGTTGCATGGACGAGACGAATAGGTGCGCGCTGCCTACCATTTTGAGACACGCACCAGTGAATACCTTCCTCAAAGATAGCGCGGTCCTTATCGATCGACAAACAAACCACGCGGCCACAGACACAGCAGCACGCTCGAGCGCTCACCAGCACCACCAGCGACACGGCATATCAAAAAGCTGAAGTCTAAAAGCAACCGGCTTTAGCTCATTATGTTTACCTCATATTTACTCCTCCACCCCAACCCCCTCTTCCTTTTTATTTTTGCTTTGTTGGGGGAGGCCCTGAGGCCCCCCCGTGAAGCCCAGTTGAGTGGCAGTCAACCGGGCTTTTTGCGCTTTTTAAGCGCTTCCAGCTCTTTACCCGAAAGTGCGTTTTGTCTCTTTAGAGCTGGCTTTAGCAGCGGAGGCGGTTTAGGCACTTTGAACTCGTCCATATTTAAACCTCGTTTACATTGAAAATGTCAACTACGCTCATCCGGCTCTGTTACTTGTGGGATGGTAATAATAAAGTTGAAATGTTTTGGAAAGAAAAACTTTGAAATTCAGACGCAAGCATTTTTCAGTTAGCTACGAGCATCGACCCACGGCTTTGTTGTCACAGTATTCAAACTTCCGAAGCTCCCGCTAGAGATTTTGTACTGACCTGTGCACAAAGGCTTTGCAATCATTATTTTGATTACAAAACCCTTTTTCATTTTGGAGTCCAGACCAGCATCCCGAACAGGTTTAATGATGTATTGGTCATCAACTTTTCGAGTTTGGTGGCTTTTAGAAAAGCCGTTTTTTTTTAGTTTTTGGTTTGTGTTTACTGCCTCCTACAAGCTCTTGATGATCTCTTCAATGGTCGCACTTGTACTGTCGTTTTTCTCTTTGTCAGAAGAAAATGAACAACCGACGGGGTCTTCGAGAGGCAAGAAGTTTGATTGACTGCTGCCAATAAATTCTTTTACTTCTTTGTGAGCTTTCTTCATGTGTCTTTCTAGTCGGGACATCATAACTCCATAATACCGGCAGCTGCTAACTGGGCATGGACGGCGTTCTCGGTCACTTTTTCCAGGCAGCACATGCCCTTGCTGTTTTGGAATGGGGTACTTGAAGTTTTCTTTGCGAGTTTTTCCTGGATGGCAGCGCTTTAAGTGCTTGTCAAGTCTTACGAAGTATAAACCAAGTTGAGTACAAGAAGGCACGCGACACTGGCCTTCAACAGGCATTTTTGAATTACCGTTGACAGTCAGCTGCAGCCGTTTATTTTTGTTATTGGTTCTGTATCCCTGGGGACTGTGTATGGGATTCCGGGCCACAGTAATGATTTCGATCCAAATGATCTATTTTTGATACCGGCACATACAGCGGTAAATTGTGCATCACTTTGTGTAATCACTTATATTAAAGCGCATAAATCTGGTATCAGGTCGATTTTGAGTGGCAATGGCTGAATTGACACAACTTGTTTCACCATCAGCTCTTCAAGCAAAGCCATGCTGTTTTCAAAGCGAAAATATTCCTTCAGGCGATCTCGAGTTTATATTAACATAAATATATCCCGCAAGTCCAGCAAACACATTTTCAAACGTTCATGCAAACACTAGAATTAAATCTTGGGAGAGATTCAACTAGAACACAAGCACGAACACAAAGAAACACAAGCACATTAAGCGTCTATTGAAACGGTATTTACTGTTTCAATAGACGTTTAGCCCTAATGAGCCGAAGGAGGCGTTGAGGTGTCAAGTCCAAAAACTCCATGATAACAAGAGAACTTTATGAAAAGAAATTGGGTGGAGCATAAGTAACCTTCCAATCAAAACAAACTGCTGGGTGCTTTGTTCTCGAGCTAGTTGTAAACAAACACTGAAGTCAGATCTCGAGTGATGACTGATGGTGAATATGTTTAAGATGAATGAAGAAACAAATTTATATGCATCCGGGATGAGCGGTAATCTCCCTTAACCCTTTCACTCTCAAGAGTGATCAACTTCAATTTTCTCTTTTCAGTCTCCCACCTGAGATATATCATATAGTATGGAGAATTTGGCATTTGATACCTTGCTCAAATGACAGCTGATTAAGACATAAATTCTCTTTTCTTCACCCATACATTTTCTTATTTTATGGTTGGGAGAATTTGTACTTTGCAATAATATACAACAGCCTTCGAGCATTTCTCTTTTTTACTGCACAAATTTCTTCGGCGATTCATCATTTGGCACCTACTGTAGTACCATACTTCATAAACGGTATTAATGCGTTAAAGTTTTTTAACGGACCAAATGTGTGCGCTTCGTACTGTTTCTTATGGCATTCTAAGAATAGTTATTGTTCTTCTGAAGCTTTAATTTTGCGCCATTGGTAAAAATGAAACGGCAGATTGATGTTCCCCAGGCTCTCGCCCCAGTTCAGTTCACCAGGCATGTGAAAGGAACTCTGGGAATCAATATTAAATAGCAAGAGCATCATTGTAACTTGACGGAGAAATGGAGTATGCTATTCTTTTCGTCGCGATTTTTGCGAGTGTGATTGTGGCGCAGTTGAAGCCACAGTGCCACTCTCTGATTGATGTCAGTGGATGTTCAAGATATTATAACGCGACAACTTCAACTCCAGATCAGCAGATCGGAAGTCTACCGCTCCTCCTGAAATTTCGTCACCTCCTTAAGAACTGCTCCGAGTCCACCACTATTCTGCTTTGCTCTTTCTACGTCCCGTATTGTTCTCCAAATCATCCCGAGTATCGTGTTCAACCCTGTCGTCGCCTTTGTCGTCAAGTGAAGTCCTCATGTGTTCCTGTTCTCTTGGAGTCTAACGAGTCATTACCCATAAACTGCAACTCACTACCAAAACCCAAGTCTTCTGTCATCTGTATGCAACCACCTCGCCGCAAACATTTCTCCATCTCTTCAAGCTTTGCAACTCTAACGTCTTCCGCACCAGCCAGCACTTCTACAACGCCGCAATTTAGTTCCCTTGCCACGGCCAGCATCATCACCGCCATATCCGCTCGAAGTTTGTCACCTTCCACAACGCACATCTTGTTTACATCATCGATTTCTTTGGTACCGCCTTCACCATCCTGTCGTCCTGACGAATCTTCGCCGAACTTGATTTATTTTTACACCACGATCCTGCTGGCTTTCTTCGCGTGCATCCTTCTGGCCGTTACTATCATATCTTGCTGCTACTTTAAACATCTTCTTGCTGCCGCTCTCCATCAACGATACCGTGTCCGCTTCATCCCCGATCAACTCGCTGAACCACTCGCCGTACTCGAATCCATCAACCAACTTCCATCCATCAACCAACTTCCATCCACCCACCCGTCCTCTGCACCTTCTACGCCAAGTACACTCACTCCATCTCTGCCTCCAAGTTTTGATTTGGAACTGTAACTGCACCATATCCATACTGAAGCATTTCAAGTTTGCTTTTGTAACATTTATGTTTCTCTGAGTAAGTTAGTGTCAGGTAGTATTTGCTTGAAACAGCCTTTGCATGTAAAGTGTTCGTGTTTCTAAGCCGAACTGAACCCGTCCAAATGACAACATTCAATAACTTGTTAGTTCCGTTTTCGCAAATTTCTCCGTCCATAGTATTACGATCGTTTGTGCGAGATTCTGATTTAAGATGACACTATGGTTCTGCTGTGTTAAGAACCCGTTAATTTTTTTAGCAATTAGCTTGTAGGTTATGATTTCTCGGAGATATTGGCTTAAGTTTTAGCTACACTGTAAATCTGAATTGAAATAAAGTTTATGTATGTATGTTTATTGAACTTTTTAAAGTTTGTATTAATTCACTTGTTCTTTAAGACGTTTTGAGGACACTCGTGAAACGCTCGCTGAAAGCACACGCCAAGATTCTGCACGATGATACTGTGATTCTTCCTTGCGACGAGCCCTCTTGAACTTTACATGTAAAAATTTTTAAAGGACACTCATTGAAGTTGCTATAAATGTCATTCTATAATAAAAGACACCTGGTGTTTATTCATGTGATACTTCTCTTTGTTTCTTTGTTTCTTTCTTAAATATTTTTCTGATTGCGACCACGGATGGCCTGTGATAAGTTGTAGTCTTTGCAAAGCATAAACAAATATACTGAATTGCAAACGGGGTTTGGGTTGTCCAAGCATTCATACCAGACCCATTTCTTGACACAACATATCGTAGTTTAATAACATCATACTACATGGGCGGCTGTGATTGCAATCACTTTGAGATAAATCTGTTTGCAGACTGAAAGTGTATTTGATGAACCAAGTTGTTTACAACTAAGCACGGCAAACGGGCCGTCAACAGGCATATTTGAATATGTGCTTCTTGAGTCGGCCAAATTGAGCCGATGGTTATGGGTCCCTTGGGACTGTGCATGGGATTAAGGGCCATACTACTCTTTGATCCAATCGGCAGGCAAACAGCTTACTATAAAATGGTAGGTTGGTTGTGATCGTCCGGGTTAGAGTAGTCTCCAGAAAGACTGTTGTTGGTGACTGAGCGGAAGTCATCTTCAGAGTTCAAACCATTTGCCATGTTACTGTAAATGGTCCATCAGAATATTGGCGCGTGGTGGGAGCCTCGCTCCAAATTTTCTATCTTCTTAAAAGATTACTAGCAAGTACTAGAGTACTTGCAAAGATGCTCGCACGGTCTGAGATAAAACTTACTTGGGGCGGGTTAATACTGCATGCACTCAAAAGAAATCGCTTGTGTCGCAAAGGAAACACGTTCGATGCGCTTTTGTCGCAAATACAATAAAAACAAATTGCCTCGATCTGAATCGATCTATTTGAAGTCATTCGAATCAAAGTTGTTTTTTCGTTTTTGAAAAAGCAAAGAAACTAAAGATGGCACAGTACACTGTATTTTTATATTGACAAAAAGTATCCATGTTTCAAAATTGCTCAATCATAAGAGATCTTACTCGATCCTTCCAAGCATAGCTTTTTTGTTTCAGCAATTTGCAATCAGTTAGTGCCCTCCCTCCAATCTGCAAATCTTACACCAAAGTTTATTAAAACCATTCTCGAAAGTTTTGCCAAAACCTACTAGAGACTTTACTCGCTCCAAGTTTTTTCTCTTTTTTCTGTCACGATCAAATACTGCTAAACAAACACAGGGTCTGATTCGTATACAAATAAAGATCTTCCCGCAGTTATTGGCGACGGAAGCCTCATTTTTATAGTGCTCAATCAAGAGACCTTATTCAATCCTTGGAACCCGCCTTGTTGTTTGTGTTAAACAATAACTGTCGGTTTGTGCCCTCCCTCCTTTCAGTTTTCTGTTTTGAAAACAAAAGAGCACTTAGCTGGAACGAAAACAAAACAGCGCGGAAACATTGAAGTGACACAAGAGACACACTTCTTTACTTCGTCCTTTCTAAAAAAAGATCAGTGAATTTGTAAAGGGGCGGTACATAGATGGCGTTGACAACTTCGCTCTGTGGAAACACTTTTGAAGAAGCACTATACAATGTCTCAGAACTGAAATATGAAATGAGAATATATGGTGCTGCCTTTTGTTTATATCTGGTCCTTGTTTTTGGCGCGAAAAGTACGGTATAAATTCTACAACATAAGATGCCACTTCACATCAGCTATTTTAAAAGGAAAACTTTCTTGCGCAAAAACACTACAGAAGAGAATGTTAAAAGTCGAAATACAAAACGAACTGTTTATAAGGTAACCGGTCATTCACAATCAGGCACTTTCTCTCTCTTTCTTTTCGGCTTCTGCAATACAAGCAACAATCATTACCAATACACTCAGTAAATTTTTTGTTCGGATAGCTTAACAATGGGTTTTGGAAGCAACTCAACCGTTGCAAACGATTTGGCGTCATTGTTCCAAGCTCATATCGACTTTGGAGCGTGTAGAAAAAATTTAAAACTTTTGGAATACTGGCAGTCGAGCCTGTATTTTCTAACGATTATCACAACGGAGTGCATTCACCGTTAAATTCCAAGGAAAACGCTTTCACAGTTGATGCGTGTCTGTCTCTTTTCGGAAGACTTAATTTGCAGTCTTTTGTTCTCGTCCTGGTCAAGTGCTCTTTTGTTTGCTTTTTGATACGACAGTACGGAATAAACTCTTCCGCATAAGTCCATTTTAAGACAGCCATGAACTTTGTTTGCTTTTTTCTGCTTTCCAGGCATGTATGATAAACTTTGAAAATATCTCAATGCTTCGCTGTGTTTATGCTCAATCAAAATGTTGAAAGGGCCACTCATTGAATCGCTTTCAACCTACTGATGGTTATTCATACCATACACTTACTGCAGAGGAGACACCCAGTTTGGTTATATAAACGGCAAAATGTCCATTTTCTTCGTACATCTTGTGCAAGTAACTATGGCAAGTGCAGATCCTTTTACGGGCGAAGAAAGTGGTCTCTCTACCGGAGGTTTTTCAAGACTCCGAGTCCGAAGAAGAATTTCTGGGGTTCGAACCCCAAGATATAAAGTTCGGAGTCAACAGTCGCGTTGAACGCTTCCACCGCAGGCGGGACGTCGACCTCTTCGTTGCGAAGCAAAAAGAGAATGTGGCTGATCCAGCTCTCACGAGTTCAAGAAAGAGGACTCGAAAACCTGGAAGGTAGTTGTCTTGTTTTTTGTTTGGGCCAGATTATTAACGTCTTGTTTCCACAGTCCAGTGCCTACATACTTCTAAATGAACATCTATTCATTTTCTTTTTTCTTTTTTATAGGTGGAAGAGAAACATCAGAAAAAAAGCGTTGCTGTGTGGCCAGCAGTTTACGAACAGCGTGGGAAATTTAATGCCTGCGAGAAAAACGGGTCCCCCTTGCACCTGTAAGAACCAGTGCTTCGAAAAAGTTGACGCAGAACTACAGCATCACGTCCTGACCTGCTTCAACGCGTTGGGTAGCACAGAAACCCAGAACATGTACCTTCGTGGGCTGATCATCGGGAAAAATCCACTTCGCGTCGGCTGCCAAGGCAAAGGTGGACAATTTCAAGGGAGCAACTCCGTCCGCCGAACGACAACCTATGAATATTTCATTTGTGACGAGGCCAACCGAAGGATATCAGTTTGCCAAAAAGCATTCCTCGCCATACATGGCATCGGGGAAAGAAGGATGAGAACGGCTTGGTCGGCGTCCATTACAAACGTGGCGGACAGACGTGGAAAACACCACAACAGACCCAACAAAGTACCCACCGAGCTTATGAACCAGGTATGCACTATTATTCTTGCTAAACTAGTTACCATAATTTTCGGTGTAAGACATAAGTAATACAAGGAACTTAACGGCAGTGCTGTTTAAATTACCACTAAGACAAGACATCATTTCGTTCCTTCGACAAGCCAATGTTTACAATTTTCTAAACCGTTCACTAATTGATAGAAATTAATCTACTTAACATCATAGGTACCAATCTTCCTTCTTTTTTCTCAAATTGGCATTTTCGTTTTTTTATTATACTTGGGAGCTTTTCGAATAGAGCAAAAGACAAACGATTGATTTTGCGAGCAGGCGCATTTTCAAAACTTCAACGTTCTCGAAGCGTCAACGATAGCCTGAACATAGAACGAATCAAATAGACCTTCCAGCGTTTTTCTTAGCCTAACATCGGGGAAAACTTTAGCCTTTAGCAATAATCAAATTTAAACTTAATGGGTACATTAAGAAAACTACTTCAATTTAAGACCTTTTCTGAAGCCCGATAAGCCGTCGATAGCCAAATTTGGTCATCCTTCAGTCGTCCTGAGTATCACTTGTCAGAGCAGAAAGAATGTATTTCGAACATCGGCAATAATCGAATTTAAACATAATGGGTACATTAAGAAAACTACTTTAATTTAAGACCTTTTCTGAGGCCCAATAAGCCGTCGATAGCCATTTTTGCAGCTTCTTGAAGGCTACCATGACCGATTTTAGTGTCCGCTGGAGTGGAAAAGTGGATTTTTAAAATCCAATTTTATGATTTTTTTAATATTATCTAGAGGATCGGTAAAGAGAGTTATTTACCGAAGGAAAAGTAGGTATCACCAGAGGTTTAAGAGTTATTTTTACAAACATTATCCAAGAACCATGTTTTGTTAACATCTGCGCCGCGCGTGCATGACGTTGCATTGCATCACCCATTGTTTATATGTGCGCATAAACAATCTGCGCGAACGTGAGTGGAGGGAACGTTTCGGGACCCGTTTTTTATACAAACTGTTCAATAACATAGGAACAAAAAGACATCGAAAATCGCTGACACGGGATTTGAGAAAAGCTCGTCTTTAACATCTCATGAAAATTAAAGTGATATCGATCAAACCGCTCATACGTTTTATTTCCCGAAAGACCTACTTTTTCGCGAAAATCTTTCATCGATTTGATCTAGATTGCACTCGACAAAGGAAATCACGAAAAGAAAGTGTTTTAAGAGCGGTGTGTAACAAGGAAGTCAATCTAATGAACGGTGTTTATGGTAACGTTAGCGAAATCAGAATCAAATAGACCTTTCCAGCGTTTTACTTAGCCTAACATCAGAGAAAACTTTAGCCTGTTGAGTTTTGAGTCGATTGATTTTGCGAGCAGGTGCACTTTCAAAACTTCAACGTTGTCGAAGCGTTAACGATAGCCTGAACATAGAACGAGTCAAATAGACCTTCCAGCGTTTTACTTAGCCTAACAGCGGGAAAAACTTTGAATGATTCTTGCAAGCTTTTAACGTGGTTCATCACCCGTTAACAAGACACTTCGTGCAACTCCGCTTTTGAAATGTTGTAAGATTTTTGGAAACATGCAAGTGGATCATGCACGTTCAAAACTTTGTTTATGCAAACCTCCACCAAATTACTCGATCATATCTTATTGGATCATATCGGATCTTATTTGATCCGTGACTTTGTTTCAATACTTCTTAATTACTGCCCTCCTGTCTGCATTGTGCTTTAAAACGTAAACTAGACTGGCCTTGCCAGTGAGCTCGCGGCGTGAGTTGGGTCGAGACCAGAATATAAAATGGAAAGTAGGGGACAAGAGCGGAACTCCCAAGAGAGACTTCCAATTTCTCACCATAAAAATATCACAGTATAGAGAACTTGGCTTTTGACACCTTGATTAAACTAAAAATTATTATTACAACACTCATACACTTGCTTCTTAAAGGTTGAGCGACCCTGCATCTTGAGAATGCGTGACATATCTTTTTATGCACAATCGATTTTGACAGTTTGACCTTGACTCATTTCTAATCAGAGGCCACGATTAATCCAGCCTTCGCTTCACTACTTATGTGTTTTCTTTTCTTAACTCAATACGTTTCTTCTATCAGGCTTTCGAGTATTCGTGCTCTGTAACAAATATAAAATTGACAGCGAGGAATGTCACACGAGAGATGTTTACAATATTATTGCGCTTTTGTTCACAGTGTGTTCAGTCCATTTGTGACTGCAAACTCAATCCTCAGAATTATTTCGGTGTATTTTTCATTTCTGGTATTTAATGAACATTGCGAAACAAAGACTACATGATCGAATGAAAAAAACACTTCAACAGTCAATGTACGATACGCAGAAGAATTTTATGAGGCAACAGATGTCATGTACAGAGTAAAGCATAAAGTGTCATTGTTTTACGGCTAAAGCTCACCGTAGCTTTGGTTTCTGTTTTCGCCCTGTTATCTTCCCAAAAGTATTTCATGTCGCCACAGAAAGTTTCGTCGGGACTAAATACTTATCGGCGACAAAGATATTTGCAATACCCCAGAAGTACCATCAAACATTTGTTTACGGCTATTCTCAAAGCTTGTGCGGTGAACGCGAGCCAAAATCTTTTCCTAAAATCCAGTTTATCCGTGCCTATTCCACAGAGCCAAATGGCGTTGAATTTGAATGGATGCAGTTTACTTTTTCGCTTCACTACTTATATGTTTTCTTTTATTAACTCAATACGTTTCTTTCTATCAGGCTTTCGAGTATTCGTGCTCTGTAACAAATATAAAATTGACAGCGAGGAATGTCACACGAGAGATGTTTACAATATTATTGCGCTTTTGTTCAGTCCATTTGTGACTGCAAACTCAATCCTCAGAATTATTTCGGTGTATTTTTTATTTCTGGTATTCACTGACCATTGCGAAACAAAGGCTACATGATCGAATGAAAGAAACACTTCAACAGGCAATGTACGATACGCAGAAGAATTTTATGAGGCAACAGATGTCATGTACAGAGTAAAGCATAAAGCGTCATTGTTTTACGGCTAAAGCTCACCGTAGCTTTGGTTTCTGCTTTCGCCCTGTTATCTTCCCAAAAGTATTTCGTGTCGCCACAGAAAGTTTCGTCGGACTAAATATTTATCGGCGACAGCGGTACCATCAAATATTTGTTTACGGCTATTCTCAAAGTTTCTGCTGTGAACGCGAGCCAAAATCGTTCCCAAAAATCCAGTTTATCCGTGCCTATTCCACAGAGCCAAATGGTGTTGAGTTTGGATGGGATGCAGTTAACTTTTACACACAAGTAACGAGCAATTCACTGGCCACATCTCGAGTTGTTGAGCGAAGTCAATTACGTCATCGCCCAGCACGTGATAATATGAACCAATCACCGTGTGCTGATTCTCAACCCACAAAAAGGAAAAATAAATAAATAAAAATTTCCATTTTCCCCGAGTGAAGCGAAGTGAGGGTAATAATCACGGCGCTAATGCAGCAAATTCGCTTTGTGTGGAGACTCCAAGCCAGTCGCCATCTCGAAATCTAATGTTCGTCAGTCAGTCTGTCATGGGGCGACCTCTAAGGCAATGACGTAATAATAATTATCGATTAGCGTCAAAGCGAGGTCAAACAAAGGTTTGAACGAAGCAACAACTGTACGTAACTGCGTTCACGAAGATGAATTTGAAAACTGGAAAACTTGACACAGCACGGTCTCGCGAAGCTCGTCTGCAAAAGAGAAGGGAACTAGCCGGGCAAAGCGAAATCGTGAAACAATCGAACAGCGCCAAATAAATACGTCTAGAGAAAAGACGACAAACATTTGATAACCGACAGCATCATGAACGGAAGCGTGCCGAAGAAGATCAAGCAAATCGGGAGCTTCAGACGCCGTCTTGTGTTAAACTCAGATCCTTATTCAGAAAGGACAAACAACAAAGGTTAGTCAGTGGAAAGCGAACAATCACCGTGACAAATATATTCTACCCGTATCTTGTAACTCGATCACTTCAAGAATGTATTAAAATCTGTATGCTGATCATTTTCCCTTGAAGTATTCTTTTAATACGCTTCTGTCGCCAGTTTCGGCTACTGTATTGGCTCAGAGCAATCGGAACTTGGGGTCTTGAATGATTTAGTCAGATGTCTTATTATTTCTTTCAAGACTAAAACTAACAAATACTGTAATTTGACATGCGGTGATTGCAGCGAGAATCGTTCACAAGCCCTTAGAAGTATGACTAGGTCTGAAGCCCGTGCATAATTTGAAGTAAACCGTTCAAGTTATGCTTTGATTCTGGGAGAAATCATGTTGTTTTGAGCGCGTTCACGTACAAAACAATTCGAGCTCATTAAACATGCATGCCTGAGTCTTGTTCATGCAACCCAGAGTAAAAACACATTGCACAGGAAGCCTATTTAATTGTACTACCTATGAATTCAAAATTGGAGAATCAGTGTTTGTTTTTCTCCCGTACTACGACGGCCGACAAACTTCAAAATTTGAGTATTAGATTTTGAGAACGTGCTTGGCAGACTGTATAAATTAATTTGTCGTGCCGACCGACCGTGGGAAATACGTACTTCGTCACGCAATCGATTCTTTTTTCAACGCAAAAGTATAACACACCATTCTTTTTCTCCTTCCTCACGTGTGTAGCATTTGACTTCGAAGGAAAGATTGAGTCAACATTTCGGTAAAACAAAGGCTACTCTTCTTGGGAGTACCAAAGTAAAAGTCCCTTCAATGTCAGAGCGAGGGGAATCTGCGATTATCGTATTTCTAGTTAAGCTCTCGTGGGCCCCAGGCCCCCGCGAGCAAATAGCATTTAGCTGGAATGAAAACAAAACAGTGCCAATTTTATTCAACGGACAAACAAACGTAAAAAAAAACACGGCCCCCAGCAGCTCCCACTTCCATCGCCGATTGCGCCACGTGTAAGCGAGTTTATATACAGACTCGTGTTCAACAACAACTTCAACCTTGGATTTGGCCTGCCACGGACGGATACGTGCGCAACGTGCGACAGATTGACGTTGGCAATAAAAGGGAACCCTAACGCGACTGATGCAGAAGAACTTAGGAAGCACCAAAAAGTCGCAGAGCAGGGTTACCAGAGTATGAGGAGCGACCAAAAACCGCCATCGCCAGCTGGTCGGGAAGAAGCAGAATCCTGGGCGAGGCAGCATACCGGACCAAGGACGCTGTTGATATGATCAGTTATGATTTTCAACAAAACCTCCCAACGCCGACGCTGTGTCATAATGTTTTTTATGCAAGGCAACTATGGACGTATAATTTTGGTATCCACGATTGTGTTGCTGGTAAAGGTAAGTTATTTTACGGTACCAATCGTTTCTTTGTGCACACACTATTTTGTATCTTTTCTATCATTTAGTAAAACCGACTTAACAAATTGAGGTCAGTGTCATAACAATGTTAGAAAGATGTGGATCCACGAGGCACTTCGTCATGATCAAAAAGAGGACAGACAAAAACCTGACGTCAGTTTGATCTTGTTAGTTTGAAACTAAAACCAAAACTTATCAGGCAAACAATAGTGTTTACTTGCATTGGCGATTGGTTGAACTCTTCGTCCGCCTCCAACACGAAACGCGAATTACCTGACCTGATTGGTTGGTTTCTTTTTCGTCTCTTTTTCTTCTTTATTTTTTGCAGGCCATATGATTGGCGACATAACTACTTTTCCTTGTTTGCTTGTTTGTTTCTTTTGTTTGTTTGTTTGTTTTGTTTTGTCTTCATCCGAAAACTTTAATACATATTTTTTTACTCTTTTATCTAAAGGATTCATGTACACGTGGAATGAAACTACGGTAAAGCGTGGGTCATCGGAGGTGGCATCATGCCTCCAAAAGCACATCACAAACTTCCACACCGGCACGAAGTCCCTTATTGCGTACTCAGACGGCTGCGGTGGCCAAAACAAAAACCTCACGATATTCGGCCCATACAGCGAGCTCCACCAGAATGGGACGTATGACATAATAAACCACAAGTTTCTGACCAGGGGGCACACGTTTCTCAGGAACAACAGCGACTTCACACAGATTAAGAAGCGCAAAAAGAGTGCAGTCGTCCACCTTCCGGAAGATTGGTGCCAGGTCGTGCGGAAGGCAAACAGGAGAACCCATTCGAAGTTGTGTCGGATGACACAAGATAATTTCAAGGCCTACAAGGAATTCATAGCCAGCAGGTACGCGCGGCTACTAATTAAAACTTCAAAACCTACAAGCAGATCTTAGCCAGCCCACTTCTTAGCCAACAAACTGCAGTGTTTCGTAATCAAAGGCAAAGCAATGAAGCCGTTTTGTAAACAAAAACGTCAACAAAGTTTAAAACCTTAGCCTAGCAAGTCTTGTAAACTTCCGCAAAGAGCCGATATTTTGAACAAGGTTTTGATCGTGGTTCAGAAAGTCCTAGTCTAAGCAAGGTTTAAAGAACAGCCACGGCTAAACGAGGTCTTTATAAGCCGACGCTGATCTCTGTTCTAAAACTGCAATTTGGCCTACGGTTTATGGATTCCGTCTAAACTTCAACTCAGCGATAAACCAGGTCTAAGTTAGGCTTTGTTTAAAAGATCGGCCTAAAGAGTTAATATGTTTGCTGTTAGCAGTTATGCTTCATTTTTTTAAGTTTTCACGCTGATTCATATTTAGTGTATTTTTTATTAACTAATGCTACCATTATTATGTTGTGTTATATAACACTAATAACAATAATATTTTTTTTATCAGATACACCAACAGAAATCTTCAAGCCAATAAAGTAAACTTCCGGAAGATGCATTGGCTGAACTTTGGGTGGGGGGAGAAAGTTAGCCCAACGACTGGAAAGATGACTTTGGTGCACCATCCGGATGAAGTCTGGATCCGGTATTCATATTCAGACCAGGAGCCTTGGAAAAAGGTAATATTGCTGAAAAAGAAAGCCAACCCCGCACCGTTAGAGTCCTTGTACCAGCGTCCGTTGAAGCTAAACCCCGCAAAAGTGCGCGACCAAGAAGATGGCACATGACTACCTGCCAGCAACCGTGCGCAACTTTTACCTCAACATGCCTGATGCGGGCAATGGCGCTGACAAGGAAACAGATGACGACGGCAACTGATGACGCCATTGGTCTGCTGCCATTCCTCCTTCAAAGGTTACAGAGGTTCACAAAGGTTCCTGTACAGTTCCTTATCGCTACTGTTCCAGTCCCTTGTAGCCTGCCGTTCCAAAGTCCCAGCTCCGCCTCATGGCGTGACGTGCATGGCTGTCCACCATCACAGCTGTGTTAGAGCACCAACGGCTTCTTTAGAAGCCACCACACCAGCAAAAGTCATGACCATAAAACTCAATAGTGCGCAAATGTTTACACCAGTCCTTTCTGTTCTAATATGTCAGCCCATGAAAATGGGCACGCATTATTCTTGACTCAGTCGTAACACAGTTCGTCAACAACTTCACAATGCATGTTTACTATTAATTTGCAATGCTACACCGTTGCATTTATTTTATCACAACAAATATTTTTAAAGACAGATGGGACTTTCGATGCGACTGTAAATCTGAAATTATAAAACACTATCTTCTTCGCTTGCTTTACGGCCTGAATTTTGCCCTTTGACGTGAAATGAAATCCGGGAAGGCCATATAATACTATAGCTTGGTAGTTTCTCCAGGGCTTTCACAGCTTTTCGTCACCATCGTGGTCCTCATCACCAGGGAAAATGTGTGCTTGATCCGCAATTTTATCCTTTTCTCCTTGTGCTCCGGCTTTGGACCTGAAGTTAAAACACATAAAATGCGAAGGATCAACATGTATCATCTACACCTTAAAAGATCACACGCAGTTTCTTTCTAAAACACAATGTGCAAGTGCAAGTTCAACACGACGTGCAGTGTGAAAGGTTGCACCGAGTGCCTTGTTGAAAACAGAACATTTGTATAACATAACTGTTCCAATACACTTCCCTCCTGAATCGTTCCGGTGACTACAGAATAATTTGCAATACCTAAAACTTAGTCAAATATTGCACGTATCATATTTGAATCGCAAGAAAAACACAAGGCGGTGTTTCAGATATTTGGCAAGCAGTTAGGGTGGATAGGGAAGTTCCATTTCAAAAACGTAATGGGTGGTGCCCTCTTACCCCATTCACATCATTCAGGATCCGCTCCATTACGAAATCCCTAAAACAGAAGAATCCAAAATGATTGCTGCACTCCATGAAGACAGTCATCTTCTCAGTGTACCAACGGTGAGTATGATACCAAGCGATGCCTGGATAGCAATAAGCAAGCACCAGTTCAGGCAAAATTCCGTCCCCATCACTTATATATCTTACTTACACTCTCTCCTGAGGGTCAATCTCGGGGAAGTACTGCAAGATAATAAAAAATCCTTCGTTTACTAAAGTATCATGTATGCTGAAATGTCACCCGAACGTAGTAAACTCACATGAGCAAAGAGCTCCAACAACGGATCAAACCGTTCATCAACCAGCCACTGGAGGTTTTCCAGTGGGCTAACAGTTCGTCTTGCAAATTCTGGGTAGAACAAAATAAGGACTGTTAAGTAAAACCATAAGAACACACACGAAACTATTGAAATACTACTTACCATTTTGGGATCGACGTGTGATGCCCGAAGAGTGTGAACAGCGGCTTTTCTCAAACTACTAATCCAATTAAACTTTGACCTGCAACAAGTTCTCGAGCCGCGAGAATAAAAATCAGGCAGAACAGAGCTTTGAAGAATCGACGCAAAAGTACTTCCGAGTTTACTTCTGGCTCTCTCCTTTCAGGCAACAGATTGCCCATCCTTACAGCAAAATGCGGAAGGCTGCATTATTTAGAACTTTTTACCAGATTTTTAGAGCTGTGTTTTTTTACAGATGGTATATAGTCGCAATACATTAGGGTTAGGGTTCCTTCCCTTTTTTTTCAGGGATGTAGTGATCTAACAACATAATCTCGAACAAAACCCGGAAAATGTTGGTGTATAGTGTCTGTTCTTACTCGGTGCCAAAACAGTGTACTTCCGGATACATGTTTGGAAAACGCGGTGTGAGGAATTAAACAAAGGTCTGAATGTGTTGGCGGTTGAAAATGACAGCTTCATACACAAGGCCCGTTCGATTGCTTTGATTGGACGTACTGGGTAAAGACCCCAAAATTTGCGATTTTGGACCCTATTTCAAACCAAAATGTGCGATTTAATAATATCCTTGCAGCAGACTAAGCCGTAGAGCCGTTCACACGACCGCATTTTCTACTTTGAGCGTTCACTGACAATATCGGAATTATTATTATGTTGATCAAAAAGCTCTGGAGTCGAAAATCGAACGGCCTCTTACCTTCGACCTTTCTTTTTCTCTTTTTTTGTCAGGAGGGAGGCCAAAAGGCCCCCCGTAAAAGCCTAGCTGAGTGCAGTCAGCCTGGCTTTTTGGATTTGTTCATAGCTTCCAGAAGCTCCTTTCCCCAAAGCGCTTTCTCCCTTTTTAGACGCAGCATTGGCGGGGGAGGCGGATGCGCTTGTAACTGCTAACTAAATCTCAGCACTCTCAAGCCCATAAATAGAGTG
Organism: Plumapathes pennacea; assembly: GCA_964036295.1. Taxonomy (NCBI): domain Eukaryota; kingdom Metazoa; phylum Cnidaria; class Anthozoa; order Antipatharia; family Myriopathidae; genus Plumapathes; species Plumapathes pennacea. Next base: position 5,637,726 of record OZ038468.1, read on the forward strand.
CTGAGTTTTAGCAGTTACAAGCGCTTCTTGGTCATTTAAGGTAAACTCAATAACTTCCGACTGCTGACAACTGACGTAAGTCATATGTTAAGCCGTAAATAAGTGAGCTTTCCATACTTATGGTCAGCTTTATGGACAATTTAAAATCTTGTAAAACTTTAAGCATTATTTAAAATAGCTGGCGAAGTGAACGCAACACGGCAGTTCACATTTCGAAAGACTCTTCTCACGCTGCCATACTATTCCTCCAATGTTGCTACTTTTTTGGTACTCGGAAGTTCTATCGGAAGTGCGGTTGGTTGTGATAGCTCTTTCGCTGTGGTAGGTGAACAACACAATATTGGCTTTCAGTGCTTTATCCAATGCTTTTAACAGTTGACAGGTAACAAAAATTCCTTTGCACATTGCATCTGAGCTCATTACGTTCTGACCACCGTAAAGTTCGGAGTTACTGATCAACGTCGTCCTGAAAGTCATGTCTTGGTTTATGCTCATTTTCTTCGCTTGCTTCACTGTCACTTCTGCTCGTCGCTGTTCGCCAATCCTGCCATCCGCCACCACGCTATGTCCGCTTTACAACTTTACATCGCTATCGCCTACAGATCAAAACGCCACATTGTACCACCTTCGCCACTTTGTACCGCTCCACGACGCTGCCTGCTTCTCGCTGTCCAAAACCCTCGTCTGCGCTGCCTTCCTTCCCTTCTGCCATCCTGTTCATCCTGATGTCCACGTGCCGCCCTGCCGCCATCTCTGCCTTAACGTTAAATCTGCCTGCCTTCACCTTTTCCATTCTGCTCACCTGCCCTGGCCAGCCAAGCTAAATTGCTCCACTCTGCCAAACCCACCACAGCTCTGTTTCGCATCCGCAAGATCCACACCACACCCATCAACACAGCCAGCAACTGTACATTCCACAAGATCCACACCACAATCATCGCCATCGTCGCCCTCTGTGCCATCGTCGCCTTATTCGCCTTCATCGCCATCGTCGCCCTCTCTGTCCACTCCTCCTGCTCCATCACCACTCGCACCATGGCACATCGCACTCATCATTGGCCTCCTATCTGCTTTCTGTGTCTTGCCGGTATCTTTTTTGGTTTAACTGCATCCATCGCCGTCAGCCGATCCCTCAGCCTGGACAAGCCACCACTGTTTTCACTCGGCCAGCTTCCCCATCTCCTGTTCGAACGCCTGCTTGAACGCCTGCCCCATCTCCTGCTCCATTTCCACGTCATCAACCACTGCCAACACCACCACTGCCGCCCAAGCTTTATTCTTATGCTGTCTACTATGAACCAACTTACGAAACCGTCACCATCCTTTGAACATTTTTCTTTTTTCTCCCGGAGAGGAGAGTGTAAATATTTCCTGTATATAGTTGTTGCTAAGGTTCCAGTTCCAGTTCCAGTTCCGCTTTTGGTGGCACTTACTGTATATAGTTCCTGTGCCCAAGTTCCAGTTGTTGTTCCTGTTGCCTTCTTGTCTCGTTCCTGGCAACAAAGAGTTGGGCTGGTTACCCGATGACACCCCCCATGTAAGCCCTAAGTTGGACTTCAATCTTTTCTTTCGGGAGTTATACGAGCTTGGGACCAACCCCAGGGGAGTGCCCGATTGCAAAAGTTTGGTGTTCTGCACTTGAGGTCGGGATAATACCCTCTTCTGCTGGCTTCATCTTTGACGAAGAGGGGGGGACCAGGAAACCATTTGTATGTAATCTCTGAGCCCTTAGGCAAGGTAATAATATTAAAACCATTCTCCAAGTTTCGGCAAATATAAGCAAAGTGATCGTAGTACAAGACAAACTTTTTAAGAAATCACTGGCAAAGAAGTACAAGTACGAATATCATGGCCACTCTTCCTCCGGAGCTTTCGCTCCATCCTTTTCCATTTTGCCTTTCGTTTCGTTATTCCTTCTTCCTTTGGCTTTTTAGTCTTCTGCCATAGCAGAATTTACATGCAATCAGATTATTGGGTGGCAAAACAGGAAAGCTGGGGTTTGAGTCTACGCACCAGAGTTTTTTTTCTAAAGTTATTTATACGTCAATTCTTTTTTTTTCATTTCCCTGCTAAATCCGCCTGTTTTTTTTTATTTAAACAATATTTGTTCTTTACATTTGCTCCAGGAGCTAGAGCTCAATGAGGGAGCTTACGTAAATTTGATACACAACAAACGCTGCTTAAAACGGGATAACAAAAAGACAAAATAAAAGCAAAAAGGAAAAAGGAAAAAGCAGAGCAAGAGAATTATGAGCTTAGATAACTATGTGACTTGCAATATAAAGTGATTAAGATGTGAAACGAGCAGACTGCAAGATGTACGATTGCACGGCTTTGAAAAGGCCTACATTAGCCTGAAAATCGAGATGTGGACATCCATTTAAAAGCCATTGAATTTTTTGAGCTTTTGTCGAATGTAGCCAAGTGCTTTGTAGTTTCTGAGCAGCATAGGTAAGCAATGGATCGCGCAGAGCAGCAAATCGTGGACACGACAAAAGAAAGTGCGCAACGGTTTCGATTGAGCCACCGCAAGCACACAATGGTGAAGAAATGCAACCCTTTTTAAATAAGTGAGCATTTAAAGAGCTGTTACCTAGCCTGAGTCTTGTATGAAGAACTGAAGGATATCGGTCGCCAACATAAAATAAGTAATTGCGATTTGTTGAGTGGGAAAATGTTGTAAGTATTTGTTTTTTGAAGGAAGCTAATGAATTGCATTGTCTGACCCTGTCTGGCAGACTGTTCCATAAGCGGGGTGGAGTAAATAAACTATTTTTTAAATCTCTCAGTACGTGCCTGGGGCAAGCTAAGGTTGTCACTTGAACGGAGAGAGTATAGTGTGCGATCACTAACGTAATTGGGACATATAGACTGCAAATATGATGGTACTAACTTATTAACAATTTTGTACATAACAAGTAACTTGTGAACAGATCGCCTATTTTCCAACCTTTGCCAAGACGTTTCTTCAAGTAAGCTCTCTCTACAAGTCCCTTTTATTCCACCAGTAACAAGTCTAGCGGCCTCATACTGCACACTTTCTAGTAAATCTTGTTCTCCAATTGAGCATCCGTCCCAGACAACATCGGCATATTCCATGGTAGAACGAACAGTACTTTTATACAATATTTCTAAAGTACGCCTGGTCAATCTAAACTTTAAACCTTTTAACAAATTTAGCTTTTTGGAGGCTTTTTGATGCACTTTCAGAACATGTAAACGCCAAGACAGATCGCCTGAGAGAGTAACACCGAGATGTTCGTGGTTGCTAACCTCTTCGATTGTGTCAAACGCAAGATATAATGAAGGATGTACAGGTTTAATGCGTTTAGAGGAGAAAGTAATAGCTTTCGTTTTAGAGGCATTTAACGTGACCAGCCACTGGTCCGACCATTTGGAAATGAAATTTAAGTCGTCATTCAATTTCTGAGCCGAGACGTCAGGTGAAGTTACTTCTTCTAGCAAAAAAGAATCATCAGCAAAAAGAAAGCAGTCGGAGGCAATACCAGTTGTAATGTCATTAATGTAAATAAGGAAAAGTAGAGGCCCGAGTACAGAGCCTTGGGGAACACCCGCTTCAATTTTACGCCACCCTGAATTTTGACCATCTATTACAACTCTGAGAACATCCCGACAAATAACTTTCAAACCATTTAAATAAACTGCCCAATATACCTACTTGTTTCAGCTTTACCAGCAAGCCTTTATGCCATACCTTGTCAAAAGCTTTGGATATATCCAAAAACACGGCTCTGACTTCGTTCCCACGTTCTAATGCATTGACAATTTTATCAACTATATAAATTAACTGCATAACAGTTGAATCTGCCGGCCTGAAGCCAGATTGCAAATGATAAAAAAAATCACACTCGTTTAGAAAATTATAAAGTCGGGTGCAGACAATTTTTTCACAAATCTTAGATAAACAAGGTAACAGGGAAACCGGACGGTAGTTGGCTTTAACTTGACGATCGTCTTTCTTGAATAAAGGCAAGACATTGGCCATCTTCCAAGGAGATGGATACTGACCAGAGGAAAGAGATGAATTGATCAAACGAGTGAGAGATGAGTAAATGCCGAAACTGCATATTTTAAGAATTTTATTGCCAATTCCATCGTGGCCACACGCTTTGGCGATGTCTAAACTGTTTAAGGTATTGAGCACTTCATCGGGAGACACTATTAGATTTGGAAGGGTACAATTGGGATCGAGTCGATCTAGATTAGGAATGTTAGTTGAACTGGCCCTCGGAAGAATTGTTTGAGCAACAAAATATTCGTTGAAAACGTCAGCTTTTTGCTTAGAGTCACAAATTAGATCAGAACTTTCCTTTAACGCAGGAATAGAGGAACATATTTTGCCGCCATACAGAGATTTAGTAATTCGCCACCATTGTTTGGTAGATAAATTAGGATCGGACAGGAGGTTGGTCATCTTTTCGTCATGTTTAGATTTCGCGAGTCGGATTTGGCTTAAACCTGATTGCGCAGTCTTCGGTATTTTTCCCAGTGTTCGGTAGATTTAGTCCTGGAGAATAATTTGAAAAGGCGGTCACGTTTACGCATTGCACCGCGAATTGACCCATTCATCCACAACTTATCCCATGGGCGTATAGTGACATTTTTACGTGGGATATGTGAAACAAGAATACTGAAGAATAAAGAGAACCACTTGTCATAAATAGTATCAATATCAGGTTCGACCCCGGCGCTTGGAAAAATACTGGCCCAATTTGCCTGCGAAAGAGCGCTATTCAAAGCGTCCTGATTAACACCGTTAAAGTTCCAAATTTGTCTGATATAGGATCGCTGTTTTCTAGTAGGAAAGTTTAAATTTGCAAAAATCACATTATGGTCAGTATTAGCAAGAGGACTAAAAGTGCCAGAATGGGTGAATAAGCCGGGGGAATCGGATATGATCAAATCAAGGATTGATTCTCTTGACGGTGTAATACGAGTCGGTTCATCGATAATTTGGAACAAATTATTGCATTCAAGAAAGTGGTAAAGTTTGATTCCCACATCAGTATTTGGCGAAGCTGTGACTGCAAAATTATAATGTGCATTCAGGTCACCAAGTAAAAGGATAGCTGTGTAATTCTTGGCTCTAATTCTGTCTAGGCTGATTTGCAACGAAGCAAAAAAGTCATCGACTTGTGAGGATAACGAATTTGGCGGTCTATAGCAAACACCGCAAATAATTTTGAATTTAGGAAAAACGAGTTCAGTCCACAATAGTTCTAAGCTGGGTACCTCAAACTCAAACCGCCTTGTAAAAGCCAGATGGTTAGCAATATACAATGCGACCCCACCTCCACGTCCCAGTGCACGATCTTTTCTTAAGGGAGCATTGTATCCTGGAATGCTGATTGGATCATTTGGTACATTTGCATTTAGCCACGTTTCAGATATTGCAAAAATGTCAAACTTATGCTCTAGCGTAATGGCAAAAATCTCATTCAATTTGTCTTTTACGTTCAAACTGCGAGCGTTCATATGGGCCATGGAAAAGCTGAGTTGTCTGGGACCAGGATTTAAATGAATATCGCCTGACAATAAAATTAAAAACAGCAAGAAAAGAGACAAACTTGATGATAACAAACGAGTTGCAAATGAAACACCTACACGAGACTTGATTACTGAGATAAAATAGGAGTTGAAAATGCCGATCGCTGCTCTGTATATTTCCAGGCTAACCCCGGTCATAACTAAAGTTTATAAAATATAAATTAGAATTGCTTACCTTATGCTGCTCAGTATGCTCTTCACAAAAACCAAGACAAAAAAGAAAAACAGTAGAATAGGGAAACGTGATAAGATACAAAGACACAAAAAGGGAAAATCGTATCATGAAAGTTATGAAAGTCAGGACAGAGGCGAGTTATTTACACAAGGGCACGAGCATCCTCAACACTTTTGATACGATGGTAACGGCCATTTTCCTCACTGCTGCGATTCTTGGCGAAGATGTTCCCATCCATGGAAAACACGGACAAGTTGCGACCTTGACACATTCTACGTGTGGACATCAGTAATTCTTGATTTACCTTGGTCAAGTCCTCATTGATGTAGATGTTCTTTCCACGCAGCTTTGACTTGCTCTTTAATATGCTCCTCCTGGTGGCATAGCTCTTGAACTTAACAATCAACGGCCTGGGTCGTGGCGGGTCGCCATTTTGCATTCTGCCATCCGCCTCTTTGCACTTATTCCACGCCATTCATCTTTTTTCCGTTTTTGCTTCATTACCGCAATCTTTCATTTTTCGTCTCTTCTTTGGCATCCAGTCAACGCGCATGTTACACAAGTGCTGTCCAAGTTTTGCTAACAGTTGCGAACGTAATGTTTTTTTTTATGCTGTGAATTCGCTTCAGGACAGTTGAATTTCTTTCCCTCGCAAAAAGAGGGAAGAAAGAAACTGAATCGCATGCTAGCAAGTGCACAATATCGCGTGAGTCATCAGTGTCTTACACTCGTGCATGTTAGTTTTATTGTCAATCGGTCAAAACAAAGATCGGAGCGCTTCAACCGGTGTTCAAATTATGCAATCAGAATACCTTGGCCTCTTTTTATTTCTAAAATGAACATCTCACCTGACACGTATTGTCCCGGTAGCCTGCTGGATATGATTGCATTTTTTTGTTCGTTTTCACTTTGGGACATTGTATCTGCTAGTCGGGGATTTCGGCAACTCTATCTCCAATGTTTTTCTGGCCTAACTTGCGCCAAAATTCAGTCTGTTTTAAGCCGAACCGCTGCCGACGGCAATGCCATCAGTAAGTTTCTACTTGAAATGACACACACTACAAAACCAAACTGACTTTCACGGCCGAGTGTCAGTGCGTTTCTAAAGACAAAAGTCGTGTGCCCTAGCGTATAGCAGAGGCGGCCAGCAAGGTGGGTAGCATTCTTCATTCTTCCAACGGAGCCTTTGCTCCATCCTTTTCCATTTCGTTTTGGTTTGGCTTTTATTTCTTTTGCAATAGCAGAATTTACCAGACATACGATCAGATCATTGGTTGACAAGACAAAAAAGTCGAGGTTCAAATCTCCACACCAGAGTGTTTTTTTTTTTAATGCTTTAATCTTTTTTTCTTCTTCTTCTTTCGGGTCTTGTTCGGGGAGGTCAGGTAATTTCGATAGTTGACCAGTTCAAGACCTTTCGATCCTGTTGTTTCCTTGCCTGTATTTTTTACCGTTTATGAAAAGAATACGGGGCTGACTGACTGAAACAAAGAGTACGCGTTTGAGCCGCTGTCGTAAAACGAAGTGAAGACAATGGAACGGCCAGGGTGACTGTAAGATGCACGGCGGTGGCAGCAACAGGCTTATAGTTCTGTCGCAATTTTGAAGTGCGACAGGAGTGTTTTCGATTATTTTAAACCGAAAAATGCAGCAACAATGACGAAAACCACGTTATCACCCACTGCACATAAGACAATGGTGTTGTGATTTTTCGCTGCACACTGTATTTTCGCATAACAAAGGACTCTTCCCACACAATGAGCCCGTTGTTAAGCATATATAGCTGGTTACTAAGGGCCTATTTCAGCAGTTCCGTACGTTCTACTTCCAAAAAAACACCAAGAAGATGTTTTTATATTAAAAATATTTGATCCTGTAAAGTTTGGTTCAAAAATAATGAAAACAATTTTTGGCCTAAAATATTCACTAACGTCTATATTGCACTCGGGCCTTCTTTATTATAGCCGCCTGATCAGGCCATTATAGTTAATCTTGGGAATGAGCACAGAGAAATTGATTGAACAGAGAAATTTATGCTATATGTTTGTTGTTGGTGATGATGGCTGACGGTTGTATTCATTTTCCCATGTCGTTCATTGCCGTGAAAATGTACTGACTTAAATGAATTTCCCACTTGAATCATTGAATTAGACACTTAATGTTACGTTGCTTCCCCCTCCATACAGTGTATAGCAGAGTACAGTAATGGAGTACTGTGCAGCATCTCTGAGCAATAACTTTCTACTTATTTTGTTAATACTTTGTTTACAGGAACTTTCTATATCCGCACTGAAAATCTTACGAAGCCGGAAAAGTCCAGGCTTCTTTGAGATGTCGACGTGGCTTTTCTACATAAGCTGACAGTTGAAATGGAGAAAGAGCCAGAAGGAAATTATGGCATAATATTTGTCATGGTCAAAGGCTGCTCCAAAGAAACCTTTGAGCACAACAGTCTTGACCAGTACGAGTATGAAGTTCTCGGTGGCCTGCATAATTCCATGGCAGGAAAGAATCTGCTGGAGATGCTTCCTGCTAAGGAACATTTCAAGAAGCGTTATGCCTGGGTGTATTTTGGTTTGACAGATAAAGAGGCTGTATGGCTAAGCACCCGGCATACTCTCACGGCCAGCTTTCGGCATGAGATCAAGTTCAAAGAGGAGGTACGTAAGTTATTATCACGTGATTGTGTTACTAAAGGCAGTGGTTAAGTTAATGAATGAAATAAGTCTTGTATTAGCAGAAATGTGATCAGCTCTGCATGATTTCTGCAACAGGCTTGATTGGTCTAACCACAACCATGTATAACAGTTTCTGGCTTTGTTGATTCCCACACCCTGCGTGGGTACTAATCTGAACACCAAATTGTTTTGAAATGTCTGTCTTTCACGGATCGACCTCCAACAATTGATGCTGTTAGCAACATTCGTCTCTTGTCGAAAAACGGCACTTCCAGAAGGAACAATATCTGCCTAGCCGTGGATGGGCTAACCCTGACAACCCAGCTTTGCACGAACAGCAGTAGGACAGAAAATAAGCTAAAATAGTGCTTGAAGGCCAGCCAATAACTCCAAGGGGCTGGTATTAAGACACATCTATTTACTTTGTTTACTCAACTCATCCGTTATGCATTGCTTCAAGCTTATCAGACATTTTGCGGCCGCGATAAAATGATTCTTGTGATGCTACATACTTTCACGACAGAAAACTCAGTGCAGTGCAGAGGTTAATTTGCGACTTGACAACTTGCTTTATAGACAAAATCACAACATATCACTCACACAGAAGAATTTGGCGTTTCTGTGCATTTGATTATAGAGAGAACTGTGTTTATTAAAATTGCAGCACTAGAAACCATTTCAGTTTATCAAAGAACAGATCAAATATTTGTCCTCTGTGAAATTATACAGTGCAAAATCTTGTGAGGTTTAAATAGGCAGTTTTTTTAACTGGTTGGCTGTTTTTATCATGTACTGTCTAATACTGTATAAGTACTAAAAGTCAAATGTTATTTGAACTGTGTTTTTTGTCCTGGGCTAAACTTTCCGAAACCCTGCTACTACTTTCCATAACAATACAGTCTTTGTATTTCTTCGTCCCACTAAGCCCCCCTTCCCTTTGCTATAAATTATAGTACATATACTATTATAAAATGTGTATATAAATAATGATGTTTAGTAAACTATAAATTGTTATGAATGATTATTTTGTCTTTGGCATCAGGAAAAAAATGTAATTTATTCCTGCATTTCCTTTTCCTGAATTTAGCTGTACTTTATACATTACTGTGTATAAAGTAATGTTCAGAAGAGATCTGTGTTAGTAGTAGTGGTGTGGGCAGAAAAACAGACGCCACGTGAATGACGGCTAAAACCAAAACGGTCGCAAGCGACCCATTGGGTGGGGGAGGGGAGGGGACGATCCAACAATTGTTTCTTTTTGCATATTTTATAATGAGAAAAAAAATGTGCTGTGCTCGAACATGCCACACTTTCGGGGGTTACACAATTTATTATTGAAACAATGTTTTACAGTCGTACATTTTAGTTTTTTGGCAGAAAGCAAAGCCCAAAAAAAAGAACGCATTTTAAACATGTCTTCCAGTTGAAGAGAATAATTAACCGAAATGAAACGCGATCGTGGAAATGAAGTGCAATCGTGGAAATGAAGTGCAATCGTGGAATACACATGACCGTTTCGGTTGATTTTCGCTCAGTTTTATATGCCCTAATGTTTGCTCTGGAAAATGTTAGTATCATCGACAAAAGTAATTAAATGAACGAAAAACTCTAAGAACAAGAAAAACTTATTCAATTGAATTTCAGACGACAGAATAACTGAACGAATAATGCACGTCCATCAACTTGATTGGCCACTCTGACTACTAGCTGTTTTTCTTTAAATTGCTAAATTCAAATTTCAAACTTGAACATTAATGAATTGGAGTGAAAGCACGTGAAAAAATTTTTGAACAATATCCGGTCCGTTCCCTCTCCACTGCCGCCACATCCTCTCCTCAAGGAAGGCATGCAGATCGCACCTCCTGATTCCCTTCCTTATTTTGATTCCTTGTTTTGAGGTTCTCCAAGCAGAATCTATGTTCTGAGTGTTCGAACGTGAACCACAACTCTATGTCGGGAGACATTGGGTAAGATCTGATCCAGGCCATGGTAGACTCCCCAATCATCGGTGTGGATCTCACTTTAGGGTCGAAGACACCATTCAATGATGGGTAGCAGTGTGGATCGATCTCGTTGTCTTACTACTTGAAAGTAAGCCCGGTAGTGACAATGCCAAACACCCAGCTGTCCTCCCTTGGTCTTCTTCCCCTGTGGTACTAAAAGGTAATGGAAAGGTAATAAGCCTTTTGCAGTCCCTTCTCCAATTATGAATGAAATGTGCTTCTCATTTTACACACAACCACAGAGATTATTGTTCTATATTACGGAACGGGTCAAAAATAGCCTGTACTTGGCACGACAAACATCCTGTACCATGGTATGCCATGTTAAACGGACTCATTCCAAACATTACACAAAATATGTACCGCCGGAACATTTAAATACCAACAAGAGAGTAGCTGAGAACACTTACTTTGGCTTTGTGATTAAATTTGCTTTCATGTTACATTGTGATGTAGGTGGGACCTCCCAACAGAATAACGGGTCGGCAATAAATGTCAACTGAGCGAACGTCTTCCAACCAGTGACAAATCTTGTTCACCAGATTTTTGTTGTGAAAGCTTTTTGGCAGTCTTATTCTGTGGGTCATTCTCTGCCCAGAAGTAAATCACCAAGAGCAAGTCGCCCAAAGAGGTCTAAGGAACTCTGAAAAAAGCTGTTGGTTCTTAGACTCCTCTTCTTTCAGGATGCTCTGCACCTCTTAACAAAAAGAACTTTTCTTATATAGTCGTTATCGTGGACGTTCTCAAACTTGGATGAGGATTGGTTGGAGGCTTTGATAAAAGAGGATGCAGTGTGCGAACAGTCATTGAGCGGCATGTTGGACTGGGAGATGACCAGTGGTGACGATGAGGCTATGCATCGACGGTGGCATTTGGTAAACAGACGGGACCGATTTGTGCGTAAATTTGCAGTTCATCAACATGATTTTACGTTTCGTCCCTCCCCGAGCAAGTGGAAACGTTACATTGTGGTGATTTGCACACGACCATGAAGCATTTGAACAATGCTTTGGTGGAATTAGTACGTCATGCTATGCACAAAGCAGGTCTTACCGATGCGCAGCGAGCAACCATTACGTTGCAGTCACGTCAATTGGATTGTCCGGTGTGCTTGAGTTGGATGCCTGTGCGTGTTATGACCGATCATGCCATCGAAGAAACGTTTGGATCACAAGGATTTTGCCATTGACGAAGGTGACTGTCAATGTGATCGCTATGGACGATCCTCGGGGAGGGGGCAAAACGAGTCGTGTGAACATGGAGAATTTAAAGTGCGATAAAACGGTGGTGTGTCCTCTGCTGGATAACGCTGATCAAATGTGTTTGGCGTGCTGTTTGGTGTACGACATGTTTCATAGTGATGCAGGCACTCGACCATATCGCATGCTTTGTCATGGTTACGAAAAAACCCGAATTGTGGACGCAAAAAGCTCGGGACTTGTGTGCCGAATGTGATGTGAATAGGTACATCCCCGCCGGTCAACCCGAGTTGGTGAAGTTTGCGTGTTACTTGAAGTCTCGGGGATTTGTGATTCGTGTTTTTTCGGTGGACATGGAGAACGAGCTGTTGAGAACCTGAAGGGGATGCACGTGATCGAAAAATCATCTATCTCGTGTTGGCACGGGGACATTTGTTTGTACCTCGCACGACCACGTACATGGGGCTCATTATTTTTGTGACTTGTGCGTCAAGGCGTACAATCATCGTGTGACACATCGCGGCTGTTGTGCTTGTAAAGGCAAGTTGTGTGTGGATCGACAGGCTGGAAGTCGCAAGCGTCAATGCAACACATGTCAATGGTATTTTTATGGGACAAACTGTTGGACTGCACACTTGCGAAAGGGAGTGGCATTTGTGTGAAGAGTGCGGTCAGGAGTATTTGGTGCAGGTCAATGGATCACAATGTGTGGTCAACGTTTTTGTCAGCAGTGTTTGGCGTGGCAACCCGAATCGCATCGTTGTTTTGTGCCTGTGTTTAAGTTTCCCGTGTTGAAGTGTCGTAAGAAGAAAGAGGAGGAGGATGCACGACTCGATCCGGTGGAATGCGTGGCTCCCTTTTGTCAGTCAGTGGACGTGCTGGAGTCTGTTGTATGGGGGTCAAATTGACAATCATATCAACATGCTGTTTTTCGATATTGAAATGCAACAACACACCAATGAACACGTGGCCACGTTATTGGTATCTCAGACCACGTTGGGCAAGGACGAGCGCATGTTCGAAGGCGAGCAATGTGTGCATTTATTTTTGGATTATTTGTGAGTTGCATGGGGAGGGGGAGCTACGGTGGTGGGATATTTCGAAGCGTGAGTTGAACGGAATGTGGGGCAAAATGGGTGAACGGAGAAACAAGATGCAAGCTGTGTATTTGAACAATGTGGTGGCTTGGCTCGACATTGCTATGAATCCCAAGTTTGACGTGCATGCCGTGTCTCCCATCAATCAGAACATGATGATGGTCACCTACGATTATCGTCAAGAACACGTGGACTATGCAGAGTGTGCTCAACACGTGTCTGTCATGATTGCAGCATAGACCATGTGGTTGGCGCGAAAGAAACTGTACGTTGAATTACTCGATGTGTTGGGAGAGTGTACTTTGTATACCGATACGGACTCGATCATCTTTTTAACGCGTCCTGGCAACGACCTGTCCCTAGTAAAGACAGGAGTTTATTTCGGGGACCTGACAGACGAGATCCAATCCAATCACACGATTAAGCAGTTCGTGAGTGCAGGGCCCAAGAACTATGGATAAGTGCTCGATAACGGAGATGCAGAAGTCAAGGTGCGTGGTATTTCACAGAGGGTACGTGCCTGTCAGAAGTTAAGTGTGCACACAATGCACGACACGATCATGCACGTGGTCGATGTGACAGCAGGGGCTCATCCCCGGGATGCAGCAAATGATCATACTCTGGAGATCGTCTATCCGCACAGTATCGTTCGCGAAGGTCAGGCTCAAAAACGCGTGTTTGCTCGAGATCGTAAAAAAACCTACCATGCCGTCATTGGTAAGCAACTGATGGTGGCTGCCCTCATGGGAGATGGAAAGGCACATTTCCGATATTGATCCCTACGAGACACTCCCGTATGGGACCAAACGCCCTGGCGAGCGAAAAAAAAGGTCATAAAAGGATCATGTTTTTGGCATAGTTTGTATTTTTCACCATGGATCATGTGCACCAGAACGTGTCACGCTGGAAGTACCGACCTCCAAAACAGAAGATCAAAAAAAGCAACAAAAAGCAAGTAGAAACGTTATTGACGGCCTTGTACATGGATCCCGCAAGTCCTTTGGCGTTTGTAGGAGCTCATGTGTTTGCGCGAGCTCATGTGTTTGCGCACCGTGTCGAACAACAATTTGGTATTCCGCACGCTCAAACGCAGACGTGGTTGCAAAAGCAACAGGTGTACACCAAACAGCGCCCACTCCATGCCAAGCGCATTGGGATCCCACCTACGTGATGGGCATGCAGGAGACGTGGCAAGCTGATTTGTTAGACATTCAAGCGTTGGCGATCGACAATGAGGGCACACGTTTTTTGCTAGTGGTGGTAGACGTTCTTTCACACTTCACGTACATGCGTGCCTTGAAGAACAAGACAGGGGCCGAAGTCGTGGCAGAGTTTGAGTCAATAGAGACTTTAAGCACGACGACGACGTGTTTTGACGTCATAACCCGAAAGAGGCCTGGGACGAGGACCTCGTTCTTGGCGCGAAAGAAAGAGCTTAAGCAAGCAGTGCGACTCACACGACGATGATGGCGACTCTCCTACCCCTGCAGGTACGGAGATATGATTCCTCGTTTTGCACGTCCAGTACCAGTCCTAAGCATGGTTACGAACACAGTGCTTGACTACATTTACGACCTTCACGCGCACCGAATTACGCAGTGGAACAACACAATCATGGGCCCACCTCAACTGCAACATTATGCAATTGCTGCCAAGGGAGCCCCACTTGACAACTGCTTTGGCTTTGTCAATGGTACAGTCAGGCCTATATGTCACCCAGGACAAAACCAGAGGATTGTCTACAATGGCCATAAGTGGATACATGCCCTCAAGTTCCAGTCCGTTGCTTTACCAAATGGAATGATTGGCAACATGTATGGCCCAGTTGGTAAGAAATCTTTTCTGAAGTTGCTTCGCCTTTCATATTTACATTTACATTTTATTGTTTTTCAGAAGGGAGGAAACATGACGCTGGAATGCTGGCTGATTCAGGCTTACTGCAGAGTTTGGAGCAATATGCCATCTCTCCAACTGGCCAGCAAATGTGCATTTATGGCGACCCAGCCTACCCCCTCAGAGTCCAACTACAGGGAACATTCAGATATGCTGCTCTCACTCCTCAGATGCAGCACTATAATGCTGCAATGAGTGCAGTGAGAGTGTCAGTAGAGTGGCTGTTTGGGGACATAGTCAACTATTTCAAGTTTATGGACTTAAAGAAGAGTTTAAAAATTAGGTTAAGCAGTGTTGGTAAGATGTATGTTGTTTGTGCTATTCTACGAAATGCACTTACATGTCTTTATGGCAATCACACATCTACATTTTTTCAACTTGATCCCCCAACACTGGAAGAGTACTTTAGGTAAGACCCTATAAATCATACTTAGAAGAAAGGACTCATGTTTTTGGAGATACAACTATATTTCCCAATAACTTGAACATTTTCAATAACATCAATACTTACTTTATGATCCTTTTTCAAACAAAATTGTGTAAATTAGATTTCCAAAGCCTGCAAATTCAACTCTCAGGATATTTCCATCTTGTGAAGAGGACCAACTTTCTAATCAACTTTCAATTATACCAATATAAAACTTGTCCACAAATAGTGGTGAAATGTCAAATAAACTTGAAATTTGGAGAGTCAAGGAGCAGCGAAAATTGTCCATACTGAGAACAAATCTAATTTTCAAACAAAACTTGAACATTATATTTTGGAAGGAATAATGTCAAACGGTTCTCACTTGTTGGCAAACTTCTCCATTAACAGCCTAAATGCTTGAGCTTGTTCCTGCTGTGCAGCAAGCATGGCTTGCAGGTTTTGTAGTTGCAGCTGTTGCTGCTGGTACTGCTGCTGTGCCATCATATTCATTAAAAGAGTTTGCTGTTGTTGTGCTGCCCTCTCTTGTTGCTGACTCTGTGTTTTTTCTCTTTCTGCTTTGGCTTCCTGTTCCTTCCTTCGGAAATCCATTTCTTCTTTTCTGGATGTTGACTCGTTCGCTATCTTCTCCTGGATTAATTCCATCACATCACTTACACTTCTCCTGGTCTTTTTTCTTCTGTTTCTAGCAACAGTTTCAGTGCCTTCTTCCTTTCTATTGGCAGTTTGTGCCATCCTGTCCATAGCTTCCTTCCTTATATCTTCTGCTGTCATTTTATCTTCCTTAATTCGTTTATTCTTAGCTGCAGTCTCTGATTCAATTTTCTCTTTGGCTTCCTTTTCTCTCCAAAATATCCTTTACGATAGCATCCAGTTCCGTACATATTACATCAATGCCGGATGCTTTCTCTTTCTCTCTTAGTTTACGGGCTCTCTTCATGGCCAGAAGTGAGTAGCGATCGCGAACTGATCTTGAGGTCACCCTGAAACTGTGCCTGTTAATTGCGTTGAGAGTGTTTGCGATTTGTTCCCAACTCCGTCCTCTTTCAGGACTTCTAATCTTGAAGTTGAATGGTTGAGCAACAAGTATTTCTCTGCACAGGTAAATATCATGCTCCTCGGTCCAATGAAAATTTGTATTCCTATATGAACAGAAAAACCGGAGAAAAGAAACTCTGTTCACATAGAAATTAAAATAACCTGGTCATAGTAGTATTGCATATACGTTCGCTCATTTGCACATTTATATTGTGGCATGTGAAATGTAAACACATGCTTTTGACGAACAAGGGTAAAGGTCATCGGCGGTGGCAGAGGAAGTTGCAAGGGGTCCCAAAATGTACAACAGGAAAGATTTCTTGTATTTGGCATGATTCACTTACATGTTCCTCTCCGGGGCTGCATTGTCGTCCATCTTGATGCTCCCTAGCGAAGGAGAATTCAGCACTTTTAATATGACAGAAAAGGAGAGAAAAGGCCTTGGAATCGTCGAATAAACTTCATGCGATGTTTCACTAAAAGATATAGATCACACCTTGACCTAAACTAGATAGGAAACTCGAACAGAAACCGATAAAAGCCTTACCTATTGACGACGACCCCAAAATCGCAGCTTTGAACTCGTGGACGAAAGGACAACGATGTCAATATCAAACTGACATGCGCAGTAAGGCCAAAAAGTGGCCATATGACTTCCGGTCGTCGTTGTCGTGTCTCGACGTCGTGGTGCTTAAAGTCTCTAATCATGCAGGAAGCACAGACGACCCCTACAAATTTACATACAAATCACGGCAGAGTTTTACAACAAAGCCGTGCAAGTGTGGGTAAAGGACCACAACATTCATCACTATAGCACGTTCAGCGAGAACAAAGCGGCCATCTCGGAACAGTTCAATCGCACGTTCAAGCAGAGTATTATCAATCACATCATTCACAAGTGATCTCCTCGCTACTTACCGGAGTTACAAGACTTTGTGAAAGGATACAACGCTCGACATCACACAAGTATTGGTATGGCGCCCCAAGACCTGACGTCCTTGAACCAACATGAAGTGTACAAGCGTTTGTATATTATAAAAGGCCATTGCATACAACAACCACAGTTTCAAGTTGGTGATTACGTGCGTTTAAGTATCATTAAAGCCAACAGTTTTCAGAGAACTTATTATGGGCGGTGGACCGAAGCCGTGTATCGAGTGCAATGCATGGTATTCAGCTTGGGAAATCCTCGCTACTTGGTCGAGGAGTTGGATGGCACGCCCATTCAAGAACGGTTTTACGCAGACGAGTTGCAAAAAGTTCTGTACGACCCCAATCAAGACTTTATCGTTGAAGACATTCTGAAAAAACGTAAAGGCAAAGTGTTGGTATGGTGGCGTGGCTAACCGGATAAATACAACATGTGGGAACCTGAAAAGAATTTGAAATGACAATCGAAACGTGGACAGAGCAGTGTCATTTTGTTCAGTAATGCTGAGTCGGAGACGGGAAAGATCAACACACCAGGAAATTTTAACGTGAAGTTACCAGAAAAAAACAAGTATGTGCGGTCCTGTTCACACTTAGAAATGTGGTCATGCAAAAAGTGGATAACATGGTACAACAAATGTATGAAACATTTCCGCTGAACAAGTTTTCAAGATTACGCTTTGTCTTGAAGAACAAAAGCAGTGACGGCGCATTTTTCAGTCCGCAACACGCTACCTTGAAAGACAGTCAAGGACACGACTTCAAAATGTGGGTGAACGTGTTGGCTAAAATACTACATTTTGGACAAGATCGCAATGACGTGTTGCCACAACGCTGGCTGGTGGTAGACGAAAGGGTGAAAGAAGGGGGTCAAATGGTGAAAGACTTGGTGAATGGGGCCACACACTTGAGCACACCGTTCAGGTGTTTGGCCGACGGACAAATCAATCGAAGTGGGACGCGACAAAGAGCATAACGCCATGCTCCTCAATGCCAGTGCGTTAGTGGTTCAAGCAGAGCATATTCGACGTTTTTTATTCTAGATAGGCGCAATTCAAAATCACATTGTGGAAGGTGTTTATACCGCTTTGGCCCTTGCCGTTCCCAACCCAGGTCAAAAAGTATGTGACGAAGCTCACTTAGATCACTTAGTCATGGCTACTTACTGTGTGGACTTGTTTAGTCATGCAACAACGCTAGGCACTATTAATACACCGCAACATTTTAGGAATCATTTGCCTAACGACGTGGATTTATCGGGATGGCAAGTACACATGCAAGAACTCAGTCTGCCTACCACTTGGTTTCAACCCCACCGAACCATGAGCTGGGTGGTCACACGATTGGGCATGGGGCCTGGCAATACTGACATGACCCGGATTCGTAAAGCCGTACATGGCTTGCAACAGTTTCCTGACTGGAAGAAAATGAACATGAGACCATACGCCCAGTGGGTCACGCAACCGGCAGACAATTGGGTGAAACAACCGCGACCACCTCTTCCTCATGACCTTACACCCCGGAATATACAAGACAGGTGAACAAGTGGCACAGCAGATGATTTGACAAATTGACGTGTTTGAAGTGATTCCCCATCTCAAGCCTGCTGTCTTTCAAAAAATATTACTTACGAGGACTGGGAAGAATTGAAGAAACTGCACCGCGCACCGTCATGATTCAAATCAATCGCAACCTGGAACGATGTTTGCGATTTGCGGTGCAAGATTGATGCAAGATCGATGCAAGATCCGATGAACAGTAAATATGGGGGTACTTGGTTTAGACACCCTATACACCGCCATCTCGATCCCGAATTGGGGTATGGACATTTTCGCCCCATCACAGATGCTTACTTGGCTCAACGGAGGAGGTATGGAGGACATAGGCACAGACTGTTAAGCGATGTGGCCAATTACCCCCTTACATGTTCAACATCGACCCCCACGATCATTTTCAAGCAGGGACCTTGGCATTCAATCCTTTTGCCAATAATTTAGTCGTGACGTTTGGGTAGTTGGTGAACGACTTTCACCTTCACTCCGCGGATGTTGAACCGGAACTCTTCAATGTGCCCGAACTATTTCGTTTAGGACAACGCTGGTACTTGTATGCAGATTTCATTGAGCCCCAAATCATCAATGGAAAAAACAGGTGTTGGCGGTCATTGCACACCCGGCCCGCGATCTGGAAAAAGAACAACCTCTCTTCGTGTGGCAAGGGAAAAACGAACCATACAGACCCACCATCAGCAGCATACGATGCAACTCGAGTGTGTGGTGGGCAGACAACCGGGGACGTCCTTTGTCTTTGTCCAATGTGGGTGAAAGTCACATCCAACTTCATTTTCACAAAAGAAAAAAAGTATAAAAAGAAGAGAAAAGTGTTTTTTTTTTTCATTCATTTCACTATGACGAACGTCATAGATCTTTTAAGCAATGCTGCACACACCACCACCCATCAAAACAAGCCTGGAGACTTTGTGAACTTGCTCCCTCACCCCATCACTCTGGATGAAAACATTGAAGTAGCTATCAAAAGTATCTCTCTTCCCTGCCCGTACATACCTCACAAAGAACACTTGCACAAGTGCCAACCACAATGGGTGGCCATGATCAAACCCTCCATAGACCCCCGCCCATCCCTCCCGACAACCCCTCTCACATCAACGTCATGCCTGGCACACATGGAGAATGGTTTGGCACGAACCGAAAAGCGGTCCTGTTCACACTGCCGCCAGGTCGCTACGAGGTGGCCGACGACCTAGTGGATACCATAGTACGCATCACCAACAAAGCATTTGATAATAAACCTAATTTCATGCGTATGTTCTCCCCCAACTTGCCCGTGAAAGATTTTAAATGGTATTACATCCTGAAGGATGTATCGCCCTCCACACGCATGATCATTTTCGTCAACCATTACTTGGCGGATCTTCTGGATGTGGGGATTCGTGACCCTGAACTCCAGGCTATTACATCCATTTGAAAGACGGCAAGTTTGCACATCAGTCCAACTACACGGTGAAAGCAGGAAAAACGACTCCTTTCAAGGGCGAACGTTTTCAACCCTTGGATCAATTCACTGTGTTGAGTGACGGCACCACAGGTCCCATCTCATGTTGTCATGCTTTAGCTTTCCACGACAATCGAAGGGATGAGTTGCACCAATTCCTGTGCGTGTATGGCAATTTTACGAAAAACATGAACATGAACAATCAAAAGAAGGCTTTATTATTGCTGACCTCGTTGCCGCATGTGACACGCAAATGGTATCGGGCCCTTCACAATTACGTGTTCTATGGAACCTCACTTTGTGCCCACCAAAACACTGTTTAAACTCCCTCAGACTGTGGCTCAAGGACAAAGATGGACACAAGCTGCAATTTAAGGAGGATGAGAACTGTCACACCCATGTGCGACTTTACTTTCGTCATAAAAACATCTATAAATAAGAGTCACCTGCGACACGAGTCTAATCATGGAAACCAGTCAAAAGTACAATCGCGTAGCAGGTGTCACGTTGTATCCTCAAAGTGCTCGCCTGATTCGCAAGAAACGGCGTAAACAACGAGGTTCTGGATCGCGGCGACCTTTCCCAATTCAAAAAGTTCCCAGGATACCGCAAAAAGGCCAAGGCAGGAAACGTCGTATTCGCATGCGCGTTACGTGGTCGTCTCCCCCGGCTCATGATACAATGAGTGGACAAAAGTTCGCCAAACAAAACAAACCTCGTCATAGTGTCCTGCGGTTTGGTGCTCTGACAAGCAGCAGACTCAAGAGAAGGAGACATGCGTGCGTGTCGTCAGTGTTAACGTGGCTGTAAGAAAAGAAAAATGTTGCAACCATGTCAAAGGGGTGCCATTGCTGTGGAAGCGCCCATAGCGGTTTGGGCTCTGAAGTGCATTATTAAAAAGTTGAAGAAGAAGAATTAAAACAGACCCCTCCTCTAAAAAATAGCATAAATAGAGGACAGGACACCACTTTTTATCCATCATCGTCATGAGGTCTATGAACAAGTTTCATCACAATTTGGGCGTGATTGCCTATCCTCAATATTGAGCTCAACGAGGGGGTGGTTTTTGGGGAGATTCAGCAAGCAGTGCAGCCAAAGCCATGGGCGACCAAGCTAAAAAAGAGGCTAAAAAATATGTTCAAAGTGGAAAATTGGAAAAAGATTTAAAACAATTCACCGCTGCTGCCCCATCTGTACCCACCACCAATCCCCTGACAACCCCTGCTTTAACATCCGCACCTCCCACTGATTGATCCATACAACCCACCCACTCCGCCCTCCGCACACTGACACCTGCAACAGCAGCACCCGTAGCACCCACAACCCCAGTTGCAGCACCCCCACTCCTGCACCTGCAGCACTTCCACGAGCACCGGAACCTGTGGTGAAAAAGGAAGAGAACAGCCAGCAACAAAAATAAGAGACAAGGAACCAAAAGACAAAGGAAAACCATGTCCACAACGGCGACCACCACCTTTTCTGGGAAAGTGGGATGACAATGTGTGGTTGTGAGAAAAAAGTATAAATAGAAAGCCATCATACCCAATTTTTTCAATCGTGCCTAAACAATGCGGTGGTAAAAGAGGAGGCAAATGAGCTGCACCCGTGCGACGTTTGGCCACCGTCGCACCTGTGCCTATCTCACCCACGCCGGGTCTTAATGTGTTTGGTCTATCTCCCGTCAACCAGACACTATGCCTTGGAAGAGAGTTGTTATCATTGTCCAACATGACCCAAGGGCCCACGTTGAACCGTGCAATGGCTCAAACCCAGGTCAACCTGCTTTACAGTAACTTCAACAAACCAATCAGCAATCATATTCGTCAACAAAACCTCATGTTTTAATTTCTTTAGCACCATCATGCATCATTTTCACGCAATCACTCATCACTTTCCCTCCATGTTGTTGTCATTCTTCATCATAGTCATGCAATCGCCAACCCACGTGGGATCTTAACCAATCAGCAGGCGACACGCTGAAATAAAAACAAAACAATTGCACCATCCTCACAGAAGCAATTGCAGTCTCACAGAACACGTCAAAAAACCTACTCTTTCTTCTCATGTACTTCCTCAAATGCGACAACTGTGACTACTACCTCACAAAATATGCAGAAAAACCTGCCTGGTATGAGCCCAAATGCCACCTCTATTGAGCAGATGCTGCCACCAAAAGGTAATTCAACTCTGGTGACCGTCGGTTTTTGTACAACAGTGAGTCTATGTGAACAAGAACCCACAAACAGGAACTGACACAATTAGCTTACCAAAAAGAGCAAGATCTAATTCACATACGAGGATGAGGCTTTAATTTTCGATACATCAACTATGATCTCTTTGACAAGGAACCGGTACTTGCGTTAGCGTGCACTGTTTGCCGACAATTCATCACGTTGGCTGCCATGGATGCAAAACACTTGGCCTACACAACCCACCACATCAACACCGTGTATTCTTCTCGTCCTTTCTTCTTACTTCAGTGCCATACAACAAAACGGCTATTGGCGGTGGAACTCGCACTGTGATTGTGTGGTCAAAGATTGGCTACATCGTGAATATTCCCTGTTTGACTTGCATGGAAGAGGAGAACAACGGTCATTGGTTTTTCTTTTACATGAACAGCGTTCTTTCGATCACCAGAACCAAACGGCTCAGTGTAGATAACCTTGTTTGGGAAGATTTGTTTGGCCAACGCAACAACAATGCTGAAATCGAAGATATCAAACACGTCATCGCCTCACAAGACTCAACCTGCTAAAAAAATCCTGTTGTTTTTTAAAAAACTTCCCCTATGGTTGTCCAAATAAAATAAGTTATGCGTAAATTGTACCGTCATTTCATTCTCTCTCATCATGTCCATCGTCTCAGATGTATTGTGTTTCGAAGCATTACCACACCGTAAACACTCGGGCTTTCATCTCACTAAACAAATTGAATGTCTCTCACGTAAACATCAAACATCCACCCCATCCCAGACCTTCTTCAATACTTTCTTCGAAAATATTCAAGTCGAAGAACACTGCCAACAACCCATCCTGAACCTCCGGTACGTCTACGACTATCTGGAAACCCAAAAAACACTTTCTCCCCTTCTCACCACAAATCTCCTTCAACGAACACATCAACGACTCTCGCGCCACCTCGCCAAGTCCCCTCAGCACACAGCACCAATTTACTTCCTTTCAAGGCAACTACTATAAGTACGTGGGTCCAGAACAGTTACCCGATGCACTCCAAACTCTGTGATCGCTACAACGACCTCATCACGTACCACACGACAGACCTCTACACTCGCTTCAAACTCGGTTTCTTTTTCATTTCCTCGACATTCACCCGTTTAGTGATGGTAACGGTCGTCTCGGCCGACTTCTTGCCAGTAACATCCTCGAATCCATCACACAAACAGCGTTCCCCATCTCTATCGGCTCCTCAGACGCATTCACTCAAACATTAGTGGACACACTCTATAGTGGACAAGCTCAAAGTCTCACCACCTTACTTCTCACTGCCATTCTACACATTTTCAAACATGTAAAAAACATTATTCCAAATAAAGCCCCTGTTCAAAACTCTTTAACATGCAGAGTCTCTTAACATTCAAGTAACTTTATTTTTACACCTATTTCTGTGAGGTGTCACAATGGTGCCCCACGAAATCACCTGCCTCGTCATTGCAAGGTTCGGGGTTCGAATCTGTATCTGGCAGGCTTCATACTTCTGTGTCTGACTCCATCTGTTCCTCTTCTGCAGTGTTTCCTGCAGTGATCGGATGCCTCTGCTTCACGCTTCCCCTCATATAAAAAACGTGTTTTCACTCTTCGCCTCTCTGGAATCTGCATTTACATGTGCATGTGCAGCCACCATATTGGTGGCTTCTCTTCCTCCTCTTCTCCCCCTTCTTTTGTCGCCAACCCCCTCCCGTCTAAAACACATAAATACCTTAATATTGTGTCTCGATCATGGGGCGTCCGGCGTGGCGCCCAGCGTAGTCTAACTTGTGATTACAAACGGCACTGGTTCAAGTGTTAATACATGATTTCAACGGCATTGGTTTAAGTGTTGATACCTGCAAAACTTGTCATCTCACACAATTTCTCATCTTCTCCCTTTCGTCTTGAGTGCACTTGCAAAACACCTTGTACTTGTACTTGTACTTGTACCTAGAACACCGATTCACACATCGTTTACCCGTCTTGTGATATGCCTGTACATGTCGGTGAGCCAGCTGGAATATCACTCCTTCCTTCTCGTCTCCCACGTCTCCCAACCCCCAAGAACTCCTCGGGTAAAAGAAGTTATTTCCCCTTCTTTTGTCGCCAACCCCCTCCCTTCTAAAACACATAAAATACCTAATATTGCGTCTCGCTCGTGGGGGCGTCCGGCGTGGAGCCCCGTGGAATCACCTTCCCTTTCTTACATGCAAGGTCTCGGGGTTCAAGTCCCGACTCTTGCAACGTCTTTCTCCTTCTTGTGCTTTAGCACGTTCGACTGAGACACCATCAATGAACATCACTTCTCCTGATGCATCTTCAATGATGCCAATCCTCCATTCCCCATATCACCCTTCTTTTTAACGACACAACCACAATTTTCTTACTTTTTCACCTCCTTTATTTTTTAAAGTTTATCATAATTACAAGAAATGTCCGTAGGAACAACCAACCCTATTGGATACAACTTTTTTTTTTCAAACGCTTCCTGAACTTGAACACGTCGAATCCACTTTGCTGCCAATTTCACCAACGACAAAATCCA